>CM056058.1:110046190-111246190 GCA_029574335.1 Rana kukunoris
TGTACTACATTCATTATAGTATCAGTGACTTTTACCTTGGGAGAAACCCTCCTGGGGGGGTCAGCAGCAGACTGGAGGAAACCCTCTAATCATTTAAGTACATTGTTCCACAAGTCATCAATTTCTAACAAATGAAATTAATGGATATAGTGAGAAAATAGGCCATTATGTTACTTAAAACGTTTTTATGCATTTCCATAGAGTTGCCTGGTGTAATGGATATTTTGAAAACAACGAGCGCAGCTATAAGCGCTGAAGAATAATTGTGGAAGTTCATCCTGGATGGGTGTATCGTGTGCATCACCTTCTGTCCCATCTGAAGGCTTGAGCTCATCTCCTTGTCAAGTGTTTCACTTAAGGCCTAAACAGGTAGGTTTTCTTTTGGTATCGAAACATTAAAACGTTGTATTTTTTTTTAAATATCAAACATATCCTACTCCTATTTACCTGCTCTGTGTAAGGGTATTTGTACAGAGCAGCTCAGATCCTTCTCTTCTCAGGTCCCATGCCGGTGCTCCTGAACCAGAGCTCTGTGTGTCCAATCACACACTGAGCCTTGCCTTGACCCCATCTCCTAATTAGCTCACTGGCTGTGATTGACAGCACCGTGAGCCAATAGCTCCCACCGCTACAGAAAGCCAATCAGTAGTGCAAGACCCTGGAGAGACAGGGCTCTCGTGGACATTGCTGGATCGAGAGGAGACTCATGTAAGTATAGGGGGCTGCTGCAGGTTTTTTTTTACCTTCATGCATAGAATACATGAAGGTAAAAACCTTGGGCCAGATTCAGGTACACGTACATTTGCGCAGCATATCAGAGATCCGCTACGCAGCCGTATTTTACCAGGCTCTAGAACGAATTCTGGTAGATTTTTGCCCGTACGATACAGCGGTGTAGTCTATTTCTCGCCGCGTAATCGAAATACGCGATTAGGAGGTGTGAAGCATTTAAATTAGGCGCGTCCCCGCGGCGATCGAACTGCGCATGCTCCGTTCAAAAATGTCCCGCCGTGCATTGCGCGAAATAACGTCGTTACGTCATTTTTTTTTTTGAGTAGCGTCGTTTACGGACATTCCTATTCCCGGACGACTTACGTAAAAAATAATAAAAGACGTCGGAAAACGTTGCAATTCGACGCGGGAACGACGGCCATACTTAACATGGGCTGTCTAATATTAGACCAGCTAAAAGCTGGTATAACATTACGCAGCGAAAAGATGACTAAAGATGCCGTAAGAGATTGCGATTTAAAGATCGTAATTTTCGGGGATCGATGGCAAAAGCTCATTTGCATACCCCGACGCGGAAAACGACGGGAAGTCCACCCAGCGGCCGCAATTTTATTGCAGCGTAGATCTGAAGGCGTACGAACACGTAAGCCAGTCGGATTGAAGCGCAAAGCTGTCTTTTCATGGTTTGAGGATTCAAACTAGTGAAAAAACGCGCGTAATTAGAAAGTACTCCGGTCTAACACCAGTTAGACAGGAGTTACGGCTCTTTGAATCTGGCCCCTTGTGTCTTTACAACCACTTCAATAAAAAGTAACCTTTAAGGCAGTGCCTCCAAGCAGGTGACAGAAGAGAGAAGCGGGTACAGTTAGACCCTATGAAAACATCAGCTTTGACATGTAGACTGTAAGCCAATTTGACTGTTGTGTCAAAATAAGATATCTTTCTCAGTCTGGTAGTAGTGTGAACTAATAAGACAAGTTGTAGGCAAGATGTTGATTTTTATACAGATTTTTTAAAAGTCTACAATATTTTGATGTTTTTTTTTTACATGCTTAATTTTGTTAGTTGTATTTACTAAGCTGCATCTATTAGACCCCTTTCACACTGAGCCAGTATTCAGGTGTTTTTTAGTGCTATAAATAGCCTCTAAAAAGCTCATGAAACTGCATCCCTTTCAGTGCAATGAGCACTTTCACATTGGGGCGATGCGCTTGCGGAACATTAGAAAGAGTCCTGCAAGCAGCATCTGGGGCGGGTTGGGAGTGCTATAAATAGCGCTCCTAAAACGCACCTGCCTATTGAAATTAATGGGCAGCACTTCCAAAGCACTTTAAAAGCGCATTAAAAACTTTTTCCCTTTAAAAAAAAAACGCCTAAAAAGTGTTGCAAAAACCGCCGGAGCTTTAGCAGCGCTGCAGTGTGAAAAAGGTCTCATATGGCTTTTGATTCACAGGGAAAATCTAATAAGTCTAATATTTTCCATTTACTTTTTAAAGCTGCTACTTTGGCAAAGTTTCCTGGGACTTCAAAAGGTGTGATCAGTGACGCTGTTACAAGAAAAATTGCGGTGTTGAAATATCACCTGAAGGGAAACATGGGGAACCTCATCGGAATACCACAAATAAACTTGTATGTCATTAATGTTATTTACCACAGTTAACACCACGTTCTATTCTCTGTGTTGTAGTTTTTGTATATTTACATGATAATAAAGTTGTGTGTATTGTACTGTGTTATTGTTTTTATTTCCAAATATTTGCTGGTTTTATAGGCCTACAATATATAAAATACAATATATAAATGCACAGCCTTTCAAAATGTAATAGGAATGTTTTTATTTTTTTATTTTACATTCAGTACATTTATATTTAAAATATATTTTAAAAAACATTCTTAATATATTTTTTCCCAAATATATTGCCATATATTTAAAATGCTACAATTTTGGCCAGATTCAATATATTTCAAAAATATATTTCAATATATTTGTGAATATATTGGGTAATGCATTGTGAAATATGTTGCAAATATATTCATAAATATATGTTAAATGCACTTCTAAATGCATTTAGCAATATATTTTTGCAGCCATAAATATATTGCAAAGTGCATGTTGGAATGCATTGTGAATGCATTTAGCAATATATGTCTGAATATATTCACAATGCATTCCAAAATGCATGTTGCAATATATTTATGGCTGCATAAATATATTGCTAAATGCATTCAGAAGTACATTTAACATATATTTATGAGTATATTTGCAACATATTTCACAATGCATTTCCCAATATATTCAATAATATATTCACAAATATATTGAAATATATTTTTGAAATATATTGAATCTGGCCAAAATTGTAGCATTTCAAATATATTGCAATATATTTGGGAAAAATATATTAGGAATGTTTTTTTTAAATATATTTAAAATATATTTTTCTTCCACATGGGATGGCTTCCTCTTACTCTGCGTTACTCTTACTCTGCATTTTTCCTTCCTGCTGTCCTTTTTGCGGCTCCAAAAATTGCTTACGGTCTGCACCTGTTTCTTCTTGACCAGAAACGACTTCTTTTTATCAGCCATACGATCAAAAAAGGACTCTAGCTCTGAACCGAACAGCAAATCCCTAGCAAAGGGAACGCTACACAGCCTGTTCTTAGATGCAGAATCTCCTGGCCAAGTTTTCAGCCACTAAGCCCTCCTAGCAGAGTTTATTAAAGCTGCTGACCTGGCTGACATACAAATATATTCTGCTGAAGCATCCGCAATGTATAATACTGCTGCAGATAAAGTTGTAAAGGAGTCCAGAATCTCCTGTTTTGGGGAATCCGCCGTAACATTGGCCTTCATCTGGTTAATTCAGTGTTCTAAATTCCTAGCAACACATGTTGTTGCCATTGCTGGTTTTAGATTATTCGTCACTGATTGCCAGGCCCTTTTAAGAAGCAGGTCCATTTTTTTCATCCATGGGCTCCTTTAGCATGCCCATATCCTCAAAGGCGAGGTCAGTTGACTTTGAGACCTGTGAAAAGGTGGAATCCAGTTTTGGAACCTTGTTCCAGATAGAGTCCGGATTTTCCTCAAACGGAAATCTTCTCTAGTCACCCCTGGAAAAAAATAGCTTTTTCTTAGATTCCAACCACTCTTTTTTAATCATATCCGTGATTATTGAATGAACTGGAAAGGTACAGCCTTTTAAATCTCCCAAACCTTTGTACATGCAGTCGTGTAGGGAGAACTCCTTCTTTTCCTCTTCTATCCCCAAAGTAGCATGGATTACTTTCAAAAGTCCTCCAACCTCTTCTAGCGACATTTTATCTTTAGAAGCGGCATTTGTTTAATTTTCTTCCTCCTCCACAATCTGTTTCGTCTGGAGCAAGGGAAGCAGATTCTTTGGAAGTCTTCTGAGATATCGGACCTCCTATTAATATTTGAGAGCCGATTTGGGGTTCTGAAGATGGCTGCAAAGCCCTGGGTTCCCTTGAGGGACCTGGTTATTCTCTTAGATTTGACCTAAAGGCTTGAAAGGTGACACAGAGCTCATCCTTAATAGTGGACACTAAATCGCCACAAAGGGATGGAGACTCCTCCCTGACTAAATTTGCAATGCAGTCTGCACAAAGCGACTTGGTCCAAGCCTCACTTAATTTTTCTTTGCAGACAGGGCACCTTCTCTTGACTGGTTGGACAGAACTTTTGGCCAGCACAAACAGAAGAAAAAAGACAAGGAACCATGCTAAAACACAATAAAACACACAGGTGCACTAGGAACAGACCACTAACGCTCCTGTGCCCAGCAAGCCACCACCACCACCTTTTATAAAAAAAAAAAACCTGTAGCTAGGCAGACATGCTTACCCACTAGCCACTGCACCAACGTTCCCAGGGAGATGGAGATGTGGGAAGGAAGGGGGGAAAGGGTGAGTAACCCCAACAGGAAAAACGGCACAGAGTAAAATAAGTCACAGTCCCTTACCTTAGCCTTGCTGGTGCCTTGGCTTGCCCACTTATCCGCTGCATCGCTCTCCATAGCTGTGTGTAGACACCTGGTGAAGAAACGCTGGTTCCAGATTAAAAAACGCTGACGTGCTGACCTGGAAGCGGAACTTAATGCACCAGGTGACCCTGTCTTCTCCCCTTTGCGCTTACGGCCAACAAAGACGCCGCACGCCAACCTGGAAGTGCTGACCCTTCCCTTACAGGACGCAGCCAAGGCTCTCCTCGGCCACCGGAACAATGGCAGCTCCCACCGTTGCCATTACGCAATACGGGCGGTTAGCGGGGCTCAAAAAAAAGAATGTCATTCTGTGGAAAAAACGAGGCAGCACTTTACAGGCTATAGACCATTCCATCAGGAGGCAAGTGGGAGGATCACTTTCCTAAAAAAAAAAACTGACAGGTGAAAACTTTTTCGTCTCTCAGGAAGCCCTCGGAGATCATGGCTCCCACCAGAGGGGTTCCTCTGGCTGGAGGAAACGCACAAAACAGATGGAAGCAACGTGGAGGCCTCCAATTAAAGACTTAATTGATGAGAGGTTTCCTGTGGCAGGAGGAGCCATGATGTCTCGGGTGCTGTGCTGAAAGACATTTTGGAAATACCTGTTAATCTGCCAGAAATCAAATTAGCTCTCAATTTCCTGTGTCCTCTCCCCTTGCTGCACTAACATTTTGATAAGTGTTATCAGCCCTGCTTAAGTCACCTCTGTGAACTACAATACGTCCTCCCCCATAAGTTGCAGAGATAAGGAGAGGTGGGTGTATTCTGTAGTCCAAATCAGGAACTACAGTGACTACAGTGTTTCTCCACAGATCCGAAAACAGTAAGTTGCATAGTTAGTAAGGTTGAAAAAGTCCACCCAGTTCAACCATAGAAAAATAAATAAATAAAATAAAAAATATCGTACAATCCCATATACCCAATTCTATACCCACAGTTGATCCAGAGGAAGGCAAAAAAAACCAGCCTGATCTAATTTTTCTTCCTGATCCCCCGAGAGGCAATTGGATTCACCCTATATCAATTTTACCTATAAATGTTATTACTCAGTTATATTATGTACATTTAAAGTATCCAGGCCTTTCTTAAAGCAATCTAAGCTGGCCAGAACCACCTCTGGAGGGAGAAACCTTTCCGTATTTGGAGATTAAATCTTTTTTCCTCCTAGATGTAAAGAGTGCCTCCTTGTCCTTTGTGTTGACTGTAAAGTGAATAACTCAACACCAAGTTCACTATATGGACCCCTTTTATATGTGTGCATGTTGATCATATCCCCCCTTATTCTCCTCTTCTCAAGAGTGAATAAATTCAGTTCCTTTAATCTTTTCTCATAGCTGAGCTCCTCGATGCCTCTTGTCAGTTTGGTTGCCCTTCTCTGCATTTTCTCCAGTTCCCCGATATCCTTTTTGAGAACTGGTGCCCAAAACTGAACTGCATATTCCAGATGAGGTCTTTCCAATGATTTGTACAGGGGCAAAATGATATCCCCCTCTCTGGAGTCCATACCTCTCTTATTACAAGAAAGGACTTTGCTCGCTTTGGAAACTGCAGCTTGGCATTGCATGCCATTATTGAGCTTATGGTCTACCAAAACCCCCAGATCCTTCTCCACTACGGATCCCTCAGTTGTACTCCCCCCTAGTATGTATGATGATGCATGCACATTCTTCGCCCCCAAGTACATAAATTTACATTTATTATTTATCAAGTAAGTGTGATACTGGCAGGCACAAATAAAGGAAAAATCCTAAACAAATAAAACAAATTCAGCCACTGCATCTAAGGACTGATAAGATGGAATATATTACATTTTGCCATTTAATTTCAGTTTTGACAGGAGTATACCTTTGATGCATGGCAATTATCCAACATGCCCTGCAATTCTTTCTTAAGAAGCAGTAAAGATGCATTTTACATAGATGTGTCTTTTTCTTTTATGTTTTTCCACTTTTGCTTGTAGGGATGTGCTATAGATTTATCATTAATAGGTGATATTGGCATGTTGCAGGCTACATTGTCATTGTATAAGTACAAGAGACCCCGTGAGCATGTCAGGGAAGTAGTCCATCCTTGCGGTGTCCAGGCGTCCAGCACTGACCCCATTTTTGATCAGCACTGCAGAAGTGCCCCGCAGAACGCTGTAGGCTCTCTCTCGTTAGCTGGTCTTTAGAGCCTCATCATTGTGCAGGTGGAATATGTGATTTATCAGCGTTGAGGCTGGAAGAGTAAGGGGGGGGGGGATGTAATTCGATTTAGAGCCTGGTGGCTGATTCTGTTTGCCCAGAAGAAAAGTCATAAAATCTACAGCAAGACAGGTCTCCTAAAGAGAAGCGAACGCGTGTCAGCGAGGAAAGAGGCGCTAGCACAATGCAAAATGCTGTGGCTGATGGCTGCCTTGTCAAACTATCTGCCGTAATGAAGCAGTCTGGCCTGGGGCTACTTTCCCTCCCACCATGGAGCACTGAGACTACAGCCACTTCACGCTGTCACACAGAAGAACTACACCTGGCAGGGAACAAAAGTAGAGGAGGGGGGAAGAGTCAAGAGGATGGGTTATTGGGTCACCGCAGCTCTTTTCGCTTTATTTAAAAAAATAGATTTTGGCCTTAACCCATTTCTTAACTAGTACGTCCAGGCTGTTAATAAAGAAGCTTTCTTGGATTTCTCCTTCACAAATTAAGTTGAATAATTCTTTTTGCACTACATTTATACGTCTGCTGCTTAATTTGGACAATAGAGAAACAAATGGACAAAGCTGTATCATTTTGAAAAACAAATATTCAAAGACATAATGGGGTTGATTTCTTAAAACTGGAGAGTGCAGAATCTGGTGCAGCTGTGCATGGTAGCCAATTAGCTTCTAACTTCAGCTTGTTCAATTGAGCTTTGATAAAAAATAAAACAGGAAACTGATTGGTTTCTATGCAGAGCTACAGCAGAAGACCAAAACTCTACAGTTTTAGTAAATCAACCCCAATGAGCTTTAAGTATTAGGCTAGGTTCACGCATATGCAAACTGGATGCGTTTTGAACCATATCCAATTTGCATAACACGTGATGGAATATTGCTTTCTATTGTGCCTGTTCACATATGTCTGGCGCAGCCAGAGTGCTGATTCAGTGTCCTGTCAGTTTTCTGAGCAGTGCGGTCCGGCTCAGGTGCAAATTCAGGCCCATTGACTTCTATGAGAATGCTTTTGAATCGCACATGTCATTCAGTTGTCAACAGGATAAAATCCTGACCTGATCCTGATCTGAAACTCTGAAATTAGCTGTGAAAACAGAGATTCAATTCGCACTGCACATGTGTGAACCCAGCCTTTAAGTCATACAGGATAGAAAGATATAGGCTGCAATTATGAAAGACAAAAAGCTGTTCTTGTTGCCCATAACAGCCAACTTGATTTTTTCGTTCATTCTTTCACAATATACTGGGAACATAAGAATGATATTTTTGCATGCTACAAGACTGTTTTTCTTTGTTTCAAATTCAATTTGTCTTGGGGTCTGCGGGGATGGGCATTTGGTTGCCAAAGAAATGTTTTTTTTCCCTATACAAATCAATGAAAATGCAAAAACAGCCCAGGAGCCTCCAAGCAGCTAACAAGAAGGTCAGGAGGAACTCGTAAGCAGCTTAAAATGCAAACTGAATGCTTCTCAAGGTATCCTGCTTTGAATAGTTTTGGTTCATTCCCATAGCAAAAATGTTTAAAAAAAGGAAATGAGGGTAATGGCAATCCTCTGTCATAAGAAATCTGAAGCAGGTATAAAAAAGAGTATAGCAAACGTGGAGCTGTTTTATGAAGTGAACAATTAGGTTTCATATTTTAAATTACATAAGATATTTAGTTCCTGTGGGCAATGTCTAGTCTAGCTTTGCCATTCAGGCCAAAAAGAATCTGCAAGGACATGATTAAGGAAGCTGCCAATGCTGACTTGGTTCAAGCAAGCTGCAGGTCTATCATTGTGTTCCTGGCTTCAGTACTGTACATACTGTAGTTGGTCACTGACAAGAGACAAGCATCCAGTGTCTGACCTCCTGTCCTTCACAGCCATTCTAGGTCAGCGACTCACTAATGAAACAAAGTTAGAAATTACAGTCCCGTAGTCCAATACCAGGTGCACACTAGAAGTTTTATTTCCTATAACCAAGGGGGCTGAATGAAAAAAACTGAGAGGTCGCTGTACTAACTAAGCAATGTTTGTGCGACGATCTCCTCTGCTGTGCCTTTTTGTTCTGACAGGGTACATGGCGGGCAGTGCTGAATAGTAGTGTTGCTCACGAATATTCGCATTGCGAATATTCGGCTCGAATATTGCATATTCGAGTAATCGCGCAATATCTCGAATATCGCGCTGAATATTCGCAATGTCGAATATTCGGATTTTTCTAAAAAAAAAATTAACACAGATCACATGCTAGTGATCTCCATCGACGTGTAAAAGCAATGGTGGTATGATTAGAGAGACCCTGGGCCGAGTAGCGCATGCGATCCTTTTATGCTGCCGAATATTCGCAATGCGAATATTCGGCAATAGGAATATTGCGCGATTATTTTCTCCGCCCTTCATTGACATCAGAGCCAATCAGAGTTCCATTTCCACAGGTGTCGGAGGTTAGCAACCTCCACATCAACCAATAGGAACCTGCCTCATGACCATTATATAAACTAGGTCCCAGCATGTGCTCATTGCAGATTCACAAGGTGGATATAGAGGGAGAAGTGTTTCTGTGCTCTGTGTTATATTGCATCAGCATTGCAGTGCCTTTCAGTTCTGTGCTCCTGTTCAGTGTTCAGTTCATTTGAGTATTAGCAGCTGCTAGTGCTTATATTTCTAAACTGCTTTTTTAAAAGCAAGAAGATACCAAACAGCTTTTTTTAAAGCTACTATTTGTGTGTTTGTGTTCCAGTTTCATTTAGTGTTAGATAGATAGGTTTGAGTGTACTTGTACACCTCTGTAAGCTAGCTAGCTTTGTTTACTGTGTTTATTTAGTTATCTGTTTTATAAAAAAATAAAAAAAAGTTATTTTTAGTTTATTCAGATCTCTGGCTCTGCTGTGTTAGCAGAGTCACTGTTCTATCTATATTAGTTTGTTTATTGCTTTTATTCGTTGCCCAGTCAGTTTTTGTCTGTTGTCTGTCAGTCAGTTAGTTTAAAAAAAAAAAAAAAAATTAAAAAAATGTACCTTTTAGTTTAAGTGTTGTTTAGTGGCATAGCTACTAGGTGTTTGTCTGCGTGCCAGTTTTTTCTTTTATCACATTTACCCCCCCCCCCCAATAAAGTTTACCCACCCCCCCATATCAGCATGAGCAGCATCCGTGGCCGTGGTCGTGGCAGCAGGGGTAGGGGAGTTACTCCCAGTGCTGGGTCGCTGCCAGCACGGGGTACCTCTCGCGCCCCTACTACTGGTAGAGGATCGGGTGGAAGGGGAGTCCGCCTCATCCGGGAGTTTTTCACTTCGGGCAGCCGCCCGATATTGCCTTCCCAGGCTCCAGCAGTGGTGGAGTACATGGGGCACAGCAGTGCCACTGAGTCATCACCAGTAGCCACACCAAGTAGCACCACCACCATCAGTACACTGGTGCCTTTAGTACCCAGCCCCCAAGAGTCCAGCCTCATGCTGTTTGAGGATGAAGGTGAGATGGATATCTTGGGGGAGGCCCTCGATCATACAGACATAGATTTATGTGCTGATGGTCAGGACCTTTTTGAAGGGTTAATCGAGGAGGAGGAGGAGGATGGGGTACCGGCTGTCAGTAGCCCAGAGACCTCCCTTCATGGTGGTGCTGGTGATTTTCTGCAGGAAACACCAGCACCTAGTCAGACCCATGCGTCTGTGAGGGGACATCGGAGCCAGGCTAGCGGCTCCATGTCAGATGTCTCCTTCAGACCACCATATGTCAGCCCTGGGTCTGACATATCTGGGGGCGAAGAGGAGGGTGACCCAACATGGGTGCCACCTGCCTCGTCGGTTCACAGCATCAGTGACGACGAGGAAGGTAGGCACCCTGGGGAAACGGTGCGCCAGGTCACCAGGGAGACCAGCGTCAGGGTCTCCACTGGTGATGGCAGCAGGAGGTGTCAGCAGCAGCAGCAGCAGCAGGCAGCTCCACCTGTGCGCACCGAGTCCCAGCAGGTGGAAGTCAGCGTCACCCCATCTGACAGGAGGGCGGCGCTGAAGTCACCTGTCTGGGCCTACTTCACCTTGGTAGCAGATAACCCGACAGTAGCCATCTGCCAGCTCTGTCGTGCCAAGGTGAAGAGAGGGAAGTGCTTGGCTCGGGTGGGTACCACGGCACTCAACCAGCACCTGAGGATTAACCACTGGCAGGAGCATGACCAGATGAAGCGTGGTGGTGGTAGCAGCGCCACCACCACAAGTGTGCAGGGTACAGCAGCCCCTGCCACAGCTTCACCGGCTACCAGCAGGTCATGCCCCCCCGCTCCCTCTAGTAGAGGTACTGGTATCGGCAGCCAGACCTCCACATCATCACCCTCCTCTTCGGTGTCCCGCACTGCCGTCCGGCGCCAGGCGTCTCTTTCTGACGCCTTTGAACGCAACACTCCCTTCCCCCCTGCAGACCGACGTGTGCGTTCCCTCAATGGGCTCCTGGCAAGGGTTATTGCCCAACATCTGCTTCCCTTTAACATAGTGGACTGCAACCCCTTCAGGCAGATGTTGGAGCAGGCCCAACCCCAAGGGCGTGTCCCCAGCCGCCATTTCTTTGCCAGGACTGGTGTCCCTGCCCTACACCAGCACATTGTGCAGAATGTAACCCTGTCGCTGGATCATGCTGTCAGCAACAGGGTGCATCTGACAATGGATGGCTGGACCAGCAGGCATGGGCAGGGGCGCTACATAAGCTTCACGGCCCATTGGGTTTCCCTCCGAGGCGCCGGGGAGGGATTGGCGGCATCTGATTTTGTGGTGCCGCCCCGGGGTGTCCAGGGGAGAACTGCTGGTCTCCCTCAAGCCACTGTCTCCGCAGCTGCTGAGCCTCCCAGCAAGCGCCCCCGTAGCTATTCAAGTGTGGGGCACGTGCGCTGTCAGGCCGTGCTCCAGCTTGTTAGTTTAGGGGAACGGAGACACACTGGACGAGAAGTGCTGAGCGCACTTCAGGCTCAGGTCCAGACGTGGCTGACACCCCGAAGGCTCCAAGCAGGTATGGTTGTCTGTGACAATGGCAGCAACCTCCTCTCCGCCCTCCAGGCTGGCAGTCTGACACACGTGCCCTGTCTGGCACATGTCCTCAACCTAGTGGTGCAGAAGTTCCTGCGCACCTATCCCGGGTTGAGTGACATTGTGCTAAGGGTACGCAGGATTGCCAGCCACTTCAGGCGCTCCCCAACCGCTACCGCGTCCCTGTCAAAGTTGCAGCGGGACAACAGCCTGCCCCTTCACAGGCTGATTGTGGACAGTGTGACGCGGTGGAACTCCAGCCTCTACATGCTGGAGAGGTTGTGGGAGCAGCGAAGGGCGGTGAAGGAGTACCTGCTGGAGCAAGGCACTGGCGGGCCATCACAACACACACTCCCGTACATCACCAGTCTGGAGTGGGGGCAGATACACCAGGTCTGCCATGTGTTGGCCCCTTTTGAGCAGGCGACCAAGATGGTGAGCAGGGAGCATGTCGGCCTCAACGACGTGCTCCCTATAGTGTTCCTGCTGGACAGGGCACTAGATCGCCTGCTCGAAGCTGGGGAGAGTGCCTTGGTGGAGCAGGAGGCGGCAACACTGCTCCACCAAGACCAGGCCCAGGACGAGGAGGAGGATCATGATGATGATCAGGAGGTGACTGGTGGCGTCCTGGAGTCAGGGCCTGGTCAGGAGGGAGAGCCGGTGTTGGGGGCACCGATAGTCCGGGGGTTTGGCATGACTGACCGCGAACAGCAGCGCCTCCATGACGAGGAAGCGGACGTCATGGACCCAGGCAGCCATGAGGAGTCACAGCGGGCTGTGCTCTTCCCCATGGCTGCCCACATGCTGAGATGCCTCAGGAGGGACCCCCAGGTTAAAGCCATCAAGGAGAGGGATGAGTTTTGGCTGGCCACCCTTGTAGATCCCAGATTTAAGGGGAAACTGGAGCAGTTCCTCCCAGCCAGACGGAGGCAGCCCCGGATGGAGGAACTGCAGGCATGCCTAGTCAGCCGGTTGGAGCAGGCAACTCCCCGGCCTCCAGTTGTCCCCCCTCATCTCACCCAGCAGGTGGCTGCACCCAGCAGCAACATCAGCAGCCGAGCAGGGGACCTAATGGGTGAGATGAGGATGTTCATGCAAACTGAGCGACCCAGTACCAGCAGCAGCAGCAGCAGCAGTCACCACCAGCGGCTGGCCCACATGGTGGCAGACTACATGGGGTCCGTCAGTGCTTCTGACAGTATGAGCACCGACGACCCCATGGAGTACTGGGTTGCCAGATTGGACACCTGCCGCGAGCTCGCTCAGTATGCGCTGGAGTTATTGTCTTGCCCCCCCTCCAGCGTACTATCTGAGCGGACATTCAGTGCGGCAGGTGGGGTGGTCACGGACAAGAGGACCCGTCTGTCCACAGACTCCGTGGACAGACTCACATTCATCAAAATGAATGAGTCCTGGATCGGCGGTGACTTTCTGGCACCCGCCGTCGGTTCAGGGCGCTGAATGGTCCCTTGTCAGTTAGCAATACCTCTCCTATCTCTTTATACCAGGGGTGTCAAACTCAATTTCATTGTGGTCCGCATCAGCATTATGGTTGCCCTCAAAAGGGCCGGTTATATCTGTAATATTATATGTCCAGCGCATCCCCTCCCCTTACATTAGATGTCAAAGGCCACCCCACCATCCTACCCCACCATCAGAAGTGGAGTTCCCCCTCTCCCTTACATCACAGTGCATCCCCCTTTCCTTATGCTGCTGCTGGGAAGAAGTTGGATATTTTTTTTTTTTTAAAAGCCTGTGGCGTGCAAAACACAACCCAAAAACTCCACCCGGTGCCACAGCTACTTAAGGCCTGTGTCATTCTGCTTTTCAAAAGTAATCACCATGCTAATGCAATTTCAAGCTTTTGTAATTTTGGCACTATATGGGCTCCTACTGCTAATGCCAAAAGGCTGAGTGATTATGTACCGATATATTACTCATACTGGTGCTGTCACCTTTTGTCTGTGAGATTTGCCACTTTCTTACTACTGCTGGTGCTGCTGCCACCTCTTCCATGAGTGATGAAACACTATATTGTGTACTGTTACTACTTCTGCTGCTCAGATACTTATGTGTCAAGTTCTTTGGCACTATATGCTACAATTATCAATGCTGCTGCTGTGCTGCTGCCACCTCTTCCACGACCACGAGTGAAAAAAACACTTAATTGTGTACTGGTACTACTATGCTGCTGCTGCTGCCAGTGCTCACTTACCTATGTGACAACTTCTTTGGCACTATATGCTACAATTATCAATGCTGCTGCTGCTGTGCTGCTGCCACCTCTTCCACGACCACGAGTGAAAAAAACACTTAATTGTGTACTGTTACTACTACACTGCTGCTGCTGCCAGTGCTCAGATACTTATGTGTCAAGTTCTTTGGCACTATATGCTACAATTATCAATGCTGCTGCTGTCCTGCTGCCACCTCTTCCACGACCACGAGTGAAAAAAACACTTAATTGTGTACTGGTACTACTATGCTGCTGCTGCTGCCAGTGCTCAGATACTTATATGTCAAGTTCTTTGGCACTATATGCTACAATTATCAATGCTGCTGCTGTCCTGCTGCCACCTCTTCCACGACCACGAGTGAAAAAAACACTTAATTGTGTACTGGTACTACTATGCTGCTGCTGCTGCCAGTGCTCAGATACTTGTATGTCAAGTTCTTTGGCACTATATGCTACAATTTTCAATGCTGCTGCTGTGCTGCTGCCACCTCTTCCACGACCACGAGTGAAAAAAACACTTAATTGTGTACTGGTACTACTATGCTGCTGCTGCTGCCAGTGCTCACTTACCTATGTGACAACTTCTTTGGCACTATATGCTGCAATTATCAATGCTGCTGCTGTCCTGCTGCCACCTCTTCCACGACCACGAGTGAAAAAAACACTTAATTGTGTACTGTTACTACTATGCTGCTGCTGCTGCCAGTGCTCACTTACCTATGTGACAACTTCTTTGGCACTATATGCTACAATTATCAATGCTGCTGCTGCTGTGCTGCTGCCACCTCTTCCACGACCACGAGTGAAAAAAACACTTAATTGTGTACTGGTACTACTATGCTGCTGCCAGTGCTCAGATACTTATGTGTCAAGTTCTTTGGCACTATATGCTACAATTTTCAATGCTGCTGCTGTGCTGCTGCCACCTCTTCCACGACCACGAGTGAAAAAAACACTTAATTGTGTACTGGTACTACTATGCTGCTGCTGCTGCCAGTGCTCACTTACCTATGTGACAACTTCTTTGGCACTATATGCTGCAATTATCAATGCTGCTGCTGTCCTGCTGCCACCTCTTCCACAACTACGAGTGAAAAAACACTTTATTGTGTACTGTTACTACTATACTGCTGCTCAGATACCTATGTGACAAGTTCTTTGCCACTATATACTACTATTACCACTACTGCTGGTGTCAAGTCTTGCCCAACTGTTTAGATGCTATCTAGTACTATTACAACTACTGCTTGTAAATGTTGTGTGTGTGATTATTAGTTTATATTTGAATACTACTGCTGCTGCCTTCATGCTGAGTATTGCTTCTTGACCTCTCTGTCACAGCGGATCCACAAACAGCCTCCGCTACAAGCTACCAGACAGCATCGTAACAGCAAGTGTGACTAAAACACTGAACTTTATGTTAAACACTGGTTTGTGGCCTTTTTACTGCAACCAATAGCCTGTCTGCAAGAGCATATCAACACTCTCTCTCTCTCTCTCTCTCTCTCTTTCTGGCTCTCTCTCTATATCTATATATATATTGTAGCTTTTGTTATATTAATTTTTGAACAGTTTAGTTTGTGTTAGTAGTGTCTGTGTCTGTGTATTTTTATTTTTTATTAGGTTTGTGCTAAATAAAATAATAGAATGAAATGTTTTTAGGTTATTATGAAGTTAGATGTGTTGATGTTGATGTGTTATATGTGAAGTTAGATGTGTTGAAAAACCTAACAATCTCAATAAGAAAGGAAACATTTAAAGAGAATAACAGGTTTAATAACCAAAAAAATAAAGTATTTACATAGCATTTTTCATCTGCTTGTGAAGATCAGCCATCTCCTCTAAAGCTTTTCTCTGCTCTACCACAGCCTGCTCAATCTCTAGCGCCAATTTTTTTATTTTTATTTCCTTAGAGAGGACTTTTTGATTGCACCTCTCAATGAAACGGGATTTCTCCAAGTTTTTTCAAAACTGTTAGGATATAAGAAAAAAAATGGGATTAAATACTGTCCATTTTTATATCTACATCTTATTGTTGAAATGTTATTAATCTTTGTGCACATATTTACCCTCCTGGCAGATGGTCGTCACAGGCTCCTGCTCCTCTTCTAAATCCTCGCATTGACAAGGAGGTTGGGTGGGGGGAAGTTGCAGGTCCTCAGGAGCTGGGGGTGGTAAATGGGAGGGCCCTGGCTGCTCCTCATCCCTCTCCTCCTCTTCTTCCTCCTCCTCCTCCTCGGCCTGTCGCCTTGTGCGCTTGGGGCACACAGATGGTAGAGGAGCTCCTATAATAACACAATGTTCATATATGTAAAAATGATTTCTAATAACGTATGAAAATTCTGTGTACTCTGCTGTAAATTATTACAAATGTATTTATATAGACAGTTAACCAATGGGATAATGTTACATTAAAGGGTCTTCCTGGCACTACAGGTGACTGAGTGTGAGCTGGACTCCCATTATGGTAAAATGAGCTGTTTGTGTTTCCTTTGTATTATTGTGATGATCTCATGTTAAAAAAAGGGCCTGATGGAGTACAAGGGATTACAATGATAACCCCAGGCCTAGCACAGGAATTTAGTGGTAATTCAGTTATAAAATACCACCCCTTTCCCTTTAACCCACCACTTTAATTCCATGGTTTAAGTTGATGGAATAATGATAGAAAAGGGGGAGAAAGTTTCAATTCCCCCTTTTCTCATGGGAAAGCAGCAGGACTTACTTCATAAAATTAGTAGTGACGGTTTAAAGTTCCCCTTTTAGGAACCTAATAGGACTCTTTCGGTGTAAGCTGGTCCCCACGTGGCCTAGTTAGCTGGAAAATGTATTTTTCCCGGTTTATTGGTGAGCACAAGGTGATCACGCGGCCTACACATGCTTTTCCCACTCTTTTTAGGCCTGTGGGCCTGGTACCAGTTGTTTCTGGAAAAATACTGTGTTAGTTAGGGGTATATAAGTAGGGTTCCGTCAGCCTTGCTCTCAGTCGCCTCGGTAGACAGGACTGTGGTGTTCACCAACCACCACCCCTTTTTTCTTTTCTTTTTGTCGTGGCTGCTAATTATGTGGGATGGTCACCTTTGTTTAAAAAAAAAAAAAAAAATTATACTGAGGGGGACAAATCTGTTTAGTTTAGTTGTTGTTGGATACATTTTTAAGTTGGAATATATTTATGTACAGTCCGAGCCGTGGTGACGAGTAGTGACTAGGCTGTTTATTAAGTTATTAAATTATTTATTTAAAATATATGCCTGAAATCCATTAATAAAACACCCTCGGACAGTATTAGTCCATTAATGGTGTGTCTTGTTTATTTAGTTTAATTATAGTTAATAAGTGTTCCTGTCTGCTGTCCCATGTCTTATTTCAACAGTACTATGAATACCTTGGGTGGTGGTGATATATGTTACCACAACATGGCGTCTGGGTTAACAACATCTGCCCTAAGGTTAATTACATATGACCTTACTGTCACCAATAACTTACCTGGATGAAATTCATCGCGGATCTTTGTGACCCGGTCCATGTGGCGCCTCTTCAGGTCCGACCATTTTTTGAGAATGGCCATGTGACCCGCCATGAAACTCCTCTAATTCCTCCATTACGGACTGGACGAGTTTCTGCTTTTCCTGCTGGCACCTCATTAGGTCGTAACCATGTTGCAGGAACCTCTGCAAGATGAAGAACAAAGTATATTATAATACTTTTGTTTAAACCCTTAGTGATTAATAAGGCGAGAATGCTTCCAATTGTTGAATACCATACATTTACGTCATATATCCATGACAGTGGTAACATGACAGATTTTATATGTTTTCATTTCGGTCGCCACCTTTTTTGAATAAATATAGCAACCATTATCATTTGCATAATTATGTATATATGAGTAACATCACAGGATACACGTATAGGGGAGAAATGTGTTTTAAATGCTATTTATCTGATCCGCTATAATTATTTTTTGACTCTTACACTGGCCCTGTACAATAGATTATTTTTTTTCATCCCTATCTTTACATATGAACAATAATATGTTTGTTTCTTTTTACTTTTGGATGAAAAGGGAGAACTCTGTGGACTGTGATGTAAAGGGAGAACTCTGTGGACTGTGATGTAAAGGGAGAACTCTGTGGACTGTGATGTAAAGGGAGAACTCTGTGGACTGTGATGTAAAGGGAGAACTCTGTGGACTGTGATGTAAAGGGAGAACTCTGTGGACTGTGATGTAAAGGGAGAACTCTGTGGACTGTGATGTAAAGGGAGAACTCTGTGGACACTGATGTAAAGGGAGAACTCTGTGGACACTGATGTAAAGGGAGAACTCTGTGGACTCTGATGTAAAGGGAGAACTCTGTGGACTGTGATGTAAAGGGAGAACTCTGTGGACTGTGATGTAAAAGGAGAACTCTGTGGACTGTGATGTAAAGGGAGAACTCTGTGGACTGTGATGTAAAGGGAGAACTCTGTGGACACTGATGTAAAGGGAGAACTCTGTGGACACTGATGTAAAGGGAGAACTCTGTGGACACTGATGTAAAGGGAGAACTCTGTGGACTATAATGTACAGGGAGAACTCTGTGGACTGTGATGTAAAGGGAGAACTCTGTGGACTCTAATGTACAAGGGAGAACTCTGTGGACTCTAATGTAAAAGGGGAACTCTGTGTATTCTAATGTAAAGGGAGAACTCTGTGGACTGTGATGTAAAGGGAGAACTCTGTGGACACTGATGTAAAGGGAGAACTCTGTGGACTATAATGTACAGGGAGAACTGTGTGGACTATAATGTACAGGGAGAACTGTGTGGACTATAATGTACAGGGAGAACTCTGTGGACTATAATGTACAGGGAGAACTCTGTGGACTATAATGTACAGGGAGAACTCTGTGGACTGTGATGTAAAGGGAGAACTCTGTGGACTATGATGTACAGGGAGAACTCTGTGAACTGTGATGTAAAGGGAGAACTCTGTGAACTGTGATGTAAAGGGAGAACTCTGTGAACTGTGATGTAAAGGGAGAACTCTCTGGACTGTGATGTAAAGGGAGAACTCTGTGGACTGTGATGTAAAGGGAGAACTCTGTGGACTGTGATGTAAAGGGAGAACTGTATGGACTGTGATGTAAAGGGAGAACTGTGTGGACTGTGATGTAAAGGGAGAACTGTGTGGACTGTGATGTAAAGGGAGAACTGTGTGGACTGTGATGTAAAGGGAGAACTGTGTGGACTATGATGTACAGGGAGAACTCTGTGGACTCTGATGTAAAGGGAGAACTCTGTGGACTCTGATGTAAAGGGAGAACGCTGTGGACTCTGATGTAAAGGGAGAACGCTGTGGACTCTGATGTAAAGGGAGAACGCTGTGGACTCTGATGTAAAGGGAGAACTCTGTGGACTCTGATGTAAAGGGAGAACTCTGTGGACTCTAATGTAAAAGGGGAACTCTGTGTATTCTAATGTAAAGGGAGAACTCTGTGGACACTGATGTAAAGGGAGAACTCTGTGGACACTGATGTAAAGGGAGAACTCTGTGGACTCTGATGTAAAGGGAGAACTCTGTGGACTCTGATGTAAAGGGAGAACTCTGTGGACTCTGATGTAAAGGGAGAACTCTGTGGACACTGATGTAAAGGGAGAACTCTGTGGACTCTGATGTAAAGGGAGAACTCTGTGGACTCTGATGTAAAGGGAGAACTCTGTGGACTCTGATGTAAAGGGAGAACTCTGTGGACTATGATGTAAAGGGAGAACTCTGTGGACACTGATGTAAAGGGAGAACTCTGTGGACTATAATGTACAGGGAGAACTCTGTGGACTGTGATATAAAGGGAGAACTCTGTGGACTGTGATATAAAGGGAGAACTCTGTGGACACTGATCTAAAAGGGGAACTCTGTGGATCCTGATGTAAAAGGGGAAGTCTGTGGACTCTGATGTAAAGAGGAACTTTTGTGATTAAGTGCATATGGTTAGAAATGTTATTTAATAGCGACATCTATGCAAACTAAGACAAAATATTGCTGTGCGACGCTGAAGAGTTCGGTTTTGAAATGAACAAAAGGTGGCAACCCTGGGCATGCTGGGAGTTGTAGTTTAGTAACCGCTGGAGACACACTGTTTGGGAAATACTAATATCTGATCCTGCATCCTAACTTTTTAACTAGTCTAAAATGCAGTTAGAGATAATGAAATAACAAGTGTTGAAATTACTTACAGTAATCAGCACGTTTTCCTCACTGGAAGAAAAATTACTCCACACCATGTTAGCTTCGCAGGGCAGCAGTAGATTCGCAGGGCAGCACTACTAGCAGCAATCTGAATACACAGTCACTCACACTGGCAATGGCAAACTTCCAGGAAATGATCGCCTATTTTCGCGACCGCGTGTTGTCCGCGTGCATGCCCATGCGCGATCGAGAATTTCGCAATAAATTTCGCATTTGCGAAATTTTGCGTTAGCGAAATTTCGCAATGTTATTTTGGATGAAATATCACGAATATTCGAAATTTTCGAATATTTCTCGAATATTCTCCAATATATTCGCGAAATATTGCGAAAGCGAATATGGCGTATTCTGCTCAACACTACTGAATAGATGCTGGTTTTCCAGCATGCCTGTTTGACAGAGGCTAGTCTGTTGGACATGCAACTGTACACACTGGCCAAATGTTGGCCGGTTTCTGTTGACCTGGCTGATATTCGGCCTGTGTGTACCAGCCTTAACCCTTTAAAAAGCAACTCCGCAATGGCAGCTTCCAACATTTCTGATTAAAGTAAAACACATTCAACTCCAAATAAATCAGCATTAATATAAGCTTTTTTTCCTGCACTGCACAAAAATGTCTTGCATTTTGCAGATAAACGCAGGTGCCATTAATTAACAGTTTTTGTTTTTCCTTACATCACTGGACACAGAGCAGCCATAGTAATTACTATCTGGGTTATACGCCACCTATAGGTGAATGGACACTGGCACACCCAAAAGATAGGATGTCCTATGCTATAAAACCCCAACAGGAAGTACCTTAGTTTTTTTGCCAGTGTCTCAAGTTAGTCCAGCCTTAGCTTTTTAAGCCGGAATTCTCCTCTGGGTTTACAGGACACCTGTGACCTGTTTTCAGCAGAGAGCAGTCTGAAGTCCGCTCTCCGCTGACATCACTGCCATCAGTCGAGGCAGCACGTCCTCGTGACTTCCAAGTCGGGATCCGCCAGCTGCCTTGATTGATGGCAGTCTCAGTGTCTCAGCGAGCCACTGAGACGGCCGCTCCCCGCCTCTTCACGGCTCAGCGCTCCAATGAGCGCTGAGAAGTAGATCAGAAGGGATGCTGGCTGACAGTCAGCATCGCTCTGCTCGGTGAGGAGTGAGAACCATCAGCGGTGTTCGGTGGCTTGGTACTCAGTGCAGAGACGCCGGGGTAAATATGCAGCATCGGTATGATGCTGTATATACCTAGGTAAGTAAAGCTTGCCAAAAAAAACAAAAACATACTTGTCTTTTAACATGCTATACTAAGGAGAGCCCCGTTGGAGAAATACTTGGCAGGATCAAGGGGCTATGCAGTCAGATCCATTCAGGGCGGCAAAAGAAAGGCCAAGATGGATGGTACCCCGAGCCTCGAGGAAGAAGAAGGTTTTTGCCTGTAATGCTCCTCTTTGGAGGGCTGGACCCTGTGATCCAGGCCCTTGGATACATGACTTAACCAAAGTTTGTCCTGGCATGTTTCTGTACAAGTCCAAGGGTGTAGACCCCAGAATTCAAGGGGAGACACGGTCCTTAAGGTCTGTTTGAGACCTGGTCCGCCATGACGGGTGAAGATTGGGTCTGGCTGTGTATACCAGCAATATCCTGCGGTGGGAATAGTATGTTTTTTTTAAAAAGACAAAGAGCATATGGTTCACTTTAGGGATTTCTTCTGAGTAGCATATGCCTTGCCTGTTCTTCACCACTATAGGGTGTATTATAACATACCTGGGGCCAGATTCACGTACATTGGCGCATATTTTGACCGGCGTAGTGCACCTCCTTTACGTTAGACCGGCGCAATGTAGAGGCGCAATCACCGTATCCTCGTAGTATTTGCGCAGAAATTTGCGCCGGTGTAACGTAAATTCCAAGGCGTAAGGCGGAGTAATTCAAATTGGGAAGGACGTGGGCGTGTTTCATTGAAATGAGCCGTGACCCAATGCAAATAAAGGGCCGGCCGGATCGCGCATGCGCACATGAAGCAGACCATGGTCAGCACCTCTGTGCGCATGCACACAACTCGGGAACGGCGCAATCGGTGAAATTGGAAGTGGACCCGTGCAACTTGGTGAACTACGCAGAGAGCTTAAATAGACACAAACGCCCTTCCTTTGCAAAAGTACATCCCTTTGTATGCCTTCCTATACAGCAAGGTGCTTTTGTTCTGTTGTGTGTTCGCGTTTGTTGCGTTGTGACTTGTCTTTGTGATATTTGTTGACTGTTTGATCTAGTGTTTTGTAGAATCTATTTGATAGTGTTTTTTGGTGACTGGTTGTGAGACTTTTTGGTTGATAGATTTTGGATTATTTGTTTTGTTGCTTGATTTTTCCTGCTTGTTTTTGTGAGTGATTTTTGGTGATTTGTTTGGGAGACAGTTGTATGAATATGACTGAGAGGAAACGCAAGAGCAATTTTTCTTTGGGGGAGAAACAAATTATTGCCCAGGCCCTTACCCAATATGGGCGTTGCCTGCAGCCCATGCCAGGGGCACTGGAGGGGGCCCACCATGCCCTGTTAGGCTGACAGCGGACGAGCGTGCGGTGGCCCAGACCTTTAATAGGCAACAAGTGGAGGGCCTGCCTGGCTATGAATCCAGTCAGGGGCCCGTGATGACAGGTACATTTTTTCTTTCCTATCTGGTGTGTAGCATGTGTGGGGGGGGGGGGAGTTAATATGTGGCAAGTGTGTGGATTCTCCAACCTGTGAATGTTTTGTGTCATCCACAGATGTGCAGGAGGGTGCTGGGCCATCTGGCCTGACTGCACCATCCCCGGGACACCAGCCTGATGAGGACCCCCAGACAAGGCCGGAGTCCTCGAAGGAGTTTGAGGAGGAGGTCATGTCAGGCAGCTGCTTGTTTGTTTTTGAAGGACTCTTCCCCTCTGGCTGGCAGCAGCCAGCCCTCCATAAGGGGTAGCCCCTCCCACTCCTCCCCCAACAGGGCTCCCCTCCCAAGGGCCTCCCCTTCTCCCTGGCCACAAGCATCAGCTGGAGGCAGGAAGTCGTCCCAGAAGACCAGGGGGGTGGACGAGGTTCTGCCTGCCAATCTCAGAAGGGACCAGGCCCTTCAGACCCACCATCTGGGACAGGTCAGCCAGACTTTGGTGCGGATGGAGGAGAGCCTGTCCTCCATAAAGGATACGCTTGGGGACCTGGACTGCCACTCCCGGGCTCTTACAAACTGCCTTAACGAACTGCAGACTACTACAGCAGACGTTGGGCAGGATATGAGGGCCCTCACCCAGGCTATCCAGGCCAATACGGCAACACTAAGTGCTGGCCTGACCAGAATTGCCGTGGCCTTGGAGGGCAGGCCGCCAGGTGGGCAGAGACCAGGGGCTGCTCCTCCTTCCCTGGATTACCCCCCCCCCAATGAGTCTCCCCTGAGGAGCCGTGGCCGTGGGCGCCCCAGGCGTGGGTCACGCCAGCGGCATTAATTTGGTTTCCCCCTTTTTTTTCATTTTTTTTTTGCTGCTGCAATTTTTTTGCTTTTTGCTGGACAATTTTTTTTTTTTGGGTTGTGAATGAATTTGGAATGTGGGGGTGACATTCCTGCCGGAAAAGGGGTGTCATCCTCATTTGTGGTGGAGAAGGGTTCCCCAGGACCAGGGAGAAGTGATCCCCAGGTCCGTGTGAATGGTGTATGAATGTACAGTGACATAATTGGAGCCGTGGCGTGGCGTTGCTGCTCACAAGTCCTGCATGGTGGGCTTGTGCTAATTCAATTTGATGAGGATGTGATGTGTCTGTGCTAGGGACCACAGTGGTGTGCATGCATGCATTCTCATTGTGCCATGATTAATGTGTGTGTTTAACGTGCAAAGGTGCCTAATGTAAGCTGTCTCCTGGCTGCTCTGCCCTCAGCAGACGGGGTATCCTCGGTTAGGGGGGATTGTCTGGTTCAGGGGTCAGGTCATCACGTATGTAAATCTGCAGGCCCTTTCTCACTGCGAAGTTGTGCAGCATGCAACATGCACCGATGATCTGGCACACAAAGTTTGGGGAATACAACAGGGTACCCCCAGACTTATCCAGGCATCGAAAACGTGACTTCAGGAGACCAAAGGTGCGCTCCACCACTGCACGGGTTTGGGCGTGGGCTTCATTGTATCTTTCCTCTCCTGGGGTTTGGGGGTTCCGGATAGGAGTCATGAGATGGGGTCCCAGTGCATATGCAGAGTCACCTGGAAGGGAAAAGACAGGAGGATGTTAGTCATGCATGTGCCCCTTGTGATGTGTGCATCATGGGGGGGGGGGGACAGCCACCCATGTCACTCACCAACCAGCCAGGTTTCCCCATACACGTTCTGTTCGAATTCCATTGAGATGGGACTCTGATTGTATATGTAGCTGTCATGGCTGGATCCGGGGTGTTTGGCAGGGACGTGCCATATGAGGCCTTGGGCATCGACTATCACTTGTACGTTGATGGAGTGCCAATGCTTCCGATTGCGGTATATGTGCTCTGTCTCACGGGGGGGCTGGAGTGCCACATGTGTGCAGTCAATGGCCCCCACTGTGCGTGGGAATCTGGCAATTCTGTAGAAATCTGTCATTGCCTTCAGCCGCAGGTCCTCAGTGGTTGGTTTAATGATTTGGTTGGCCATGCGTCTGAGGATTGCGGGGACAACCTGGTGCACACATCTGCTCATGGAGGATTGTGACATCCCAGCCACCACTCCACTTGTTCTTTGAAAAGAGCCACTGGCAAGGAAATGGAGTTTTGCCAGGACCTTGACCAGTGGCTGCACTGCATGTGAGCGATGTGTTGGGCTGGTGATGTCCTCCTGCAGGGTTGTGGTTAATTCCAGGATGGCATGAGGGGTGAATCGGAAGATGCGATACACCTCAGAATCACTCATGTCAAAGAGGTCTATGCGTGTGCGGTATATCCTCTCCCGTGCCCTCCTCTGTGCCCTCCTCCTTCTTTGCTCCTCTAAAGTCATTAGTATAGCTATGAGCAAGGATGCTCCTGGCATGTTGGCATAAAGTTTGTTGTCCAGCAAGTGTGACTGCTCAGCTCCTCACTAACAGTGTTGCTTTAGCTGACATGTAGACGGATTGTCTAATTTTATTCCACCTTTTATATGGTCTTATTTTAGACAGGAGTTTGCCAGCAGTTGTTGGTGCTATTTTTTCTGTGAATTGGAGTCTAACTTGTCCATGTCCAGGTCTTTAAAGATCCAGCTGACAATAAGCTGGAATCTTAACTTAATGCCTCCTTTTTTTTAGCTGAAGCATTGGTCAGTTGAATTGCCATGCAAAAAAACTATTGGCAGCTTTTCCTTTTCATGGAGAACGGTTGTTCAGAGACAATTTGGATAAGTATATCGAAAAAAAATTCAGGTGGTAAGAGTAGGCATCCTTCATTTAAACATTCTTCTTCCCTGACACCAGGTGCTGCGGTAAGCCACAAGGCCATAAGCAGCCCTGGGGGCAGTTTTCAGGAGCCTGGCGGGAAGTGATCCAAGACAGATGGGTCATCTCCACAGTATCTCTAGGCTACAAGCTAGAGTTTCCACCATTTCGTTTTCTAAGATCGAATGTTCCCAGAGACCCGTTAAAAAGAAGGTCTTTATTTCAGGTTCTGGACCGTTTGACGTCACAGGGTGTAATTATAGAAATTCCGACAGAGGAGCAGGGCTTCACGGTGCCAAAACCGAATAGAGATGTTAGACCCATTCTAGATCTCAAAGATCTAAATCAATTTCTAACCATCTTCTCCTTTCGCATGGAGTCAATCCAGTCAGTCGTGTCTACTCTGAGGGAAGGAGAATTTCTAGAATCAATAGACATCAAAGATGCATATCGGGATGTGCCATATTGCCCCGCTCACCGGACGTTTCTGCGATTCGTGGTAGAACAGCACCATTTTCAGTTTGTGGCCTTGCCCTTCAGGTTAGCCACCACCCGGGTGCTCACAAAAGTTCTGGTCCCTGTATTAGCAAAATTAAGGGTCCAGTGTATATCAGTAATGGCATACCTAGACGACCTGCTGCTTGTAGATCAGTTGGTTGCATGGCTAGACTGGAGTGTGTCCAGCATGGTCAAGTATTTGGAACACCTGGGTTGGATTTACGCCCAGTAAGAAGGCTAGAATACTTGGGTCTGGTCATAAACACCGTCCAAGAAAGGGTATTTTTGCCCCAGACAAATGTTTGAGCTAAAAGAGATCTGGTCCGTGTGGCCAAGGGGAAAGAAGGAACCCTCCATTCGCCTAGGGAAGATGGTGGCTTCATTCAAAGATATTCCCTATGCCCAATTTCATTCAAGACTGTTGAAAAACAGTATTCTGTCTGCTTGGAACAAGAGGTAGATTTGTTGGCGTCCAGGTTCAACAAGAAGTTTGACAGCTTTGTGTCAAGTACAAGGGATCCACTTGCATTCGGTACAGATGTGCTAGTGACCCTTTGGGATCAGTTTTCACTGATTTTATGCATTTCCCCCCAGTTCAGCTGCTACCGCAACTTATATGCAGGATCAAGGAGGAAGGAAGGCCGGTGATACTGGTAGCCCCAGCTTGGCCCAGAAGATCCTGGTATGCAGAAATCATAAGGCTGGCAGTAGGGAAACCGTGGACTCTTCCATCCCATCCAGACTTGCTTTCGCAAGGACTGATGTTACATCCTGCCTTACAATAACTAAGTTTAACGGTTTGGCTATTGAAGCCCACATTTTAAAGGGTCGGAGGGTTTCAGGCTCAGTGGTAACTACCCTGATTAATGCAAGGAAGCTGGCTTCTAGGTCCATTTATTATAGGATCTGGAGGTCCTATATTTCCTGGTGTGAAGCCAAAAGATGGTATCTTTAAAAAGTATGTCATAGGAAGAATTCTTGCCTTTCTACAATTGGGGTGGAAATTGAGCTGGCCTTGAGTACAATCAAGGGTCAGATCTCAGCCTTGTCAGTAATTTTTCAAAGACTGCTTGCTTTGCATTCTTTTATCCGGGCCTTTATACAAGTGGTAACTCATATATCTCTGCCAGTCAGGCCGCCCTTGTGCCCATGGGATTTGAATCTAGTTTTATCGGTCTTGCAAAGACAACCCTTTGAGCCTATGTGTCATATTCCCTTGATCCTTTTGACAAGGAAGTTTAGTTTTTCTGGTTGCAGTAACCCCTGCAAGGAGAGTGTCAGAATTGGCTTTTTTTTTCCTGTAAAGAGCTATAATTTATTATTCATAAAGACAAGGTGGTGTTGCGTCCTCACCCAACCTTTCTGCATAAGGTAGTGTCCAGTTTTCACTTGAACCAAGATGTCTCCCTGCCTTCTTTTTTTTAGAACCTCGTTCTGCGGAAGAAAAGTTGTTGCATTCTTTTGATGTGGTGAGAGCTGTCAGGATCTGTCTGAAGGTGACAGCTCAGATGCGGAAGACTGATGCTTTGTTTGTGCTGCCAGAAGGGCCCAGAAAAGGGCAGGCAGATTCAAAATCGACTATTTCACAGTGGATTCATCGGGTTATAATTCAGGCTTTTGGATTGAAAAGAGGGGTTCCACCTTTTCAATTAGGGTGCACTCCACCAGGGGAGTAAGTGCTTCATGGGCAAGGCTGCGACTTGGTTGTCAGTGCATACATTTATTAAATTTTACTAGATGGCTGTGAGGCTGCAAGAGGATGTTGCTTTTGGGTGCAGTGTACTGCAGGCAGCAGTATAGGTCCTTACTTTAATATGTGTCTCGCTCCTCTCAGGAACATTGCTTTGGGACATCCCAGATAGTAATTACTATGGCTGCTCTGTGTCATGTGATGTACGATAAAGAAAACAAGATTTTTAATACAGCTTATCTGTAAAATCATTTTCTTGGAGTACATCAGGGGACACAGAGGTCCCTCCTCTCTTGCTGGAATATACATTGCTTTGCTACAAAACTGAGGTACTTCCTGTATGGGAGGGGTTATATAGAGGGGGACTTCCTGTTTTTTGGGTGTGCCAGTGTCCATTTACCTATAGTAATAGATAGCAGATAGTAATTACTATGGCTGCTCTGTTTTCCGTGATGTACTCCAAGAAAAAGATTTTACATGTGAGCTGTATTAAAAAATCCTTTTTTTTTTTTTTGCACTTGTTGAACATAGTTACATAGTTAGTCAGGTTGAAAAAAGACACAAGTCCATCCAGTTCAACCATAAAAAAATTATAAATAAAATAAATATCGTACAAACCCATACACCCAATTCTATACCCACAGTTGATCCAGAGAAAGGCAAAAAACCCCAGCCGAGCAAGATCTAATTTCCTTCCTGATCCCCCGAGAGGCAATCGGATTTACCTTAGATCAACTTTACCTATAAATGTACAATCCTATTACATGGGTATCTGGAATCTGCACAGAGATGGAATTAAAATGTCAACCAGCCCATGCAATAGGAGTTTGATTTGACTAAAACAGCCTGTCTTAAGATAGTTATGGAGGCTGCCATTGCTTATCATTACTTCTAGGGAATTCTAGCTGCCTGGCTGTCATGCTGTGCATTGATTACAAAGCTTGCCAATTAACTGATCCGGAAAAAGTTAAGAGAGATTAGGAACCCTGACACATTTTTAGCAATCATCTATATAGCATGCTTGTGTTCTAGGCCTGTGACATAAAGAGCGTTGAAACCATTCGCAGGCAGGGATTAGGCATGTACAAAAATGAAGTTGCAAATGGCAGCCCTATACTTTTCTCATGACAGAGCCACTATAAAGGGATCCTGGGCTGTTTCTATTATAATGCTGAGACTGCTTAGGTAGCTATGACAAAGGCAGAACCTATTGCTTAGCCATCAGTTTGAGAAAGGGCATTGTACAGCAAACAGAAGTGGCTTCAAATAAGAGAAAGGTAAAAACCTTCAAATGCTTGTAATATAGATTGTGGTGTATATTTTACTTGGAGGATATTTTTCTCAGCCAAATGGAATTTCCCTTAAAGCAAATACTGCTTTCTGTGCTGTCCGTAGTGCTGAAGGCAATGGTCAGATTTATTCATTGATACTCTTTTGTTTATTTACTACTCCTATTTTTAATTTTTTGCAACAATAAAAAGTGTATTCATTTAAATTCAGTTGTTTTTCCATGCTTAGATCTTCAAACCTGGCTAGGTAAACAAATGGGAGCTACAGACTTATCTTGTCGTTCCAGTATGAAACACCACTATTCATTTCCTAATGAATGAAGAGGGGATTGACATTTATTAACATCCACTGATGGCTTTCAATTACTGCTTCCATATTAAAATATAAAAATGAGTGTGGGCCTATTCTTCATATTTCTACATTTAAATAAAGGATGTTTCCTTCTGAAATAACAGTTCAGAGCTAAGTAACATCTGCTTTTACATTACTACAGCAATAAAAGGAGTGGGAATTTGTAAGGGTACATTCACATTTTCACCTTTGCGTTGCAAAGGTATCACAAGGGCACAGCTGAGAAAGGTGAAATCCATCCAAAAATGTCCTGCCCCTTCACAAAATAAAACTCACTTTTCTCAACATTGTGGGATATTATAGGAGACGTATCCCTATTTTTTCTAGCAAGACTACAGCTTTAACAGACTACGTAAAAGGAACATTTTCCATTGTCATCCACTGGGGTATTGAGACAGAGCAGTTCTGTAAACTAAATCGGGCTTTGTGCTTGGAACCAGTCCTTATAGCCCTGGATTTTCAGAAACTGTTCCTGGTGCAATCCGCTTCTAAATTGGACCAACTGGTTGTGGGAGAAGAGCAGCACCCTGTTGAGAACTTGACCTGGAAGTTCATTTCAGCTGGAAAAATACTATTTAAAGGGTCACTAAAGGAAAAAAAATGTTTTGCTGAAATGACTGTTTACAGGGTATAGAGACATAAAAGTTAACTGATTCCTTTTCAAAATGATTAAAAATAGATACAAATCAATCATATAATGTGCCTGCAGGTTAGTTTCACTTTTGAACTGGCGTCATGTTTCTGCAAAGTAGAAATAGACACACAGAACAAAAACAAACAAATCCAGGGCAGTGTTTTGTTTTTAAAAATGAATCTGATTGGTTCTGGGAAGTTTTAGACACACAGTAATGACAGCTTAAACCATCGTGAGAAAGCTCCCCAGTATGGTGGTGATAAAAGGTCGGGGAAGAGAGAAGGATATTTTGATAGACCGAGGACTGTCCTCTAACACGTGTCATGCGATATGTCAAAAACTCTCCTCCTCCCGCAGGCGCTTTGGTTCCCAATATACAGACTTGGGATTTCTTCATAATACGATGTTTTATTCTTATTCTTCAAGACAGGACAAGCCAACAGTCAATGCTTACATATTTGGCAGCTGGTAAAACATGGCAGGATGGTACTTCAGAAACAGGAATTAGATGGTACATCTTCTCTGCTGGATAGAGCCCCTTCCCCCGTCGGGTCGGGTGACCCTAAGGTCCCTCATCTCTCTGGCCGGTGACCCTAAGGCCCCAGAGCTTCCCCTCCCTAGCTATGCACATCACATGTGTTCTTATACTGTTTTTAAGCCATGCTCAGCACAATTTCTTTTTGGAATAGCTCCAAGAAAGGTGACAAGCCCCTGCCCCAAACGCAACACCCCCTTGTGTATATTAAGCAATACTTCTCCTCCCATTATCTTGACGTGAACTCCAAAAATACATGTAGTCTACACACCAACTGACCTTCTTCTGTCCTCAAAGCTACCATGTTTAACCCAAATGATTCAGAAACGTTTATCACATAAAATAGTAATAAATTCAAAATCTAACAGGTGGTTATAATGAAACAGACAAGCAGGAAGTGTGGAGAACAGAGCAGGATTACAGCAACTTCAAAGCAAAAACGAACAATAAGGACACGAAACCAGTACTGCAGTAAGGTAAATGAAGCTATTTAGCTAAAAAAAATAAAAAAATCCTTTAGTGATCCTTTAACTGTGTAAAGAGAGTTTCCTGCCATAAAATGAAGACTCCGGTAATATCTGTTGGGCCAACCCTTCAAATTGGTGTCTGATCATGCAACCCCTTACCTCGTTGGCATCGAAAAAAATAAGTTCAAAAAGTGAACATCACCTTTAAAGAACTATCTTGAAAACACAGCAACTGTGCTTAAGTAAAAGAAAAAGAAAAAATATTTTGTATTCCTGAGTTCTATGCAATCCAGAGAAAGCACACACATGTATATACATGATCGGTAAGAGGACAGTTGGAGTGTACTTTCCTAAATCCACCTTTTGTACCATTGTCTCATTTTCCTCTCACGCTAATCATATTCAGACTTCCAAGACAGGTTTGAGTCTGATTACTCCCTAGGAAAAGCATTTTTGGACTTTTTTCTGTGTGGGAAGCAGCAAAGAGGGTGCTCTTGCTGCACCAGCAGATGCGTTCCAGGATCGCTAGATTAGACAAAAGGGAATCGGGTGGACGGGTGTACAACAGCAATGTCTGGATTAAAACCTGATCTACTCAGCATTCAAGCCATATTATCACAGGTCATAACTATGCCTGAAATGGCACTTTTAGTAAAAAATAAGTAATATTTCAGCATGATGTATAAAGGCTCAAATATGATAAAAGTATTTTTTGTTCATGTTGTTTGTATCTGTATGGTTATTAGTGAATACTACTAATTTATATGTTAAATGATAAACCCAACATTATGTTTGTAGGTTTTTACAGGAAACATTTACTAGTATTACGCTGCATAGTTTATCAGATTTAATATTTCATGCCTAAATAATCTTATTAGTTTAATTGAGGAAGTAAGTAGGAGTATAGATCAAGGCATTATACTGGATATAATCTATTTACATCCTACAAAGACCTTTGATATGGTGCCACACACAAGATTTTGCACAAATTAAGGAAATCAATTTCAAAGTTAACATGTACACCTGAATTACGGATACATTATTATCCTTAAGCCATATACTGTACTGTATGTAATCCATATAGAAATTTTGCTTAATATCAATGTACATATTGCAATGTAGAGTAGAGTAATTTTACCTATTAGCTACAATAGCTTACAAAAAAGGACAGATTGACACGTGATACATTTTAACTGTCAGCCTCTAAATTTTCTTTGAACTGTACAGAATTATCTGTGGGGAGGATTATAAACTGGCGCTTACTGGCTGATGTCACATGGCAATGAGAGGATCGCTAAGGGCTTGTTCACACTATCAGTTTTCCTTCAGGTTTTTCTCTTCAGGTTTACCAAAACCATGTAGTGCAAGGGCCTGCCTGATTGCATACAAATTGAGACTCTTGAAGTTAGACCTCATATTAGATGGATTTGGTAAACCTGAAGAGAAAAACCTGAAGGAAAACTGATAGTGTGAACAAGCCCTAACTAGGCCTTTGCTGAGTGTAGGTGTTAATAATTGCTCCTACACCTGTACCAAGTGTATGCTTTATCTGTACATTGTTGTGCATCAGGAGCAAGGTCACAGTGAAAATATGCATAGATTGGGGAGGGTTGTTGCAATCTAAAACTAAGCACAATTATGAAATGTCACTCAAACTTTTAATGTACAAAGTTGAATGTCACTGTTACTGCCTTAATGCAATAGTACAGGCATACTTATTAGTGTTGCTCACGAATATTCGTTACGAATATTGCATATTCGAGTATTCGCGAATAACTCGAATATTGCGGCGAATATTCGCATTGCGAATTTTCGGCAACATAAAAGAATCACATCAGCTACTCGGCAAAAGGAATATTGCGCGATTATCTTCTCCGCCCTTCTTTTGCATCAGAGCCAATCAGAATAACTCGAATATTCGGCAAAAGGAATATTGCGCGATATTCCTTTTGCCGAATATTCGAGTTATTCTGATTGGCTCTGATGCAAAAGAAGGGCGGAGAAGATAATCGCGCAATATTCCTTTTGCCGAATATTCGAGTTATTCTGATTGGCTCTGATGCAAAAGAAGGGCGGAGAAGATAATCGCGCAATAGGAATATTGCGCGATTATCTTCTCCGCCCTTCTTTTGCCCCCTTATTCTCCTTTCTTTTAAGTAGAGTTAGTGTAGAGTTAGTGTTTAGTGCATATTAGTTTAGTAATACAGGAAATGATCTCCGTTTGAGAATTTCGCAATCATTTTCGCATTAGCGAAATTTCGCCAAATTTTTTTTGGATAAAATATCACGAATATTCGATATTAGCGAATATTCGCGAATATTCTTCTATATATTCGCGCAATATCGCGAAATCGAATATGGCGTATTCCGCTCAACACTAATACTTATATAGATAATATGACATATTTCTAACTATAACTCACTTAGAGCAGAATCATTCACGTAAATGTGCTGATCTACACCGACTCAATATTTTCAGATTCTTAAAACAAATCTGTAGTGACACAATATGGAGGCTGGCATTAATGACATGTCCTAGGGGTGCTTTGCATGTATATTTCTTTTTGTGGCCTGATTACCCAGGCTGTTTGAAGAAGCAAACATTGGTCCAGGAATCATTTTGGGAAAAACGTTGGGGGGGGGGGGGTTTATGCAAAATGTTGGAAGTCTAAGCACCCATTTCAAATTTAGCCTAACTAAACATGGATACCACTCTCCTCTGGAATATCACAGGGAATATTGAACAGTGCACCTGTGTTTTTAAATGTTATTACTTAAGTACAGAGCATAGTTTGGAGCCTGCAGTATCCTATGAGGTGTTCTCTAAAAAAAATGTTTAGAGAAAACTCAAAGATAGGAGGAAAGCCTGGTCACAGGACCTGTGAAAGTCTTGTGACAGGTTTGCAGCTTTTACTTCCCCTACATTTATTAGAATGATAGGGACTTCACTGGCTTAATTACAGTTGGAGAGTAGATATACATGTATTTCTAAAGCCTCAAAAATTACAACAGCATCAAAATAAATATACCAGTAACAAATAAAATTGTAACAATGTCCTATGGCTTTGTGTCATATTTAAAATAAGACCTCACACAGCACACAATCTTTCTCAGTTAAACGTTTAAAAGAAATGGTTAAAATCAAATCAACACAGATTGCACTAACATGTATCCATCATAGAAAGTGCTTTGTACAATGACTCATCATCAAGAGAGGATGACCATAACTCCATTGCCAGTGGTGCAGGGTGATGAACAACTCAGGGCTTTCTATCTTTGTGTGTTGACAGGCTGGAAAAGGCAGATAAATCATTTCTTAGCTCAAGGCTAAGTTCAACACCAAAGCCTGCAGCTGCTGACATGTACAGATAGTTCCCTCTGTCAGGTCTCAGGGCCATGGGGATGCATTTTGGGGGCAAGTCCCACTTTCTTTAACAGAGTTGGAAAAGTAAATGTGGCTATAATGTTGCTTTAACATACAGTAATACATTTAACATACATGCAAGGCAACACACATAAAAAAAATTTGCAGTGCATTTTTATGTGCAGTATGGTGTGAACGAACCCTAAAACAGGAACTCATTTACCTATTCACATCTGCAGCTATAAGCATTGTGGAAAAATTGAATGAAATTTCATTATTTTTTTCTATAATGGCAGATTTTGGTAGACTGCCAGCCTTCAATAGTAAACACACAGTAGGTGTTTGTTTTCAAAATTTCCCAATAAAAAAAAAATCACAAGAACATGTACATTGTCAAAAGCAAGATAGTTCCGCATATCACAGACAGTAGTGCAAGAAAAAAGGATAACAAGAAAGAATTTTAGGTGGTAACAGCACCTACAAAGACTCTAAGTGTAAGGTGAGTATTGCTCATTTTAAGTAGGTGTTTCTAAACTGTTAAGGCTTGTTTACACTGGCATAAACTGATATAAAGTTAAACGCGTTTCTTTTTTCGATGATTCAACTTTTATTAAAGATTTATTTTCTTTACATATAACAATAATGACATTTAAACATAATATATTACAATCCATATTTCCACATAACTTATGGGGGGGTGGTGTCTCTCCCTTTACCATTGTAATCCTCTCACCTCTTATCCCTACGCTATGCATCCAAAAAAAAAACCTGTTGATATTATATAAAGGTGTCATGTGCTCAGACCTAGTAGTTTTTCTCCCTGTGCTTATTTTTAGTGTATTTATTTATTATCTACTTACTTTAGTGTATATTACAGTGACCCTTACCTGTCTCCTCCCTACCCCTATAAATTCCAGGATGAAAAAAAAGGGAAAGTATTCCTTTACATATGTAAGTAACGCCCTTCCCGCTCCCCTTAACTCCATTAGGGTCAATCAGATTTCTCCCCCCACAATCGACACATAACTTTTACTCCAATACATATTCTTAAAAAGGTTGTAGTTTATCCTCTTTGTATATATAACATCATGTTTCCCTTTGGGAGATTAAGGGATATTATCCTGTCTACACGTCTTGTCTTTTTTTTTTTTTAAACCTCTTACTATTTCTGGAGCATAATCTCCATCCTGTCCACATTTTCCTGAATTCCTCCTGTTGATTTCTTATTTAAACTCCCACCTTTCTGCTTCCATTATTACCTCTATTTCCTTTTTCCATTCTGCAAGGGTGGGACAAGTTGCCTGCTTCCAATACTTGGGTATTCATTTCTTGGCTGCATTTAGTAAATGTGGTGTTACGCTTTTTTTATATGATTTTATGTAGCCAGCGGTTACGTGAAACAAGACGTGCAAAGGTGTTGACTCTATGGATGTATTGGATATCTTCTTGACCCACATGATCACCTCATTCCAAAATCCTCTTATCTTTGGGCAGGACCACCAAATGTGAAGGAAAGTACCTCTCTTCTTACATCCCCTCCAGCAGTAACCGCTATGAAGACAGCAGATGCCCTCTTTTTCTGGTTGAATGCCCTCCCTGCCCTGATTGGCTACTGATTGGCTAGCAAAAACACATCCCCTCTGGCTACTTCCTGGCTCCCTACCTGGGGTTTTACTAGTGCCTAACCTGTCTACCTGCCTTAGATTCTATGCTGCTGACCCATGACTAAATTACTGACTACTCTTTCAGATTGCCGCCTGCCTTCATCTCGGACTGTTTACTAGACTACATTTGTCTGCTGCATGCCCTGACATCGGAACCACCTTCTGGATTTTGTTCGTCCGATTTCAGCCCTGACTTTTACCACTGTGCCCAGCAATTGTAGCCACTGTGCCCCGCAATTGTCGCCACTGTGCCCAGTAAAATGCTGCCACTGTGACCTGTAAAATGCCACCTCCCCCCCCCCCACCTGGCACTTACCTTTCTTGGGTCAGTTATGCTTCTAACGTCCCTCGATGTCTTCTCCCGCCCTCTGACGCTTCAGCCAATCAGGTTAACGGTAACCTGATTGGCTGAGACACCTGTCAGTCTTATCCAAGGAACGCACCCCCGGTACGTCCCGAGGATAAGCATTCGAAAGCCGACTACAGCCTGAGGGCTGTACTCGGAAAGCCTATCAGAACCGCTGGCTCTGATAGGCACTTCCACACAGCCAACCAGCTGTCATTCAGGTGGCCGGCGCTCACCATCCGGCCATCTGAATAGTGGGCGGCAGCGGCAAAAATACATAGATTCATGCAATGCATGAATCTATGTATTTCAGTGGCTGTGCGAGAGCCAGAGGGGGTGGCGCTCCGGCACCCTCTATGGACGAACCGATGCTGCTAGAAACTATAGCAATGTGCACTAAGACCTGGGAGCAATCAAGTACTGTAGGCCTACTTGCCCTAAGGAAAGGAGGGGTGCTAAAGGTAGAAGAATCTCTCATCTCACTGGCTATAGTTCTTAACCTAGGCATCATGCTGAGAATCACAGTAGCATGCAATTTTCAGAAGCAGAAGGAAACCAGCACAAATTACTATAAGGGCTCATGCACACAGGACGTTTTAAAAACGCCAGCGCTAAAAACAACTGCTTTTATTGTGTTAGGGTGAAATTGCGCTCCCCTGTGTTACTATTATTCACCTCCTAATTGTTATATGGTGGAGTATTTTTGTGTGAGAATACTCTTCCTTACTTATACAGTATTCTATAATAGTGATATTGTTACATGGTATATGTGAAAAAAACTTGAAAAAAACTTTAAGTGGTATTCTTATCAAACTAAACAAACAAATTGGTTCAATTTGGTTCAATGTGAGCTCCCTGAGGATGCAATATTGATTGCGAAACGCGTAGAGGCTGCTGTACAACTTTACACTCAGACTGCAGGACAGCTGGGAGGACCTTAGGATACTGGCTTTGTTACCCACCCAGAATATTTGCATACACGGTTGGAGACGCTTGGTGCCAGCATAAGGCACTTTTAAATGTGAGTGTAATACTTACTTGTTTTACATAATAAATTGGAATTTTTTAAACATAATACACTATGTGGAGCACCTTTCTTTTCTTTTCCTGTGAGAAAACATAGGAGAAGGCAACACATTACCCCATCCAACATACCTGGCAGCAGGAGGAACAATAATATAGGACTGGTTATCCTGATTAATGAACCACAGGCCTGGGTTACCACGACATCTGGTGAGTGTCCATTTTTTACCGGTGATGGGATACCACTAATTGGCGACCACCAGATAATAGTCTGAAACCATTGCGGAGGAACACTTCCTGGGCAACCTATTTGGACTATATATGAACTTTCACATGACACGTTTATGATTTTAAATAGGTGTTTAATAATTATTTATTTCACAATTTTTGAATACTGAATCATTGAACCAATTTGTTTGTTTAGTTTGATAAGAATACCACTTAAAGTTTTTTTCAAGTTTTTTTCACATATACCATGTAACAATATCACTATTATAGTATACTGTATAAGTAAGGAAGAGTATTCTCACATAAAAATACTCCACCATATAACAATTAGGAGGTGAATAATAGTAACACAGGGGAGCGCAATTTCACTCTATCTCTTATACTTCTACTGGTACTGGACTCCTTTTTAGGCAAACAGACCCGTCTTTTCTAAATTGCAGCACACCCATAAGTTTAATTTATTTATTTTATTTATTCCACTTGCGCCAACCACATTCACATAAAATATTTTATTGTGTTTAGCCACGTTTTTACATAAGCGTTTTCCCACGTTACCATTTTTGGGCATTTTTTATTGAAAACACACAATATTTGTAAGATCGAGCAGTAACGACTGGATGAACTTTTTTTTTTTATAGCTTAATGTTGCCCTTCTCTGGATTCTCTCTGGTTCCAGTACATCATTCCTGAGGACTGGTCCCCAGAACTGGACAGCATACTCCAGATGTGGCCAGGCCAGAGTCCTGTAGAGTGGGAGAATTATCATTTTATCTCTGGAGTTAATCCCCTTTTTAACACATGCCAATATTCTGTTTGCTTTGCTTGCAGCAGCTTGGCATTGCATGTTATTGCTGAACCTGTCATCTTCTAGGACCCCCAGGTCCTTTTCCATCCTAGATTCCCCCAGAGGTTTTCCTCCTAGTGAGAGTAGATTGCATCCATATTTTTGCCACTCAAATGCATTATTTAAAAAATTTCTACATTAAACCTCATTTGCCATGTAGTTGCCCACCCCAATAATTTGTTCAGATCTTCTTGTAAGGTTTCCACATCCTGCGAAGAAGTTATTGCCCTGCTTAGCTTATGGAAAAAGTGAAGCGCTGTTATTACTTTCCGGATGCACTGTAAAAGTAACACATTAATGCGACTCTGTAATCATAAATACCCTATTAAATAAGTATATGATAATACAATATATATAAATACCTTACTTAAATACCGTATTATGCCCTATTAAATGTATATTGTTTCAATACAAGAAATGTAAGTGCCTGAGATTGACCTGGTATCAACCTGTTGCAGTTTCTGTATAGCAGAGCTCAAGTGTGAGTGTAAGGCCTCGTACACACGATCGGACATATCCGATTAAAACGGTCCGCGGACCATTTCCATCGGATATGTCCGATCGGGAGTTTGATCCGATGGCGTGTACACACCATCGGATCAAATTCCCCGCCGCCGGACGGCGCGGTGACGTGGCGGTGACGCGGCGGTGACGTTGACGCCGCCACGTCACCGCACCAGGAAGTTAAACACTTCCGCGCATGCGCCGAATCCATTCGGCGGCCGCGCGGCGGCGGTGGGGGACGACATGTCTGCTGGTAAGTGTACTAACCAGCAGACATGTCGGGCGGACAGATTCCCACCGTATAGATTTCAAAGCATGCTTTGAAATCTGTCGGGTGGAGAAATCTGTCCGCTAACCCATACACACGAGCGGAGATGTCTGCTGAAACGGTCCATCGGACCGTTTTCAGCGGACATTTCCCCTCGTGTGTACGAGGCCTAAGAAGTTGCAGGAGTAATACGTTTATGCACTGTAAAGCCTTGTACACACGATCAGACTTCCATCGGACAAATACCTGTTTTTTTTGTCCAAAGGGCATTGGCCGTGAACTTGTTCTGCATACAGACGGCAGAACTTTTTCAGCCAACATACACAAAACTATGTGGTTTTTCAGTTCTTTAGCGTCGCCCTTTGGGCAACTTCTCCTAATGTTGTCTGATGGTTAGCATTGGTTCGGAGCATGCATGTTTGTACTTTGGATTTTAGTCTAACGGTCGTACACACGATCGGATAATCCGATAGAACACATTTCTTGTCGGACAATTTGAGAGTATGGCTATCCAACATTTGTTGTCTGGAACTTTTAACGCTATAGTGCCTGTAAAGCACCTCAGTGTAAAAAGGGTCTTCAAAGTTGTGAGATTTTGAAGAGATTTTGCCACTATTTCAGGGAATGCCTGTGTAAATTTGAGGTATATAGACCTTAACTCCTATGAAAGTCGGACCAAAGTAGTATAGGGACTACTTTGAAATTGGCACGACTTGAAGTCGTACATAGATTAATGGTTATCATTGGAAATCACAGGACAAGTCGCACAAGTGTGAAAGGGGCCTAAGGCTGCATTCACACCTGAGCGTTTAAAGTCGAGCGTTTTTGCAGCGATTTTTACCACGTTTTTGTACTGATTTTGTACAGGTCACCAATGTAAATAGTAGAATAAAGCCTCAATCTGCCCCAAAGAAGCTCATGTTCTTTTTTGAGCTTAAGGCGTTTTTAAGGCATTTTGCTTCAGGTGACAAAACGCTCAAATGTGAACAAATGCCATTGAAATTAATGGGATTTTGCTTGTTAGGCGTTTTTTACAATCGTTTTATGAGTTGAAAATGCTCAGGTTAAATGCAGCCTCAGTGGTGGAAAATAAGTACTGCATGGTGACAGCTTTGGACTAAAGGTGAATCTTGCAGTAAAAGCTGTTTTTTCTTTATCTTTTAATAGGCAATCATTTTTTTTTTTTTGCTGATATGAGGCATATCGTTTTTTCCAACAATGCAGATGGTCTAAAGACATCTGAGGTGTTCTTTACACTCTTCTTTCTCTGAGCAAATCCGAAAGGCTGCAGAGACAAGTAAAGGGGGCAGAATCTTGATGCCCTGCAGGGCTCACAAATGGCGGGTTGAATGATGCCGAGCATCAATTACCTCCAAAAGAGGAGCAGAACTGCATCAATAAATTGGTAATTCTGTGGGAGACCATGTTGGAGACTGGGTAAGTATAGCAGCCAGAGCTGCTTTTTTATTTTTACCCATTGCTGGGGAGCACATTTTTTCACATTTTTTCCTAAAACACTATAACTGGAATTAGGTTTTAATTGTGACAAGGCACATCCACATATACTTGCATAATAACACTTTGGCACCTAAAGTCACTCTCCCAGAGGGATTACAAGTCAGATATCTAGTCGCATCCAAAAGAGAAGATGTGAAAAGAAACACCACCATTTCCACCACCTAAACAGCAGCAGGAATCAGTGGTCAGCAAAGTCTTTCCACAAACAGACATTCAGGGTATTCTGAGCTTTCATTTCTCTTTGTTGTAACAAATCAGTAAACTTTAAAAGCATTTAAAATCCATTGTCCAATGACAGTTGCATTTGAACAAGCTTACGCTTATGCCTTGAGAAAGTGTAAGCTTGTTCACTCAGGACAGTTGTTGGCTGATGGATATTAAATGTTTTTAAACTTTTGCTGATTTATCACAATAAATAGTACTGATAGTTAAGAAGGCCCTTAACATATTTTTGTGGAGGCACATACTGTATTCCATAATACACCGCTCAAAACAATTTAAGGAAAGCTTTGAAAACATATCAGATCTCAACAGGCAAAAATCTCATGCTGGATATCTGTACTGATATTCCACAGAACAAAGTTCTTTCCTCGTGTCTTCCTCTCCCGGCCCGTTTGTCTGCCTTGGGCAGTGTGGGACTTGCTAAGGTGCGGGGTAATTTTACCTTGCCTCAGGCCCTAAATACTTTTGTGAACGTCAGGTAGTTACGCATGGAATCCATTCGTTTTGTGGTAGCTGTGCTCCATTCGGGGGACGTCCTGGCGTCCTCGAACATCAAGGACGCATACATGCATGTCCCGTTTTGCGCATGTCACAGTATTTTTTCTGTGCTTCGTAATGAGAGGGGGTCTCTGTCAGCCTGTGGACCTCCCTTTTGATCTGGCATCAGCACCATGGGTTTTCAGCTAGGAGCTCGCACTTATCCTAACTTTGTTGGGACAGCGAGGCTTTGCCTCATTGGCTACTTGGACTACTTTCTTCTGAGAGCAGCTTCTGTCTCAGACCTAGTGGATGTGTTTATTCCCATTCAGACCCTCCGAAGATTCAGGTGGGTGTTAAAAGTTTAGACCAGAAAGTGTAGCTCAGTGGCAGCAAGCCTGCCTTCCACCTGTGAGACCCAGGGTTCAAATCCTGGGCATGCTAGGTTCTGACTCAGCGTTGCAGTATCTAGGATTGATCCGGACTCCTCGTGGCGAAAGTCCTTCTTCCCCTGGAGAAATTGCAGACTCTGCAGTCTGTGGTGAAGGTATTGGCATCACGCAATCGGTCTTCTCTGCTGGTCAGGGGCCTGTGGGTAGCCTCCTTTGAGGCGGTACTGTATTCCCAGTTCCACACTCGGGAACTGGAGATCCCAGACTCTTCGGTCCGGTAAGTTGTTTCTTCCTTCCAGTGGTCGGTGTTTATGACGGATGCCAGCCTCACGGGTTGTGGGGGCACCTGGGTCGGCCCTGAGTCGCTGGACTTGCATGGACCTATGGCCACACCTCCCTGAATGTGCCCGCTGTTGTCTGGTCTCGGTAGCTACCCAGGGTCGGGCCTGGCTAGTGCCTGGTTGGGAGACCGTCTGGTTCATTGTCCTACTATTTTAGGCGATCAGAAGAAAGTCGTCCAAGGTCGTGAGGCTATGAGGAGGTTGCAAGGCCCGTCCGATCTGGTTTCAGTCAGACAACGCCATGGCCGTGGCTTCAGTCTACTATCAGGTATACCGGAAGGCGGACTACTGGAGTCGCCAGATGCTGGTCTTTGTGCTTGGGGTTTCGGCTACCTTGCAGGAGGTGAGCCTCACAGGGCATGGATCTCCTGGCCGCTCGTCTTCACCGCAAGTGTGTCGAAGTTAGTAGCCAGGTCTAGTCATCTGGTACAGACGCTTCAGTCTGGTGGCCCTGTGGGGGTCTGCATCGGCGACTTTTTGCCATTCCTCCATTGCAGTTGCTTTCTCAGCTGCTCCACAGAGTGAAGGCTGAGGAGATCCCGATGATTCTAATCGCTCCAGATTGACCTCGGTGTCCTTGGTACGCCGATATCGAGCGCCTGGTAGCGGAGGTACCCTGGCGGTTGCCAGGGCTGGAGGTCCCTCTGTCTCGGTGTCCCATACTTCCTCCTGTTGTACAGTCATTAACTTACTCAACATGGCTATTGGAAGCCAGACTTTAAGTGACCAGGGTCTGTCCGACTCGGTCATCTCAACAATGCTGAGGGCACGGTAGTCTTCGGGAGGATCTACCGTTGCACCTGGCAGGCCTAATTCTCTTGGTGCGAAGGGATAGAGTGACATCCATGGACGTACTCGGTGTCCAGGGTCCTGCTGTTTTTATAGCTTGGAGTGGATCTAAAAATACCTTAAAGCACCGTTTGGGGGCAGATTGTCACGGTCCCTACCGTGCCAAGCAGACGGCGAGGCGTGGTCGTGCCCAAAGTGGCTCTGGGTGGTATTGAACCTGGGACCTCTCTGTTGCTGCTTCGGTTCTTTACTTCTGAGCCACTCCTCAGTTTGGTATTATGCTTGCTTTCCAGCTAAGCCTGGTTCTGAATGAGGTGCTGATCGCCTTTCTCTGGATCTCCTTGCAATCTGCACCTGTCTCTCCTGGTCCAGCTGAGGCAGGTTACCCAATCAACTAGGGTATAAAACACTGCCTCACTCTGAGGGATTTGTCAGTTCATTGTGATTGTCCTGGCATTGCCAAAGGTTCCTGTGTACCTGTATTCCTGTGCTTTGTTTCAGCTTCAAGACTGACTCCGGCTTCTGACCCTGGCTATGTTTATCGTGTATTCTGAATTCTGGAATCCATGACCATGGCTTAACTTTGGGCTGTGTGTATTTGTAAGGGTGAGCATACAACTCTGCAATATGGACTCCAGCCAAGGTAAGCCCTTACAGATTTCAGCCTTGGCTGTGTTATTTCAGTGGCCTTTTTGCGGCCCATTCCCTGGTGCATCCCTTTTTGTGTGCAGGGGGTTTGTCATTTACTTTCCCCTCATGGCCCATCTCTTCCCTCATGAGTGTTTTTTTTTTTTCTTTTTTTTTTTGTATAATCACTTTTATTTTTTTGTATAATCCAGTTTTATTATCAATTTTCAAGAATAACATGTATAAGACACGTCCAACAGCAATGGTATAGGAAAAGAAAAAGATGTCGACCACGCAGGATCGAAAGGACAATAACATCATAACCAGGCAAGTTGAACAGACAAAACAAGATCCTTCCGTGTAGGTTATGTGAGCACCAAACAAGTAAGGTCTGTTCCGGACCGGGGGAATGTGCCAGGGATCAGGGAAAAACGTTCCATGATGCAGGCAGTGGGGTTCAGTTAAAACACATAGCGTGATGACCATCTCGCAGAGAAAGTTCAGAGTGCGTGGGCCCGTGGTCCGCAGGGGGGGCACATAGACCTCCATCAATCCACCCCCAGCTCCCCTCCGCACACCAAGGGCACCGAAGGCAGCCAGAAGTGCCACCTTTTCGGGACTACCAGTGTCCCAACAAAAACCATGGCACCGTCCCGAGAGCCCGAGGGCTCTAAGAAGCTACTGCTTCCCCAGTCCCATATCGAGGCCCACGATCAGGTATTGCACAATAAGGATAACAGAGAACAAACAAGAAGGAAGAAGAAAAGAAAAAGGAAATAAAAATCAGGAGGCGAGAAGGAAGAGCAGATAGAGGGATATATAGGGGGGGGAGAGGGAGGGGACAAACCAGCCAGGTGTACCTGCAATCCGGCGAAGAGCTGCGCCGACCTCCACGCCAAGCACGTCACATCAAGAGTCCACCACGTCCACTGCTAGGTTCAGAGGGAGTGACATGCCACAGGGAGTCACCTCCGCATTTCAGATGGCCAGCGACCTGCGTGCTTTAAGGTAGGAGTCCGATAGCTCTAATAAGGCAACATCTAAGCTAGATGGAACAAAGACAGGGTCGGAAACATAGTCCAACCAGGGTGCCCAGATGTCGGTGAATCTTTCCCTGGAGTCGCGACAAGTCGCTATCCAGTCTTCAGCTTCCTTGACCGCATTCACCCCGCCGATCCACTCCTCCCGAGTAGGAATCCTGGATGTTTTCCAGTAAATTGGGAGCAGGCGCCTAGCTGCGTTAAGCAGATGGGGCAGCACACTTGATTTGTATTGGTGGAGAGGAATCGGCGGGACATGCAGAAGGAAATGTTTTGGTGAGAAAGGGATTTCTACCCCGGTCACTAATTTAATTTTGTCTCGCACGTCTTCCCAGAAAGGTTTAACCAAGGGACAGTCCCACCATATGTGTAGAAGTGTTCCCCTGAGTCCACATCCACGTCAGCAGAGCGCAGACGTAGTGTGGTAGATTCGGGCCAGGTCCGCTGGTACGCGGTACCAGCGGGATAGGATTTAAAAATAAATTCTTGTGTCCTAGAGTCAATAGAAGATGAGTGAGTGAGGTAGTACAAGTGGGCTAGTTGTATGTCTGTAAAGTCTAGCTCTAGGTCATTTTCCCACCTCTGAATATAAGCAGGTTTAGTTTGTGGCACGGCTGAACCTAAAAGTCGGTAGAGTTCCGATACCAGATGGGGGGCGGGAGTTTCTGCTATGAAAAGGCATTCAAAGGGGGCGAGAGACGAAGGGTCTCTGATCGAACGGCCGTGAACCTCAAAGAAATGGTGTAGTTGTCTGTATTTCCAAAAATTCAAGCTCGAGCCATGACGGCCCACTGGGAGGGCTTCATATCTGAGGAGCTTGCCGTCTCTCATGAGTTTTCCACAGCTGGCATTTCCATCATCAACCCACGGCCCAAAAAAAGCCATCTGTTCGCCTGGGGGGAACCATAGGAAACCACCCAAAGGAGCCAGCGGGGACATAGGGGGGGCTATTTTCAACTCCAAATTAAGCTTATCCCACACTGACAGCACATGAGTCGTCAGAGGGGAAGTCGTCTCAGATAGCCCTCTATGTTTTCGCGACAACCATGGCGCGTAAGACAGGTTCCTACCCGCCAGGCTTTTCTCTAGGGGAACCCAGAGTTTCGATTGAGTATGGAAACACCAATTAAGGATCCTCTGCAGAGCTGTTGCTTGATAATATTGCCGAACGTCTGGGACCCCCAAGCCACCCCCGTGCTTCGGGCGTCTCAGCACTCTTAGGGCTATCCTGGGTCTACGTGTGTTCCAGATAAAAGTGGAGAGCGTGCTGGACAGACGGTTAAAGAACAGATTAGGTAGGGGGATCGGGAGCATTTGTAGGAAGAAAAGTATATGCTGCAGTACATTCAGTTTTATGATATTCACCCGGCCAAGCCAAGTAAAGGCAGTGCACGTCCACTGCGAGAGGTCTCTTTTAACGGCGGCCAGTAAAGGGGGGTAGTTGGCAGCATAAAGGGTGTCAAATCGGTCCGTGAGCTGAACCCCTAGATAGCGTAGGGACGACGTTGCCCAGGCAAATGGGTAGGCAGCTTTAAGGCTAGAGGCTAAACGGGAGGGCAGGCAAATAGGGAGAATTTCCGATTTCGTAAGGTTGATTTTAAAATTGGAGAGGGCCCCGAAGCGCTTTAGTTCTGTCATCAGAACAGGTAATGAGAGTAATGGGTCCGAAAGGTGGAATAAGATGTCGTCGGCATATGCCGAAAGTTTATGTTCCCTGTTTCCTACTGTCAGGCCTCTAATATCGTGGTTGGCTCTCACCGTTCGCAGTAAAGGTTCCAGCACCAAGGCGAACAAGAGGGGCGACGGGGCATCCCTGCCTCGTGCCGTTCCTGATGGGAAACCTAGAGGAGAGGGTGTCATTCACCTTAACCTGAGCGCAAGGTGTAGAATACAGGGCTTGGATCGATGCTAGCATTCGCAGGCCTAACCCAATAGAGAGCAGTACCGCTAGGAGGTATGGCCAGTCCACGCGGCAAAGGCCTTTTCCGCGTCGGTGGAGAGGATTATATAAGATGGGGGAGTCGGACGTGTTCAGGCCCAGTGGATAAGCTGGACAGCTCTGAGGGAATTATCTCTAGCCTCCCTACCTACTATGAAACCTGTTTGCTTAGGATGGACAATCCCTGGCAGTAGGTGTTTAGGTCTATTCGCTAGGATTTTTGCCAGGAGTTTTACGTCCAAGTTAAGAAGAGAGATGGGGCGGTAGCTCTGAGGGACAGTGGGGTCCTTGCCCTCTTTAGGGATCACAGTTATGTGAGCCAAGAGGGCCTCATGAGGGATATCATTGCCTCTTGCCAGAGAGTTAAAGTATTTGCACATGGGGGCCGATAAGTGGGGAAGGAAAGTCTTATAGTATGCCTTGGTAAATCCGTCAGGGCCAGGACTCTTCCCATTGGGCAAGGACTCCACCGTGGCCCCAAGCTCAGCCGCCGTGATCGGGAGCTCCAGAGTTGCAGACCGATCGCCCGAGAGGGGAGAGAGGCCGGCCGAGTCTAGGTATTCCCGAATCGTACGTTGCCTAGCTTCCTGCGTAGTAGGGTGAAGTTCTGAACCCAAGTTATAAAGAGCGGCATAATAGTCTCGGAACCCTGCGGCTATTTTTGAGGAGTGTACAGTCAAGTCCCCTGAGGGGGAACAGAGTTTTTGCATGTAAGACAGCGCGTGTTTCTTCCGAAGAACCCGCGCCAGTATCCGCCCACATTTGTTCCCGTGTTCGTAATACTTGTGGGCCATGTAACTAAATTGTTTACAAGTTTGGCGGTCAAGAAGGCGCAGGAACAGTTCGCGCAATTCGGTCAACTCCTTCAGGGCCTCTGGAGTCCTGTTCGCCTTATGTCGCAGTTCAGCCTTCACGAGGGCAGTATGCACCCTCAGGAAGTCTGCACTCCTCTCTCGTTTAAGTCTGGCGCCATGAGATATCAGTACCCCCCGGACCACAGCCTTGTGGGCTTCCCATACCAAACCATCCGCCATACCGTCTCTCGAGTTTTCATTAAAGTAGTGGGTCAAAGTGTCTGTCATATCCTTTACCACCCCAACATCGTCCAGTAGATTGTCGTTCAACCTCCAAGTCCAGGCCCTATGCGTGCCAGACGACCGGTGCATGGTCTGAAATTGAGATATTGCCAATGGATGCGGTCCAAAGTAGTTCTAGAGTTTTAAGGTTCACATAAATATGGTCTATATGTGTGTAAACGTCATGGACTTTGGAATAATAGCTGAAGTCACGGTCCGTAGGATGTAGCGTTCGCCAACAGTCAGTGAGAAGGTGGGACTGGAGCGTCCTGCGGAAGTGCTTAAGAAATGTGTAGGAGTATGGGGTTCTCACGTGGGACATGTCAAGCAGAGGGTCAGGGCTAACGTTAAAGTCTCCCCCTAGGATCAGGAGGCCTTCCCTAAATGTCGCCAATCGTTTCAATGTGGAATCAATGAAGGTGAGTTGGTCCGCGTTCGGGGCATAGATTGTCGCAAATGTATATATCTGGCCAGCAATACTACCCTTAAGGAACACGTATCTACCTCGGGGGTCAATTTCATCACCAGAGGGTTGAAAGGGACAAGACTTGTGTATAGCGATGGCCGTACCTCTAGATTTAGCTGTCGGGGAGTTACTGAGGAACCATTGGTTAAAAAGGTGGGTGGGCAGTTTGGGGAGGGACTGTGAGTCTCCTGGAGAAAGAGCACCTGCGTTTTTAACCTCTTCAACTCCCACCACAATTTACTACGTTTATGGGGAGAACAGAGACCTCTGACATTATACAAACTTACCTGAAGCGTGGCCATGGAGGAGTAGGGGGTGGTGGGCAAGGTTTTCTAGTCGATGGCGTGCTCGGCGTGGGTAATCGGACAGCAGACTGCACCTGGATGAAATGAAAAGAGAGGGACAGCAGCAAAAAAAGGGGGGAGAGAGGTGAGAAAAAAAGGGGGAGAAAAAGACAAATGAGACAAATTTGAAATGCATTGCAAATAAAACAAAATGACCAAGGCCGTTCAACATAAACAACACCTAGGGGCCAGGCACAGGGGCCCTTCCCCTATATGGGGGGGGCGTCCCAGCCGTGGCCTTTGATCCCAATGGGGATCATTACCCATATGAGGGTGACCTACTAGGGGTACGTGAGCCAACCCAGGGGTAGTGTGAGGCGTCTCCCAGCCCCGTCCACTACTTCTGATCCGGTGCAGTGGAAAGGAGGAGAACCGGGGGGAGTACTCAGAGTAACATGTCCCGGAGGAGAAGGGGCAAAGGGGGCAAGTAAGGGAACAGCAAGGTCCATCGTCGGCAGTCAAGCTCAGTACAGATCAGCGGACAGACACCCTTCCCTCCCATTACCAGCTGAAAGCGAGGGCACGAGCTGGGCCGGGTGGTCGGGAGGACTGAGAGGCTCGGAACTATGTAGCATCAACTTAAACATGAAAGTCAACAGAATTCCCAACAAGGGGCGGCATGTGAAACAGGGCGCCATGAGCGTGAGGAGGCAGCGCTTTTAGTCTCCCGAAGGGGCCAGACCCACAGAAGATTCAGAAGGGCTGCGTCCGCTATTCCGTCTGCGGTTCCGGCGTGTGGCCGATTGCCACGACTGTGGCTGCGGCAGCCTAGCAGTAGGGAGATCCCAGGAGCCCCTCCAATCAGGAAAGTCCACCGGATCCAGGGCCAGGGAGGCCAGAAAGTGCGGGAGGTCATCTTTATTACGAAGTGTCACAGATCTGCCATCTTTAGTGACCTGAAGATAGAAGGGGAATCCCCAGCGGTATGTCAGGCCTGCATTTGAATGGTTGTTAGGAGGGGGCGAAGCGATCTGCGCTGCATGAGAGTGCGTCTGGAAATTACCATGCATTTTCTGCATAATGCGGTCCTTTAGTGTATATTTGTGGAGCCTGCAGATAATGTCCCTGGGGATGTTCACGTCTTGGGAGGGGGGTTTTAAGGCCCTATGCGCCCGATCGATTTCAATGTCGCCGGTAGCCCCAGTATCTCCTTTAAAGACACCCTCCAGAGTAGGAATAATGTCTCTAGCACTGGTGGCCTCAGGCAGGCCCCTTATCCTAATGTTTGCCCTGCGGCTGTGGTTCCCCATGTTGTCTAACTGGCACAGCAAGGCCTCAATCTGGCGATCTTGTGCAGCACATTTATCCTAGAGCATGGAGATAACAGGGAGGGTCTCTTTGAACTTCTGTTCCAGGGATCCATCCCCCCCCCCCCCAGATGTGATGTGTCAGCTTTAAGCTGTGCAATGTCCTCCTTGAGGGCTTTCTCTACCCTGTCGGCAAAACGCTCCAGATCAGCCTTGGTGGGGAGAGACCAAATATGGTCTTCATCCCTGCTCAGGGAGGATCTAGGCGAGGCCGGGTGCAGCGAGTCACTCACCGATCCAGGGGATGGTACAGGAGAGTTGGTCGGCAGCTGAGACCGAGCGTTCTGGGAGGCTTTGGAGGTTTTTGAGGCCTTCCCCGTCTGCACCATCTTGGGAGCCTCGCGGCCGCGGTAGTCGTTCCCGGCAAACAAATCGAGTCGGCCCTACCTGGTACAGTCAGTCCTCGTGGCTGTGAGGATGCCCGGTTCCTCTGGGACATTTTGCAGCGGCGGATGGGGTAAGATTCTCCCTGTAGCGGTGGTATAGTGCGGTGGTGAGACGGAGCTGCAGTGACTCACGTCCTCACTCCTCCATAGCCAGGACACGCCCCCCCTCATGAGTTTTGACTCTGGTGCTCTCGGTTCTTCAGGAACCTTCCTTTTGGAAACATCAGAGAGATTTTCTCTTGACACTATCTCAGAAGGTGGCCCCTTTAGTGGCCTTTACCTCTGTAAGAGGGGTTTCTGAGTTGGCGGTCTTGTCTTGCAAGCCGCCATGCTTGGTCCTTCATAAGGATTAGGTGGTGGTGCGCCTGCGACCTTCCCTTCTTCCGAAGGTGGTTTCGGCCTTTTCGCCGGAATAAGGACATTGTTCTTCGATCCTTCTGTCCTTGGCCGACGCATCCTACGGAGGTTGCCTTTCATACTTTAGGCATGGTATGCGCTTTTCGGGTGTACCAGCCTGCTACGGCTCCGTTTTGGAGTTCTGACTCTCTTTTTTGTGTCAGTGTCTGGTCCACAAATTTCTTGGTGGATCAGGCAGGCTGTCATACAGGCCTATGCTCTTAAGGGGCGGGCCCCCCTTTCCGGTCACGGCACTTTCGACCAGGGCAATTGGTGCTTCCTGGTTTTTTTTTTCAACATCATGTGTCGGTCTTACAGGTGTGCGAGGCGGCGACTTGCTTGTTCGTTCACGCTTTTTACAGAATTTACATGGTTGCTGTGAGTGCATCTTCTGATGCTTTTTTCGGCTGCTAGTTTTTGCAGGTGGCTGTTTAAATTTGCACCTGCTCTGTTAAGGAGCTCGGCTTGTTTTGGGATGAAGTTAAAATTGGTTTTACTGATATATTTCCCATCCCTCATTTTTGACACTGCTTGGGGACGTCCCACTGGTCAAGATTTAAGGAGCTGTGTCCGTCCATGGATAAGAGAAAATAGGATTTTTTTTTTACTCACCGTAAAATCCTTTTCTCTGAATCCATGGATGGACACAGCACCCACCCCCTCCTTTTTAGGTTTGTAGTAGGGTTGTCCAGATACCGATACTAGTATCGGTATCGGGACCGATACCAAGTATTTTTGGGAGTACTTGTACTCGCGCAAATGCTCCCGATACCTAAATAGAATACTTTTTTTGTATTTATCAACATGTTCTGTGAAAATTCTTTGAGTTTTTTTACTACTGCGTGACAAGAAAATAAAACATTTTAATTACATTTTTTACTCATTTTTATTCTTTTATAATGTCTTGAGTTATGCCGCGTACACACGGTTGTTTTTTGCGATGAAAAAAAACGACGTTTTTTGTGAAGTAAAAAACGACGTTTTTGAAACGTCACTTTCAAAGACGATGTTGCATACACACCATCGTTTTTTTCACAAAAAACGAGGTTACGTTCACCACACTTTTCCATTGAAGCTCGCTTCATAACTAGCTTCTGGGCATGCGCGGGTTGAAAAACGTAGTTTTAAACGACGTGTTTGCTACACACAGTGACTTTTTGTGAAACAAAAAACGACGTTTTGAAAAACGACACAAAAAATTCAAGCATGTTGGAATTTTTTTTTGGTCGTTTTTTTTAAGACAAAAAACAACGTTTTGCCCACACACGATCAATTTAAATGACGTTTTAAAAAACAACGTTTTTTTTCATCGCAAAAAACGACCGTGTGTACGCGGCATTAGAGTTCTTCATAATTCTAAAGAAAATATCCTTAATCTGTATTGTGGTTTGAAAACTGTCACATGACATTTAAAAAAAGTATTGGTATTCGGTATCGGCGAGTACATGAAAAAAAGTATTGGTACTTGTACTCGGTCCTAAAAAAGTGGTATCGGGACAACCCTAGTTTGTACTGCTTGTTACGAACTGAGGCTGCATGCTGCAGTGAGGAGGGTTATGTCTGGAGGGACCGCCCCCTGGCTGTTCAACTCTGTTAATGTAACATGTATTTAATTATCCAACATGTTTCTGCCAAGTCTTCTCCTGTAAACAGGGAACATAACCCACTTGTCAAGATTTAAGGAGCTGTGTCCGTCCATGGACTCCGAGAAAAGGATTTTACAGTGAGTACAAAAAATTTAAAAGGTGGACAGTTTTACCCCAGTCATGAGATACTCAGATTCTGTTCTTATTATCTGTTGTCCAGACACACCATGCCCATGTTTACCTTTTATGCTGGCTGGTTCAGAATATCAAAGATTGTAGCAAATAAATCCTCTAGGAATAAATAATGTGTTTGTTAAAAAAGGCACTGCCTTTACAACAAATGGAAATTGTTGCATGAACGTCTTGTTACGTACAGGCTCTTAGATAAGCCGAAACAGAACATTCAAATAAAAAAAAAATCCTCCTTTAAAGTTTTAGCTTTGGTATACTATCATTTAGAGGATTATTAAATCATAGAAAGAAAACGATCTAAAGATAAATTGCCTTTAATTAAGAACATCTGTCTAAATATTAAGAAAACAGGAAACATTTAAAGCGTAAAAAAATATAGACGTATTACGGCGCCTTAAATTGTTATTATAAATCGACGAGCATCTTACCATAACACTTTCCATGTTACATAATGCGCTAGTCATAATTTTCTTCCATCCCTAGTAATGTGTAGAGTGAGAAGAATAAATTGCTTCACAACTGATTGTTAATATTTGGTATAAAACGCAATAGAAGGAAGACATTTCTCAAACAGACATTCCATAATGCCTATTGTAAATCAGATCCGGTAAAGCTTTTTTTAATCATGAAGCTGATAAAAACAGGAGGAAGGAAAAGTATGTTCATTGGCCATAGAAACCAGATTCCATTTTCCAGTGCAAGTTTAAATTTAGATGTGCAAGAAACTGTTGTCTGCAGTAACTTGTTATAGATAGTCATCCAACACATTGAATTGACAGACTGAAATCATGTAAGTGTAAGCGTAAAATAAATTAATATGCCATTTTCAAATATCCACCTGCATACAGACCTCAATACAATGGGGGAGTGTAACATAAACCCAGGTGGGTAAAACAATGAAGTTAGAAGCAGCTTCCCAGTCTACTTACATATTTTCAAATAACACAGGGAGTAAAGCCTCTATAGCTGAAAATGAAAATATGGATTTATATACATCTATAGTTACCAAATATACATAGAAAAAAAAAAATATTCAAATTCAGTGATTAAATGTATATTGAGCTGTTCTCATTTACACATATTTCTACAAAAACTTAGGAAAGACGATGAACTACCTTTTTAAATTGTATTTCGGGTTTGGTGGGGAAAAAATCACCTCCAGGTTAACCATTATATACTTTGAAAGAATTTTTGCAAACTTTTGAAGTTTCATGCCTTTCTGTACTTTGAAAATCTACTTGTTTGTCTTACCTTATTTCTTCTCAAGCTCACTGCTAAATACTGTAATTACCTAAGCAATCTCCATGTTTTATTTTAAAGAGATGCAGTGTTTTGTTTTCCTTTAGACATATATGAGTCGTGTGTCACCAGTTTCACTTGCATTGGATGCCTGTAATCCGTCCTGTAGCTCAATAGTAAAAATATGAAATGTAACAAGCCATTTTCTCAGTCAAAAAATGTTATTCTTGTATGAGTTCTTCATACATTTATACCTTTGATAACCATATTGCAAGAAAGTGGCATTTCAACTTGCTGACTGTTTTAAAAAAATTACTGAATGTGCAGGTGGAAATGCAAAGGTTGTTTTTAACCATGACAACATTTTTTTTGTGTAGCAATCAAATATTATATATACAGTGGTATTTTTGTGAAATTGGAGTTTTACTTTAAAATGTAAGTGTTTTTTTCATCTTAAAACGAGTAAGAGAGGATTTTAACACCTTTTTTTTTCATCTGTGCCGCATTGGGAATATTCTCATAATTTCCTGTTATATTGCCATGACAGGAAATGAAAGGAAATCCATTCAAAGTGAGTGGAATCCCTGGTAGTCACCATACCTAGTGTTTTCCTTGGAAGATTTCCCCTCTATTCCTTTTCTAAGGGGCTACTCAAAATGTGCAATTTTCCTTCACTTTCATTGATAACGGTCACAAGGACAAATAGAGAGGGTGAATCTCCGTAATAAGGACACAGACAGCAATAAAAACCTGTCAAGGGCCCTAATACTTCTCTGATTTATCTGAAAAAAAAAACGTTTTTCTTTCAGTTATACTCTAAATACACTAAACTGGTAGTATGATTATGTAGCGCCACCCCCGAAGGCACTGCTTGGTGATTTGGGGTTTTCTAAACTCCACCTCAACTCCAAGAATGACCTAAGCCCCTCTGTCACACCTGCTTAAATAAAATTACTGCAAGCATGTTTAAGGACACAAGTTGAAAATACCGTTATCCTGGCTGTAGATTGTTACCAATAACAGACACACACCTGGTAGTGATAAACAAGTTGAATATATTATCATGGTTTAAAACATGTGGAAACTTACAGCACTGTTAAACCTTACTGCAGAGTATCAATACAATATAAATTATTCAATATTTCAATATTTAGCCTCTGTAAGGTACAGTGAACAAAGTTCTGTAGTGTCGCAGGTCCCGGGTGAAGAAATCCTAATGTCTTCTGCTAGCAATCGGTGGGGCCCTTTCATTTCAGATTAGGTTTAATCAAGCTCAAGTGAAGCAGTAATCATCTAGGGCAATGGTCATCAATCCTGTCCTCAGGGCCCACTATCAGGCCAGGTTTGCAAGATAACTGAAATACATCACAGGTGATATCATTTGCTGCTCAGTGATTGCAGTATTCTAGTCTGCATCTCCCCAAGTTAATACATAAAACCTGGCCTGTTAATGGGCCCTGAGGACAGGGTTGATGACCACTGATCTAGGGTGTCTCATTAGGTAGTGATCTATAAGGACAAACCAGCTAAAGGCAGCAACTCCAAACAAGCATCCCATGACACTAGAAAGGGAAATCGGTGTCTGCATGCAGTGTCTGTACTGTGCTAAGAAGGATATTGCTCCCACTCACCAATCCTCTGTGTGATGACGCAACTAAAATTCCAAGCGCTGGCTCAGGCTCCTGGCAATTGTTGTAAGGTACTGGATCACCTCCTGTCAACTGACCAAGATGGCGGGTAGTGGCCAACCGAATACCCAGATCGGTAAGCGATGCCCAGAATGGTGTGGATTGTCCCTGCTGGGCTGGGTGGTGCTGAACTGCTGAGCAGGATCACTGTGCTAAATGGTGGTGGGTCATGTGGTTTACTCTCCTCCCGGCGTCCCTCAGCCCCATCCTCTTTGTTTCTCTCTCCTGGCAGGCCTCTCACGGTAGTGTTTTTTGAGAAGCGTGTCTCTCGCTCTCCTGGATAACTCTAACTCTCCCCAGCCCAGGCTGGCACAACTCCAGGGATCTTATAGCTCCATCTCCCTTTTCTTTTACACATTCTCTCACCTCTCTTTCCTCTCTCTCAGCCCCTTCTGTTTTTCCCAGCTTAAGGCAGTACACCTTCTCTTCCAGCTGTGCCTGCTGGGGACTGTAGTTTTTCTTTAGGCAAGGGCAATGGGGTCTCTCTGTCTTCGGTACTACATGTCTAATAGTCCTTCTGGCCTCCTGTGATGGGTTCCTACTTTTGGCCAATGAGGAAGGAATCAGAACTGGCAGGGAGCCTTATCAGTGTAGCTCTGTCTCTGCCTCTCACACTGCTGACATGAGAAAGGGGAGGCTGAGCAGGGGAGGACAGAGCAAGCAGCAGGTGTGAGACACACGTGCCTGCAGCTGATTTCTCCCTGCTTGTTGTCCTAGTCCTCTGCTGTGGCGGCCTTCCGAGCGAGGGGGAGAAAGCCCACAGCACAGCTGCTGTGGTCCCATGCAAATCTACCTGCTGTCCAAGCTGACAGGAGACAGGGGGCAAGAAGTGGGGGAAGGAGAGTGGCAGCCCACAGCTCTGTCTCTTTATGTCTTGGCGGGCAGAGCAAGCGGGAGGGGAAATCTGCATCACCCGCTGCACAGACCTCCCACCAAGGAAACCTTTGGTCCCCAAAGGAGGGACAGAATCCATCAACATATAGTTTCCATAACCTTAAATTTTTTCAAAATACGAAAGGGGAAAAAAGGGTAGTACATGTATGAAAACAAACTAATGGCATGCTAACATAAACCTGGCAAGGGAATTTCCCCCATTGTCATTAGAGCTGAGGTTGTCTTGCCCACAAGCCACTGATATTGGGAAGGCCCACCTAGATGTGCCAGGGGGTAAGTTGGAGTCGCCCTCCAGTAAATCTGTAGTGGGAAGGGTTGGCAGGTTGTGCTTTCTGTGAGATTTGAGGATAGCTTCTTTAAAACTTTTGCCTGAAGTATTGTAAGTCAGTCTTTTTGGTGGGCGAATTGTTCGCTTTCCTTTCTGCTTTTTGGGCTCAGGTGTTTCAGGTATAGTATCCTCTTCCTCTGAACGCTACCTAAGGTTGAGGAGCTTCTATGTCCTCTACAGTCAGGGAACTTGGAAGATCTTCTTGGCTTTCTAAGGGTTGGCTCTGTGGAATGACCCTTGGAGCCTCAGGCTTGAGGGTTCCTGTATCTGCTGGAAGAAAGGGGAGTGGCAGTCTTTGACAGCATAGCGTGCCACAGCCAGTCCTTGCCCATTTTGTTGTCCTCGCTGTTTTCTGCATCCATGTTTAGTGGCAAGGATTTATTCCTGAGAGGTGGTTTGAATAGGCTGTTGATTTGGCTGATGAGGTATATGAACTGTTTCTAATAAAGGTAGCAGATGATTCCAGTGCCAGGTCTTTAGTGGGCCCCTGCATCCTTCTGGGTGAATCTGGTATACTAGTAATCCTGGCAACTGTTTACAGATAATGTAGGGCTTTGGCTTCCAGTGATCAGCCAATATGTGTTTTCCAAGAATGCCCAAGTTCCTCAGTACACTCTGTCACCAGGCAGCAAATTATGTACTCTCATCTTCAGGTCAAAGTTTTGCTTGTTTAGCTGCCCCTGGGTGTCTGAGGCAGCCTAGGCTTTCCCATATGCTGTTTTTAGACTCTTACTCTTATCCCTTGTGTGACACCATCAAGATATGATCTAAAGAGGTGCTGAATGCTAAGTCAACTGACCGTCAAGCTTCTCTTCTGAGCATCGGCCTGTACAGTGAATAGCCTGTAGCATAATTTTCAGTGCTGTTATAGATGTCTACGATAGCTGCAATGTGTCTGCCCAATGTTGCTTCTTTTCAGCCGTAAGAGTCCCAAGCATATCTAAGAGGGTGCGATTTAAAACGTTCTGGCTGAGCATCCACTTGAGGGTGGAAGGGAGTTGTTTTTGATTTCTGAGTGTCTGTGTCTCTTAAGGAGTCTACTCCCAAAGACTGTCCCTTGATCAGAGTGAGTACGTTGAGGTAGGCCATAGTGGACAAAGGACTTCTCTACCAGAATTTTAGCCACCATAGATGCTTGCTGACTTTTTTTTTCTGCTGGTCTTTAATTTGGAATTCCTGGACATTTCCCTGTCTACTCTAGTCAGGCTCCAGACACAAAAAGTCAATACACACCAATTCCAGTGGTCCTTGACTTTGAAGATGGCCTGATAGGTCAGCACTGTGGGGTAAAGTCTTTCTCTGTATACAATGTATGCGGGAGTGACAGTATCCCTCAAAATCAGCCCGCATACAGGGCCAATAGAAACGGTCTTGCCCCAGTTTGAATGTCTTCTCAGACCCTAGGTGTCCATGATTGTCATGCAAGGCAGTCAGCACAGTCTCTCTATGCTTCCTCAGTAAAAATAGCTGTCAATTATCTTCAGAATCACTCAGAGTGGGTTCCTTCAGTAGACCACCCTGTTGTGTAACTGCAGCCGATCCCATTCCTTATGTACTAGTTGTGTTTCTTTTAGAGAGTCTGTCAGCAGTAGATCTAGGCATGGAATTTTTCAGGGCCTTCAATGCTAAACTATAGAGGGGATCCTCCATCTGATATTTTCTTAAGCCCCTATCTGATATCTTAGGTAGGCCTTCATCAATAACCTGGGACAGATCATAGTAGTATCTGCAGATACCTACCACGGAGACTCTGATGACTTCAGCCCCAGTTGTTCCACTGACCCGATGTTCCACTCCTTGACACAAGGCTTGTATCCCTTTTGGTGTCAGTTGAGACCACTCTTCAGAGGAAGCTCCCGTGCCATAAGGTCTCTTCAATAGGGTATCCGCATCCCAGTTCCCAACCCCTGAATGGTACATTAAGCTGAAATGAAATCATGATAGGGCTGCCAAACACCTGTGCCCAGTGGCATCCAGCTTTGCTGTGGTAAGGATATATGTAAGCGGGTTTTTGTCGGTTTTGACTACAAAGTGTGCAACATACAAGTAGTCCTTCAGCTTGTCCACCACGGCCCACTTCAGAGCCAAGAATTACAGCTTGGGGTGGGGTAGTTCTTCTCAGCAGGTGTAAGACTTCTTCTCACATAGGCAACAGGCCACAGGTGTCCATCATGCTCTTGATACCACACCCCACCTATTCTGTCTCGACGGGCATCGTCGTGCAGTTTATATGGTTTAGTTGGGTCAGCATAGGCTAAGATGGAAGCAGTCGTTAAGCTCCACTTCATCTAATGCAAGGCTTGCTCACATGAGACAGTCCACTGTTCTTGGATTTACTCCCGAGGCTTCCTGGGCCCTCCGGGTTGTTTAAGTGGCTTTGTTAGATCTGAGCCGTCATTCTCTTCCTCGTTTTCTGTAACCCGTTAAGGGGGCAGGCTATCCCAGCAAATCCCTCAACAAATCTCCTATAGTATGAGCAAAACCCCAGCAATGACCTAAGCTCAGTCACATTGGTAGGCCTTGACCAGGAAGTGACAGCTTCCAACTTCTGGGGGTTAGTAGCCACTCCTTCAGCAGAGACAAGATGGCCGAGGTAATTTAACTGAAGGCAGCTTCAACAACTCGTCATGGAGTCTCCCAAGAACCTTCTCCAGACGCTCTTCGTGTTCTTCAAGAGTTTTTTGTCGAAGATGATTATATTGTCTAAATACACCAACACTTCGAATAGGTTCATGTCCCTCACTGTCTTCTCCATTAGTCTCTGGAACGTTTCTGGGGCACCAGACAGATCCTGAGGCAACATGAAGAACCCTACTGGGGTGATAAACGCTGTCTTCTGCTTTACTTTAGGGTGCGTGGGAATTTGATAGTACCCACTCTTCAGATCCAGCACGCTGAACCACTTCACCCCCGACTGGCTCTGCAGGGCATCTTCTATCCTTAGAGTGGTGTAATGATCAGGAGGGGTCCTCCTGTTGAGCATCCAATAATCAATGCACAGCCTCAGTGACCCATTCCTCTTCCGCACCACCACTATTGGGGATGCATAAGGGCTCCTAGACTCCCTCATAATGCCTGATCTCTTCACTTCTGCCAGCTGCTCACCTTTATCGTCTAGGTCCCCCAAAGGGATCCATCTGACTCTTTCCCTAAATGGCTTGTCTTCCTGGAGGCAAATCTGGTGTTGGGCACTTTTTGCACATCCCACATCGAACTAATTTTTTGAAAACATATCCTTCCATCTCAGGAGCTGGGTTTTGACTCTCTTACCACTCGAGTGAGAGTGGAGTGTTCTTCTGGTAGAACTGTTCTATGGTGATTCTGTCCTTCTCTCCCTTCCTCAAATTGGATGGTAAGACGGGGTTGGCTGGATTCGGGCCCACCGTTTCAACGACGAGCATAACATTTCAGACGTTGACAGGGTTCTTCCCACGACTCCGTTACAGAGTTCTAGTTGATATAATTTCTGGGCTCATTTCCACTCCCGTGTTATCTCCCTGGCAGTCAACTTCAAGGACAACAAAGGGGGGCCCAGTTGTTCCCAATTGAGCTTGACTGAAACTTGAAGTCATGCTTCCTTTCCAGGTTGTAGTATCTTTCAACTTCTGTCTAATCGCCAAATCTTTCCCACTCCTTCAGCTGGGGCTCTCTGTTCTTGAACTAGATGCTGATACACTTGTCTCGGTATAGGGTGTATGCCTTTGGTTGGGGTGTCGAACTTCGATACAAGGGGAGTAAGCAGCCTTCTGATGAGGTCAGTGTCAGTTCCTATTATCGGAGAACTCTTGTTGGCTCCTGATGGGCGAGGGTATGCAACGGCTAGGGTATCAAATGTTTGTCCAGCCACAGAGAGGTCGAAAGTCAAATTGACTGGTAAATATCCATCAAACAGGAAATTCTTGGTTCCAAGGCCCCACATTTTTTATTTCTCTAATTTCTGCAGGGGCAAATGTTTGAGATTTGAGGTCATAAATGTCTCTATATAGCAGGGTCACTTGCACCCCTGTGTCCAGAAGGCCTTTGTGTGCCTCCTGGACACTTGGATCAACAGCTACTGGTGCTGTTAAGGTGCCTTCCTCTGCCAGAGCTGCTTGGCTTGAGCTTTCTAGACTTATGCTGGGTACATTTAGCTGGATTAGATGAGCTCCGACATCACCAGTCAACTGTAAGGGATCCCTTTCCGCAACTCTATTAGGACATTGTTGGAGTTCTTTTGATCGGGCTTAACGTCCATTACCCACACCTTATGATCTGGGACTAATGTCTTCACAGCTTGACTATTCTTTTGCTCAGGCCAGGTTAACCTAGGGGTGTCGATTACAACACTTGAATCCATTGGCTGTTTTTCTCCTCGTCCCACTGGGTTGCAACAGCAGGGTACATCTTTACACTAGAGAAAAGAAAACAAAGGCGCATCAGCCTAGTGTATTACCATTAACAGATTTTAATAGATTAAAATGTCTCTGCTGGGCTCTGATGAAGAGGCTTAGAGCTTCGAAACGCGTCAGCCGGCGTTGACCCCTCTCACTTTCTCCATGACAGGTCGGAGTGTGGTTCGAGGTCTTCTCACTGCAGCTTATGTTGATTAAGCCTCACTGCGATTCTTTCTACTACACTTGTGAGTAGGTCCTGTATATACATTTTAATTTATTAAAATCTTTTAACGGTAATACACTAGGCTGGTGAGCCTTTTTGTTTTCTTTTCTCTTGTTTGCCACTAGGATATCCCCATCCATGAAGGGCAGCAAGGCCAGTGGCACTGTTGTTATTATCCTTATGGACAATTGACTTTGACTATCCTCTCGTGCGCAGGAGAATTTGTTTTCCATCTTTACACTCTCACCACCACAAAGGAGTCGCTTGGTGATTTTTAGATTCTCTGATATCTGCCTCAACTCAAAAAATTACCTCAACCCCCCTATCACACCTGGTTAAATAAAATGACGGCTCAGAAATGCACACTGGCAGTGGAGACATCAAGGGCCAGATAGGAACAGCAAAAGAGCCAGATGTGACCCAGAGGCTGCAATTTGCCCAGGTCTGATTTAAGATAACTAGTCTAAATTGAATGATGGTCATAAGGTATATGGCTTATCTTGGGTGCTGACACTGTTTAGTTTACCATTTCTGACAAAGGAATCAGTAGGCCCTGCTGTATTTTCACAATCTCAGATTTTTCTCCCAATATATCAGTAATAGAACTAATGCCAAGGGTTTTAGGAATTTAAAGCCTGCAAGACAGTGCAAGTATCCACAAAAAACAAACTGTTTGTGTGACTTTTGGTAGAATAGTGTTCTGTGACAGCTAGAAATATGTGCATGATATTTGATATAAGCAGTCGTTCCTCTGTCAGTTCCCTGTGATAGTAAATAGCGTCTATTCCTGCTGGACCCAGGTGTCTGAGTTCACAGATCAGTGATTCAGCTGTTGATCATCCTTCTTCACCCCACAAGAGATTTTAACAGATTGTCTTTATAAGTATTGACCTTATAATGAGCAGTTCTGCTTGGCAGGCACAAGAGCTAATGAAGCCACGTCTGCCATGGATTTTAACTCTGCAGATAAGCATTTTTTGACTTATTCTGAAACGGTGGCCCTGAACAGCAAATGCAAGAAAAATATCTGCACCTTAGCAGGCAGCATAATAACTAACTAGTTAGCACTCTTGCAGAGCTGGAGTCCTGGCTTTAGATTACACCAGGGATTCTATTTGCAAAAAACTGTTTGTTTTGACTTGGTTCATTTGGGTTTTGTAAAGAGATGTATACCGCTCAGAAAACTGCTAATCCCCTTTGCTTCCATCCCAGTGAACCGAAAGGGTGCTGGCTGTGCACAAATGCATAGGATGCATAGGATGAAAGGAATCCTGGACCGCCGCACACCTTAAAAACGGTGTCTTTATTCAAAAAATGAAAATCAAAAAACAACCAAAATTTGCTGCAGTCAAAAAGGAGTGGACAAAAGAACAAAGGCTGACATGTGAAACATGTCCCGGATTCCTTTCATCCTATTCGTTTGGGTTTTCCCGTGGTGTAGTTTTTGTACCGCAATCCAAATTGATACTGTGTAATATATATATATATAATTTATATATATATATATATATATATATATATTATAGTGTGTATGTGTGTGTGTACTATATATATATATATATATATATATATATATATATATATACTCGAGTATAAGCTGACCCGAATATAAGCCTAAGCCGAGGCACCTCATTTTACCACAAAAAAATGGGAAAACGTATTGACTCGAGTATACGGCTAGGGTGGGAGATGCAGCAGCTACTGGTAAACAATCTGCAGCCTCACTGTGCCAAGTTGCAGCCTCACTGTGCCGAGTTGCAGCCTCACTGTGCCGAGTTGCAGCCTCACTGTGCCGAGTTGCAGCCTCACTGTGACCATTTGCAGCCTCACTGTGACCATTTGCAGCCTCACTGTGACCATTTGCAGCCTCACTGTGACCATTTACAGCCTCACTGTGACCATCTGCAGCTTTACTGTGACCATCTGGGAAGCAATCTCACCTTCACTGAGAACGCTTCATTGGTTGCCAGTAAAAGACAGAATTGCTTTTAAAGCACTCTGTCTAACACACAGATGTATTCATGGGAATGCCCCCCAATATCTGTGCAAAAAAATAAGTTCATAATCCCAATCGCATTTTGCGATCCACCAACCAAAATCTACTCCAGATACGGAAAGCCAACTACAAGTCCAAAGAAGATAGAAGATTCGCGGTCCAAGGTCCCAGACAATGGAACACTTTACCAACCAGCATTCGGTTGGAGGAGAACCACCTAGCATTCAGGAGAAAGATCAAGACTCATCTCTTTTGATACCAAAGGAGACAGGAACAACAAGCGCCCAGAGGCGATTCAGTTTGCATGTGCCGCGCTATATAAGTTTTCATTCATTCATTCATCTGCAGCCTCACTGTGACCATCTGCAGGCTCATGTACCTTTTGATTACTGTCTCCAGCTGTGTCATGCATTCTTTACTGTTTGGTGGCCGTCCACTGTAACAAAACCACGTCTCCTACTCGTGCCTGATCAGGGATGGACTGGCCATTGGGACTACAAGGAGTTTCCCAGTGGGCCGATGGCTCAGTGGGCCGGTTTCTGTGACAGCGGTCCGCCGCCCCCCTCCGCTCCTCCGTCTCTCCTTCCTTCCCGCAGCGCTTACCTCCTCTCCCTCCCTGCGGCGCTCACCTGGGGGGAAAAGAGAAGCGGGGGGGTGACCAGAGGAGCAGGGGGGAGGGGACAGATAGCTGACTCAACAGCTATGGCCTGGGAGTTTCTCACTTCTGACTAATCTTGTCCCATAAGGGGGGAGCACCAAACTGATTCTTTGCCTCGGGTGAAATAATGTCTAGCTTCCCCACTGGTACTGCCTATAAGAGTACCAGTACCAGCCGTTCTACTCTAATAAATTAGAAAAGGCTAGTGGCTAGTGAAGGGGGAGAGGGGGCTTGGGTGGCCGGGGGGTGCGGGAGTTGTTTGGCCGCCATGGGAGAGACCTGTCAAAATAGGCCAGTCTGGATGAAGTCCAGGGCCAAGTTTTTGTCCCAGTCCATCCCTGTGCCTGATAGAAGGAACACTGATTCAGTTTTCCAGCATTGTATCAGTGTTCCGTTTATCATGGACAAGGAGGTGGAGCTTTGTTGCAGTGGACGGCTGCCGAACAGTTAAGACTACATGACAGACCATCATTCAACTATAAGCTGAGGGGGGCTTTTTTAGCATAAAAAATGTGCTAAAAAACTCGGCTTATACTTGAGTATATATGGTGTGTGTGTGTGTGTGTGTATATATATATATATATATATATATATATATATATATATTATAATATGTAGCAACTTTCTAGCCGGCGCTGCTTTAAATTTAGATGGTAGTCTGAGAGTTAGTTGACTCAGACTGTATGATTTTTCCAAATTTTGGGCCTCTGCCATGGCTGTACTGTGAGTGACCACTATTGTTGTCTGGGGTGCCGTTACCACCCCAGGCCAAGAGTGGCAGCAGTCAGGTCAAGGTGTTCCCCTTCTGCAACCAATCAGTGGGAGTTGATTGTCCTGCTATGCATGCTGGGGAGGATTACTTAAGAGACAGACGCCATTGGTCCGGGTCGTCGTCGATCCTGGGTCTGTCATCAAACCACCCCCCCCCATGTGTGGCCTCCCAGGCCGGGGGGTGCATGTTCGAGTGTTTTCCCTGCTCTGGAACCACATTGGTCCGGAGCTGTGATCTACTAAGTAGGCCCGGTAGTCGGACTGGGTTTACGTTTGCAGAGTGGTCCTGGACTATCTGTCCTGGAGGGAGGAAGACACCGATGAAGTCAAAGATCACTAGGCATAGTGTTTTCTCCCACCCCCCCCCCCCCCAAAAAGAAAGTAAGACAGACCTTTTTATTTATTTTTTGATCAAATATTTTTACTCCGAACAAAAATAAGTATTACAAGTGCAGGGTTTAAAAGTGCATTATGCAGAGAATGCATGGATCATCAGTGCATTATGGTCAGAATGCAGGGATCAGGAGTGGGCTGCACTCATTAAGGTCAGAATGTGTAGAACTACCCCTGTAGGAACTGCTGGTTATATTTTTTGGGTGGCACATTACCTCTGTGTTCTCGCTGTCCAGGGTGAAAAGATAGTCTAAAGAGTTTCAATGCCCACACAATACACTTCTTTTTCTTGGATTTATTTGGGAGAACTTCATAAGAAATGAAGGATGAGGGGTGGAAGGGTAGGTAGGCTCAGCTGCATTATTAAAGTATGAAAACACTCCTGTTTCCAGCAACAGTTCTTGTTGCCACTCTAGCCAGAGTGGGTATTGCTCACCCGAATAGGTCCCTCTCACTGACCTAGCAGCTGGGATGGCGCACAAAGCAAAGTACAGTCTCTGCCACAGACCTTCCTTTGTAGATGAGACACTTTGGTCCGGAATCCCCTGTCACAGGATTCAGCACCCGGATCTCTTTAGCTTGGCTTTTTTAGAACTTTTAGATCCGACAGGCGACACTGTCAAGCCTTTCGGTTTACGGTGCATCCTTCGATTAAGTTTTTTCAGGCCTTCTCCAAAGGTACTAGCCTCTTGCATGGCCCTCTCCAGAATAGGTTCTCCCCTGGCTTCCTTCATCAAGTGGCTTCCTCCCGCAGGATGGACAGCACAGGATCACCCTTTCAGCACAGGCCCCAGCCAGACAACTGGGCCCACAAGTGAAGCCGCAGCCCTGGGCCAACTTGGTCCCAGAACCAGGATTCAGGACGCGCACCTCAGGCTAGGCAGGCCACGAGGCGCGGGCGGACGACGGACCCCGCATCAATGGCGTCTGTCCCTTAAGTACTCCTCCCCAGCATGCACAGTGGGGTGACTACTCCCACTGATTTGTTGCTGAGGGGGAACACTCCATACACCTTAACCTTGCTGCTGCCACCCTTAATCTGGGGTGGTAATGACACCCCCAGGCGAGCAATGGTGAATACTCTCAGCACAGCCATGGCTGGAACAGAGGCTAAATTGCCCTTACTCTGGTCTGAGCCAAATAACAGCTCAGGCCCCCCACTAAATTTAAAGCAGCGCCTGTTGAACAGGAGCAGGGCGCTAGACAAGGTTCAGGAATGCGTTGCGGTCAGAATGCAGGGTTCAGGAGTGCGTTAAGCTCAGAATGCAGGATTCAGGAGTTTGTTGCTGAGCCTGTCATCTACTAGGACCCCCAGGTCCTTTTCCATCCTAGATTTCCACAGAGGTACTCCCTCTAGGGAGTAGATTGCATTCATGTTTTTGCCACCTAAATGCATTATTTAAAATGTTTCTACATTAAACCTAGTCTTGGATACATAAGAATAAAGTTCGCTCTATTACAGCGTAAGTGATCACAGGGTTAATCCATGCTCACAATGGCACACAGCCATTAGTGATCCACTCCCTGGATGGAGGCTGCAGGACTGGAAAAAAACACAACTGCCTTTCTTCCAGCACGTTTTAACAAATCAAATCCCTCAGACACTTCCCTCCCACCCTTGGAAAAGTTAAACTGTCCAATGACAATAGCCACATAGGTCAGGTGTATTTAAGCATATCGGCAGGGGGGCTACTGGAGGGAGTCGCCTCTCCCTCCACATGGACATACATCCCATAATATATGTTTCTTCCAAGGCAGACAGACACAAACCGTGGAATAGAACCACACCCCAAACGATCACAGCAGGGGACAGCTCTCTGGGGTGTAAGGGACAAGGAGGTGCAGAGACTGTGAGGCCACGTACACACGATCAGACCGGTCCGATGAAACTGGTCTGAAGACCAGTTTCATCGGACCAAATTGATCGTGTGTACGGCCCATCGGACCGTTGTCCGTCGGACCAAAGTTTTAAAACTTGCTTTAAAATCTGTCCGACAGACCAAAACGATGGTTACACAAAAGCATCGGCCCAAAAACCCGCGCATACTCAGAATCAAGTCGACGCATGCTTGGAAGCATTGAATTTCGTTTTTTCAGCACGTCGTTGTGTTCTACGTCACCGCGTTCTGGCCCGATGGGATTTTGGACTGATTGTGTGTCCGCACATCAGACCGGTCTGATCGTGTGTACGTGGCCTGACAGCTATGTAGTTGCCCACCCCCCTAATTTGTTGAGATCTTCTTGCAAGGTTTTCACATCCTGCAAAGAAGTCATTGCCCTGCTAAGCTTAGTATTGTTCGCAAATACTGAGATTGAGCTGCTTATCCCGCCCTCCAGTCATTAATGTATAAATTAAATAGGATTGGTCCCATGACAGAACTCTGAGGGACCCCGCTTTCCACATTGGACCTTTCTGAGTACTCCCCATTTATCACTACCCTCTGAACTCACCCTTGTATCCATTTTTTAATCAAGGCACTCGCCCTTTGGTCCATGCCGACAGACCTTAGCTTGTATAGTAAACGTTTGTGGGGAACTGTATCAAATGCCTTTGCAAAATCCAGATACACAATGTCTACGGCCTTCCTTCATCTAGAATGGCAGCTCACCTCCTCATAGAAGGTTAATAGATTTGTTTGGCAAGGATGATTTTTCATGAATCCATGCTGATTACTGCTAATGATACAGTTTTCATTACTAAAATCTTTTATATAGTCCCGTATCATCCCTTTCAAGAGCTTGCATACTATTGATGTTAGGCTAACTGGTCTGTAGTTCCCAGGGATATAGATTGGTGCTACATTGGCTTTTCTCCAATCAGCTGGTACCATACCAGGCAGTAGACTGTCAGTAAAAATTAGGAACAATGGTCTGGCAATTACTTGACTGAGTTCCAGGGACTTATTAATGTTAAGTTTTTCATGTCTATTTCTAAGGCCCCGTACACACGGCAGAGAACCTCGACGGGCGGAACACATCGTTCCGCCCGTCGAGGTTCTCTGCCGGCCGTCAGAATCGGTGACTCGCCGTCAGGAAAGGCAACCAGCCATTCATCCCGACGGGCCGTCGAGCAAATAGAGAACCTGTTTTCTATTTGCTCGACGGGTTTCCCGATGGGCGGGGCTCGCCAAGAGCGTACACACGGCCAAGGTTTTTTCCCCACAAATAGAGCTTTCTTTTGTCGGTATTTGATCACCTCTGCGGTTTTTATTTTTTTCGCTATAAACAAAAATAGAGCGACAATTTTGAAAAAAATGTAATATATTTTACTTTTTGCTATAATAAATATCCCCCCCCCAAAAAAAAAAAATATATATATATATATATATATATATATATATATATATATATATATATATATGTGTGTGTGTATGTGTGTGTGTATGTGTATATATATATATAATATATAAAAACATTTTCATTATTATACTACTTTTTTTTTTTTACGAAAACTAAGAAAAATCGCAATAAGCTTTTTATTGATTGGGTTTGTGCAAAAGTTATAGCGTCTACAAAATAGGGGATAGTTTTATGGCATGTTTATTAATAATCTTTTTTACTAATAATGGCTGATCCTTTTGACACATTTTTGGAACCATTGGCATTTTTATAGCAATCAGTGCTATAAAAATGCATTAATTACTGTAAAAATTTCACTGGCAGGGAAGGGGTTAACACTAGGGGGTGATTAAGGGGTTAATTATGTTCCCTAAAGTGTGTTCTAACTAAAGGGGGGGGGGTGGGACTGGCTAGGGGAAATGACAGATTGCTGTTCATACATTGTATGAACATTTCATTAGTCATTTCTCCCCCTGAAAAAAACGGGAGCTGTTGTTTACACACACACAGCTCCTGGTTCTTGCTCTGTGACGAGTGATCGCGGGTGCCCCTAGTGGCCGCATAGCAACATCACGTTATATTATGTGATTTTGCACAGCTAAGCCGACCTGCCACAGTAAAACTGAGGTTGGCGGTCCACAAGCAGTTAAGGACCCTCGGGTAAAAGCTATCTGGTCCCACTGAAGTTTTTCAAATCTGTTTCTGATTTTTCCAAACGTTTCGAAAATTTGGAATTTGTTAGAAAACTAGGGCCAGATCCACAAAGGAATTACGCCAGCGTATCTCCAGATACGCCGCCGTAATTTCAAATGTGCGCCGTCGTATCTTTGCGACGATTCTCAAAGCAAGATACGCCGGAAAACATGGCTTCAGTCGTCCGGCGTAACTTGCCGACGTATCGTGGGCGCATAGTTACGCTGGGCGCATTAGACGTTCCCATTAAAAATATGCAAATGTCCTAGATACGCCGATTCACGAACGTAAGTGCGCCCGGCGCATTAATATATGTCGTTTACGTAAGGCGTATGAGCGGCGTAAAGTTACCCCTGCTATATGAGGCGCAGGCAATCTTAAGTATGGACGTCGGAACAGCGTAGAATTGTACGTCGTTTGCGTAAATCATACGCAAATAGGGCTGTGCGTAAGTTACGTTCACGTCGAAAGCATTGAGTATTTGCAACGTGATTCAGAGCATACGCACTGGGATCTGTCCACGAACGGCGCATGCGTCGTTCGTACGGCGTGTCATTTACGCGGGGTCACCATTCATTTACATACAACACGCCCACTACCAGCCTAATTTGAATTACGTGGACTTACACCGGCCCATCTACGCTACGCCGCCGTAACTTAGGACGCAAGTGCTTTGTGAATACTTGCCTCTCTAAGTTGCAGCAGGGTAGCGTAAATAAGATACGCTACGCCCGCACAAAGATACGCCGCGGTACGTGGATCTGGCCCCTAATATATGAAATGAAATTAAACAAATTGTAATGAAATTCGTTACAAATTTCATTTGGAGATTCGGATACATTTGAACAGGGCTTTTTTTCTAGGGGAACTTGGTGGAACTCAGTTCCACCACCTTTGGCTCAGACCCTTTGGTGCCTGCTCACCACATTCACTTGTAAACACAGAAGTCTGGTTTCTGTGTATACAAGTGCCAGCTCTTCACTCTGTGTGTAACCCCCCTGAACTCTGCACTCTGTATTAGTGCAATTCTGGTATTTAATGCCCCTTTAAGACCCTTCTACTGTTTGTGAAATCTGAACGGGGTCGTGGTTGAGTTCCTGCACCTATTTTCTGAGAAAAAAAGCTCTGCATTTGAATAACCAAAAATGTGTCTGAATTTGTATTCGGACTGAAACTAATTGCAAGTGTCTACAAGAGAGGAGAGAAGCGATCTGGCCATGCACAGTGCTGGATCAATTGAGGATTGAAGCAAGTATTTAGGGAGATGAGGGGGGACAGAAAGCTCTAAAAGATTTTTTAGCTTAATGCAGAAAATACATTAGGGTAAAAAAAGGTTTTAGCTTTAGCACCACTTTAACCACTTTCCCACCGCGCCATAAGCATTTTACTGCTACGGCGCGGTGGAGTTATCTTGGGACGACGTCCCTGGGACGTCGTCCTTCACTTCCACGATTGCGCATCCCCTGGGACGCGCTCGCGAAAGTGTCCGTGCTCGCCGGGTCTAGAAGACCCGTCGCATCACGGATCACGGTAAATTGCCGCTGATAGCGGCCGTTTACCACGTGATCGCGCCGTCGAATGGCGCCGGTTCCTCCCTCTCCTCCCTCTCCTCTCTGTACCGTTCGGTACAGTGTACGAGGAGAGGGGGGGGAGCGGGGTGTCAGCAGCTGAGCTGTGGCTGGATATGTGACAAATGCAGTCACAGATCCAGCCATCCCTCAATCCATCCCAGATCTGCAATCCCCCAGTACCCTGCAATCCCCCAGTACCCTGCAATCCCCCAGTACCCTGCAATCCCCAGTACCCTGCAATCCCCAGTACCCTGCAATCCCCCAGTACCCAACAATACCCCAGTACCCAACAATACCCAACAATACCCCAATACCCAACAATACCCCAATACCCAACAATACCCAAGTACACAATAATACCCCAGTACCCAACAATACCCAACAATACCCCAATACTCAGCAATACTCCAGTACTCGGCAATGCCCCAGTACTCGGCAATGCCCCAGTACTCGGCAATACCCCAGTACTCGGCAATACCCCAATACTCGGCAATACCCCAATACTCGGCAATACCCCAATACTCGGCAATACCCCAGTACTCGGCAATACCCGACAATACCCCAATACCCTGCATGATACTTTGCAATACCCCAATACTCTGCAATACCGCCTATGGGGATTTTTAAGTAGCGAAGTTTGGCGCCATTCCACGAGTGTGCGCAATTTTGAAGTGTGACATGTTGGGTATCTATTTACTCGGCGTAACTTCATCTTTCACATTATGAAAAAAAATTGGGCGAACTTTACTGTTTTGTTTTGTTTTAAGCACAAAACTGTTTTTTTTTTAAAATACGCGTTCAATAAACGGCCGCCATTGTATTCTCTAGGGTCTTTGCTAAAAAAGCATATATAATGTTTTGGGGTTCTATGTAATTTTCTAGCAAATAAATGATGATTTTTCCATGTAGGAGAGAAATGTCAGAATTGGTCTGGGTGTTCCAGAACGCCTGATGGTGTTCCCTGCATGTTGGGCCTCTGTACATGGGGTATCGCCATACTCGGGAGGAATAGCAGAATGTGTTTTGGGGTGTAATTTGTGGTATGCATATGCTGTGTGTGAGAAATAACCTGCTAATATGACAGAAACAAGTGTTTTTTTTTTTGGTTTTTTTTACAGAATTTTCAGTCGTTTTTCTTTTATAGCGCAAAAAATTAAAAACCCAGAGGTGATCAAATACCACCAAAAGAAAGCTCTATTTGTGTGAAAAAAAGGACAAAAATTTCAAATGGGTACAATGTTGTATGACTGAGTAATTGTCATTCAAATTGTGAGAGCACCGAAAGCTGAAAATTGGTCTGGTTAGGGAGGGGGTTTAAGTGCCCAGTGGTCAAGTGGTTAAAGGAGTTGTAAAGGCAGATAATGCATGCTATGCTTTAAAATAAAAAAAACTTTTGTGTGTAGCAGCAACCCCCAATTACTTACCTGAGCCCCATCTCTTTCCAGCGATATCCACGAATGTCTAAGACGTCCGGGGACACTCCTCCTGATTGGCTAAAAAACAGCAGTGATGCCATTGGCTCACGCGGCTGTCAAAGTCAGTCAGCCAATCAGGAGATGGAGGGTTCAGTGTCAGGTCGGGGCTTTGTGTCTGAATGGACACACGGAGTGTGTGACTCGGCTTGGGTGTGGGTGCACTCAATAGGAGGGAGAGGCCAGGAACAGCAAAGAGACCCGAGAAGAGAAGGATCCAGGCTGCTCTGTTCAATACCAACTGTACAGAGGAGGTAAGTATAACATGTTTGTTATTGTTATTTTATTTGTTAAATGAGACTTTAGAATCACTTTAACCACTTGCCAACCAGCCGCCGTCGTTATACAAAAAGTAAAAAATATTGCTTTTTTTTCAAAATTTACGCTCTTTCTTTGTTTATAGCGCAAAATTTTTTTTGCAGAGATGATAAAATACAACCAAAAGAAAGCAAAAATAAATTTGGTTTGGGTACAGCGTCGTACGACCGCACAATTGTCAAAGCCATGCAGTGCTGAATGGCAAGAAATGGCCCGGTCATTGGAGAGCCAGGTCTTCTGAGGCTGAAGTGGTTAAGGTACACCATGTTACCAAAAGTATTGGGACACCTGCCTTTTACACGCATATAAAAATTTTAATGGCATCCTAATCTTATTCCGTAGGGTTCAATATTGTGTTGGCCCACTCTTTGCAGCTTTAACATCTTAAACCCTTTTGGGATGGCTCTCCACAAGGTTTAGGAGTGTGTCCGTGGGAATGTTTCACCATTCATCCAGAAGCGCATTTGTAAGGTCAGGCACTGATGTTGGACGAGAAGGTCTGGTTTGTAGTCTCCACAATTCATCCCAATATCTATCAGGTTGAGGTCAGGCAGGCCAGTCAAGTTCTTCCACCCAAAACTCGCTCATCCATGCCTTAATGGACCTTGCTTTGTGCACAGGTGCGCTGTCATGTTGGAACAGGAAGGGGCCATCCCCAAACTGTTCCCACAAAGTTAGGAGCATGAAATTATCCAAATGCCTTGGTATGCTGATGCCTTAAAAGTTCTCTTCACTGGAACTAAGGGCCCCAGCCCAACCGCTGAAAAACAGCCCACACCATAATCCCCCCTCCACCAAATTATTTGGACCAGTGCACAAACAAGGTCCATAAAGAAATGGATGAGCGAGTTTGGGGTGGAAGAACTTGACGGGTCTGCAAGTGTCCTGACCTCAACCCAATAGAACACCTTTGGGATAAGTTAGAGTGGAGACTGTGAGCCAGGCCTTCTCGAGCCTGACCTCACAATTGCGTTTCTGGAAAAATGGTCAAAACATTTCCATAGACACACTCCTAAACCTTGTGGACAGCCTTCCCAGAAGAGTTGAAGCTGTTATCGCTGCAAATGGTGGGCCAACTCTATATTGAACCCTACGGACTAAGACTGGGATGCCATTAAAGTTCATGTATGTTTTTGTATTTTGTTTTCCCAGTGCACAAAAAAAGTGTAACCATGTGCTTTGCTAGCTGTATGATCCCCCCACTCCCCCCCCCCCCCAACTCTGCTACTGTTATCTGTGCCAACAGCAGGCTGTGTGTGCAACAGCTGATTCTCACCCTGAGCTTCCCTGCTGTGAAGCTTCAGAGCAGCACTGTGTGTGATCCCGCTCACTCCCTCTCACTTCTGGCAAGCAGCAGGGGGACCAATCGGAAAAGACTGGAGGAGGATAATGGGACATGTAGTCCTCTTGGGACAATTGGCTCTAGAGTTAGGACTAAAGACTGATCCTTTACAGTTGCTAAACAGAGACATTCACCTAATGCTTATGCGAATGTCTAGCCAACTGTGTCTGAGCCATCTGTGTCTGAGCCATCTGTATGTTCATTCATGCTCAAACCAACATTTATTTTAACCCATACCAATACATTGAGTTAATTTTCCACTAAACTGTCTTGTGTCTTTTTCCTGGTGCTAACTCTCACTCGAGTTAAAGGGGTTGTAAAGGTTAAAAAATATTTCCCTAAATAGCTTCCTTTACCTTAGTGCAGTCCTCCTTCACTTACTTCATCCTTCCATTTCGCTTTTAAATGTCCTTATTTCTACTGAGGGGGAGGGGCGAGCAGGAGTGTCAGGACTCCCACTTACACACAGCTCCTTACTCTATCTGAAAAGAGTAAAAGTAGAAAAGTAGGAGTGTCCTGACCCTCCTGCTCACCCCTCCCCCCTCAAGAGGCTTTCTCCACACCAGAGAGAAAGCCTTGCATTACTGTGTGTAGTAATAGACAGAAGAACAGGAAGTGAGGATTTCTCAGAAGAAATAAAGACATTTAAAAGCAAAATCGAAGGATGAGGTAAGTGAAGGAGGACTGCCAGTGGCGTAATTATAGGGGTGCTGAGATCGCCATGGCGACCGGGCCCCTTGCTGCAGGGGGCCCTTGAGGGCCCCCTCTACTCTTTGATAGGAGGAGCGGTGGCAGGGGTGGCTGAGATGAGTTTCACGATCGTCAGCGAACTGTGCACAGTGTGCAGGGAAGGAGCTTGTCAAAAGTGAAAGTAGTGTGTGCTGTGCTCTTGGTCTCCCCCTAGAGTGCAGTACCCGGCAGGAAGTGCCAAGGTAAATGTCTCCCGTTTTTTTTTTTTTTTTATGACTATCTACTGTATGTGTTTATATGTATATACTGTATGTGTTTATATGTATATACTGTGTGTGTGTATATGTATATACTGTGTGTGTGTATATGTATATACTGTGTGTGTATATGTATATACTGTGTATATGTATATACTGTGTGTGTGTGTGTGTGTGTGTGTGTGTATATGTATATACTGTGTGTGTGTGTGTATATGTATATAATGTGTGTGTGTATATGTATATAATGTGTGTGTGTGTGTGTGTGTGTGTATATGTATATACTGTGTGTGTGTGTGTGTATATGTATATACTGTGTGTGTGTATATAATGTGTGTGTGTGTGTATATGTATAAAATGTGTGTGTGTGTGTGTGTATATGTATATAATGTGTGTGTGTGTGTATATGTATATACTGTGTGTGTGTGTGTGTGTGTGTGTGTAGGGATGGACTGGCCATTGGGACTACAGGGAGTTTCCCGGTGGGCCGATGGCTCAGTGGGCCGGCTTCAGTGACAGCGGACCACCTGCCCCTTTGCTCCTCTGTCTCTCCCTTCCTGCAGTGATCACCTGGGGGGAACAGAAAAGCAGGGGGGGGACAGAGGAGCATGGGGGAGGGGACAGACAGCTGACTCAACAGCTATGGCCTGAGAGTTTCTCACTTCTGCCTAACCTTGTCCAATAAGGAGGGGCACGGAACTGATTCTTTGCACCGGGTAAAATAATGTCTAGCTTCCCCACTGGTACTACCTATAAGAGTTCCAGTACCAGCTGTTCTACTCTAATAAAGTAGAACGGCTAGTGGCTAGTGAAGGAGGAGAGGGGGCTTGAGTGGCCGGGGGGTGCAGGAGTTGTCCGGCCGCCATGGCAGAGACCTGTGAAAGTGGGCCAGTCTGGATGAAGTCCAGGGCCAAATTTCTGTCCCAGTCCAGCCCTGTGTGTGTGTATATGTATATCAGGGCTCAAAATTTCAAGCCCTGAGCTACTAGCCAGGCCTCAAGAGTTACTCGCCACCAGTTGCCCCACCTAACAGCCCATTCATACACTGCCCTGTGCCTAATTGCGCCCCTAAACACACCCTTGTAGATTATCTCATGGAATGACACTGTTAAATGTTTAATGCAGAATCAAGTTACACAATTAAATATTACCAACAACTTTAACAAAATGGGACAGGGCACTGGGGGCAGACCAGAGGGACAGGGCACTGGGGGCAGACCAGAGGGACAGGGCACTGGGGGCAGACCAGAGGGACAGGGCACTGGGGGCAGACCAGAAGGACAGGGCACTAGAACCAGGTCTCTTCCCCATTCTCTTGCAACTCCCATCCATCCTCTCTCTCTCTCTCATCTCCACACCATAACACAGCGCACACTGACACCGCACTGCACACATTGAGACCAGTCTGCTTGCAGTGCTCAGGCTGAACTGCTGGACACTTACTTGCACAAACTGGAAAGCCGACACTCATGTCAGGGCAACTTTCAGGGAGCGCTGCACTGCCTACCTGGGACACCCGGAGTGGTCATTTTCGCAATCCTCCACCTCACTCATTACTTCCTGCTCCCTGCTCTCCAGCTACATTGGTCGGGGGAGGGGGGGGGCAGACTCAGAGAGGTCATACTGTTAGGTCCCATGGCTTAATGAGAATTGTAAGGAGAGCACCTGTGTACTGCTCTGCCTGTGCGCAGCTCACCAGACTACTTTTCCCGAGCGTGCACCTTTCCTCTTCGACCGCCAATCGCATTGGGGCTCTAAGTGTAGGTACAGATTGGAGGGAGATTGGTCATGCAGCCCTGTCATCACTTGCCCCCAGCTGAAATCCACTCGCCAAATGCTAGCAGGCGAGTGGAAATTTTGAGGGCTGTGTATATAATGTGTGTGTGTATATGTATATAATGTGTGTGTGTATATGTATATACTGTATGTGTGTATATGTATATACTGTATGTGTGTGTATATGTATATACTGTATGTGTGTGTGTATGTATATACTGTGTGTGTGTGTATGTATATACTGTGTGTGTGTGTATGTATATACTGTGTGTGTATATGTATATACTGTGTGTATATGTATATACTGTGTGTGTGTATATGTATATACTGTGTGTATATGTATATACTGTGTGTGTGTATATGTATATAGTGTGTGTGTGTGTGTGTGTGTGTATATGTATATAGTGTGTGTGTGTGTGTGTGTATATGTATATAGTGTGTGTGTGTGTGTGTGTATATGTATATACTGTGTGTGTGTGTGTGTGTGCATATGTATATAGTGTGTGTGTGTGTGTGTGTGTATATGTATATACTGTGTGTGTGTGTGTGTGTATATGTATGTGTGTGTGTGCATGTATGTATGGATGCATGTGTGTATGCATATGTATATGTATGTACTGTATGTATGTACTGTATGTGTGTGAGTGTGCATGTATGTGCATGTGTTTATCAGTGGCAGTGCGTCCATAAGGGCGCATGTGTGCCGATCCCTCTCCCCAGTCACTCCCTCTATGCCACCGCTGCCACCCCCATATTTAGGTGTCCGGCTCCTTTTCGGGCGCCTGAATCACAGGGGGGGGTGGTGTTGAAGCTCCTGATTAGAGCCATAGTCTCTAATAGGCTTCAAAATAGGTGAACCGCGAGCGCCATGCTGGGCGCTCACAGTCCACCCAGGTGTGTTAGAAAGGCGAATTAATATTCACTTTGCTAACACTGAACCACCTCTCCACCAATCAGGTGTGCGGGTCTGTTACCCATCACCTGATTGGCTGAAACAATAGGAGCGGCTATTGGACACTTATCAGGAGGAGAGGATGGGAGATGAGGACGGCATGAGATGCATGGAGGACCCTGGCAGTCACCCGCAGCCCCATGAGACAGGGTAAGAGTCGGACGGGGCGAGGGGGGATTCACAGTGGTGGCATTCGATGGCACAGTTGCAGCATTTGATGGCACACTGGCGGCATTTAATGGGCACACCAGTATTTCTTTCTCGTACATTACGGGACACAGAGCGGCATATTCATTACTATATGGGTTATATGGAGTACCTTCAGGTGTGGACACTGGCAATCTCAAACAGGAAGTCCCCTCCCTATATAACCCCCTCCCCTAGAGGGAGTCCCTCAGTTTTTTCGCCAGTGTCTTAGGTGTTGGTCACGGAATAGCTTTGCTCCACATCCTTGGGATTAAGGGCGGGCTAACCGGATCTGTCCAAGGAGCCTCAGTGCCAAAGTGGACAGTACCCGGGCCCCAAACCGTCGGGTTTTGCCTATAATGCTCCTCTTTGGAGGGCTGGACCCTGGGCCCAGGACTTGGAGTTCGTAAAGACCATAAGTTCCTGTTTGCCAGGGTGCTATATAGGTCCAGGACAGTGGGTACCTTCATAGGACCCCAGGGCCTGAAGGTCTATTACGCTACCCACGGAGATGGGAGAAGATTGGATCGTTTTGCTAGACAAACATCCTGCAGCATGGAGCAGGTAAGAGGGGAGCCTGCGGGACTTGGTTCGACAGCAGGCTCTCCGGGGTAACCTAAAAGGGGGGTAGCCTAAGTATGCTCTGCATTGGCAACCTTGCTCACTATGTCTGAGAAGACAGGATGATCTCATTCCCCCATCACTAGGTTCCCCTGTCTAAGAAACAATTGTGTTTGCTAGCTACCTGCTGCTTTCTTCCTAGGGCTAGTAAGGACCCCTATGGGGCCTTTTGGAGAGTCCTACCTGGCCGGGGGTTTGATTCTGCCGCCTGGTACTGCAGTCCTGGGTCTCCAGCAGCGCGGCTCCTCCATGTTCTTCCTGCTCCGGCATACGCGCGCGTGCACGTCTTATAGACGTTTTTCGCGCCGTTCGGAGGGGAGGGCGGGGGGGGCGTGCCTGCAGCGTCATCAGGGGCGCGCTTTGTGTGCTGTTATAGATCAGCAGGCTATAGTCAGTGCTCAGTCTGAGGCTGATCTGAAAGGGAGAGGACGCAGAGCGGCAGAACAGTGACTCCCGGTGGCGGAAGAGGGGTAGTACATGCTGGACTTGGTTCCAATGCTTTTCGGTTAAGCCAAAAAAATCCCCCTTTTTGCAACAGGTTGGAGGCTGGCAAACTAAGTTTGGGGTCGCTGTATGTTTTAAAAAAAAAAAAAAGAGACTTATATATTTAAAAAAAAGAAAACATACGGGGCCCCATCAGTTTTTGGGCATTAGTGATCTATTGTCCCCTAAACCCTAGTTTTGTACTCCTGGCCACTACAGTCTGCTGTTGTAGGCGGAGTCCCTCGATTTTGTATTATGGCTTCCAAAGGTTCGGGGTCAAAGGGTACAAAAAAAAAGACCAAAAAACAAAGGGGTTCCCCCTCTGATTCTGATGATATGCCGATACATTCCCCGCAGCTTATTCCCATGAAGGTCGCCTTGGATGAGCCATTGGGGGGGTCTGGTGCTGAGGCTGGCCCAGATCAGCCCAGCCCTGTGTTTATCACAGAGGAGATGCTAGCTGTATCCCTAGGGGGGTTAGAAGAGAGATTAGCAGCGTTGATCGCTAGATCTATTCCTGGCAAGAAACGGGCTAGATCCCCATCACCAAAAGGTGTATCCTCAGATGCTGAAATTCTCTCTCCGGAGGAATTGGAATCGCAGGAGGATCAACTAGACCTGAACCAAGAGGGTTCAGGGATTGAGGGATCTACCTCTGAGGAACCATTTTCAGACTCCCAGACAGAGAGACTGTGGGTGCAGTCTTTGACGGACATGGTCCGCTCGGCATTTAATTTACCATTGCCAGAGCCTCAGGTTCCTGCGGTATCCTCTCTGGGCTCTTTGAAAGCTCCTTTAAGCAACGCAGTTTTTCCGGTCCATCCTCTCTTGGAGGAATTGATCTTTCAGGATTGGGTACGACCGGACAGGATTTTTCTGCCGCCGAAGAGATTTGCGGTCATTTACCCTATGGAGAAAAAATTCTCGAAGAGGTGGAAGCTCCCAGTGGTGGATGCAGCCATCTCATGTGTGAATAAATCACTAACTTGCCCGGTGGAAAACATACAAATGTTTAAAGATCCGGTTGATAAACGGTTAGAGACACTTTTAAAAGCATCCTTTGCTACGGCAGGAGCAGTGGTACAGCCAGCTGTGGCTGCGATTGGAGTTTGTCAGGCATTAAAGGACCAGACAAAAGAAATGCTAAAAGACATGCCTACCCAACAGGCAGAAGAGTTTTCTGACATTCCCAGAGCTCTGTGTTTTGCGGTAGATGCTATAAAGGATTCCATCCAGCAGGCCTCTCGTTTATCACTATTTTTGGTGCACATGAGAAGGCTCTGAGGCGCCGTACACACGGCCGAGGTTCTCGCTGAAAATCAGCGAGAACCTCGCTGGAATGCACATTCCAGCGAGGACCTCGGCCGTGTGTACGGTCTCAGCGAGCTTCCCGTCGGGAAGCCCGTCGAGCCAAAATAGAGAGCACGCTCTCTATTTCCTCGACGGCCCGCCTGGAAGAATGGCTGGTTGCCATTCCCGACGGGCGGGTCGCCGAATTCGACGGCCGGGAGAGAACCTCGACGGGCGGAACGATGTGTTCTGCCCGTCGAGGTTCTCTGCCGTGTGTACGCGGCCTTATGGTTGAAGAACTGGGCGGCGGAGCCCCCATGCAAAAAGCTTCTGGCAGGGTTTCCCTTCCATGGAGGACGACTCTTCGGAGAGGATCTGGATAAATACATTCAGACTATTTCAAGTGGCAAAAGTACCCTTTTACCAGTCAAAAAGACATTCCGGGGTCCTACATTTAAAAGGCAGCTCTTTCCTGTCTCAGGGCCCTCAAATTCCAGGCAGTATCGACGGCCGCCTGCGCGATCCAACTTTAACAGTAGATCGCAGGGACAGGCCCCTGGGGGTAAGAGACCATGGTATCGCAAGCCGACAAAACCAGCCCCTAAGTCTGCCTTATGAGGGGGCGCCCCCACTCTCGCGGGTGGGGGGAAGGCTTAGTTTCTTCTCAGAAGTTTGGGAAGCCAAGATCCCCGACAAATGGGTCCGGGCGTCTGTAACCACAGGCTACAGACTGGAGTTTCTAAAGTTTCCTCCGCCTCATTTTCAAGAGTCAAGGCTACCAAAGGATCCAGCAAAGAAGGCCTCGATGCTGGCAGCTTTGGATCACCTGCTTTGCCAGGATGTGATAATAGAGGTGCCAGCCCAAGAGCAGGGGCTAGGTTTCTATTCCAATCTCTTTGTCATACCAAAGCCCAACGGCGATGTCAGGCCAATCTTGGACCTAAAGAGTTTAAACGTTTACCTAAGGGCTCGTTCCTTCCGGATGGAATCCATCCGGTCAGCAGTCGCCACGCTCCAGAGGGACGATTTTCTGGCTTCCATAGACATAAAGAATGCTTACCTTCATGTACCAATCTTTCAGTCGCATCAAAGATTTTTACGCTTCGCAGTGGGGCAGCGACACTTCCAATTCAGGGCGCTCCCCTTCGGGCTAGCCACGGCCCCCCGGGTATTCACGAAGATCCTAGCCCCAGTTTTGGCCAATCTAAGGATCCAAGGGGTCACAGTCCTAGCATACTTGGACGACCTTTTAATCATAGATCACTCACGGCCGTGTCTGCAACAGGCAGTAAACCTCACGGTTCCGTACCTCGAAAGGTTCGGCTGGGTCCTAAACCGGGAAAAGTCAGCGTTCCAGCCTACAAAGCAGTTGGAATACCTCGGCATGAGGTTAGACACAGAACAGCAAAGGGTGTTCCTGCCCCTTGTAAAGATCGAGGCTATCAAGGGGTTGGTTCAGTTGGTTCTAAGCAAGAAAAAACCAACTATTCGCCTGTGTATGCGATTACTAGGCAAGCTAGTGGCCACGTTCGAGGCAGTACCATACGCTCAGATCCACACTCGAGTCCTACAGGCAGCCATTCTAGCAGCCTGGGGCAAGAGAGCACATGCCTTGGAGTCCCCTTTGACGCTATCATCAAGGGTCCGACAAAGCCTGGCCTGGTGGTTGAACCCTCAGAATCTTCTAAAGGGAAGGTCCTTCATCCCCGTTGTCTGGAAGGTAGTTACCACAGACGCCAGCCTGGCAGGCTGGGGGGCGGTCTTGGAGGGGTTCTCTCGCCAGGGAACTTGGGTGGAAGCAGAGAGGCAGCTACCCATCAATGTCTTGGAGATCAGAGCTGCACGCCTAGCCCTCCTGGCATGGACCTCCAGATTACAGGGGTCCCCGGTGAGAATCCAGTCAGACAATGCCACAGCGGTGGCATACATAAACCACCAAGGGGGAACCAGGAGTCATGCCGCTCAGAGAGAGGTGAGCTTGATTTTTCAGTGGGCAGAGGTTCATGTACCCTGCATTTCGGCGATATTCATTCCCGGAGTGGACAACCTGCAGGCAGACTTCTTAAGTCGCCAGATTCTGTCGCCGGGGGAGTGGTCTCTGCATCCCCAGGTCTTTCAGACAATCTGCCAGAAGTGGGGAATGCCAGACGTAGATATAATGGCATCCAGGTTCAACAAGAAACTAGACAGGTTCGTGTCTCGAGCGAGGGACCCTATGGCCTGCGGAACCGATGCGTTGGTTTGCCCTTGGCATCAATTCAAACTTCTATATGCATTCCCTCCGCTACAGTTACTTCCTCGCCTGTTGCGCAGGATCAGAGTGGAGCATGAGCCATTCATTCTAGTAGCTCCAGCTTGGCCCCGGAGGACATGGTACTCACTAGTCCTGAAGATGGCAGTGGGAGACCCTTGGACTCTTCCTCTACGACCAGACCTACTCTCACAAGGCCCGATCCTCCACCCTACATTACAGCGTCTAAATTTGACGGCCTGGAGGCTGAATCCCTGATTCTCAGGGGTAGAGGTCTGTCTAGGCAGGTAATTCCTACCCTGATTAGGGCTAGAAAGCCGGCCTCCAGGGTGATTTATTACAGGGTGTGGAGGAACTACGTAGGCTGGTGTGAATCCAAAAGATGGAATTCCCGCAAATATACCATTGATAGGGTGTTAGGTTTTCTCCAGCTAGGAGTGGATAAAGGCCTGGCTTTAAGCACAATCAAGGGACAGATTTCAGCTCTGTCAGTGTGGTTTCAGAGGCCGCTGGCCACCCACTCGCTGGTAAAGACCTTCATACAGGGGGTCTTGCGTATTAATCCTCCTGTCAAGTCACCAATTTGTCCATGGGACTTAAATCTTGTCCTGTCCACTCTACAGAAACAACCCTTTGAGCCGTTGGCTGAGATTCCTTTAGTTTTACTGACAAGAAAGTTGGTATTCTTGGTCGCCATAGTTTCGGCCAGGAGAGTGTCAGAGTTGGCAGCCTTATCGTGTAAGGAACCATATCTCATTCTACATAAGGACAGGGCAGTTCTCCGGCCCCATCCTGCCTTTCTACCAAAGGTTATATCCAATTTTCACTTGAACCAGGATTTGGTACTTCCATCCTTCTTTCCGAAACCCACATCTAGAAAGGAGGGGTTGCTGCATACCTTGGATATTGTCCGGGCCATGAAGGCCTATCTTAAAGCTACAGAAAAGATCCGGAAAACAGATGTGTTGTTCGTTCTACCAGATGGCCCCAAGAAGGGGCAGGCAGCTGCAAAATCCACCATCTCGAGATGGATTAGACAATTAATCATTCAGGCCTACGGTTTGAAGAGGTTGCCTCCTCCTTTGTCGGTAAAGGCCCATTCTACCAGGGCCATGGGCGCCTCCTGGGCAGCACACCATCAGATCTCTATGGCTCAGATATGCAAGGCGGCGACGTGGTCATCAGTCCACACGTTTACAAGGTTTTATCAACTAGACGTGAGAAGGAATGCGGATTCAGCCTTTGGGCAGGCAGTACTACAGGCTGCGGTTTAAGATCCTCGGGATCAGGGGCACCCTTGGTTGTAAAAAATAAAAAAAAATAAAAAAAAAGTTTTTCTTGACTAAGTTGGATTTATTATTATTATTTGAGTATACCTCTAAATTAAATCTCTTTTGAGAAGATGTCTCCCTCCCCTCATTAAAGCATTGCTTTCGGACATCCCATATAGTAATGAATATGCCGCTCTGTGTCCCGTGATGTACGAGAAAGAAAAAGGGATTTTTAAATACAGCTTACCTGTAAAATCCTTTTCTTGGAGTACATCACGGGACACAGAGCTCCCACCCCTCTTTTGGGGAACATTTTTGGGAGGCATACTGCTTGCTACAAAACTGAGGGACTCCCTCTAGGGGAGGGGGTTATATAGGGAGGGGACTTCCTGTTTGAGATTGCCAGTGTCCAAACCTGAAGGTACTCCATATAACCCATATAGTAATGAATATGCCGCTCTGTGTCCCGTGATGTACTCCAAGAAAAGGATTTTACAGGTAAGCTGTATTTAAAAATCCCTTTTTTCTGGGCAGACTGGCGGCATTTGATAGGCACAGTGGCAGAGTTTGATGGGCACAGTGGCAGAGTTTGATGGGTACCGTGGTGGCATTTGATGGCGCAGTGTTTAAATGGGCACAGTGGCAGCATTTTGGCACAGTAGCAGAGTTTGGGCACAGTGGCAGCATTTGCTGGGCACAGTGGCGACATTTGATGGGCACAGTGGCGACATTTGATGGGCACAGTGGCGACATTTGATGGGCACAGTGGTGGCGTTTGATGGGCACAGTGGCGGCGTTTGATGGGCACAGTGGCGGCATTTGATGGGCACAGTGAGAAATTTTGATTTGCACTGCAAATTATGTTTTTTAAGCATTTTTCCGTTTGCTTGCGCCCCCCTAAAAATTTTGAGTACCAGCTGCCACTGGTTTATATATGTGTGTGCATATGTGCATTTATATATATATATATATATATATGTGTGTGTGTTTTTATATGTGTGTTTACATGTATGTATGCACATTTTATGTATTTTATGTATGCACTTGTAATCCTTTGTGTACAATCAGAACCTATTTGTTTATTTTTTTTGCTTGTTCATAGTATCTTAAAAAAATGCTATGCCTCCGAAAAGCGATCCATGCTTGGATCGTTTTTCAGAGACATTTGACAGCAGGTGAAGAGGCAACATGTTGCTTCCTGACTGCCTGTTTTAACCCCTTAAATACATCACTATGCTGCAACTGCAAGGGGGTTGCAGTGTAGCCACATTCACCTAGGGGTATACTTCAAGGGTGCCCTGACTGGAAAAAGATTGCGAAACACCGACATAGAAGAATCGATCTCTCCATTTTCCTCCTGCAGCCGCTGAATGCCTGCGGGAGGGAGAGGAAAAAAAGCAAGGGGAACTGGAGAAATCGGTTCATTTATATGCAGACAGGTATGGCAATCAGGGGGCTATTTAATGGCGCAGGTGATGATGGGGTTTAGTTCCATAACCCAGTAGATGTCTGTGAAGACGAAACCGGTCGGTTAACTGGACTCTTATCACCACTATTGCGTTACTACCAAGATTTTTGCTTGCTGTGGTTTCCTTGATGTGCAGTGTGGAACTTTTTATCTTTTGGGGTTTTTTTGCTTTTATATTTTGGTACATGGACCTTATCCTTGCTTGGAATTTTTAATGAGATTTGCAGATCTCTTTGCTGTATCAATACTTTTTGATCAACTTTTAATACATTTCTACACGATGAGGAGGTGTTCTCGCCCTCTTTTTTTCATATCTTCCATGAAATACGGAGTCTCACATCTTCACTGTTCTGTCTGACGTTCCTGAGGCCAGCGATACCTGCTCTCCTTTTGGGATCTGCCTACAGCATCACAACCTGGGACATCGATTTATCCATTGGGATGATCGGAGGGCGGCTAGCCTATACAAGCTTTGAAGACCTACCCACCATACGGTGAGCCGTGGGTCAACAAAAGTCGGTAAGAGTACCTTAATATATATATATGCCAAGGAATGTCCTGGGAAGATGACCTGTTTCTGAGGGAAAGGATTGCCAATGTATATGGATGAGGTGTTTCAAACTGAATGAACAATCAGTCTGTTTTGGGGAAACTGGAATATCAACATCCTCAAACCCACACCTATTCCCCCTCCCCCCTTGTTTTTGCTGTTTTCAGGACCTTTTGCATTTGTTTTCAGCTGCACTTACTTTGTTGCAACACTTTTCACATTACCTTCAGTTTGTGTTTTTGAATATTGTTATTTGTTTCACCCAGCTCAACAGCTGGTGTTTCATAGCCTATAGTCTATGATCTTCTTCACGAAGGCTGCACCTTAGGTCTTACTGTATTTTGGCTGGTAGCTACATCACCCTGGCCATTTATGGTTTTTCCTACATCTATATAGTTTTGGCGCTACACTTTTTTTCTTTTTTTTTTCTTTTATTTATATGCAGCCGCCTACTTGCGACCGGGTCCTGTAACGCTACCGGGCTCGGAGAAAAGAGCCCTATCTGGGGGTCAGGGGGGGGCCCTTCCTGGTTTCTTGCATCGGGGCCCTGAAGGTTCTAGTTACGCCACCGAGGACTGCGTTAAGGTAAAGGAAGCTATTTAGGGGGAAGAAAATTACCTTTACAACCCCTTTAAAATATCAATTTTTTCATGGCCAAGTGGGAGGAGGATGTCGTCGATGTGTCATCTAGACCCCAACTTCTGCTGTGGGCCAGATATATCGACGACATCCTCCTCCTATGGGAGGGCAGTGAAGATGATCTTATCCAATTTATACAGTTTCTCAATAATAACGACAGGGGGATCGTCCTCAAACACGAAGCAAGTCTAGTCACTATCAATTTTCTAGATTTAGTTATCACAAAGGAGGGTAGTAAATTGTCTACGTCCACTTATTTCAAAGCAACGGACAGAAACTCCTTCATTCCACATGACAGTTGTCATCATGACAGTTGGCTCAAGGCTGTCCCTAAAGGCCAGTTTAGAGAAACTGCACTGATCAGGTGACTTTTCTGAAACAGGCTGAAATACTCAATAGCCAGTTTCTGGAAAAAGGGTATAGCTCCCCCCTTCTGGCTGAATCTTTAGAATTAGTAACTAAGATCAACCGTGTAGATATTCTAAAAGATAAACCTAAACCCATTATGGGGGATAGATTTAAAAGTCCCTTTGTTACAGACTACTCCTGTCAACATGCCAATGTTAAGCATATTTTAAGGAAACATTGGCATGTACTCAAGAGTGACAACATTTTGAGTAGCATTTTGCCTGACAGGCCACAGGTAGTTTTTAGGGGTGCAGGCTCTTTGAGAAATAAGTTGGCACCTAACATTTTAGATCCACCAAGGATTCCCTCTATGTTTTCATCGGGGTTAATCGGTTTCTTTAAATGTGGACGATGCCGGGTTTGTATGGTCAACAACCATACCCCCAAAAGGACTAATAGCTTTAGATCTAGATATTCACCTAAGGTATATCAGATTAAATCTTTTATCACATGCTCAACTGTGGGTGCCATCTACATGCTCCAGTGCCCGTGCGGGTTACAGCATGTAGGTAGGACTAAGCGCCCTCTTCAGGTGCGCTTAAATGAGCATTTGACAAATATCTGTAACGGCTTTCCAGACCATTCAGTCTCCAATCACTTTCTCAAAGTCCATAATAAAGACCCGAGGGGTACCATCTTTTTGGGGATTAAGAAATATCAGGCCCATTGGAGAGGGAGTGATCTTGTCAGAAGCATTTCTCGCTCTGAAATGGCATGGATACACAATCTAAGATGTTTTGAACCTCATGGCCTGAACATCGAAGTAGATGTTAATTGCTTCATTGACAACTCTTGATGTAACCCCTATAAAACCATGTTCTGGGATTCCCACATTGGATTGAGATACTGTATAGATTTGGTTTCTGACTCTTTTTTTGGAGACCTTGGGTATATATATGTATACATAATTTTTAGTTCATTGCCAGGTTAATACTATTTTTACAAATTTAAAAAAAAAAAAAAAAAATTAATATTTTTCTCTTATCTATATTTGTGGTCATCTTTGACCTCGATCTAGCTTACATTAGTTCTGAATATTATAGTGTACCAGGTATGTCTAGCATCCTCTGGTGAGCATCGTTATTATATATCAAAACAATGAATTTGTCCCAGGGACGCATCCAAATATCCATGTTTGGATGTTTTTAATTGCCATATTAACCATGTTTAAAAAGAACTCTTTGTTTCACACAGTGGTTGTGAGTCAGTCTTTTTTCTCACTAGCGGCATTATTGATCCCCCCCTACTCTTATTGATATAATTTCTTCCTCCTTAATTTGGAGACACTTATGAGATAGAGTGATTAATCACCACATCTTCAATATGGATGCAAGTCACTGATGGCCCGCCCGTACCAATAGGGCTGTTGCGCCATATGAATCTGGTTCGCCTCTTGCAGTTGGCTAATAAGTGTATGCCAGCAGAGGTTCTGATGTTTACATCTCATTATCTAGATGGAACGGCGGTAGTTTTATCAGTAGAAAATCCTTTCCCTCACCTTATCCCTTTGTTAAGATGGCGACGGTGGGGCCGCTCTAGATTGACTCCGCCCACTGTGAGTATTAATGCGATGACGTGGAGCGTCGTCCTCATCCCGTGATCAAGTCTTTGTGTAAGACGAAACGTTGGGAGGAGACGTTCCCACGTCATCTTAACCATACGGAAGGACATACGCGTTCGACTAAGCCGGCCGGCACTTTGTTTTTAAAGCCTCAATTCCTTGTTCGTTTGTAAGTGCAATTTTATTCCAATTCTTTTAATAAATGTATCGGGTTTACACTATGTGAGTACTTCTGTCGTTTCATGACAATACATCACTATTGCTATCTGCTGAAGTCCCGCGGGTGCTGTAATCCATCTGATCCCAGGCGTTTGTATCCAGTCTCAAGGGGCCCATTCTCATGGTCGCCATCTACCTGATCATAGGTGTTTGCATTTACCCTTAGGGGATCTATCATCTGGTAAGGGTCAGTGTGTTCAGTGGTGGTGGGTTTGCACTATCCCCTCCCCATCTCATGACTGTCCCACACTGGTGTTTGTGCATACGCTGCCTGTCAGTTTTCACACTATGCAGGTTTTTTCTGTTTGTATTTTATGTCTTTGGTGCTGTGACTCTACACTCAAATCTGAAAAAACCCAAGTGTGACTGACAACGTAGAGACTGTTGTATTGTTCATCATCTGGAAAATTTGCTTCTTTGATCTACATATCACAAATGTTGGGAGCAATTATCCATCCTCATCCAAAGGTTTTTTCCTACTAAGATCCCACCCTGGGTCAACATTAACTTTGAACAGTTCCGTTTGTGACCACAAGGTGGTCTTTATATTACCACCTTCCCCCTCCTGGTCTTTACAACTAGGTGGTGGCCATAGTATAACAACTTTTTTCACTATATATTTATATCACTTATGCTGTTGTTTTCATATGACCATAGCCACACTATTTAAGTAGAGTTGATCTTTTTGGTTTTCTCTTTCATGTGTTTTTGTGGTGTAGTTTTAGTGTGTCTCTGTGGGTCTACAAACTATATCCCGCATTTGACTGTGTTTTTCACATTGTGCCTTTATTAGGCCAATTTTTCAATCTAGAGCGATTCCACTCCTTCTCTTTAAAATATCTATACTTGTGTTCTTATAAGTGCTTGCAGTAATGTTTATTCAACCTGGTGTGTCAGAGGGGCTGAGGTTTTTCTTGGTTTCCTAGGTTTGGTCAGGTCTCCATAAGCTTGGTGGTTGATTACTCCTGCCTGCCTCTGGAAGAAGCTTCCAGAGAATAGAGTGGGAGGGTCAGCCACTGAAGTATTGAACATTTATCTGTTCTCAGCCAATCCCTGGGATTGGCACACAAAAGGTGGCTGGGCAGAAAATAAATGTTTGGGAGACCTGTTCAGCAGTGTTGCCCCTCTAAGGCAGCTTGTGTATTGGAAATATGATGCTAGACCTGAGCTTGTGTCTGTCTGAGGACCTGGAAGTGCTTGAACTAAAGGATACTTGCTGGAGGGAACTATCTATGAATTTGGGCCAGAGAACGATCCCTGTATCACTGAAGAGTGTTGATCAGAACCTGGTAGGAGACAGCGGTTCTTTGACATTGTGAGTAGGATACTTGCTTTTTACTCTGAGTGTGTCTGTGGTTCGGGGATCAAAGCTAAAAGTAGCTGAAAGGACTGGGACTGTCCATAAAGAGTCTTGGATTAGCTGACTTCCCCTCTACCTTTAACGAAGGCTGCTGCTATAGGATTTGATCTTAAAGCGGAGTTCTGCCTTTTTATTGTTAAAATTTTAATCAGGACATACATTTAAGCCACTCATTCTAATAACATTAGCCACTCTAATAGCCATATTATTCCAAAAAATACCTTTGATTCCGCTGTGTTATACGTTTCCATATTGCTTGTGGGCATGTGAGGCCCACAAGCATTTTTTTCTGAGATACGGTCAGCATTCGTTCTCGCGAATGTGCAGTTAGAAAATATTGCAGCGCGGAAACTAATTACGGCGGCCATCCACACTTACACCTGGAAAATATGACAGATGGCTCCCAGGAGACAGTGCACTGCCGGATATGACCGGCATATCTGCGAGTGGCAGAGACCGGAAACTCAATTGTAAACTGGACTATCCAGGTAACCTTTAGAAAAAATAAAAAAACATTTACACTGCACAATGATTATGCTGCAATTATTTTCATGATAACTTATAAAAGTGGATTTATTCTCCTGTTCGGTTTGTATTCGTAGTGTCCTTCACCCCATCCCTCTTTCCTGTTGATCTTAGCAATAAATAGAAAATAAAAAAAAGCAACCCCTTAGACTGAGCCTGTGTTGTCAGCTGTGTGGAACTGGTGTATGAATCTGGCAGCCTCGGAACTGGTAAGGGAGACCTCACCTTATTCTCACTGGCCCCTCTGGGGGTAAGTGCTAAAAAATGTTTGGCCTGTAGATTACCACAAAAATGTCCTGCTTCTTTTGGTTTTGGAAGACAAAACTATCCGTTCTACACAGGCAGTACTATCCACCAGTAAACCACACCCATCGTCCATTTGATACTTGGCCTTTAGCCGTGGGAAACATATTTACAATTTGTCACAGCCAGTGTGGAGAAACAAATGCAGTTAACAGTCAGAAGAAAATGTATGTCCACATAATAATATGATATATGCACATTTTACAACTTTGTCTTTTTTTAACTCGGATAATCCTTCTTTGTATTTTTTTTAGTTATTGTGGCTTGCAAACCATTCATGGTTTTTGGAAGGTATCTCCTTACATTGATGGTTATTGGAGTGCCCTATTACATTGGCAACCAGTAAAGAAATGCTCCTTTACATTTGTGGTCATCATAATGTTCAATCAAATCAATTAAAAATTGCCACCCTATATTGGTGGTCAGTGTAGTGCCACGTAACTTAGTGTAGAGTACATACGATTGGAAATTCCATCATGAAAACCATAGATTTTATCTGACGGAATGTTGGCTCAAACTTGTTTTGCATACACACCTTCACACAAATCTTGTCAAAAATTCTGACCGCCAAGTACGCGATGACGTACAAGACGTACGATGAGCCGAGATCAATGAAGTTCAATAGGCAGTTTGGCTCTTCTGCTTGATTCTGAGCATGCATGTTTTTTTGCACATCGGAATTGGGAGCGAAAAAATAGAGAACCTGCTCTCAATCTTTTGTTGGCGGACGTTCTGACAGCAAAACTCCGATGGAGCATACACACGGTCGGAATTTCTGACCAAAATCTCACATCGGACTTTTCTTGTCAGAATTTCCAATCGTGTGTATGCTGCATTACATTGGTGGTCAGTAGGAGAGGTGCTTGCTCACAGTGGAGGTCAGTGGGAAGAATGTCCTTGTTACAGACAGCTAAAAAGAACATTGTGGTTGGTGTTTTTTCCTTGAGAGATGAGAATTTTTCAGACATCATTAGGTGGGGTATCAATCCTCTACTGCAGGGGTCTCCAAACTTTCCTAACAAAGGGCCAATTTACTGTTCTTCAGACTTTTGGGGGCCCAGACTGTGGCCATTGGGAGTGGAAAAGGTCCCAATGTCAGTGGGAAAAAAACAATTCCCCATCTTTGGTGTCAGTAAGAGGAATAGTGCACTATTGAAGGCGTAATTGGGAGAAATTGTTGCCTATCATTGGTGTTGTTGGAAGGAATTGTTCCCTATCGCTGTCATTGGGAGGAATTGTGGCCTATTGTTGGTGTCATTAGGAGGATCTGTGTCCCCTCATTGGGGTCAGTGTGGGGGGGGGGGAATTATGCCCCAATGTTGGTATCAGTGGATTAAATTGTTGGTTGAGTATTAATATGATGTGCAGGAAACAACTTTTCTTGCTTGGAGGATAGCAAAATATATCTTAACAGCATGGAAACAGAACAACTGGACACTGAGGAAAAAAAGGATTTTTAATAAACAGCTTACCTGTAAAATCCTTTTCTTGAAGTACATCACGGGACACAGAGCGCATAGCCATTACACTTGGGTTATATGGGTACCTTCAGGTGTGGACACTGGTGTAATCAATTTCACAGGAAGTTTCCTCCCTATATAACCCCCTCCCACTGGGAGTGCTTCAGTTTTGTAGCAAGCAATTCTCCCGAGGTTACACAATGTTCCCCAAAAAGAGGGGTGGGAGCTCTGTGTCCCGTGATGTACTTCAAGAAAAGGATTTTACAGGTAAGCTGTTTATTAAAAATCCTTTTTTCTTTATCGTACATCACGGGACACAGAGCGCATAGCCATTACACTTGGGATGTCCTAAAGCAATGCTCTATGAAGGGAGGGAGACCGTAAGGCCAAGAATAGCCAAATAAAAACATTGTCAGGAGAAAACATGGCTCCACCAACAGAAAAACAAGGGGGCGTGAACCGGGCCAGAGGATTCTATACTGCTGCCCGTAGGACCGCCTGCCCAAAAGCTGCGTCCGTACCCTTTGCAACGTCCAACTTATAAAATTTAGTAAACGTATGTACGGAAGACCAGGTTGCCTTGCAAAACTGTGCCATAGAGATCTGATGGTGTGCCGCCCAAGAGGCACTCATGGCCCTCGTAGAATGGGCTTTAACTGATAAGGGAGGTGGAACGCGCTTCAGACCATATGCCTGAAAAATCAGCTGCTTAATCCACCTAGCCAAGGAAGACTTGGCAGCCGGCTGACCCTTCTTGGGGCCATCCGGAAGAACAAAAAGCACATCTGTTTTCCGAATCTTCTCTGTAGCCTTGAGATAGACCCTCATGGCTCGAACCACGTCCAAAGTATGAAGCCGTCTTTCCTCTCTGGACTGGGGAGTAGGAAAGAAGGATGGTAGGACTAGGTCCTGATTCAAGTGAAAACTGCATATGACCTTAGGAAGGAAAGAAGGTTGAGGCCGCAGAACCACTCTGTCCTTATGCAGAATAAGGTATGGCTCCCTGCATGACAAGGCTGCCAGCTCGGAAACCCTTCTGGCTGAAGCCATAGCCACCAAGAAAACCAACTTTCGGGGATTTCTGTCAGAGGTTCAAACGGCTGCCTTTGTAAAGCTGACAAGACCAGATTTAAATTCCAGGGGCAGAGGGGAGCTCTAATAGGGGGATTCACATGCAAGACCCCCTGCAAGAAGGTTTTCATAAGCGAATGGGTGGCCAAGGGTCTTTGAAACCATATTGATAAAGCCGACACCTGCCCCTTTAGAGTACTAAGAGCCAACCCTTTGTCAACGCCAACCTGGAGGAATCGCAAGATCCTGTCAATAAAAAACTTTCGAGGATGCCATTTTTGAGACTCGCACCACTCCACATAGGTTCTCCAGACTCTGTAATAAATATTTCTGGAGACCGGTTTCCTAGCCTGAATCAACGTAGATATGACCTAATCTGAGAGGCCTCTGCCCTTAAGAATTAGGGATTCAGCTGCCAAGCCGTCAAATTTAGCTGCTGTGAAGTAGGATGGCAGATTGGGCCCTGAGACAGCAGATCTGGGCGCAGGGGGAGCGGCCCCGGCGCCCCGACTGACATCTTCACGATGAGTGCGTACCAAGCCCTCCTGGGCTAGGCTGGGGCCACCAGGATCACAGGCCTGCGCTCCACCCGGATCCTCCGTAGAAGGCGGGGAATCATCTGCACTGGAGGGAACGCATACAGAAGAGAAAACTGGTGCCAAGGGCAAACCAACGCATCGGTCCCGTAGGCCGAGGGATCCCTGGCTCGGGATATGAATTTGTCCAATTTTTTGTTGGATCTCGTTGCCATAATGTCCACATCTGGGACTCCGAATCTTTGGCAAATCTCTTGGAATACCTGGGGGTGAAGAGACCATTCCCCCGGGAGCAACTGTTGACGACTCAAAAAATCTGCTTGAGAATTGTCTATCCCTGGGATGAACACCGCCGAGATGCAGGGTACATGGGCTTCGGCCCATGAGAAAATCAGGTTTACTTCTCTTTGGGCTGCTGGGCTCTTCGTGCCCCCCTGGTGGTTTATGTATGCCACCGCAGTGGCGTTGTCGGACTGTATCCTTACTGGCAGACCCTGAAGGGGGAGAGTCCAGGCGATCAGGGCCAGTCGAGCAGCTCTGATCTCCAAGATATTGATGGGAAGAAGTTTTTCTGCCCCCGACCACAGCCCTTGCTGGGTCTGTTCTTCTAGAACTGCCCCCCAACCTAACAGGCTGGCATCCGTGGATACTATCTTCCACGTGATGGGGCAAAAGGATTTCCCTTTTGACAAATTTTGAGAGACCAGCCACCAAGACAGGTTGCGCCGGACCTTCGGGGAGAGCACTAACGGACGATCTAACGCCTGAATGGATTTGTTCCAAGCAGAGAAAATGGCTGCCTGAAGATATCTGGTATGGATCTGGGCGTAGGGCACAGCCTCGAAGGCGGCCACCATCTTCCCCAGCAGTCGCATACATAGGCGAATAGTCGGCCTCTTCTTGCCTAAGATCACTTGAACTGCTTGAGTTATTAATCTGATCTTTGCTTGAGGTAAACTTATCCTCTGGCAGTCTGTATCTAGCTGAAGGCCTAGATATTCCAACTGCTTTGTGGGTTTCAATACCGATTTTTCTAGGTTTACAATCCACCCGAATTCCTCTAGATGCTGAACTGTGCGACCTACTGCCTGATTGAGGTTGGAAGCTGAGCTGTCGATAACCAGAAGATCGTCCAAGTATGCCAAGACTAAAATGCCTTCTGTCCTTAGGACGGCTAGCACCGGGGCTAACACCTTTGTGAATACCCGCGGAGCTGTTGCCAACCCGAAAGGGAGGACTACGAACTGGTAATGGCGGTGATCTATCATACAACGAAGAAACCTGTGATGTGCCGGGTAGATCGGCACGTGCAGATACGCATCTTTTATGTCTTATAGATGCTAGAAAGTCGTCTTGATGTAGGCTGGCTGCCACCGAACGTATGGACTCCATACGAAAGGTCTGAATGTTTAGAAAGCGATTTAGGCGTTTGAGGTCCAAGATAGGCCTGACGTCGCCATTGGGCTTTGGTATTATGAAAAGGTTGGAGTAGAATCCCAGACTCCATTCCTGGGTTGGTACTTCTACAATTACTCCTTGGAGCCAGAGACGATCCAATGCTTTTACAAGAGAGGCCCTCTTTAATGGGTCGCTTGGAAGACTTGACCCCTGAAGATGAGGAGGGGGGACTTCCCGAAACTCTAGCTTGTAGTCCGTGGTTACCACGGATCTTACCCAAGAGTCGGGAATTCTGGCCTTCCACACTTCGGAGAAAAACCGAAGCCTTCCCCCCACCCAAGAGAGTGGGGGCGCCCCTTCATGAATCTGACTTGAGGACTGGTTTAACCGGCTTGCGAGGCCATGGCCTCTTGCCTGTCGTGGCTTGTCCTTGTGGGCGGCTATTAAATGCTGAACGCCCAGGAGGCCGTCGATACTGACGGGAAGTTGAAGGGGCCGAGCCTGTGAAGGCCTGTCGCTTAAATGCGGGCCCACGCGATCTTTTCTTGATAGGCAAGAAAGAACTTTTACCACTTGATATGGTCTGGATATATTTATCTAGGTCTTCACCAAATAGTCTCCCACCATGAAAGGGAAATCCTGCTAAAAGCTTTTTGCAGGGTGCCTCTGCTGACCAGTTTTTTAGCCACAAAAGGCGACGCATATGAACCAACAGCAGAGATAAACGGGACGCCTGTTGAACGGAGTCCTTAATAGCATCTACTGCAAAGCAGAGAGCTCTTGGGAGGTCAGCCAATTCACGAGCTTGCTGAGCCGGTATGTCCCTTAATATCGGTTTAGTCTGATCCTTTAAAGCCTGACAAACGCCAATGGCTGCCACTGCTGGCTGAACCACGGCACCTACTGTGGTAAAAGAAGCCTTCAGTAGGGTCTCCAATTTTTTGTCGACTGGATCTTTAAACACCTGGACATTTTCCACCGGACAGGTCAGGAATTTATTTACGCAGGAAATGGCTGCGTCCACGGTAGGGAGTGCCCATTTCTTTGCAAATTCTTCTTCCATAGGATAGAGAATGGTGACCCTTTTAGGAGGGATAAAAACCCTATCAGGTCGAGCCCAATCCTGAAAAATCACGCTCTCCAGAAGGGGGTGAACCGGGAAAGACGCACCACTCAATGGTGCCTTCAAGGAACCTAAAGAGGATACCGCGGGGGCTAATTGTTCTGACACTGGAAGTTTAAAAGCAGTGCGAACCATATCCGTCAGAGACTGGATCCACAGACTCTCTGCTTGAGAAGCCGAAAAAAAATTCATCTATAGTGGAATCTTCAATGTCTGACCCGTCAGGACTCAGGTCCGCTTGATCCCCCTGTGGGTCCAATTCCTCCGAAGAGAGGACCTCTGCATCCGAACACACCGTTCTAGGTGACGGGGATCTAGCCCGTTTGCCACCCGGCAAAGAGCGGGCAATTAAAGCAGTTAACCTTTTCTCTAGCCCACCCAGGGTGGATTCTAGCATTTCTTCCGTAACATAAACGGGAATGGGTTGATTGGGGGCCGCCTCTGCCCCTAGCACCCTCAATGGCTCCTGCATGATGCTGTTCGGTGGTCTATCTGGTGAGGGTGGGACCACTGGAGCCTGGCCCAAATCCTCTGACCCCGTTGGAGACCCCTTTACTTTTTTGGCACCTTTTGCAGCCTTAGCTGGTCCTGATCCCTTGGGAGCCATTGCACAACCTTGAGACACCCCTACAGCCAACACCCAACTGTTGTAGCTAGAAGTGAAACATTAAAAATTTTTTTTATTTTCATACGCCTGAGAAGGCGGCAATACCGAGGAGAGTCCTGTGAGTATTGCCACACCAATGCCCGTTAGCTGGAGTCCATGGTTGCACCGACTCAGATACTGCCAGATCTAAGGCTGAGTCCCTTTAAGAAAATTTTTTTTTTTTTTTTTTTTTTCTGGTCAGTGGACTAAGTCCAGACCTGAAGATCCACAAACCACCACTGGGTGTCACTGTTAGCCAGAAATGGCTCAGCTGCACGCTCTGTGTCCTCACTCTCCACTGCTCTCCGGAGGAAATGACCAGCCAGGAAATGCTTTTCTGAGACCTGACGCTGCTGGCCCGCCCCCCCCCACGCTGAAACCAACATGGAGGAAGCAGAGAGCAGAGGAGAAGCCTGGACCAGCGCTTGTAACACAGACACCCGGTAAGCCACTAATCTTTGTAGTGCACACATAGAGGAAGCTGTCCCCCTAGGCTTCCTAGGAAACAGGAGTTTTGTCAGCACTTCCTCTCTATACACGTGGGGCTGCAGTATCATGCTAACAGGCAAATCTGGGGGGAGTAGCAAAATACATATCTTTAAAAGCATATATATATCTACATGTTATCTGGGTAAACATTAGTACATCCCATCCTGCCTCAAAAGACATAGTGGAGATAGTGGCTGATGCACAAGCATACCATTAGCCAACCCAGAACCCCCAGGGGGATACCTACTGTCGAACCAAGTCCCGCAGGTTCCCTCTTACCTGCTCCACGCCGCAGGGTATTGCAAAATGCAAGAGGCCCAGCCTTCCCCCATCTCCGTGGGTATTGTCTTGGACCTTCAGGGACCGGGGTCCTGTGTTAAGGAACCCACACCCCTGGACCTATATAGCATCCTGGCATCAGTAGCGTTTAGTTCTTGGAAGAGACTAAGGCACTGGAGCCCAGAATCCAGCCCTCCAAGGAGAGGCATTATAGGCAAAACCCCACTCCAGCAGGGCCCGGGTACCGTACACCTTGGCTTTGAAGCACTTCGGACGGATCCGGCTAGCTATCCTGGGTCCCGAGACCTCCGAGGGACAGCTAGACGTGACCAACACCTAAGACACTGGCGAAAAAACTGAAGCACTCCCAGTGGGAGGGGGTTATATAGGGAGGAAACTTCCTGTGAAATTGATTACACCAGTGTCCACACCTGAAGGTACCCATATAACCCAAGTGTAATGGCTATGCGCTCTGTGTCCCGTGATGTACGATAAAGAAAGCACTTCCTCTCATTGCATCATACAATAGATTTACATGAACAGTACACTATAACACTACAGTGCCACCTGCTGCATAGACAGGTATGCATATATAGTCACAGTACATAAGCAACTTGCTGTTGTTCTTCCAACAGAAATAGTTGGAGCCAGATAAAATCAAGCAAATGGCAACATCTGGAAGTAGATTGACAGTGCTTTGCTTCTCAATTTTTAATCTGTAATGAATAACCTGGGAGTTTATGGTAGAACTTGATAACCAAGTTTCAAAGGTGTCAATCCTTTACCAACTGAATAGTTATGATGAGCCAAATAAATTAAATTCAAGACTCTGTCTCGAAGAGGCCACGTTTTCATTGGACCAGGCTGAAGTGGTCTCATGGTCTGTGCGTACACACCATCGGACCACAAATCCGATCAGGCCAGAACACGGTGACGTAGAACACAACGGCATGCTGAAAAAACGAAGTTCAATGCTTCCAAGCATGCGTCGACTTGATTCTGAGCATGCGCAGGTTTTTGGTCCGATGCTTTTGTGTACTAACCATCGAATTTTAAGATTTTAAAGCAAGTTTTAAAACTTTGGTCCGATGGACAACAGTCCAATAGGCCGAACACACCATCGAATTGGTCCGATGAAACTGGTCTTAAGACCAGTTTCATCGCACCAGTCTGATCGTGTGTACACGGCCTAAGGCCTCATGTACACTGCTGCTGGTAAATGGACGTTTAGGAGCAGTTGGGAGTTTTCTTCAACTGCCCCTGAGCTTTCCTGCATGTTATTTTATCTGTCAATGTCATTCCTAGTTGTCTCTTGGCTTTTTCAGGAGAGGTTGTAAAAGAATCCCGTGTACATAAAGCCTGACTCTCCTACATGGTCACTTATTCAGGGTGCAGTTGGACAATGCCTTAGCTGTGGCCAACATAAACCACCAAGGGTGTATGAGAAGTTTGACAGCCCTAAAGAAAGCAAGTCTAAGTTTCTCTCTGAAGAGAGCCATATTCTCTCACACTCTCTGCTATCTACTGTACACACTGGGTGTGGAAAACTGGCAAGTTGTAACCAATGTCTTCCTGGTGCTCTGTTAAAAAAAAGGGAACATCAGATGTGAACATCATGGCCTCCATATTCAATAAGAAACCAGGCAGGTTTGTGGCCAGGTCCAGGGATCCCTTGGCCTTCACGGTGGATGCCCTTGTGATTCATTGGTTCCCATTCAGACTGGTGTATCCATTACCTCCAGTGAAGATTTTCTCTTGTCTGCATCGCAGGATAAAGTACAGATTTCAGTTATCATCCATTGCTTTTAATTGGCCCTGGGGAACTTGGTACACAGATTCCTGGGAGACGAGCCTTGGCCTTTTTCAAACAGGCCAGACCTCCTGCCTGTCACAAGGAACTCTGTTCCACTCTGCTTCTGAGTTGCTGGCTTTAACAGCATAGCTGTTGAAACCTGGGTCCCAAAGGATAGGTGCGTCTCTGACTGTCATTCCCACCTTGCTCAAGGTGAGAAAGTCAATCTCTCATGGGATCTACCATTGCATCGGGAAGGCCTACTTTGGCTGGTGTAAAGCAGGCACCTTCACCCCCAAGAATGTTCTATTTCTCGCACCCTGGCCTTACTCCAGTTTGGTGTTGACCAGCATCTGGCTCTTAGTATTCTAAAGAGACATTTTCCTGCCTTGTCCAGACTATTCCAGAACTCCTTCGCTTTGCACTCTCTTGTTAGAGACCTTTGTATAATAAAGTTGCTAATGGTAATCCCCTCAAACCCCCTGACCCCCTATGTCCCCATAGGATTTGAATCTTGTGCTTTTGGTTCTTCAAAGACCTCCCTTAAGCTCAGTCAGGATATCCTATTTGAGCATCTTACCATTAAAGTGGCTTTTTGGTGGCCATTTCCACAGCCAGGCATATCTTTGAGCTGGCAGCCATTTCTTGCAAGGGGGCTTTTTTATCCTACATAGACACAAGGTGGTCCTGAGGTCCACACCCTCTTTCCTCCTCAAGGTGGTCTCTTTTGCTCCACTTCCTGGAGTACTTTTCTGTCCTCCCTGATGACCTAGATTCTCCCTCCTTACTCCATCATTGCTAAGTGGCTCAGGCAGCTCATTTCCATGGTGTATGCTCTTAAGGAATAGGTTCCCCTTTTCCCTATTGGGAGCATTTCAACCAGATCTGTTGTTGTATCTTGGGCCTTTCAGCATCAAACTGTTTCACAGGTTTACAAGGCCGCCACTGTTTATATTTTCTCAAAGTTTTAGTGGATGGATCTTCAGACTTTTGCTAATGTAAATGCAAATATTTTAGGCTGTTATCCGAGTGTTACTGGTCCCCTGATCCTTATTTATGTGGGCCTGTTTGCTATGTTGTTGCCCACCTTTGAATATGTTGCTTGGGGATGCCCCATGAGCTATGGATACAAGTCCTATGTCCTGTTCAGTTAAGATAATGAGAATTTTGACTTTGACCATACACATATCTTGGAGTACAATACAGGACACAGGGCCCTCCTCTTTTTCCTTATTGCTTGCAAAAAAAAAAGAGTCACGTGGAGTGGGGCTTTTGGTTCTTAAATAGACCTTCCTTAAGCTGATTTGGGGTATGCCATTGGGGCATCTCACCATTAAAGTGTCTTTTTGGTTGCCATTTCCACAGTCAGACATGTCTTCAAATTGGTGGCCATTTTTTGCAAGGAGACATTTTTTTATCCTACATAGACACAAAGTGGTTCTGAGGTCCAGACCCCATTTTCTTCTCAAGGTGGTCTCTTTTGCTCCACTGCCTGGATTAAATCAGAGCAGTTACAGGCGTCCTTTCTGTAACATCGTCTCTCCAAAAAAAATGTGTCCCTTTTTTGTCCTCTGTGATGGCCTCCATTCTCCCTCCTTACTCCACCATTGCTAGGTGGCTCAGGCAGCTCATTTCCATGGCATATGCTCCAGGGAATGGGTTCTTCCCTTTAAGCCAGATCTGTTGGTGCAACTTGGGTCTTTCAGCATCAAACAGTTTCACAGGTTTGCAAGGCTGTCACTGTTTGTTTCCAATGTTTTTATTAAATTTACAATACAATAAAACACAAACGGCACATATCCGTGTTATAAAAGTCAAAACATAAGTACAGTCCGTTTGATAGGCTGTCACTGTTTATACCTTCTCAAAGTTTTAGTGGATGGATCTTGAGACTTTTGCTGATATGGGCTTCAGCTGCAAGTGTTTCTAGCTGTCATCTGAGTGTTTCTGGTCCCCTGACCCTTATTTTTTTAGGTTTGTTTGCTATGTTGATGCCCGCCTTTCACTATGTTGCTTGGGGGTGCCCCATGAGTTATAAGTTCAAGTCCTGTGTCCTGTACAGTTAAGATAATAGTAATTTTGACTTACCCATACACATATCTTGGAGAACAATACAGAACACAGGGCCCTCTTTCTTTTTTCTTATTGCTTGCTACAAAGTTAGGTAGGTGGGATTGTATGAAGTTTCCCATTGGGGCATTCCCAGCACAGCATTTGTCAGTGTCCAATCACTTGAGGGTAGCAGCATATAACCCATGGTTTATGAATACAAGCCTTGTGGCCTGTAACACAGAATATGGAATTTACAGGTAGTTCAAAATTCCCATTTTTCAGAGCAGCGGTTTTCATTTTGGAAAAGATCTCACCCCACAAAATTCGCCCTTTGTCTACATAAACCTTTCCCTTTGTCTACAGAAACCTTGAATTATTTGTACCTTTTTCTTAGGCCGTGTACACACGGCAGAGAACCTCGACGGGCAGAACACATCGTTCCGCCCGTCGAGGTTCCCTGCCGGCCGTCGAAATCGGCGACCCGCCCGTCGGGAATGGCAACCAGCCATTCTTCCAGGCGGGCCGTCGAGCAAATAGAGAGCGTGCTCTCTATTTCTGCTCGACGGGCTTCCCGACGGGAAGCTCGCCGAGAGTGTACACACGGCCGAGGTCCTCGCTGGAATGCAGCTTCCAGCGAGGTTCTCGCTGGTTTCCAGCGAGAACCTCGGTCGTGTGTACACGGCCTCAGGCTTTCACGTGGAAATTTTAGTTTAGTTTTCTCTTCCAAATGAGAGAAATTCTTTTGTCATATGTCTGTGTAATGTATATGTGCTGTATAGTGGCATATGCTATTTGCTTGCAATGTAGAAATCACACCTATGCACTAATTGCATGCACTTTCAATTGTGCTTGCTTTTCAGTGGCTTGTAGTATTTGCTCTACGCCTTACTAATTAACTTGTCAAGAAGAACTCTGGCCATACTGTATGCAAGAGTAAGGGCTCTTTCACACGGAGCGGTCCGTTTATCGGTCCGCTCCGTGTGTCCGTCGGCTCAGCGGGGGGTCTCCGCTGAGCTGTCGGGCGGACAGGGCGGTCCCCGCACACTGTGCAGGGACCGCCCTGTCTCTCCTCCGCTATCCCCTATGGGGAATCGGATGGAAACGGACCGTCTGTCCGTTTGCATCCGATCCGTTTGGCCGGACGGAAGAAAAATAGGACATTCTTCCGTCCGAAAAAACGGATGCGGATCTGGCGGATGTTAGCGGATGCATCATCCGCTAACGGATCCGCTCCCATAGGGGCCCATTACAAGTCCGTTAACGGACTTGTAATTAGCGGACCGTTCGTCCGCTAGTGTGAAAGGGCCCTTAAGTGTTAGGCAATGTGTTACTGTAATACCAAAAACAATAAGACTACAAAAATTGACACATATTCAACCATGATAAACACATTTCAATCACCCACAAAAGCGCTGCATGCAGCATTAGTACAGGCTATATAATATCTCTGATGAAGCTGCGTGACGCGGCGCAACATGTAAGACCTGAACCCGGAAACCGGAAGTTAGACGCGGAACTCGTTTGTACTCGTTTATTTTACCTTGATGTAAGTCTTTCATTATTTTTTCATTAAAAAACGTCTATACATACTTCACCATTGGTACCATTCCTCTTCATTTGAGTGACACTGGAAAACCCCCCTCGGCTAACTTTGGAACATATGACCTGTACCAAACCATTGCACCACCTCACTGAGAGGACGGAGTGACACCTGCTGGGAACTCAGCCAGAGCAACATACACTGAAAGGCTATTATTTTGCCTTATAAAGGTAAGCGCAATGTGAGCATATTTCCTGAAGAAAAGTCACCCATATCATAGGATCTGCTATACCACCACGGATGGGACATTTTACTTTATGCATTTGCACTTTTTCTGCATAGATTGCGATTCACCATATAGACTTTTGGCGTTGCACTATTCATGCGCTGGGACTGTTTATTTTATGCATTTGCACTTTTTGCACAGATCACTATTTATTATATTTATTAGTATTTATCACAATTTAGATTGAGCAGCATTCTCATTCCATTTCACTTTATTTATTTGGTGGCGCAAGAGCCTCATACATTCATTCATATATAATATAATCTCCTATATATTAAAAAAAATTACGCCCTCTCCCCCAGACCACCGCCCTCCTACCCCTTTTAATTGATGAGTCACTGTGACTCAGAAGGGGACGTGTGTCGGTGAGGTGTCATCTGCTGCACACTGCGGTCAGTGTCACTGTTAGGCCGCATACACACGATCGGTAAAACCCGATGAGAATGGTCCGACGGACCGTTTTCATCGGTTCACTGCTGAAGTGGCCTGATGGTCTGATGTGCATACACACCATCAGTCCAAAATCTGATCGGTTCAGAACGCTTCCAAGCATGTGTCGACTTTATTCTGAGCATGCGCAGGTTTTCGGTCCGTATCTTTTGCGTACTAACCATCGGTTTGGTCCGATGGTCAGGCGTCCATCGGTCCGATTTTAAAGCAAGTTTTAAAACTTTCTTTGGTCCGACAGACGACGGTCCGATGGGCCGTACACAAGCTCGGTTTGGACCGATGAAACATTCATCGGACCAAACCGATCGTGTGTACGTGGCCTTAGACTCAATTTCATGTGTGTGCGCACCACCCATTCTAATTTCTTGCCCTCCTGAGTCCTGTCTGTGAGCTACTTACTATATCGAAAATAAAATAAGAAATATGTTTTTTGTTTTAAGATCTACCTTAAACCGCATTGCTAATTGCAAATTGTATTTGTTTGCAGCCCAAATACTGAAATTTGCACTTAAAACCAATTTTGTAATTTTTTCTTGGAAGCTCCCCTTTTTAAAACATTCCATCCTCCTACTAGGGTTTCTGACCCAGTTCAGAAACCATGAATCAGATCGAGACAGAAGTACAGTTAAATCACACTTGTTTAATAATAAAAATAAAAAGGTAAACAGAGCAAGCGTAGTCAAAACATAGCCAGAGTTCAGTAACGTGATCGGATAGTCGGCCAAGCCAATGTCCAAGAGCCAGCGATAAAGGTCGTAGTACAGCAAACAGGATCTGTAGCCAGAGGGAACATCAGTCAAGCAGGTCTTCAACAGGAACACAGGAGAACGTCTCTTGTGAGGTTAACACAGGCGAAGGCAAAGAGCAAATTAACTGGAAGGCTTTAAGTTAGCAGAGCTGACGAGCAGGATCATCAACAGGTGGATCACTGTGGAGAGATTGGAGCTGGCAATTAGCTGACAGCTGAGCTGCCAGCACAGAGAAGGAAGGGCTTACATGGCATTCGTGGTAACGTCAGCACGCCGCTTACCCTACGCCGTTTCGTCACAACAATGACTTCTTCCAGGGGCACTGACGTCACCACGAACTGTACCACGCTGTCTATCCGGATAGACGAGCGGATGACAGAGCCGGCCGGCTAGAGCAGTTACATGCACTCTTTTGATCTGCACAAATGTGAGTGTATTTTATGCATACAATAAAAAAACTTTTTAGACGTTATTACGCCATGTCAATGTTTTTCCTTCTGGGTCATGCATTTGGAGGAACGAATATCTGACTATATAAGGACAAGGAGACATAGACAGAGTGACAGGATTCCTGGATTTCTTGTGCTGGCTTACTATATGCGCTGTTGATCTCGTCAGAGGTCCAATCATTTTGGTAAGCGGTTAGTACATAAGTGGTGGAGGATAACCTTTCTCAATCGGGCTGATGCACACGATTTCTTTGGAGCTGTTCAACACTCATTTGGATTACTTTTGTTATCTCTCATCTCCTCCTTCGAACTTTGGGGATTTATCTTTCCTACATGAACTCTTGATTAGTCACCATTAATGTCAATCTATTGCATTTTGCACTGGTGTCTTTTTATGCACTATTTATATACAGCATTTTGTTATGTTTATGTTGTTTATGTTTACAATTTTTAATGCAGCGCAGCTTTCCCTTTTTCTATTCTGCTATTTATGTTTATATCTGACATATTAGCTGCAGCAGCATTTATTCATTTATTCATCTAATTCACGTTTCATTTATCGTTCACTAAGTTTTGGACCTGCGCAGTATTTTTTCCAACCTTATAGTTGACTCTGCCCCCTTTCGAGAATTTGTGGAATGTGCGGTACCTCAGTGGCAGGTTCCCAAACGCCATTTTTTTCTCGGAAGGCCATTCTGGCTTTCTACCGGCATGTGGAAGGCAATGTCTTGGCCTCGTTGGACAGAGCGGTCAGCGGTAAGGTGCATATTACTGCTGTCTCATGGTCCAGCAGGCATGGACATGGATGTTATCTTTCTTTCACGGCACACTGTGTAACTCTGCTGGCAGCTGGGAACGACTCCTACTTACAAACGGAGGGAGACAACAGGAAGTGAGAGTAAATCTACCCCTAGGAAGGAAAATTCTCTACTGTAAGAGTTAATATGGAAAAAAGGTGTCTCCACTGATGCTTTATCACCAATCCTTGTTTTTCTAAAAAAAAAAACAATTTCAAAATCCAATTGTCATTGGGACAGAAAGTGAGGTAAAATCTTCTGAACAGGGGCACAGACGGCAAAACAAATGTTACAGGGACTGGAGCTACACTTACAAAATGTACCTGTTCCAAATTACAAACAGATTCAACTTAAGAACAAACCTACAGTCCCTGTCTGGACCGCCTGTATACTGCTGTTTAGTGTATATAGGCCCTGGGGGCCTGACGCCTTCTCTTTTTTTTAAGTGTGGGGTTCCCCTTAATATCCATACAAGACCCAAAGGGCCTGGTAATGGACCATTACCAGGATGTTGTTCAAAATTTGTATCCATATTGCCGGGACCCAGCATTACATTACAGCAGTTTTAAATTACTTTTATTCCTTTAGAAATGTAATTTTGTGTGGGGACTGTTCTAAACACGGGTAACACAGGCCATTTTACAGGCATACTATAGACACCCCCCAGGTACGATATTTAAAAGGAATATTTTAACTTTATATTTTCACTTTAAGCATCATTAAAAATCACTGCTCCCAAATATTTTTTTAGTTTTGAAAACTTTTTTTTGCATTGATCCATGTCCCCGGGCCCCCAAACCCTTTTTAGGAAAATAACTTGCATATTAGCCTTTAAAATTCGCAGTTTGATTTCTCACGTTCGCTTTAACATTGTTCGAATGTTCGCGCAAACATTTGGTCCGTTCGCATGTTCTGGATGCAAACCGAACTGGGGGGTGTTCGGCTCATCCCTACTGACCAGTGTATTAAAGAGTCTATGTGGTTTGATTTGATTGCATACTCTATACTACAGAATTTCATAAAAATTTCACATGTTGACATACCTGTCGCAGCTCACCTACCACCCTGTGTGGCGCAAGGGGCCATTAGGAACTAATTTACTAACACAGATGCAAACTTACACAGGATTTGTGGAACCAGATGGCTCCTTGGTGCGCAGGGTCAGGCAGGGTGGACGGTTAACCTTTTCTCTCCCCTTCCCCCTTCATGTTTTCTCTGGGTGATGTCCTGCTGTTTCCATCATTGTTCTCCTTTTCCCCTCCTTAAGTCGTATCCCCCCTCCCTTTTTTTTTTTTCAAGGCCCACATCTATGAAATATCCACATTAAGGGGTCTCCGGTTCCAACTTCTCTCTTTGTTAATGTAAGCTTAATGTAAGCTTTCAATTAAAAAAAATATATATAGAATGCAAGCAAAAAAGTAAATAAATTAATATAAAATATAGTTTATACAAATTTCGGAAATATTACTGTTAGGGCAGCATTCATATGGCTCTAGATATATCAGTGGACCATTTCTATAAATGACTGTATACCCTGTTTTCACAATAACAATAATTAGATATGAGTATCAAGATTTTGTATTTAAGAACAACAATAAATCTCTACTGGTATAAAAATATTTGTTCAGCACAATGGCCCTTTAAGAATGAACGAGACACGGCTGGACTTTGGAGATGTTCAATGTGACATTTCTGTAGAGTGGATGCAATCATTCGTAACAGATAAATAGGACAAGGGTTACTCGATGGCGGGGGGGGGGGGATGCACAGGGTCATAACACTTCTAGTCTGATTGACACAGGCATGCGTCGCTTGCCAAAGGTCAGTTCAGATTTTCACAGATGGTGACTAATATTCGGTGCACCTTGTAATTTCCACATTAATGTTTATAATTCGTGTGTGTGTGTGTGTGTGTGTATGTATGTGTATATATATATATATATATATATATATATATATATATATATTTATTTATTTATTATGTATGTATTTTTCCATCTCAGCAAAGCTGTTACCTTTTGTGTAGACCCACTTTAATGCCTAACCCATTCCTTTTTTTTTTTTTTTTTCTTTATTACCAGGTGCCACCGACGCCATACCACACCATATTGTGTAGGAAATCTACCTATAATTTTGAGTGGTTGCATAGGAAGTAATTGGCAACTAGCAAAATTCAGCAGGTAACAGAAAAGCACTTTTACAGGCAGTTTATAATTTTCCAGACCTTACCAAATATGTTCACTTTGCATTAAAGTGTATAAAGGCAAAAGATTAATTTTACATTTTGTATAAAGTGGGAAAGGGATAGACCATGCAAGTTTTTATTGCTGCATACTCAATGGAGGCACAGGGAACTAGGTGTCCTCGCCTTACCCTATTATCAAATCAAAGAAATACTAAAAGGAGCGCCTGACCAAAACTGGGTGAAAAAGTCCAAGATCATTTTAACACAGGATAAAATGTATGATGGTTTGAATCAATCAGCGCTGCCATGTGCTTTAAAATATCTCACCAAAACTAGATAATGCACCACAGTGTGTCCCCTCACTCTACGCAATACATCCATCTTAGGATCAATCCTATTGAAGAAGTCATGCCCAGGGACATTATGCGCAGAGGGGGGCAGATCTCTATCTGTGATGTCATCCCATGACTATCTTCTGACAGCAGACCAGAGTGTATATGTTTACATGTGTTTTGACTACAAATCATCTTGTAAGTGCAATTTTTTTATGTATGGGGATCAGTAAATTTAAAAACCGAGAACATTGTAATCTTCTTCTGTTGCTTTCATATGTACTTATATGTGGTGGTGAGAGGAGAGGGGAGCCTAGAGATTCCAAGCAAGGTTACCCCAGGAAGGGGACACATGTTTTTCTGACCTACCTAATAATTCAGGGGTCATATACTGAAGGCGATCTGCCATTTCATTATTGGTGGTAGGGCACAATAGTTTTATGTTGAATTACTCCACATTCCTAACACAGTGGTGCAATATATTCTAGAAAAATTGTTACTGCGCTGATCCAGAAACATGCATTTCATAAAGTGCTAATAAACCGTGTACTATAATAGTGTATGAAAACTATAAATGACGTGCTACATCAAGTGCAACATCGCTAGTAATATGCTATATGGATAAACATATGTAGAAGTGCCACATTTATATACCAAAATGTTGGATGTGCAATGAACCAAAGTGCTGAAAGTATAAGATAGCGGTTAATTGTCAGCATGCAACAACAAAGGACAAGATCAATGCATGTTGTGCTCCTATGCTGATAATTCTACCACTGTAAGTGCTCCTTATGTGAATAAATACCAAAAAAAAAATCAGGTAGTAATTAAAAATCCATAAATAACTCGCAAGTGTGCAAATAATATTTAAAATATTTAAAAGTTCCAATATGGGACAGAAAAGCAGTTGCCAATATGAAACAGCAAAAAAGTTCACAATGTGTTCCAATGAAGGAAAAGAAAGAGTTCAATGCTGGTGGTGCTTCTTATATTATAAAAAGTGTATTATTAAAGGTGCGACTGTCTCTTCCACCCGACAAACACGTACCACCATCACCAACAGCTAAACTGAACACTCACCAGACCCCGAACAATAAAAGGCCTCAAAATATTTGCTTTTCTGATAGCCTCTCACCCTCATGATAAAGAGTGAGATCCAAAAAAAACAATTCCTCAGCATCCAACACGTAAGTGAAACTTAAATCAAGCATATTCGTGTTGCAATGCAAAACAAAGGCCTCAAAATGTTCCACACTTCCACTCCAAATGAGCAGTATATCATCGATATACCACCCAAAGTACACTATGTATCTTGCAAAGGGGTTGTTAGCCCATATAAAGCGATCCTCCCAATACCCTATAACAATGTTAGCATAGGACGGGGCAGAATTTGCGCCCATTGCTGTGCCATTAGTTTGTATATAGAATTTCTCATGGAATACGAAATAATTATGTTCTAAACAGAATTCCGTGCAATCCATAAGGAATTTTGCTTTAATAGGATTAATGTCAGTGTTTTTGAAAAATTTGTGTTTTAGAGCTTCTAAACCTACTCTGTGTGGAATGAAGGTGTATAAAGACACAACATAGAGAGGCCCATAGATAACCCTCTTCCCATTTATAATGTCGTAAGGACTCAATCACGTGTCCTGAATCTTTAATATATGAGGGAAGTGCCATAACGATCGGTTGTAAGAAAGTCGATGTAGTGCGACAATCCAGAAGTAAGACTGTTCATACATGCCATTATTGGTCTTCCTGGGGGACATGTGATGGATTTGTGTATTTTAGGCAAATTATAAAAATACGGAGTACTACAAACTTGGGGCAACAAAAATAGTTTCTCACTTTTATTTAGAATATCATCTTTTCAAGCCCTCTCTATTTGGGGACTTTAGTTCAGTTTGAAAATCCACAAAGGGATCATTTTTGAGGGTACGGTATGTTTTTGTATCGGAAAATAAACGATAGGCTTCTTTTTCATAATCCAGCAAATCTTGAATTATTAAACTTCCGCTCTTATCAGCTTGTTTGATTACCAGTGAATGGTCATTTTTTAATGAGTTCAGCGCCTTTTGTTCCACGATGGACAAATTAGGGCGGCTGGCAGATTTATTGTGACCTAAATCAAGTAGATCTCTATATGTGGCTTGGGACTAAGTTTCTATGTAAGGGCCTTTGCTAGCTGCCGGAAAAAAAGGTTGATTTTGGTCTAAAACCTGTATGAACCACATCGGGAGCGAAACAATCCTCAAAAGTAGTGTGAGTGGGCAAACCATCATCTCCTAGGTCCATTAGGGCAGCTAATGCTTCCTGTTCGGCCTTATTTTCTGGGGTGTTTGAATAAGTAACCTCAACTTCATGTGCGGTTCTCTCTGTGGAAGCTGTACTTTCTTTCACATAGAATCTTTTAAGTGTTACATTTCTAATGAACCTGTTTAGGTTTTTGAACAGGCCGAACTTGTTTGGGCCTATGGTGGGTGAGAAGCGTAACCCTTTTTCTAATAAGGATAGTTCTGCAGGGTTGAGTTGGTGTGCTGAAAGATTGAAAATCTTTATAGTGTTGACTTCATTAGACTTTAACTGTCTTTTCTGTCTTTTTTGTTGTTTTTCCATGAGAATTCTTCCTCTTCGTCTACCTCGTCTATTTTTCTTTTTTCTTTGAATGTGTTTGTGGGAGACTGTACTAAAACATGATTTGTTTTGTTATTAATTGGTTGTGTTGGACTGGAAGACTCATCCGCCTAATTAGGTCCTTGTTTGTCTCTCATATGGACAGTGCCATACGAACTGACTTCCTGTGAGAAAATGTTCAAGTTCCTCCTCGGACAGCCCCGGAATGTCCACCTCCTATTTCCGCTGAGCAATCAGGAAGGGTTTAACCCCCGCCGACTGGAGGCGAGAGTAAACTGTCACAACCAGTTTTCCAATATCTGAGTAAGACATGAGCGCCTCCAGAGGCGATTCAGTGAGCTCCTGGGTCAGACCCTCAAATTGTGCCCGTACTGCATGATGAAGTGCCATTCACTGGAATAGAAATTTATATGTTACCCCACTGCATGCCCTTAGGTCCTCAAATGTAATAAACTTGTCATTAACAAAAATGTGGGAAACGCGTGTGACCCCTACCTGTGTCCACCACCTAGAATCCGGGTGGCACACGAGCTCAGGGAAGTTAAAATTTTGCCATAGGGGAGCTCTGGGAGACACCCCACAGTGTTCTGTGAGCACTCCATTACCCTCATGCCAGGCCAACCAGCTAACCTCTATTGGGGAGTTACGGGAGCAGCGTCCGCCTTTATACCTGAGCAGGTCATCAACCAGCGAGTCCCTGGAGCCCACTAGAGCAGTCAATAGAGCGGTGGAACAGGACGGGGAGGCCTCCAGGAACCAGTCATAGACATAAGCAAGCTGAGATGCTATAAAATACAGTCTCAAATTAGGACAGGCAACTTTGCAGCTTGGAGAGAGGCCCTAGCAATTTGTGGGCTCGACCTCTGCCAGAGGAAGGCGAAGAGTGAGTTAATTTATTTTTATTTTTTTTATTTTCAACAAAAAAATTGGGGATGCTCGAAACACATATAAAAATTTGGGTAGGTATATCATCTTGAAAATGTTTACGCGGCCTATGAGATTAAGCGGTAATGAAGCCCAAGTTTTTAGCCTGGTCTCCATATGCGATACAATTGGGGTAACATTAAGGCTTTCAAAAGACAAGTCCGTATTAATATGGATCCCCAAATATTTAAATGTAGGTTGGATGGACAATTTAGACTTGGAGAGGTAGGAATAGTCAAGTGTGGGGAATATAGGAAATGCCACTGATTTGTCCCAACCTACCCTTAACCGGGAGACCTTCCCAAATTCCTCCACCACACTCAGTAGGGAAACAAATGACTGCTCAGAACCATCCAAGTAAATTAGGGCATCATCTGCATAGAGAGAGACCTTTTCAAAGAGGGAACCATAACAGATGCCACCCACCACTGCTGTCTGCCGCACCGCCAGAGCCAATGGCCAAAGCGAACAGGAACAGCGAGAGCGGATAGCCCTGCCTGGTGCCCCTCTGCAAAGTGAAAACATCCGAAATATCTCTGTTAGTGCTCACCCTGGCCCTAGGGTTGGTATACAGCAAGCGGACCCACCGAATAAATTGGGCGCTGAAGCCCATACGGTGCATGGTTTCCCACAAAAAGGACCAATTAACAGTTTCAAAGGCCTTCAGCACGTCTAGCGATAACACCAGGCCACTTCTCTCAGTGGCAGCAGCCCTATGTATGTGCAAGTAAAGACATAGGATGTTGTCATACGTACTCTTTCCAGGCATAAACCCCGCCTGGTCCCTGTGAATAAGGTGAAGTATAACCTTCTGCAGTCTTAGGGCCAGAATTTTGGCGAGCACCTTCACATCACAATTTAATAGGGATATGGGGCGGTACGACCCACACAGCAGCTTATCTTTTCTGGGTTTAGGGAGCACCACTATCAGGCCTTCACAGATAGAGGAGGGAAGCTCTCCCCCCTGCAGTGCCCGCCCGAACAGGGAGTGCAGCCTCTGTGACAGGTCTTCGGCATAGTTTTTGTACCATTCGGCTGGCAGGCCATCCAAACCAGGGGCTTTATTAGGAGGGAGTGAGTAAATAGCCTCAGTGACCTCCTCCACCGTAAGGGGTTTGTCCAGGATCGTATTGTGTGAGTCTTCTAGGACAGGGAATTGGAGAGATTCAAAGAATCCCAGCATCTCCACCTCCTCCGGAGGGGATGGGGTGGTATAAAGGCTCTCATAGAAGGCCTTAAAGGTTTGGTTTATAAGCAGGGAATCCGATGTGACAGAGCCATCCAGCAACCGAATATGAGGTATCGTCCGATCCACATACTCCGTGAGGGAGAGATAGGCCAACATCTTACCATTCTTACCACTGTGTTCATGCAACCTGGCTGACAGATACAACTGCTGTTTCTGTGTCGCCTCCACCCTGTGAAGGTCCAGAGCCCTGTGCGCCCCCACCAGGACCCCATGGGAGTCTGGGGTGGGGAGCGCAGAATATTGGGCCCTGGCGTTCACCAGGGAGGATTCCAAGGCCAGAAGGGCAGCCTGGGAGGACTTTCTGTGTCGGGCAATGTTAGAAATGTATGAACCCCTCACCGACGCCTTAAAGGCATCCCATGTGGGGCCAAAAGAAGGCAGAACAAGCATTGTCCCCCCAATAGTGGGACATGTCTTGCCGGACCAGCTCCTGAAACTCAGAAGTGGAGACCCAGAGAGGACTGAGCCGCCACAACCGAAAGGAGGGCCTCTGTCCCACCACCATGTCTATAGAGTGATCAGATAACAATTAAGATAAGTGGGACACTGTCTGTATATACAGGACCAAGTCAGGAGTCCCCAAAGCGTAGTCCAACCTGGAAAGAGTCCGGTACGTCCGAGATTGACATGTATATCCCCGGGTCCCGGGATGGCCAAGTCTCCGGAGATCTACATAGCCAAAGGAGGCACACCACTGACTAAACAGCTTAGAGTCATACTGGAGGGGCCTCAAGCGGTCCCGACCAGGTGGTGAATGCAGCTTTAGACCAATGCTGCAGCTGTCCCACTGAGCCTCTGCACTGAGAACCTAACCACCGAACATCAACGATGGCTCGGTTCTCACAGATCCCTGAGAGTAGAGCTGTCCAACTTCCTGTTGCATCCCTGGACCAGCAAGTATATTTTCTTATCTATTTTGACTCTAATGCTGCATACACACGGTCGTTTTTTTGTGATGAAATGATTTAAAATGATCGTGTGTGGGCAAAATGTTGTTTTATGTCTTCTGAAAAACGAAAAAAAAAAAAATTTGAACATTCTTTAATTTTTTATGTAGTTTTTCAGAATTTCGTTTTTTGTGTCATAAAAAATGATCGTGTGTGGGCAAAACGTTTTTAAACCCGCGCATGCTCAGAAGCAAGTTATGACGCGAGCTTGAATGAAACAAAGTGCCGTCGTACATGTTGTACGTAACCGCGCTTTGCAAGAGCATTTTCAGAAAACGATGGTGTGTAGGCAACGTTGTTTTTTAAAATGAAGTTTGAAAAACTTTGTTTTTTTTCATGAGAAAACACGTTGTTTGTTTACAAGACAAAAAACGACTGTGTGTACGCGGCATAAGATCGATGGTAAAATGAAGAAAAAAATGAAAAAATTCTTGCAGCAGTGTGGTAATGTGAATATCACTGAGCAATACGCCAGGCTTTCTTAGCGATACCTGGTCCATAAAGAGCCATTCTGGTAAAAAGCTGTGGCACTGGTGGTGATAAGTTACTGTATCTGAAATACACTGCCTTTTATAGAAAGGCCGCAGACGACTTCAAATTAGGGATAAAGTGAAAACAGTTTTTGGCTGTACATGTTTGTCCATGGTCTAAGTAGAGCGAATTGTAAAACCCCAGATGCTTAAGATTGAGTTTAGAACAGTTCTGCTTGGCATGTTCAAATTCATCCAAAAAAAAAAAATATATGTATAATAAAAATGCCCAAGCCAATTTTCATCTTTCAGCGCTGTCGCTGTTTAAATGACAATTGCGTGGTCATGCTACACTGTACCCAAACAGAATTTTTATAATTTTGTTCCCACAAATAGAGCTTTCTTTTGGTGGTATTTGATCACCGAGGTTTTTATTTTTTGCTAAAATTTTGTAAATAAGTATGTTTTCTCCTTCACTGATAAGGCGGCACTAATAGGGCACCAATGAGGTGGCACTGATAGGTGGCACTGATGGACATTGATAAATAGGAAAGAACCCCCCAAAGAATGGGACTTTTAGGGCAGCGACACAATGATACCAATAATAATAAGAAGAATTTATTGATTTACACATATACATATAGATAAAAACACATGAACAGTGCAAAGGTGCACAGATTCCTGCGAGGATTCGGTAAATCCCTACGCGTTTCGGGACGCAGTCCCTTCATCAGGGGCTAGTATCCAAGCGTGGTCATACTATATAATAAAAATGACAACATTTTAGACTATTATACATTAGTACATCAATTATTAGTACATACAAATAGAACAAGAACATAGCAATCACAAGAGATTTGGATCATACCCATCACAGCACTGTAAGGACCCATAGCTGAACCAGCGCGTCCCCCAGAGAAGCCAAGGACAGCCCTCCAGGGGTCAGAGACACACACAGAAAGCGTGGTCCCCCAAATGATCCCAACAGATCCAAAGGACTGTCCTTGGCTTCTCTGGGGGACGGGCTGGTTCAGCTATGGGTCCTTATTGGTCTTATTGTGTCAATGCCCTATAAGTCCCATTCTTTGGTGGCTCTTTCCTATTTGTCTGTAACCCGGGGATGTTGGCAACACAAACTGGTCTTTCTTTGATGTTTGGATTTATGATGGACATTGATAGGCGGCACTGATGGATGCTCATGGGTGGCACTGAAAGGCTGCACTGATGGGTACTTATGGGTGGCACTGGCACTGATAGGAAACACTGCTGGACACTGATAGGTAGCACTGATACGTGGCACTGATATGCGGCACTGGTGGGCATGCCTGGTGGCACTGGCAGGCATTGTGGATGGGCACAGATTGGCAGCTGCCTGGGCATTTATTGGCAACTGACTGAGCATTTATTGGAATATCCCTGATGGTCTAGGGTGGCATACCTGGTGATCCAGTGTGGGTGGCATCTGAGGGGGGCTGCGCTGATAAACAATCAGCACAGACCCCCCCGTCAGGAGAATGAGGAAAAGCCAATCAACGGCTCTTCCTGTTTACAACGGCCACAGCTGATCATGGCTGTTGGCCACGGCTGATCATGTGGTAAAGAGCCTCCGTTGGAGGCTCTTTTAGGAGATCGGTGCAGCGGTGTGTCATACCGACACACCACACCACTGATCGCCGCGATGCCCCCAGTGCAGTGCCCGAGAGTCCCAATGGTCAGTCCGCCCCTGGCTGTAATAAAGTTAATGTGCACACTGTCGATGTCTTTTCTGTGCTTTATTACCCAATGGGGTAAAATGGTAAAAGTAGTTGTAGGTGAAGGGATAAAAGAAATGGAAGATGGCAGATTCAGGGTTAAAGGGTTTGTAAAGGAATTTTAATACCTTCCTTTACCCTAATGCAGTGCTGTTTTCATGTCCTCATTGTTCGTTTTTGCTCTCAAGTTGCTGTAATTCTTCTCTGATCTCCACACTTCCTGGTTGTCTGTCTGTTTCCTGATGACCACAGTACTGGGAGCTTTCTCTCTGTGGTCACTAACTTCAATGAGGTGTGTCTAGTTTCTAGTTTTGTTTTCCAAACCATCACTGCTCTATGGCTCTGTATGCTCTGTATAGCAGAGGCAGGAAATAACATGCAAAAACGAAACTAGAAACTCCAGGTACATTATATGATTGATTTTTATCTATTTTTAATAGTTTTTAAAAGGAATCAGTTAACTAGTATGTCTCTATACCCTGTAAACAGTCATTTCAGCAAAAAAAAAAAATTCCTTTACAACTCCTTAAACTAGTTACTGGAAACAGTCCTGCTTCCAACGACAACTTTCTTTGCCACTCTAGCCAGAGTGGGTACAGTGCACCCGGATAGGCCTCTCTCACCAGCCTAGCAGCCAGAGTGTCACTCAGAGCTTTAGGAAAGTCCCTGCCACAGACCTTCCCAAAGAGTGGAGTTATTCTTGGTCCGAAATCCTTCTTAAACTGGATTTAGCACCCGGATCTCTTTCAAGCCGCTTTAGTAATTTCAGAACTGATAGTGGACCATCAGTCAGCCTCTCAGAACGATGTGTCCTGCAATGAAGCAACAGGCCTCTCCTAGAACAGCCTCGTGCTCGGTATTCCCCCGGACAGGTTCCTCATCAGTCGGCTTCCTCCCTCGGGTCGGACAGCGCAGGACCACTTGCAAATTGCGGACCTAGTCTACCCACCGGGCCCACAGGTAGATTAGTGGTTCCGGACCAACGTGGTCCCGGTAACCAGGAACACTCTAACACACACCCCGGCCAGGAGGGCCACACACAGGGGCGGCGGAACGACTGCCTAGGTGGATGGCGGCGGGACAACGAAGCAAACCAATGGCGTCTGCCCTTTAAATACCTCTCCCCAGCATGCACAGCGAGGCGATCAACCCTCCTGATTGGCTGCCAAAGAGAAGCATCCACACAACCCTGACCTCACTGCGGCCACTTGCTGTCTGGGAGAGTGAGAGTCCCCAGACAACAGGCATGGGCACACAGTACAGCCAGAGCTGGAACTGAGGCCCTTAAATTTTGCCAAATAAACATGGTCAGAGGCAACTAACTCTCTGACCCCCTCTAAATTTATGCAGCAAATTAAAGTAGCCAGATGCTACAGGTGGAATTGCTGTACTTCAATTCAGAGATATTTTCGGCAGCTGATGCACTCACAGTGTAAGGACTCATGTCAATAGGCATTTTCCTGAGTTTGATTGTGTTGGCAGCATTCCCAGTGGCCTCAGAGCACTATAGTGTTTGCTCCTCTCCTGGCAGCTACATGAAAGGCTATGTAGGTAGGTGGAGGAAGGGGCAGGGATGCTGGACCAGCACAGGCAGTAATTGGACACTCCCTGATAAGAAGATGGTTATAATTTGCAATGTGCAGGTGAGTTTTGTTAGCACAGTAATGGTACAGAGCAAGTGAATATAAATGTATTTATGAATAGGAAAAACACTGCAAGTAAGCATTTAAAGACTTGACATTTCTGTGCTTTTATCTGCAATTGTTTACATTGGTGACAGGGTCTATTTAAGTAACATGGTTACGCATGTGGCAAGGCACTTCTGGGAGAATAACGAAGTTTTACAAACCTGGATTTCATGTGTATATTACGGTACTGTACCTGATGCTAGGAGCACTGCATGGTATCTGACACGTTGCTGCTGACACGTTGCTACTGTATTTAATATCATGGTACCATGCCTAGTGCATTATATTTTGCCTTTACTAATGCACAGTATATACATTTGCCTAGGAACAAAGACAGTACAGTATGGCAAATAATTTTAAAAGGTAGTGAAACGTGTGTCAAAGATGTGCAGGGTGTGCGAGCCATTGGCACCCAACTCTAATTTTACTATAGTCAGATAAGCAAAAACATTATTTGTTGCTCTGAGCTACTAACACATCATTATTGCACTTTGCAGGGCCTTTTAAAAAGAAATCCAGAAATATGTTTTTAATATGTACAGGTCACTGTCAAAGAGAATGCCAATATAAGGAGTGTTAACAGGCACATGTGTATTGCTTTTGACGTTAATTTCTAAAGCATTTTCGAAGGCAGTGTTTGAATTTTGAATTGGAGAATCAAGAGTAGTGCTCACAGGGCATTTATTGTTGCTTTCGCAATGGATTGATTTATTGTACCATACAAGTCAATAGGAATACAGTGCAAACACATTTTAAAAGCAAGCCATGTTCCCTGTAAATATGTAGCATATTACTTGTTTCTAATGGTGAAGATTTGCTACGCTAACATTTTACAGCCAGCCATGTTGTTCTTTAGCTGTGAGAAGTGCATCTTTTAGCATGCTTTCATTCTGTGACTAGAGAAGTGCAGGTTCTCTGTTCCTAATGTAAGGCAAAATTTGTATCGCACCCCAGATGACGCATGAGACTGCGAAACGCGTCGGGTACTCCACTGCTGCCGCTTTTTATCTAATCATCCTTCATTTTACTATTTGTAAGTTTTTTAACCTACATTAAAATACAGTTCATATACAGGATTACGCTATGTGCCCTCTCTCTCTTTCCTCCATTTATATAGACTGTGTTTTGCACACATTATCCACATATGTATTCACAGATTTACCACGTATAATATATACTATTTATGTAGTATATTCATTCATCACTTAGCGCTACATTTTTGTTTGTAAAATTTGTATTAGTACTGTGTTATTTTGTGAACATGTCAACCTGAATTAACATTTCTCTACTATTTATATAGGGACTCTGTCATTAGTAAAAGCGATTGCTAGAATAGTGCTCTGTTCAGTAGAAATCTTAATCTGAAGTCTGCAGGGAAACTGCACTTCCAGGAATGTCCATGCGGCTATTACTGTTTCCCTCTGCTGAAATCTGCGGCATCATTACTGTATTTACCTCTTCAAAATACTTTTTACTGATGATAGTCAGTTTAAGAGTAAAACAAGTGTAATTTTGGCTATATTATACCGTATCTATTTTTTGAAGTTTATATGAATGCAATTAGAATTTTTTTTCTGCCCTAATAATGGTACACAATTGGATTGATTTATTGATTTGCTGAAATTTCACTCTGTGCTGTTTTATAAGTGGCATTCCAGAAATAAAGCATTGGCGGACAGTGTGCCCATTAAATGTCTGTGATAAAATTGTCATTAGGCAGCTCCCAAAACAGACAAAAGTCACAGAACTGATCTGAGTGGCCCTTTGCCTTGTAATTGATATGATGGTTAACAGTTAACCCGCCCTTTCCTCCTTTGACTGTGTTTACCTGCCTTTTCCTCCTTTGCACTGATATGATATCCACTATCATCTTTATTTCATCTTCATCACAATTTGGGGGACTTTGTAGGGCCTCAAAAACACAATACATCAATTTTTGGCAATGTTTTTATTCTATAAAAATACAAACAAAAGAAAGCTCTTTCTGCCTGAGAAAAAAAAATGGGTACAGGTGTCCATTTATGAAGCAGTGAACAGCGGTGATCCCAGGGACACAGCCCATAAACAGTTTATGAAACAGAGATAATCGGGGCAGAAGTGTTTAAATTTGTTCTCCCATCGATTATCTCCACACACAGTGAAGTCTCATAGACTGACACAGAAACAGACAGTTTATGAAGCTGTGATCTGAGAGCTTCACTGGCGATCTGTGTCTCACGAGATTCCAGTATTAGGGGGCGTTCTCTACTGTTTGAAGCGTTGGAAGATCACTTCACTCCTCCAAGGGTGAAGCGATCTTCTCCGCTTCATAAACCGGCACACAGAGGAGAAAAATCTTCACTGTGATAGCTGGAGAACGAAGCAGTGAATAGAATTCACTGCTTCATAAACGGACACCACAGTGTTGTGTGACAGAGTAAACTATCACAGCATTGAAAACTGAAAGATCGCTTGATAATGGAGGGCTATATGCACTAGTCTAGTACTCAAGTGCTAAAAGTGGTATTAAACCCAAAACCAAAAATGTTATATATTGCAGCTTACCAATACTTAGATGTGATGGCTGCATTTGTTTTATTTTTTTAGGCTTTTATTTTTTTAGGCTTTTTTTCCTTTATTTCACCTAATGATCCAGCCATTAACAGGTTCCATCTAAGAATAGTAACCAGGGGGTAGTGTTAGACTAGCAGATTTAGATGGACTTTACTAATATATTGAAACCAGTGGTGGCCCGCTCATTAGGGGTGCAGGGGTGCTGCCCCCCAATTCAATGCGCCTGGACACATGGATTTCAATGTGTTTTTTTTTTAAGCACATGATTAAAGCCTGATGTTCTAATTAGCTAAAAAAAAAAAAGTGGGGTCAGGGCGCTGAGCACTGTGCTTTACGCCCTGAGCCCACCCAGTTGTGTGATTGGCGGCAGTGGTTGGAGCGGAGGAGTACAGGAGCAAAGGAGCAAAGGAGGAGATAGGGGGAGCTGGCGGCAGCCAATGAGTGTGCAGTCTCTGTCGGTGAAGTTGCCATGCAGCCTGAGCAGGGAGAAGAAAGATGGTGATTTCTGTTGGGAGCATGCATCGGCCTGGCTCTGTCCACCTGGCTGGTCTCCTACTGTTTTTGCCGAGGAGGAAGGGAAGCGATCGTGGATGGGGTAAGTGCGGAACCGGCGGGAGGGGGGGTTAGTTACTGCCCTGCTCAAAAAATGGAAGACCAACCGCCACTGATTAAAACTGAACTCCAGCTAACATCAGTTTTGAGATAGCTTTTATTCACCTTTTATGTAAAACTTAACTTCTAGCATCCCTGTCAGCCTGGATTCACACTATTGCGATGCGGGAGCCAGTGCAATTCCAGTGTCGGTTCCGGCATCACATCTCCCTTTGCAGGCAGTTCACACTGCCCTCTGCAAACCGCTGCAGATGTCAATACAAAGTTAATAAAACCCCCACATAGGTTTGCAGATCGCAGCGGAGTGTGAACACCCATGCTATCCGATTCCAGTGCGGGGAAAGAAAAGGTTCCTGCTCCTTTTTCGTGCAAATTCAATGGGAGTTTAACAATGTATGTGACATGTGCAGCCTGGCCCATCGGCACGCACGCAATCGCGGCACTGTAACGCTCGCGGGAGCACGCACCAGTGGCGGCGTGCGTGCTCGTGAGGATGCCGTTTTGGCACCAAATTCAGCCTTAAAAGGGATCTGATCCCTGTGCTTCTTGCTGTCCTGTCTACAGCGTTTCTGTGAGTTACCTGCACCTGTTATCCTGATTGAACTTGTTCCTGACAACCGGGCTTGTACCTGTCACATCCGCCTGCTGCCTGCCCTGACCTTGGCTTGCTCGACCATCCCTTTGCCTGATCCTCTCTACCTCTGCTGCCCGCCTGTTGTTGACCCGGCCTGGAATCCGACCCTGCCTGTACTGACCGTACCTGCTCCTGACCCACCAGCCAGCCAGTGGACTTGCCTGCTGAGACTAGTTCCTGCTTGTTCTACGGGACACCTCCCCCGCTCCTGCTATCTCTCCTGCTTCCAGATGCTCTACCGTGTGCCTCTAACCGTCAGCCTGCACCAGTCCTTCTATGTGCCTCCAGGGACTTCTGACGCTTCTCACGGCCCCAGCACCAGCTTACACCAGGCACTTGTGCGACTCTGCAGTCCTGAACCGTGGCTTTGGCCAAATATGGCTCAGGGCTTTAGCACACGCCCCACACTATAAAAGGCTGCCTACTGGGCGGCCTTGTGTAGTGTGTTGCAGCGGTGTTAACGAAAAGATCAGTCCTAGAGAGAGAGAGAGAGAGAGACAGTTTCTTTTTTACTAGATAGATAGAGCAGGCAGGCTAGTCAGTTTAGTTAAATTTACAGTGTGTAGAGGATATATATACATCCCAGGAGTTGTACATATATTTATACACTGTATAGTTTAGCTAGATCAGCTATTGCTAATTGGCAGGCAGTTGATTGTGCTAGCTGCAGTCTTAAATATACCAGGTGTTTACTGCACTTGTGCTGTATAGTTTGCACCTAAACCTACTTGGTATATACTGAAAGTGTGCTCATTAGTTTGCACATAAAGCTACTTGGTGTGTACTCCACGTGTCCTCTGCAGTTTGCACCTAAAGCTACGAGGTGTGTGTACTGATTTTGTCCTCTGCCATTATAATGTCTGGAAGGACAACAAAAAGAGGCAGAGAGTCACAAGGGCAAGCAGGCTCTGCATCTAGAGGCAACGGTGATGGTGGTGGACACGGTGCATCCGCTTCAGCACATGGCCGTTGCACACGCTTGTTCTTCTTTTCCGGAGCTGGCCTTGTTAAGCCTCAACATGTAAACAAATTGGTAGAGTGGATGACCAAGCCATCCTCATCCTCCTCATCCTCTCTCACTCAGGCTCAGGGTACTTTGTCTGGCAAATTAGCTGCCAAGGCATCCTCTTCCCTCTGCACAATGGCATCACTTACTCCTTCCCTAGTCCCACCATGTCCTCCTGAGGAGTCCCCCGAACTGTTTCAACACAGCGTTGGGTACATCCTGCCTGAAGATGCGCAGCATTTTGAAGGCTCTGATGATGGAACACAGATAGAGGAAAGTATTAATGTGAGCTCAAAAAGAGGGAGTGCCCGAGAGGGACAGCAATCTGGCAGTCATGTTCCCCCAGCTGCAGCATACTGCCAGGATTTCGACAGTGATGAGGAGGGAGGGGATAATGAGGTCACTGACTCTACGTGGGTGCCTGATAGGAGAGAGGAGGAGGAGGAGGAGGAGGCACAGGCACATCTCCAAAGAGGCAGGATGCCCTCCAGGGCACAGCTTAAGGGCAACACACCAACTGCATTACATCGCAGAGCTATGCCTGTGAAGGGCGCTGCTGTGTCTCAGCGTTGCTGCAAAAGTTCTTTGGTGTGGGCCTTTTTTGAGACATGTGCATCAGATCGCACCATTGCTATTTGCAATATATGTCTCAAGTGTATCTCGTGTGGCCAAAACATCACCCACTTGGGCAACACATGCTTGACTAGACATACGTCGACCTGCCATGGAGTTCGTTGGCAAGCATACCTGAAAGACCCACACCAAAGAACAAAGCGGACCTCCCCTTGCCCCTCATTAGCTGGGATCTCCAACCCCACTATACCCTCAGTCCTCTCTGAAGCCTGAACTAATAGGACTGAAGGTGTAGAATTAGGTGTGTCACAACCTAGTAGTACATGCGGGCAGTCTACTATCGGTACACCGATGTCAGATTGTACCAGCCAAATTTCCCTGCCCCAGCTGCTGCAGCGCCGAAAGAAGTACTCTCCCAGCCATCCACATGCACAGTGGTTGAATTCTAGCTTAGCAAAATTGCTAGCACTTCAACTGCTGCCTTTTCAGTTGGTAGATTCTGCCCCCTTCCGTGAGTTTGTGGAATGTGCGGTACCTCAGTGGCAAGTTCCCAAACGCCACTTTCTCTCACGGAAGGTGATTCCGGCTCTCTACCGCCATATGGAAGGCAATGTCCATGCCTCGCTGGACAGGGCGGTCAGTGGTAAGTAGAATATTACTGCTGACTCATGGTCCAGCAGGCATGGACACGGACGTTACCTCTCTTTCATGGCGCATTGGGTGACTCTGTTGGCAGCTGGGAAGGACGCAGGGCAAGGTACAGTAGTGTTGGAGGTTCTTCCGCCTCCCTACTACAGTAGTGTTGGAGGTTCTTCCGCCACCACGCCTCCAAAACAACACTACTGGTTGTGACACACCTCTCTCCTCTACCCCATCCTCTTCTTCTTCCTCTGTGGCCTCTTCCTGTGCTTATTTCTTCTCGGAACTAGCCGTGCTCCGTAGGGGTACGAGGGGCTATGCAGGAATGCAGGCAAAGAGATGCCATGCGGTGCTAGAGCTGGTGTGCTTGGGAGACAGGAGCCACACTGGGGCCGAGGTTCTGTCAGCTCTGCAGGGGCAGGCTCAGAGGTGGTTGACACCACGACAGCTTAAGCCTGGAATGGTGGTTAGCGACAATAGCGCCAACCTCCTCTCTGCCCTGCGACAGGGAAAACTGACCCATGTGCCCTGTTTTGCTCATGTCCTGAATTTGGTGGTGCAGCGGTTCTTGGGCAGATACCTGGGCTTACATGATGTCCTAAAGCAGGCCAGGAAAGTCTGTGCATTTCCAAAGGTCATATAATGCCAGTGCTCGGCTGACAGAACTCCAAAGGCAATACAACCTGCTCAAGAATAGCCTAATCTGTGACATGCCCACCAGATGGAACTCTACATTGGCCATGCTGCAGCGGCTGCACACGCAGCAGAGGGCCATCAATGAGTACCTGTGCCAATATGGCAGCAGAACTGGGTCAGGGGAGCTGTTTTTTTTTCACCGCGCCAGTGGGCCTTGATCAGGGATGCATGCACTGTCCTGTCACCATTTGAGGAGGCCACGAGGATGGTGAGCAGTGACAGTGCATGCATCAGTGAGACTGTCCCTCTTATTCACATGTTGGAGCACAGAGGGAGGAAGAGGAGGACTTCCTTACCTCTCAAAGCCCCCTTTATCCAGACAGTGGTCCTGCTTGCCCGCCTAGCACACAGGAAGAGGAGGAGAAGGAGGAGGATGATTGTATTATCAGCATGGAGGTGGAACCAGCACTCAGCATCAGCACCAGCAGCCTTCAAGGGATCATTTACAGTCCCAAGGAACCCATGGACTTTTACGTGGCTGGGATAAGGTGGCTGAGGATCCTGTCATCCTCAGTGACCCAGAGGACTGTGCCCCGAATGCCTCAGCAAACCTACGCTGCATGGCCTCCCTGATCCTGCAAAGTCTGCGTAAGGATCCTCGTATTTGTGGTATCAAGGAGAGGGATCATTACTGGCTAGCAACTCTCCTTGATCCACGTTACAAGGGTAAGGTTGCAGACCTTATCTTGCCGTCGCAGAGGGAGCAGAAGGTGAAAAATCTTCGGGAGGCCTTGCAAAAAGGTCTGTGCAGCGCGTTCCCAGAACCTGGGGGACTACCAAATCCTGGTCCTGGACAACGTGTTGCTGAGGCTTCGGTGAGTCGCAGAAGGAGCAGTGGAGAAGGTGGCCATCTGACCAATGCGTTCAGACAGTTTTTTAGTCCGCAGCCCCAAGGTATGACCGGTTCCAGCAACCATCGCCAGCGTCTGATTTATATGGTCCGGGAATACTTAGGGGCAAGATCAGACTTGGACACCTTCCCCACCGAAAATCCTCTGGCTTACTGGGTCTTAAGGATGGATCACTGGCCAGAGCTTGCACAGTACGCAATTGAGCTACTGGCTTGTCCTGCATGCAGCGTTCTTTCAGAACGCACATTCAGTGCTGCTGGAGGCTTTGTGACCGATCACAGGGTGCGCCTCTCCACCGACTCCATCGTTCGACTGACCTTCATAAAAATGAATCGGGCTTGGATCAACACCAGCTACCAAGAACCTGATGCTGATGTAACTGAATGATTTTTTGGAAGTGTCAGATCCCTTGGAGACTGCTTATGCTAATGCCGAGTGACTATCCTGTTATGCTGACTGAATATCCTTTTCCTCCTCAATGATCTTGCTGATAGCTAGTTTGAACATTGTTGGTTCTGGGCATCGCCACCAGTACCTAAGACCCAATTTTTCTGTCCCTGTTTAACAGGGGCGTGTAATTGCAATTCTTGATCTAATATTTCACAGCAGGGCATTCCAGCGCCCTGCAATTTTTGATGCAATACTTTGCATGTGGCCCTTCGCTGTGCTCCAATTACAGTATCCGTGAGGGGTTGCAGTGTTGTGGCACCAGCATCAGTAGCTAAGGCCCAATTTTTCTGCCCCTGTTCAACAGGGGCATGTAATTACAATTCTTGATCTAATATTTCACAGCAGGGCATTCCAGCGCCCACCAAGACTAACTGTGAGGGCTTACAGTGTTGTGGCAACACCAACACCTAGGGCCCAAATTTCTGCAGAGTATATACGTCAGGCCCCTTCTTTCAAACATCCAACTTACAAACTCCTACTTGCAAACGGAAGAGGAAATCTACCCCTAGGAAGGGAAATTCTCTTCTGTAAAAGGTGTCTCCTGTCCACTGATGCTTATCACCAATCCTGGTTTCACCAAAAAAAAAAAAATGTTTCAAAAAATCATTTTTCATTGGGACAGAAAGTGAGATGCAATCTTCTGAACAGATGCACACAGACTGAAAAACAAATGTTACAGGGGTGATAATAACCCTTCTCTATGTTTTCAGAAAAGCTTAAAAAAAGATTTTATGGCTGAAGCTACACTTTAAAGAAGTACCAGTTGAAAATTACAGTTAACAACAAACCTACAGTCCCTGTCTTGTTTGCACCGCCTGTATATAGGGCCAAAGGGGCTTCTAATGACCTGGGGGGAGTGGTTTTATCCATATTGCAGGGACCAAACATTACATTAAAGCTGCAACCAGTCTTAAATTACTTTTTTCTTATAGTAGTCTCATTTTGTGCAGGGACCGTACTAAACACGTGCCACTACTATAGACATCCAGCAGGTACGATATTTTAAGGAATTTTTTCTTTTTTTTCCTTCACTTTAAGCATCATTAAAATCGCTGCTCCAGAAAAAAAAAACAGTTTTTAAAACTTTTTTTTCCATTGATACATGTTCCCTGGGGCAAGACCAGGGTCCCCAAACACGTTTTCTGACAATAACTTGTATATTGGGCTTTAAAATTATGACTTTTGAATTCGAACGTTCGAGTCCCATAGACATCAATGGGGTTCGATACGTTCGCGTGAACTTGAGGTCCGTTCGAAGGTTCTGGTGCGAACCGAACACGGGGGTGTTCGGCTCATCGCTACTGAGCACCCTGCAACACACTGCGCTTTGCCCAATCTGAGCGCAGTAAATAGCTGTTTTTTGAAGGGAAGGGAATCCGGCCGCAGTGACCTTAACAACAAATAAGTCATCGGCTGTCAATGGGCACAAGTTTAAAAGTAAAAAACAACAAAAACACGGCGTGTCAAGAAAAGGGGGGAAGAGTGAGCGCCCCCGAACCATACCAGGTCACATGTCCTTAACATGGGGGGGTGGGAGCTTTGGGGCAAGGGGCCCTTATATCCCAGCCCCCCCCCACCCCCATGTGAATAGTAACCCTACCCGTTCACCAAACAAATGTCAAAAGGTTTTTGACAATATTTATTTATAAAAAAAAAAAACTGTCCCCAATGTAGAGTCTTTGTCAATCATGACCTGAACAAAAAAAAGTTTTCTGTCAACTAAAACAAACCATAAAAGGCCTGGCTTGCTGTTTGACAGTTCTTGTATAGGTAAGGGCCAGAGCCACCTGGGGACCTGGTGGCACCACCCCCACGTGTGACGTCACAGGCCGGTGCATGCTGGGTCGGTGACATCCCAAGGGGGCAGTGCTACCAGGTGATGTCGCCAGGTGGCCCCCTCCATACCTATATAAGAACTGTCAAGCGGCAAGCCAGGCATTTAACGGTTTGCCTTACTGAACAGCTGAGCAACATTTTTTTTTTTTTCCCTTTTTTCGAGTCGGCAGTGGAAACGGCATCGCGATTGACAATGGATCTACATCAGGGACGCTGTTTTCAATTTTTTAATAAAGGGATTGTCAAAAGCTGTTTCTCTGTTTTTATAACTTTTTTGGTAAATGGGTAGACCATAATTATTCACATGGGAAGGGCAGGATCTGAGGACCCCCTTTTTAAATGGACTTCCAGATTCTGATAAGCCCCCTGCCTGCAGACCCACACAACAACCCAGTTGTGGGGATAAGGGCCCTGCCCCAAAGCACCAACCCCCAGACGTGTGGCCTGGTATGGTTGGGGCTCGCTTTTTTTAAAATAATGTTTCTATTTCCGGCAATAGTATTGTATTGCCAGCAATTGAAATGGCATTTCATGCCTATTTTTTTTCTTTTGAAATTTAGTTTTTGACGCAGCATGCTATATATGCTACAGATGCACCAATTTACAGGCAGACTAAGTTGACCTCCCAAGAACTAAATTTAAAATAGTTTTTCATTTTTATTGTTGCACTTTAAGCATCATTAAAATTGCTGCTCCTGTATATGTGTGTGTGTGTGTGTGTGTGTGTGTGTATATATATATATATATATATATATATATATATATATATATATATATATATATATACATATATACATATATATATATATATATATATGTAACGGCATGGCCCGTGACAGACTGAGATATTCCTATGTCTAGGGTCACCTTATGTCCACTAGGGCCATAGGGTGACAAAGAATCATAATTCATATATTATAGAAGACATTAATAAGGGACATTAATAATAATTCATGTTTGCAGGATGTCTTCAAATATCAAAAGCTGTTAGCTACTCAATCTGGGCACACATGATTTGGAAAGGTGTTAATTCAGGTCTACAAGACCAGAGTGAGTCATACCTTTGTATAATATGCTATTGAAATATCTTAAGGTGTTGGCTATTCACTGTAAAGACATTCCGTTGAAGGTGTGGATTGCACCCACTCTCACAAGACTCTGCCATTGTGTGATAAAGCTGTCTAGAGAACTTATTCAACTAGATGTCTGTGTTACTATTCAAGGTTAATTGAACCCTATTGATGATACGGTGCCGTCATGTCTAGCTACCAATTAAAGAATTATTCTCAGTGAGTGAATAGGGGGGTGGGGATTGCATTGTCCTGTGATAAACTGCATTATGCTTGAGACTGTATAAGAAGCTGAGAAAATACCAATAAATTGTCATATCTTTGAAAGCAAGTGCAGAGCTTGAGTCTCGTCTTGTTTATGGGAATGGATATGGATCGTGTATGCAGGATTGTGGAGTGTCGGATAAGCTTGTCGTGGTTGGATGGAAGGTCGTAAGCGGTGGTGACCGTTACAATATGTATAATATTTTATATTTTGTATTGATAAATGTCCCCCAGAGCAGTACCCAGGACCCGGTAGCCTTTTTATGGTCAAATACTTGCATATAACCCTTCAAAATGGGGACTTTTGATTTTTCAAGTTCGGGTCCCATAGAATTTAAAAGGGTTCGCCATTTGGGCCAGAACTTTTTCTCTGTTTGGAAGGTGGGTTTGTTGTCATTATGTTGGAATACTGCCCTGTGGGCTCATGCAGCCCTAGACCATGACACTCCCACAACCATGCTGGACTTTAGGCAAGACAACCTTGTCTTTGTACTTCTCACCTGGTTGCCTCCACACACGCTTGATATAATTTTATCAGTGAGTGAATAGGGGGGTGGAGATTGCATTGACCTGTGATAAACTGCATTATGCTTGAGACTGTATAAGAAGCTGAGAAAATACCAATAAATTGTCATATCTTTGAAAGCAAATGCAGAGCTTGAGTCTCGTCTTGTTTATGGGAATGGATATGGATCGTGTATGCAGGATTGTGGAGTGTCGGATAAGCTTGTTGTGGTTGGATGGAAGGTCGTAAGCGGTGGTGACCGTTACATTTGGTGGCACAGCAGTGGGATGATTCTATCTTCAGAAGGACGGCTACAAGGACACATGACAATGGAGACGCTGTATGAACAGATGAAGCTCTCTTCCCTCATGGACTTACTGGAGAGCCGGGGCAGACCGGCCAGCAACCGTAAGAAAAGGGACATTATCGCAGAACTTGTCGAAATGAATAGAGCTAAGAGGCCCAGCGTAACAAACAGGACACCCGAGGAAGAATTTTTTGATCGGGCTGTTAAACATGGACTGGCACAATATGGTCCTAATCCTCCGCCGGAGATCATAGACCGGGTTATAGCGGCTGTGGATGCCACCTTGCGACAGCGAAGAAGTGCTGCAGCAGCTGAAGAGAGAGGAGAGGTGCAGATACCAGTCTCCATGGAAGAGGAATTCCAAAGGAGGTTACAAGAGATGCGGATACAGCATAGAGGACCAGTATCAGAGGAGGTCCTGTTGGGATGGTCGGATATTATTCGGTGCCAACTCTGGAAGGAAGCGTTAGCTCTGGAGCAGCAACACCAAGGAAAGGTCCTGCCCTCCATCTATGCAAGGTACTGGCCGCAGTATGACGTACGAATGCTGTTGTTGGGGGAACAACCGAAGCAGGAGTGGATAGTAGAGTTAAGCAGGCTGATCCGGGCAGAGATGCAGCTGGATGAGAGCTACAGAGCCCTCCGGTGGTATGTAGCCCAAGAGTGCCCGTGGTCAGCGGATGACAGCCCCACAGAAGGCTATGACTATGAAGGCCTGGGATTGTTGTATTGGAGGATGTCCAGTGATCCCGACTTTGGGGATGATCGGGAGTGGCGCTTGGAGGACATAATGGAGCACAGAGAGGAAAAATTAAATATCTCGGGAGGCCACTGGTCACAGGAAGATTTAGAATTTCTGGCCATTCAAGAATGGGAGCTGGAGGTTGCCTACAGACAGCTGCTAGACTCGGCTCAGCAGCAGGGTGGGGCTCCCATTGCCTGGGACTATGAGGAAAGGTCAGATAACTGTGAAATCATGGCTGATGAATCGGCAGTGGAAAATATGGAGATTTTCATCCCTAAAGCCGAAGCAGATGGTGTGGAGTTCCAGAGAGCCGGGGCGGTTGGCCCCTCTCTCCAACAACAAGCTGAGGTGGTAAAGCTTTTACCCCCAGCTGAATCACTGGCAACAGAACAGAGGGTCACGGACCTCTGCTCTCCACTAACGGAAGAGGGGGACCCTGTGGTGGTGGATGGGACTGTGGTCTCCACTCACAGCAACCCAGCAGAAGAGCTGGCAACAGAGCAGAGTGTCATAGGCCTCTGCTCCCCACTAACAGAAGAGGGGGACCCTGTGGTAGTGGATGGGACTGTGGTCTCCACTCACAGCAACCCAGCGGAAGAGCTGGCAACAGAGCAGAGTGTCATAGGCCTCTGCTCCTCACTAACAGAAGAGGGGGTTCCTGGGGTAGTGGATGGGACTTCAGTCTCCACTGGCACATCCCAAAAAATGGTACAGGACTGGGACAGGAGGATGTCGGCTTTGCTTTGAAAGCACCGGGGGGTTTTCACCAAGCACCAGTGGATGGGACTTCAGTCTCCACTGGTATACCCCAGGAAGGGGGGGCAGTTGGCCCAGACCCCCAACAGCATGATGGACTGAGCCCAGCCACCATGCCTTCTCTCCAGCGGCAGGCGTGTTCTCTGAGAGAGGCAGAGGTTGGCGGGGTGAGTAATGCTCAGTTTGGAGCCATTTATTTGGGGTACAGTATGGATACCAGCATTGGAGGACTGGAACTACTGACGGACTTCGGAGTCAACCCGTTTGGGGTTACCACCTGTGGCCGTCTCCCACCGAAAGGGGAGAGATGTAACGGAATGGCCCGTGACAGACTAAGATATTCCTATGTCTAGGGTCACCTTATGTCCACTAGGCCCATAGGGTGACAAAGAATCATAATTCATATATTACAGAAGACATTAATAAGGGACATTAATAATAATTCATGTTTGCAGGATGTCTTCAAATATCAAAAGCTGTTAGCTACTCAATCTGGGCACACATGATTTGGAAAGGTGTTAATTCAGGTCTACAAGACCAGAGTGAGTCATACCTTTGTATAATATGCTATTGAAATATCTTAAGGTGTTGGCTATTCACTGTAAAGACATTCCGTTGAAGGTGTGGATTGCACCCACTCTCACAAGACTCTGCCATTGTGTGATAAAGCTGTCTAGAGAACTTATTCAACTAGATGTCTGTGTTACTATTCAAGGTTAATTGAACCCTATTGATGATACGGTGCCGTCATGTCTAGCTACCAATTAAAGAATTATCCTCAGTGAGTGAATAGGGGGGTGGGGATTGCATTGTCCTGTGATAAACTGCATTATGCTTGAGACTGTATAAGAAGCTGAGAAAATACCAATAAATTGTCATATCTTTGAAAGCAAGTGCAGAGCTTGAGTCTCGTCTTGTTTATGGGAATGGATATGGATCGTGTATGCAGGATTGTGGAGTGTCGGATAAGCTTGTCGTGGTTGGATGGAAGGTCGTAAGCGGTGGTGACCGTTACAATATATATAATATTTTATATTTTGTATTGATAAATGTCCCCCAGAGCAGTACCCAGGACCCGGTAGCCTTTTTATGGTCAAATACTTGCATATAACCCTTCAAAATGGGGACTTTTGATTTTTCAAGTTCGGGTCCCATAGAATTTAAAAGGGTTCGCCATTTGGGCCAGAACTTTTTCTCTGTTTGGAAGGTGGGTTTGTTGTCATTATGTTGGAATACTGCCCTGTGGGCTCATGCAGCCCCAGACCATGACACTCCCACAACCATGCTGGACTGTAGGCAAGACAACCTTGTCTTTGTACTTCTCACCTGGTTGCCTCCACACACGCTTGATATAATTTTATCTTGGTCTCATCAGACCACAGGACATGTTTCCAGTATTCCATGTTTCTAGTCTGCTTGTCTTCAGAAAACTGTTTGCAGGCTTTCTTGTGCATCATCCTTAGAAGCGGCTTCCTTCTGGGATGACAGCCATGCAGACCAATTTGATGCAGTGTGTAGCGTATGGTCTGCCCTGCATGCACCCCCCCCCTTTACCTTTGTGTTTTGGCGGCCCATAGTTGGAGGATATACTGCACATGTATGATCGTTCACTTGCTTACTGGCAGCCGGGGGTGGGTGGGCATTGATGCATGTGTGGTGTGTTTTTCATGTCTGGCCTATGCAGTTTGGGTGAGGGGGGGCAGAGGCTGGGCAGGACTGATGGGCAGTTGCATGTGTATGGTGTTTTGTTTTTTGGGCGGGGGGGGGGGGTAAAGTGGTTGGAGAGTGGGTGGGGTGAAATTACAAAAAACGCAGTCACTTCCAGCACTAATAGGTCTTCCAAGGTATCATGTAACAGCTATCGGATAAAATGGTGGTGTTAAAGGTATATATGGTAAAATATATATATATATGGTAAAACTAGGTGGATGCTGCCTTCCTCATATGTTGTAATCCAAAAGGAACTACAAGAAAAACGGAAATGGAAGGAGCTTCCAATTTTAGTATAAAAGTGGGTACTCACAAAATGCAACTGACAAAAGCCCATAAACACAGTGCATGGACATACAGTACATCCCATGTTCTGTGCATGTCCATGCACTGTGTTTATGGCCTTTTGTCAGTTGCATTTTGTGAGTACCCACTTTTATACAAAAAAAATTGTATTCTTAAATTATCTCTGGTAATGCACTAGGTGTGCGCGGCTTTCATTTGTTTTTCTTGTAGTGGGTGGGGTGCATAGACAGTTGCACATATGTCGTGTTTTTCACTGTGCCAGCTGTGGGCGGTTGGGGGTTGGATGGGTGATTGCACGTGTGCAGTGTGTTTTACTGTGCTGGCTGTTGGCAGTTGGGAGTTTTGTGGGTGGTTGCACATGTGCAGTGTGTTTCACTGTGCTGGCTGTGGGCAGTTGGGGCTAAGGGTGGTTTTACATGTGCTGTGTGTTTCACTGTTCTGGCTGTGGGGGGTGAGGGGTTTGGATGGGAGGTTGCACATGTGCAGTGTGTTTAATTTTGCTGGCTGTGGGCAACTGGGGATGAGTTGGTTGGATGGGTGGTTGCACCTGTGCAGTGTGTTTCACTGTGCTGGCTGTGGGCGGTTGTACATGTGCGGTGACGGTGTGTTGCACTGTGCCGGCTGTGGATATTGGATGGGTGGTTTCACATGTGCGGTGTGTTTTACTGTGCTGGTTGTGGGCAGTTGGGGCTGAGGGTGGTTTTGCATGTGTGTTGTCGTGTTTCACTGTGCTGGCTGTGGGCAGTTGGTGGTGAGGGGGTTAGAGGTGGGGTTGCACATGAGCGGTGTGTTTAACTGTGCCGGCTGTGTGGAGTTGGGGATTGGATGGGTGATTGCACATGTGTGGTGTGTTTCACTGTGGCAGCTCTGGGCAGTTGGGGGTGAGGGAGTTGGATGGGTGGCTGCACATGTGTGGTGTGTTTTGCTGTTCTGGCTGTGGGCAGTTGGTGGTTAGGGAATTACATGGGTGTTGTGTTTCACTGTCCCGACTCTGGGCAGTTGGGGGTAAGGAGGTTGGATGGGTGATTGCACATGTGCAGTGTGTTTTACTGTTCTGGCTGTGGGCAGTTAAGGGTGAGGGGGTTGGGTGGGTGGGTGGGTGGGTGGTTGCACATGTGTTGTGTGTTTAACTACTCTGGCTGTGGGGGGGTCATGGGTTTGGATGGGTGGTTGCACATGTGCGGTGTGTTTAATTTTGCTGGCTGTGGAAAGCTAGGGATGAGTTGGGTGAATGGGTGGTTGCACCTGTGCGGTGTGTTTCACTGTGCTGGTTGTGGGCGATTGGATGGGTGGTTGTACATGTGCGGTGTGTTGCACTGTGACTGCTGTGGACCTTTGGATTGGTGGTTGTATGTGTGTGGTGTGTTTCACTGTGCTGGCTGTGGGTGGTTGTACGTGTGCGGTGTGTTGCACCGTGGTGGCTATGGATACTGGATGGGTGGTTTCACGTGTGCAGTGTGTTTCACTGTGCTGGCTGTGGATGTTGGATAGGTGGTTGCACATGTGTGGTGTGTTTTTGGTAGAAAAAGAAAAGTCTTTCTGGACAGCCGCACTCCAAACAAACGTTGCCTTTATTCGTAATATAAAATAAAACAGCACTACACGCCATGACAAACTGGACCACTGACACGTTTCACACTATTCCTAGTGTTTAATCGAGCTATGATTAAACACTAGGAATGGTGTGAAACGCGTCAGCTGTCCAGAAGATCGGAGAATGTCTGTGGTGTGACAGCACTAACTGTAATACCTCTTTCTCATTGGTGTACTACAGCATATATCTGTGTTTTTCCGAATGGAGATGCTCTGGTTTTCGGTGTAGGCAATCCCATTGATATTTATTGGGAAGCAGTAGATGCCCCCCCCCCCCTTCAGATGTGCTGTGGTCCCGGGGCTGTGCCCAGTTAGTAGATGACCCCTCTCCTCCTCCGGTGTGCTGTGGTTCCTGCACTGTGCCCAGTCAGTTGATGCCTTCTCAGGTGTGCTGTGGTCCCCATGCAGTGCCCAGTCAACAGAGCCCCCCCTCAGGTGTGCTGTAGTCCCCAGGCTGTGCCCAGACAGTAGATGCCCCCTCTCCTCCTCCTCAGGTGTGCTCTGGTCCCCGGGCTGTGCCCAGTCAGTAGATGCTGCCTCAGGTGTGCTGTGGTCCCCAGGCTGTAGATGCCCCCTCTCCCCCCCTCAGGTGGCTGTAGTCCCCAGTCAGTAGATGCCCCCTCTCCCCCCCTGAGGTGTGCTGGGGTCCCTGGGCTGTGCCCAGTCAGTAGATGCCCCCTCTTCCCCCCTCAGATGTGCTGTGGTCTCTGGGCTGTACCCAGTCAGTAGATGCCCCCTCAGGTGTGCTGTGGTGTCTGGACTGTGCCCAGTCAGTAAATGCCCCCTCTCCTCACTCTCAGGTGTGCTGCGGTCCCCAGGCTCTGCCCAGTCAGTAGATGGTGCCTCAGGTATGCTGTGGTCCCCTGGTTGTGCCCAGTCAGTAGAAGCTGCCTCAGGTGTGCTGTGGTCCGAAGGCTGTGCCCAGTCAGTAGGTGCCCCCTCTCCTCCTCCTCCGGTGTGCTGTGGTCCCCAGGCAGTAGATGCCCCCCCTACCCCTCAGGTGCACTGTAGTCCCCAGTCAGTAGATGCCCCCTCTCCTCCCTCTCAGGTGTGCTGCCGTCCCCGGGCTGTGCCCAGTCAGTAGATGCCCCCTCTTCTCCCTCTCTTCCACCCTCAGGTGTGCTGTTCTCCCCAGACTGTGCCCAGCCAGTAGATGCCCCTCTCCCCCTTTTTCAGGTGTGCTGTGGTCCCCTGGCTGTGCCTATTCAGTAGATGCCCCCCTCTCCTTCTCAGGTGTGCTGTGGTCCCCATGCTGTGCCCAGTCAACAGAGGCCCCCCCTCAGGTGTGCTGTAGTCCCCAGGCTGTGCCCAGTCAGTAGATGCCCCCCTCTCCTCAGGTGTGCTCTGGTCCCCGGGCTGTGCCCAGTCAATAGATGCTGCCTCAGGTGTGCTGTGGTCCCCGGGCTGTGCCCAGTCAGTAGATGCTGCCTCTGGTGTGCTGTGGTCCCCAGGCTGATGCCCCCTCTTCCCCCCTCAGATGTGCTTCAGTCAATAGATGCCCCCTCTTCTCCTCAGGTGTGCTGTGGTCCCCATGCAGTAGATGCCCCCTCTTCTCCCCCTCAGGTGCGCTGTAGTCCCCAGTCAGTAGATGCCCCCTCTTCCCCCCTCAGATGTGCTGTGGTCTCTGGGCTGTACCCAGTCAGTAGATGCCCCCTCAGGTGTGCTGTGGTGTCTGGTCTGTGTCCAGTCAGTAAATGCCCCCTCTCCTCCCTCTCAGGTGTGCTGCGGTCCCCAGGCTCTGCCCAGTCAGTAGATGGTGCCTCAGGTGTGCTGTTGTCCCCTGGTTGTGCCCAGTCAGTAGAAGCTGCCTCAGGTGTGCTGTGGTCCTAAGGCTGTGCCCAGTCAGTAGATGCCCCCTCTCCTCCTCCTCCAGTGTGCTGTGGTCCCCAGGCAGTAGATGCCCCCCTACCCCTCAGGTGCACTGTAGTCCCCAGTCAGTAGATGCCCCCTCTCCCCCTCAAGTGTGCTGGGGTCCCTGGGCTGTGCCCAGTCAGTAGATACCCCTCTCCCCCTCAGGTGTGCTGTGGTCTCTGGGCTGTCCCCAGGCAGTAGATGCCCCCTCTCCTCCCCCTCAGGTAGGCTGTAGTCCACAGGCTGTGCCCAGTCAGATGCCCTCTCTCCCCCACTCAGGTGTGCTGGGGTCCCGGGCTGTGCCCAGTCAGATGCCCATCCTTCCCCCCTAAGGTGTGCTGTGGTCTATGGGCTGTGCCCAGTCAGTAGATGCTCCCTCAGGTGTGCTGTGGTCTCTGGACTGTGCCCAGTCAGTAGATGCCCCCTCTCCTCCTTCTCAGGTGTGCTGCGGTCCCTGGGCTGTGCCCAGTCAGTAGATGCCCCCTCTTCTCCCTCTCAGGTGTGCTGCGGTCTCCCCGGGCTGTGCCCAGTCAGTAGATGCTCCCCCTCGCCTCCCTCTCTTCCACCCTCAGGTGTGCTGTTCTCCCCAGACTGTGCCCAGCCAGTAGATGTCCCTCTCCCCCTTCTCAAGTGTGCTGTGGTCCCCCGGGCTGTGCCTATTCAGTAGATGCCCCCCTCTCCTTCTTAGGTGTGCTGTGGTCCCCGGGCTGTGCCCAGTCGGATGCCCCCTCTCCCCCGCAGGTGTGCTGTTGTCTCCAGGCTGTGCCCAGTCAGTAGATGCCCCCTCTCCTCCCTCTCTCCCCCCCCTTAAGGTGTGCTGTGCTCCCCAGACTGTGCACAGTCAGTAGATGCCCCCTCTCCCTCCTCTTCTTCCCCTCAGGTGTGCTGTTGTCCCCAGGCTGTGCACAGTCAGTAAATGCCCCCTCTCCCTCCCCCTCAGGTGTGCGGAAGTCCTCAGGCTGTGTCCAGTCACTAGATGCCCCTCTCTCCTCTTCCGGTGTGCTGTGGTCCCCAGGCTGTGCCCAGTCAGTAGATGCTGGCTCAGGTGTGCTGTGGCCCCTGGGCTGTGCCCAGTCAGTAGATGCCCCCTCTCCTCCACCTCAGATGTGCTGTGGCCTACAGGCTGTGCCCAGTTAGTAGATGCCCCCTCTTCTCCTCCTCATGTGTGCTGTGGTCCCCAGGCAGTAGATGCCCCTTCTCCTCCTAAGGTGTGCTGTGGTCCCGAGGCTGTGCCCAGTCAGTAGATGCAGCCTCAGGTGTGCTGTGGTCTCCGGACTGTGCCCAGTCATTAGATGTCCCCTCAGGTGTGTTGTGGCCCCCAAGCTGTGCCCAGTCAGTAGATGCCCCCTCTCAGGAGTGCTGTGGTCCCGGGCTGTGCCCAGTCAGTAGATGCCCCCTCACCTCCCCCTCAGGTGTGCTGTGGTACCCAGCTGTGCCCAGTCAGTATATGCTCCCTCTCAGGTGTGCTGTGGTCCCCAGGCTGAACTCAGTCATTAGATGCTCCCTCTCCTCCTCAGGTGGGCTGTGCCCAGTCAGTAGATGCCCCCTCCCTCAGGTGTGCTGTGGTCCCCGGGCTGTACCCGGTCAGTAGAAGCCCCCTCCCTCAGGTGTGCTGTGGTCCCCGGGCTGTGCCCAGTCAGTAGATGCCCCCTCTCCTCCTCAGGTGTGCTGTGGTCCCCGGGCTGTGCCCAGTCATTAGATGCTCCCTCTCCTCAGGTGTGCTGTGGTCCCGGGCTGTGCCCAGTCAGTAGATGCCCCCTTTCTCCTCCTCAGGTGTGCTGTGATCCCCCGGGCTGTGCCCAGTCAGTAGCCCCCTCCCTTAGGTGTGCTGTGGTCCCTGGGCTGTGCCCAGTCAGTAGATGCCACCTTGCCTCCTCAGGTGTGCTGTGGTCCCCGGGCTGTGCCCAGTCAGTAGATGCCCCCCTCCCTCAGGTGTGCTGTGGTCCCTGGGCTGTGCCCAGTCAGTAGATGCCCCCTCCCTCATGTGTGCTGTGGTCCCCGGGCTGTGCCCAGTCAGTAGATGCCCCCTCTCCTCAGGTGTGCTCCCCGGGCTGTGCCCAGTCAGTATATGCCCCCTCCCTCAGGTGTGCTGTGGTCTCCCGGGCTGTGCCCAGTCAGTAGATGCCCCCTCTTCTCCCTCTCAGGTGTGCTGCGGTCCCCGGGCTGTGCCCAGTCAGTAGATGCCCCCTCTCCTCCTCAGGTGTGCTGTGGTCCCCGGGCTGTGCCCAGTCAGTAGATGCCCCCTCTCCTCCTCAGGTGTGCTGTGGTCCCCGGGCTGTGCCCAGTCAGTAGATGCTCCCTCCCTCAGGTGTGCTGTGGTCCCCGGGCTGTGCCCAGTCAGTAGATGCCCCCTCCCTCAGGTGTGCTGTGGTCCCCGGGCTGAGCTCAGTGTGCGGCGTGGTGGCGGCTTGTCGTCCGTCGCACACCCCCCTCGCCTCGCCGACGCCCCCTCCCGCTGCCGCCTGTGCTGTTTAAATGGGCCAAGTTGGAGAAGCGGCGGCGAAGGCAAATCTTGTTTGGTCAGAGAGTGTGTGAACTCCGGCGTGTGACATGTAGAGGGATCCCCCGCACACCGGCAGAACACCCACCGCTCCTCATCCTCCTCCTCCTCCTCCTCATCTTCATCCTCAGTACCGGAGAGCCCGGCCGGCCGGCAGGTGGATGGCTGCAGATCAGCGCAGAGTGCCCGCAAAAGTTGGCTGAGCTGCCCGCCTGGACGAGGGGTCAGACAGGGGGCAGGAGGAAGCCGGGCACCGGAGGTGAGCGGGGGGCACAGGGCGCCCCGCACTGGGGGAGGTCGATAGGGGATCAATAAGCATTCTGTGAAGCGGCAGGATGTCTCCGGTGGCTCAGCCCTCTCCGGCATGTCATGTCTCAGTCGGGCTGGGAGACTCATCCTCGGCACAAGGAGCGCAGCAGCTGTGAGAGCCGGACACCCTCCGGACACCCTCCGCCGACACCGCCGGGGCACCATGCCGGCCATCAAGAAGGAGAGACCGGACCGCGAGGAGCTAGCCCTGGCCGCCTTTAACCAGCCCATGGACTCTCTGCCCGGGTACCTGGCCGCCGCTGCCATCCCCGTGGTCACCCCTCACCAGTCGGCTTATGAACACCTCTTTGCCCACCACGCTCACCGTGCCTACCTGGGACTACACGAGCCCCACCACCCGCCTCTGCCCGACGACCTGATGCTGGAGAGGTTCTCCTCAGTCCCGGACTTCCAGCCGCTCTTCGACCAGGGCGAGCCGTGTATCGAGGTGGAGTGCGGGGAGAACAAGGCTCTGCTCTACATCCAGAAGTTGTGTCAGGGCAGCAAGGGGCCCTCCATCCGCTACCGGGGAGAGTGGCTCACCCCCAACGAGTTCCAGTTCGTCAGCGGCCGGGAGACGGCCAAGGACTGGAAGAGGAGCATCCGACACAAAGGTACCGACCCCAGGGGGGCATCCCGGGGAGGAGAGGGCACAAGGAGGGCATCCCGGGGAGGAGAGGGCGCAAGGGGGGCATCCTGGGGAGGAGAGGGCACAAGGAGGGCATCCCGGGGAAGAGAGGGGGCGCAAGGGGGGCATCCTGGGGAGGAGAGGGCACAAGGAGGGCATCCCGGGGAGGAGAGGGCGCAAGGGGGGCATCCTGGGGAGGAGAGGGCACAAGGAGGGCATCCCGGGGAAGAGAGGGGGCGCAAGGGGGGCATCCTGGGGAGGAGAGGGCACAAGGAGGGCATCCTGGGGAGAAGAGGACACAGGGGGCACACTGGGGCTTTCTGGGGATGAGAGGGCACAGGGGGGCATCCTTGGGAGACGAGGACACAAGTGGGCATCCCAAGAAGGAGAGGGCACAGGGAGGCATCCTGGGGAGGAGAGGGCACAGGGGGGCATCTAGGGGAGGAGAGGGGAACACAGCACAGACTGACCATTTATTGATCCCATTATTATTAATGACCCTTTTTATAAATTATTTATTGATCTCAGTATTATCGGTGATCCCAGTGTTATTAGAGCCCCCTTTATTATCATTATTTTTAGCAACCGCAGACCGCAAATGATCATTTATTTATCCCAGTATTCTCTGTGACCCCAGTATTCTCTGTGACCCCAGTATTATCATAGATCCCAGTATTGCACTAACCCCAGTGTTATCAGTCATCCCGTTATTATTAGTGACACCAGACTATTCATTTATTGATCCCAGTGTTATCAGTGACCTCAGAAATTGCAGTTACCCCAGTGTTACCAGTCACCCCATTATTATTAGTGACCCCAGTGTTACCAGTCACCCCATTATTATTAGTGACCCCAGTGTTACCAGTCACCCCATTATTAGTGACCCCAGTGTTACCAGTCACCCCATTATTAGTGACCCCAGTGTTACCAGTCACCCCATTATTAGTGACCCCAGTGTTACCAGTCACCCCATTATTATTAGTGACCCCAGTGTGATCAGTCAACCCATTATTATTAGTGACCCCAGTGTGATCAGTCACCCCATTATTATTAGTGACCCCAGTGTGATCAGTCACCTCATTATTATTAGTGACCCCAGTGTTATCAGTCACCCAATTATTATTAGTGATCCCAGTGTTACCAGTCACCCTATTATTCCTAGTGACCCCAGTGTTATCAGTCACCCCATTATTATTATTAGTGGCCCCAGTGGTACCAGTCACCCCATTATTATTATTATTATTAGTGATCCCAGTGTTGCCAGTCACCCCATTATTCCTAGTGACCCCAGTGTTATCAGTCACCCCAATATTGTTATTGACCCCATTGTGATCATTCACTCCGATATTAGTGACCCCAGTGTGACCAGTCACCCCATTATTATTAGTGACCCCAGTGTTACCAGTCACCCCATTATTATTAGTGATCCCAGTGTTACCAGTCACCCCATTATTATTAGTGCCCCCCTTGCTGCCAGTCACCTCATTAGTGACCGCAGACTGATCATATAGTGACCCCAGTGTTACCAGTCACCCCCTTATTATTAGTGACCCCAGTGTTACCAGTCACCCCCTTATTATTAGTGATCCTAGTGTTACCAGTCACCCCATTATTATTAGTGAGCCCAGTGTTACCAGTGCCCCCAGTGTTACCAGGCACCCCATTATTATTTGTGACCCCCCTTGCTGCCAGTCACCTTATTAGTGACCGCAGACTGATCATATAGTGACCCCAGTGTTCTCCTGAATTGATGTCGGTGATATTGATGGATTGTATACAGACTGTCATGTCCCCCCCCCCGTAATAAGTTGGGGAAGTCTTTGTCTTATCACAGTGACAGTTCCCATTGATGAGGGTGAATGGGACTCCATATGGTGTGTGTGTGGGGGGGGGCTGAACCTCTCTGCCCAGATCCCTTTTCTCTTCCTGGCAATTTAGTTTAGAGAGGGGGGGGGGGGGGGGGGGTCCAACCAAACGTGGTTCCAGGAATCTCCCAGGGCTGGAGTTGTTCAGTGACACCATCTTTCCTCCCTCCCCCTCCCCCCCCCCCTCTTCTCCCCGGTGACCCCGGCTCTCCGGATGGGGATTTGGCACTGAGGCTGTCGGGGTTATAGAGGTAAATGGGGAGGTCCCCCCCCCCCCCCCCTCCTCCTCCTCCTCCCTGCTCGGGGCACACAGACCATTCGCTCCTCACATCGGGATGATGGATGTGTGTGGTCTGACGGGGAGAGGCGGAGAGCCTGGCATGGTGAGAGGAGTGTGTGCGGGGCGGGGGGGGCAGGTAGACCGGCCGGCGGCGGGGCTGAGTAGTGAGTACATCGGCGGGTAGAGGGGAGCGATGATCGGGCACTAGGTTCAGGCTGATCCCGGACAGATCAGATTGCCGGTGTGATATCCGATCCTTCCTGGGGGGGGGGAGGTGTCCATCTGACAGGTCATCGCTAATGAGAGCTCATTAAGCCCACCCGGGGGGCTGGAAGGAGGGAGGGGGCACGATAAGTGTGTTTATTTGTCTGGATGCTCACAGTGTGCTCTCTGGCAGTCGGTGACATTGGGGCCCCTAGGTGAGGAGTAGATGTGCAGACTCGGGGCCCCAGTCTATATGTAGGATTGGTGGAAAGTGAGGAGCGGTGAGGGTTGTGGTCTCCCCACCATCACATTCCAGCCATCAACTTCTTCTCTCACTTTGTCTGCACATTTGCAACATTGTCTGAGGTTCCTAAAATGTATTTAGTTGGCTGGACTGTGACCAGTGCAGGTCTGAAGAGAAGTGTGTTCTGATCCGGTTCTGTATAGTATTGGGAGTAGTGTGTTCTGATCCGGTTCTGTATAGTATTGGGGGGAGTGTGTTCTGATCCGGTTCTGTATAGTACTGGGAGGAATGTGTGTTCTGATCTGGTTCTGTATAGTATTGGGAGGAATGTGTGTTCTGATCCGGTTCTGTATAGTACTGGGAGGAGTGTGTGTTCTGATCCGGTTCTGTGTAGTATTGGGAGGGGTGTGTGTTCTGATCTGGTTCTGTATAGTATTGGGGGGAGTGTGTGTTCTGATCCAGTTCTGTGTAGTATTGGGAGGGGTGTGTGTTCTGATCTGGTTCTGTATAGTACTGGGAGGGGTGTGTGTTCTGATCCGGTTCTGTATAGTATTGGGAGGAATGTGTGTTCTGATCCGGTTCTGTATAGTACTGGGAGGGGTGTGTGTTCTGATCCGGTTCTGTATAGTATTGGGAGGAATGTGTGTTCTGATCTGGTTCTGTATAGTATTGGGGGGAGTGTGTGTTCTGATCCAGTTCTGTGTAGTATTGGGAGGGGTGTGTGTTCTGATCTGGTTCTGTATAGTATTGGGGGGAGTGTGTGTTCTGATCCGGTTCTGTATAGTATTGGGGGGAGTGTGTGTTCTGATCTGGTTCTGTATAGTATTGGGGGGAGTGTGTGTTCTGATCTGGTTCTGTATAGTATTGGGGGGAGTGTGTGTTCTGATCCGGTTCTGTATAGTATTGGGAGTAGTGTGTTCTGATCCGGTTCTGTGTAGTATTGGGAGGAGTGTGATCTCATCTGGTTCTGTATAGTACTGGGAGAGGTGTGTTCTGATCTGGTTCTGTATAGTATTGGGAGGGGTGTGTGTTCTGATCCGGTTCTGTATAGTACTGGGAGGGGTGTGTGTTCTGATCCGGTTCTGTATAGTATTGGGAGGGGTGTGTGTTCTGATCCGGTTCTGTATAGTACTGGGAGGGGTGTGTGTTCTGATCCGGTTCTGTATAGTACAGGGAGGGGTGTGTGTTCTGATCCGGTTCTGTATAGTATTGGGAGGGGTGTGTGTTCTGATCCGTTATGTATAGTATTGGGAGGGGTGTGTGTTCTGATCCGGTTCTGTATATTATTGGGAGGGGTGTGTGTTCTGATCTGGTTCTGTAGTACTGGGAGGGGTGTGTGTTCTGATCCGTTTCTGTATAGTATCGGGAGGGATGTGTGTTCTGATCCGGTTCTGTATAGTATCGGGAGGGGTGTGTGTTCTGATCCGGTTCTGTATAGTACTGGGAGGGGTGTGTGTTGTGATCCGGTTCTGTATAGTACAGGGAGGGGTGTGTGTTCTGATCCGGTTCTGTATAGTACTGGGAGGGGTGTGTTTTCTGATCCGGTTCTGTATAGTACTGGGAGGGGTGTGTTTTCTGATCCGGTTCTGTATAGTACTGGGAGGGCTGTGTGTTCTGATCCGGTTCTGTATAGTACTGGGAGGGCTGTGTGTTCTGATCCGGTTCTGTATAGTACTGGGAGGGCTGTGTGTTCTGATCCGGTTCTGTATAGTACTGGGAGGGGTGTGTGTTCTGATCCGGTTCTGTATAGTACTGGGAGGGGTGTGTGTTCTGATCCGGTTCTGTATAGTACTGGGAGGGGTGTGTGTTCTGATCCGGTTCTGTATAGTACTGGGAGGGGTGTGTGGACACAAGGTGCTGATCACCTGCAGATCCGTTCCTTGACATGCACTCCACACACTAGATTTAGGAAGGCGTCACGTTGTGCGATTTGCGCCTGTGTTTGCTTAGCCTGAAACTCATCACCTTTCTCTGTCTCTCTCTCTTTCATGTGCTGCTTCCAGGGAAAAGTCTGAAGACTCTTATGTCAAAAGGAATCTTACAGGTACATCCTCCAATCTGTGATTGCCCTGGGTGTCGAATTTCGTCTCCAGTGGTAAGATCATCGCTCACACTCCATTTTTACCCCACGTTATGCTTCATTTGACAAGAGCTTGTGTGGTCAGAGAGGTTCTGACACGGTTCACGTCGCTCGGCGTGCATGTGGGTGTTGATTGCATGACAGATGTTGTGATTTTTGGGGGTCTTTCAGGAAATGTGTTCTCATCTAACAAGGAAAACAATCTTTCTTGGCTCCAATTATCACTTTCCTCCAGACAAACAAATATCTCCACAGCCAAACCAAGGGGGATTTATTTATTCACTTACGGTTTACGTAATCGTTTTTGCAGTATGTTTCTTCTCAGAGCGTGGCTACGCTCCATGTATTGGTTGTCTAAGTGGAAGTTCGCTTTGTGCCGAGGTGTTGGGCATCTCATGTGACTTTATGATGTGGTCCAGGTTTGTGAAAGAGATTTTATTGATTGTTGTGTTAAAAATGTATTATTAAAATATAGTTCACCTAATTTCACAAAGCATCTTCAATACTATTACATTTAACTGGAGTGGAATGTGATTGGTTGCTTATTACATGCTTGTAGATAAATTCTGTTGAGTCAACCAATCAAAATCTTATTGTGTGGCTAGCTTTGTGGTATTGGCTACATTTGTTGGTGCTTTTGAGGGAACAGCGGCTGCAGATGTTTATTCATTAGTTAAGATGATGGGTTGGCAAGGTGTCTGGGCATCGAATGATTAGGCAGTATTCTGTTTGGGTGCCAGCAGACCTCCAGGGCTCCACCGGTTAACTAATATCTAGAGATATTTCAATTGGCTGTTTTGGATCAATTTTGCCATTGATTCTACCCCACCCCCGATAGGCTGGCGCCGATTGTGTCTGGGCACATGTTGCCTCCAAAGGCAGAGACATACAGGCCCGTATGACCTTGGTGATGTCAGTAGACAGCTTGGCATTGTCCTTTCCAAGACCAGATAGTCAGTGCAGAGCTATAGAGTGTTGGATGCTTGGAATGGATGGGCTGATTAACCAGTCAAGAATGTTCTAATAATGTGAGAGGAAAACTGTGTAATGGCTTCTGCTAAGTTTATCAGAATGAATTGTTTGTCTTTTTCCTCTTTTGTAGCGAATGGCACTTGTATAGGTGCAATACAAGGCAATACGAAAGGCAAATCCACTTTGCACTACAAGTGGAAACTACAAGTGCAAAGTGCACTTAAAATTGCACTGAAAGTGCACTTGGAAGTGCAGTTGCTGTAAATCTGAGGGGTAGATCTGAAATGAGGGGAAGCTCTGCTGATTCTATTCAATCACGTGGAAGCTAAAATGCTGTTTTTTTATTTTCCTTGCATGTCCCCCTCAGATCTACAGCGACTGCAATTCCAAGTGTACTTTCAGTGCAATTTCAAGTGCAGTTTGCACTTGTAGTGCAAAGTGGATTTGCCTTTAGTAAATAACCCCCCTAGTGTCATGTAATGACTGAGCTTGTTGTTTATATGCCATGTCCACCCGCTGGCTTCTCATATATCTTGGGAACTCCCTGCCAGGGATGATGTCTGTGCTTCCATGACTTTTTATAGCCATGCAACCAAGTCACACTCTTCATGCTGCTTTCTCCATAATATTAGACAGTCCAGATGTGGGTGGAAACCCTCACATAATGGCTATGGAGGTTACATAGGTGCCATCATTTATCTACTTTAGAGGTACACAAAGTTATGTGATTCATTTTTCTGGTGCTCAGGTTTGATTAATTATCCCTAAAGCTCACCACACATATTGCAATGACTGCACAATCTCCTTTAAGATCTACCAAAAGTATGGAGTGCAAGAACATGTCTGATTGGATACAGATTGGTTGGCTAAATTAGGTAGGACTTTGTATTGCATAGATTTGGTAGATGTAAGTTTGATTGTACACAGATTGTACGGTCAGATTGAAATGTGTATAGTGAGCCTTAAAGTCCTTTCACTGTGCAGTGTGGCTAGTAAGGATGAGCTCTGGCGTGTTCGCATAGTACACGTGCAGAGCCCGCCAGGAAGTCTGCACGGCGCTAATCACAGCCAGGGAGACATTTCCCGATCTCTGCAGCCGAGCATCGGGAAATGTCTTCCTGGCTGTGATTAGCACAGCGCCGCGTAGACTTCCTGGCGGGCTCTGCACGTGTACTATGCGAACACGCTGGAGCTCATCCTTAGTGGCTAATGCCCTGTACACACGACCGGTTTTCCCATCAGAATAAACTCTGACGTTTTTTTCCGATGGAGTACAATGTGTGTGTTTCTGTAATATAATTGTGAATCTACGAATGAGTGACTTGTATATCGCTACAGATGCAAACTGAATTGCCTTTAGGTGCTTTTTGCAGCCTGTGTCTTCCTGGCTGATGCGGTCATTTACCCCGTAGGATCTCGACACGCTTTGGACACACAGTCGTACACGCGTATATATATATATATACTGGGCCAATTTGAACAGGATCCAATTAACCTACCAGCATGACTGTCTTGCATACACACGGTCACACCAAATTCCGACCGTCAAGAACGCGGTGACGTACAACACTACGATGAGCCGAGAAAAATGAAGTTCAATGCTTCCGAGCAAGCGTCGACTTGATTCTGAGCATACATGGTTTTTAGTCCGTAGGAATTGCCTCCAGATGAACGGAAATTCTGTCGGAAAAAGTCTGATGGGGCATCCACACGGACGGAATATCCGATGCAAAGCTTTTATCTGACTTTTTCCATCTTAAATTCCGCTTGCGTGCACAAAGCATTAGGGAGAGCTGTAATAGAGGGTTTGTAAAAAGTTACCAGTGCAAACACTGGGAGAAAATACAAATTTATTGCAATGAATTTCTCTGTTAGGGATTGAACACATGATCCCAGCTTCAAAGCCTAGTACACACCATGGGCCAGATTCTCATAGAATTTCGCTTGCGTACCGTAAGCCATTTACACTACGCCGCCGCATCGTACTAGAGCAAGTGCCGTATTCTCTAACCATTTGCTCCGTAGTTTGCGTAGCGAAAATGGCCCAGCGTAAGCCCGCGTAATTCAAATGAGGCGGCTTGTATTTAAATGAAGCGCGCCCCCGCGTCGAACGAACTGTGCATGCGCCGGCCGGGGAAAAAGCCCAGTGCGCATGCTCCAGCTCAAATCGGAAAGCGTCGTTGAAACCGACGTCAAAACCACGTGAGCGTCACTACGCAATGCCCCTATTTGCGAACGAGTTAGTAAAACGACGTAAGCGATGGAAAAAGCCGACGCTGACCCGACGCCATACTTAACATGGCATCCGACGGTACTTCGTAAGGTTACTCCACATAGAAGCTGGGGTAACCTTACGCGGACGAAAACGACGTACGCAACGACGGGGCGGCGTAAAAGCGATCGGGAATCGGCGTACTAGCCCCATTTGCATATGCAAATGAGAAAACGTAAAGACCACCTAGTGGCCGGAGTTGTCATTACAACTACGATCCGCAAGTGTAATGGTTTTACACTTGTCGGATGTTGAAGCGTATCTATGCAAAAGTGATGCTAAGCATCACCCGCATAGATACGAGGCAAAAAAAACGGCGATACGACTGGGTATCTGAGATACTCCGTCGTATCGCCGCTGAGAATCTGGCCCCATGAGTTTTTTGTTTCAACCCAACAGGTTGAATGGGAAAAAAGGCGGTTTCTCCGGTTGGAGCCACTGTACTAACAATACTGTGTTAGTACAGCAGGCTAATGGTCCAACATAACAACCCCAAACACAACTCCAAGATGACCACTTCCTTGCTAAAGAAGCCGCGGGTAAAGGTGATGGACTGGCCAAGCATGTCTCTAGACCTAAACCTTGCTGAGCAAGGTGGAAGAGCGCAAGGTCTCAAAACACAAATTGCATTGTTAAATCTGATCAATTTGCGCTGCATCAGTGTGAACCGAGACTTAAAGTGAAATTAAACTCTGGTATGTGTTCTTAAAGTGTTTGTTACCCTAAAAAAAATGGACCCTCTTCCCTTAAAGCATGTTATACAGCACAGTGCTTGTGCTGCTTAATCTGGTCCCCTGTATCACCTGAAATACCTGGCTGATCCTGCCTAGCTATGTCCTCTGTAAACTGACCACGATTTATCAGGGCTACTGAGCCCTGACATCGTAGTCAGTTTATGTGCCCCTGTCATCCACAGCCCTGCTCTCTTCTCTCCTCCTCTCCCCTCCCTGCCTGTCATTAATTCCCTTTCATCGCATTTTTATCGCCGCCAGCTCCGTCTGTCTGTTGCTAAGGGCATTTATTCATTCCAATGACCACAATAAATGAATATTCTGGCCAATGGAATGAATGAGCACCTAAATCCATTTGTCTTTAGGCATGTTTGTGACGCTGCTTTTTCGTCTCCTGGAGCATGGGCATCCAGGGGAGGATATAAATGCACGGGGCCTGAGTGTCACTTTAAGTGGTCTAGAAATTTGGCTTGGGTGCCAAACATCAGATTTTTTTATATTTTGCTGCTAGCTTGAAGAATTAAGCGGATGGCTTTGGACTTTGTGCTGCATTGGTTCCACCAAGCCTGTCCCCTGCTCTTCTGCCAAAGGTCCTTGGAGGTAGCCGCACTTTGTTTACAATTTGATGGTCGTTACTTTTTGCTCCCCATTATAGTTGGACTAATACTCTAGTAACTTTACAAACCTGTTCATCCCGGTCTTGTCGCCAAGAACGAGGAATCAGCCAGCCCTGTGGATTTATCTGCGGCTTTTATCTTGAGGTATGAACTAACCTTAGCAACAGACAGCCGGAGCTGGCGGCGATAAAAATGCGATGAAAGGGAATTAATGGTGAGGAACAGTAAAATCAATGAAATCCTATAGGCAGACGGAAGAAATTAGTCAAAAAGACAATTTTGTGGGATCAAATGGCAGTTTCATTGATATCATTATTTTATTGCCCGACTTCAGTGCATTTTATACCGCAATATAATTTGAGATTTTAAAGGGTTCCTTTATGTGTGCTGAGGCGTGTCTTTTCTCATATTTTATCAAGGCTTTGGGCTAGTGTGATTTTTCCTTTTTGAACTGAATCTCTTTGTGCTGGCTTATATGCTGTATTTTTTAGGAGGTTTTAATTGTAAGCTATGAGGGCAAGACTGTTGCTGGACTACATAAACAATAAAGAAAAGGTTGCAGTGATTATTTGATGTTTTTTCTATATATTTTTATCATTTTTTTTTTTTTTTTATGTGTCTTTACACACTGTTCGTATAAGTACCTAAATGAGGTCAGAACTCTGAGCCAATTGGTGCTCTGTTGTGTACATTGCAGTGTGTAAATGTTTATAGGCAGGGAGAGCAGAGGGGAGACTTTTTCAGTTTGTTGCTGATCATTTGCCCAGTTGTAGGCTGTGCTGCTTCTTGGATTAGGTTGTATTGCTTTAAGAAGTTGTTTCCAACGTGTGGCCCAGGCATGTCTGTAGGGATGTATGGGGGATGTCTTGGATTGGATTGGATTGGATTGGATTAAATACTTATAGAGCGCCAAATGCAAGTTGTGATACTCGCGTCTAAGCGCTTACCAACAAGCTAAGGGGGGGGGGGGAGTGTCAGGGCACAGCAAGCCTATCCCTACTCCCTGACAATGGACCGCAGCCTAGGATTAAGGCAGCGTCCTGCTAAGGGCTTGGAAGGTGCGGGTCTCTATCTATAGGCTTGTGAAAACAAAAGTGTCTTCAAGCCCTTACGGAAGGCCATCAAGGAGGTGGATGCTCGGAGCTGATGAGGGAGCTGGTTCCACAAGCATAGCAGCCGCGGCGGCTGACAATGAGAATGTAGGCACAGGCCCCTCTGGAAGGATGCCGGGGTTGCCAGATTTCAGTGCAGTGGCAGCAGTGGGGGACTTCCAATAGTGGCAGGCAAGTAAATGCCATGTGGCTATATCTAGAGGGATGTTGGGGGGAGAGGGGGGGTCTTGTGCCCCTCCCTGATTTCAGTTGCGCCTCCCCCAAATCTTTCTGCCCACAACCTTGACTCTACCTTTCTACACAGCACATGAATTTGAAATCCAATGTCCTAATCTATTATTATTTTCTAAATTTGTAAATAGAAAACCGTGCCCCAAAAAAAGGTTGTGAATGAGGGAAGATCGTTCAAGGAACATTACTCAGATAGGTGCATTATCTATCTATCTATATCAGTGATCGATAGTTGGTGATCTCCTCAACTTTTTTTGCTCAGCAGCTATCCTTATTGTTAGTGTATTTTATGTGTGTCCCAAGACGATTCCTCTTCTTCCAAAGTGGCCAAGGAAGGTCAAAAGTTTGGACACCCCTTAAAGAGACTCATGTGAAAGTTGGAACCTGTTGTCGGTGTAAAGTGTGGCCATCAAGAGATGAATGCCTTCCATGGAAACTTTCCTGATGACAGAATACTGGGATTCTCTGACAGGCAAGGTCCCAGAAATTTAGGGTAGTGTTGGCGCTTTGTTTTGCTAATCCCATCCCCCATTCTTATCAGCGCTGTGCTGTGACGCACACACTCAGCGGTCAGAAGGAAGGTTGTGGAAGGCAGGAAAGGGCAGGTAGGCATCAAGAGGTGCCAAAGCTTTGCTTCTGAAGCCTGGCACACCACTTTGTTTTTTTTCATTCAACCTGCTGGGGTTGAAAAAAAAAGACAGTTTGGCCAGAGCCCCTGTACTAACGATCTGACATTAGTACAGCACATTCTTCTGCTGCTCTTTTGTGTTCTGATAGGGGGACGGCCCCCTCGCGCAAACACTCCGGTCACTTTCACTTTCAGCCATTGTGTCGACTGCTGGTTTTCCAGCATGCTCGTCCGACAGAAGCTGGCCAAACTTCTGGCTTCTGACCGACCGGTTGCCATACTAGGCTTGGGCCCAGGTTCACACTGGGCTGCGGGAGTGAAGCCGTACGAGTTCAGCTGAACTCAGAGACTACGAGACTACTTTTTGAAATCGGTGCAATGCCGCAGATGCAGCATCGCGCCGATTAGGACAGTGCCATTGCTGGCAATTTGCAGCGAAATCTGCCGTTTTTGACATGTGATTTGACATGCCAAATCGCATGGCAAAACGCACGAGTGTGAACCAGGGCTTAGAATCATATGAGATTCAGCCCTGACAAAAAGTTTAGGAGGAAGATGAAGATATATATACCTAGATTAGCTCCCCACTTTCTCCCTTTAAGGCCCATTTCACAATGATACATTTTTCCTGCATTTTTTTTTTTTTTTTTTGCACTGTGGATTTTTCCTGCATTTTTACTCTGGAAGAAAAATGCAAGAAAAATGTTTCCCCATTTAAATCCTATGGGACTTTTCACACCACTGCGCTGTGGGTGCGGTGCATTTTAAAAAGTCCTGCATGCTGCATCTTTGGTGCAGTGTTGAAAACACCAAAAACTCTGCTTCCCATTAAAATGAATGGAAATTGCGGTAAAAGCGAACTGCGATTTGTGTGTTTGCGTTTTATGAGTCACAGGTCAGTTTTTCACAGGTGCAGACAATGCAAAAATGCACCATAAACGCAAAGGAAACGCATATGAAACACATTAATTTGTTTTTTACCGCACTTTTACTACAGAGCAGTGTGAAGGGGCCCTAATAGTAGTGTGGTGTGCAGAGAGGTCAATGACCAGGCTATACTGTCTGGCAAAAGTACTTGCTTTACAAAACCAGTTGAACAGAATGACAAAATATTTGGCAGGTGAACCAGTTCACATAAATGCCTTTCCATAGTTTATTTACCTATTTGTCTGCAGTTGTTCTTTAAATACATAAAGCCTTGCATTTAAAAAAATATATATTTTTGCTTGGAGATTCGTCCCAAGTGCTCTTAACTTTCCTTTTTTTTTTTTTTTTTATTGAAATCTTCAGTACTTTGAGTCTGCACCAGTGTTCCCTTCTGCATAAAGGGGAGCCCTAAAGTGTACAAACCAGAAAAAATGCTCAGTTTTGGTTGAATGAAGGTAATGCAACATTAAGTCGTTTGAAAAGATATATTATCTTTGAAGAAGCAAGCCATTAGTCCTCATAAAAATTTATGGCCAGGAATTGCAACTGTACTCGTGTTGCATTGAAATGTTATGGAGGAAGACCACGCCAACTAAATTGGTGAGAAAAATTTATTATTTACATATTACCATACCAACTCCAGGCACCAATTTTTTTTATTTTTTATACTGTATTCCTCAGTAGGCATAAATAATTGTAATCCACTTTTTTGTACATCAAATGCTTTTGCAGACTGAGGTATTAGCTTGCAAAAGTAGCAGTGATCTCATCGCTCCTCTAGACCAGGGATCCTCAAACTACGGCCCTCCAGCTGTTGCGGAACTACACATCCCATGAGGCATTGTAAAACTCTGACATTCACAGACATGACTGGGCATGATGGGAATTGTAGTTCCTGAACAACTGGAGGGCCGTAGTTTGAAGACCCATGCTCTAGACGGTGCCTGGGCAGTGCTGTGGGTGGGGCACTGCAGGCTCCACTCGCTACAGGCTGCCTGCAGAAAACTACAGAAGGGGGCGGAGACAAAACCAGTCTCCCTGCACAAGTAGAGAGCAGCAGTGACCGGTCTTTAACAGCAAAAGCCTTACACTGGTAAAAAAAGTTATCGCGTCTACAAACTATGGGATATTTTTATGGCATTTTTCTTTATTTTTAATTGTTTACTAGTAAAGGCGGCGATCAGCGTTTTTTTTTTTTGGGGTGAACCAGTGACATTATTGCAGTGATCAGTGCTAAAAATATGGACTGTTACTGTACTAATAACACTGGCAGGAAAGGGGTTAACATCAGGAGCAATTGAAGGGTTAAATGTGTGCCTAGCTGGTGCTAGCTTTGGGGGTTGCTCTGACTGGATAAAGACAGAAATTGGTGCTTGGCAAAAACACAAGATCTCTATCTTCTCTTCTGTCAGAACGGCGATCTGCCTTGTTTACATATGCAGATTGCTGTTCTGCCCCTCTGGAGTCCACCGGACCTGCTGATTGGCATCCCCTGTGTCCAATCAGCGTGCAATCGTACCTCCAGTGGGGAGTGCGCACCCTCCAGTGTCTATTGCACAAAATGATGTGCAGGTACAGTCAGCAAGTTGTTAAAGCGGAGGTCCGCCTAAACAAATACTGCAGCTGCTGACTTTTAATAAATGGACACTTACCTGTCCAGGGTGCCCACCACTCCTCACTGGTCCCCGCTACCTTCTGGGACCTGTGTGTTTCCCATAAGACAGCAAGGAAGGACAGTGTAGGCGCTGGACATGACGTAGGTCACCGCTCGGCGCATGTTTTAAGCGATTTGCATTTACGTCCGGCGTAAAGTTGGACCAGGGAACGAACGCTGTAGATTTTTACGCCGTTTACGTAGTACGAGAATAGGGCTGTGCGTAGATTACGTTCATGTCGTAGGCAGTGTTTTGACGTATCTTAGGCAGTGACTGTGAGCATGCGCACTGGGATGCGTCCAAGATACAACGCACGCGCCGTTAGTTTTTATTACTTGTTTGAAGCTCAGCCCATCATTTGCATGGAGTCACGCTTCATTTAAATGTTACACGCCCACTTCCACCTACGTTGACTTACGCCGACGAATGTACGCTATGCCGGCGCAACGTTGGGAGCATTTGCTTTGTGAATTCCATGCCGGCCTCGCAACGTTGTGCCGGCGTAGCGTATAGAAGATACGCTACGCCTGCATAAAGATGCGCCCAGGTATGTGAATCTACCCCAAGGTCTTCTAGGTCCTGAGAACCTGATGGGGATAGATTGCCAGACGCTGCCGTCATTTTATTCTGTATGCAGGAAGGTTCTATTAAAAATTGATGCATCAAAATAGCCGTATGACTGAATGGAAATTGCTATCCCTGCAATGAAATATTGATTGTTGCAGATCCAACAATAGCCAGCAATTCACAAGACGTATTTACTGATTGTTCTGTCACGGGCTATTGTAAAATGAATACACCCTAAATAAGTGCGTTCCCTGCATCCATTTCCCACTGTCCACTTCTTTCATTTCATCTTGATATATGGATGATGGTGATACAGGCCAGTCAGTGAAAACAAAAAACATCTTGCTAATATACTCCAACTGGATAGAAATTCTTATAATGCCAGATCAAGAGACGACGTGTACATCCTACAGAGCACTGTGCCCCCTCACTTATGCCAATCTTTATGATCAATGGACATAAATGAGCTCAATGGCACGTATTAAAGGGAATCTTTACCCATAAAAAATAAAAAATCGTGTGTAAAATTTTCAGTCTAGTCAACCTGACTATGTACTAAGTCTCGTCTGAGTAGGGGGCGGCCTAAACAAAAGATGGCAGTCTTCAGGTTTCCCAGCATGCACCTCTTCTTTCTTTAGGCTGCTGTGAATGGCACGGTGTGCTGCAATATTATTATTACTACAGGTATTTATATAGCAATGAGGATTTACGTAGCCATTTTGTACATTCAGGGAGCTTACAATCTAAGGCCCCTCACTCACATTCATACAATTTAGTCAGGAGCTGATTAACCCACCAGCATGGCTTTGAAGTGCAGGAGGAAACCCACACAGGTACTGGAAAAACATGCAAATTCCAAGCAGGCAGTACCATGGTTGGGATTCGAAGCGAACTGAACAAAAAAAAAAACACCTCAGGAGGCACAACTGTACTAAATATGCAATGTTAGTACAGCAATCCTTCCAACTGAGGTATTGTGTTCTAACAGGGGGACCCCCCCCCCCCCAGAAGACACCGGTCAGTGCTTTCAGCCATTGGCTGAGGGCGCTGATTGGATGCCGATCGGCAGACCTTTTTCAGTCGTTCCCCTTTGCTTCTTTCGGACCGGCTGCCGTACACATGGGTCAAGAGCCACCAAATATTCAGCGTGTGTGTACGCCACTTTAGTGCTAAGCATTTAGGCCCCATTCATACTTGTGTGACTTGTCATACAACTATGGATCCCAAAGTCACATGACAAGTCACACCCCATGTTTCTCAATGATAACCGGTCATATCTGTGTGACTTTAGAGTAGTTCCTGCACTACTTTGGTCCACCTTTTTATGGGACTTGAGGTCCATAGACCTCAATGTAAATCCTCAAATGTCGCACCTGCATGATACAGATGCAATTTGTGTGCGACTTATGAATGCTGGCAATGAAAAAAAATGGAAAAAAAAAAACAGCTCTGCTCTCCCCTCTAAAACATCTTGTCCTATTAAAAAAAAAAAGTCCCCCCGGTGTAGATCCATCGTCAATCACTCCACCCGCTGCCATGGCCATTGTTTTTTTAATTTTTTTTTTAATTTTGCCATGGGGTCCTCTTTAAAATCCATACCAGACCCTTGGGTCTGGTATGCATTTGAGGGGGGTAACCCCACACATTTTTTGCCATTTGTTTTTCGTTGCTGGCATTCTCTTTTTACATTCAGCTGTCAGTGTCAGTCATCAGTTTTTAAGGGCGGGCTTCCCGGCCCACTACTTAACAACCAGCACAGAATCTGAATCGGTTGATCAATTTTCATCTGATTCGAATCATTCCGAAAATGTGGAATTTGTTAGAAAATAAAGAAACTAAACACATTTTCTGCACATGTCTAAGGACTTTGTGAAGCACAAACAAGAGATCACAAAAGCCAAAGTCGTAACAAAGTCACACTCATCCAAAATTGCCTCAAGTAGCAGAGTAAAGCCACAATGGAAATCGCACAATTTTTAAGTTGCACAAGTGTGAATAGGAACTTTTAGCCACTGTGCTGCCCAATATGCACCTCAATCAAAAGATTTCCTCCCTGCCTGACATCAACATCATTTAACCCACTTTCTCTGAGCAAGTTATCCTGGATCCACCCCAGCCTGTGACTGAACATGGAGAAGAGAAGCAGCACAATGATGAGCTGATCTCTCTATCACTCTGCCTTCTACCCCTATCAGTATGCTTGTCAGCACATGAACTGTATATTTCGGTGTACTGCTTCTTCCTCTTATACTTCATCCATGCTGTACAGGAATTGCAAGAGGCAGATACCAGGTCAAATCCAGGTACTTACTCTGCTTGCATTTAAATATATACAGTATCTGACAAATGTGAGTACACCACTCACATTTTTTGTACATTTTTATTATATGTAGTGGAAGAGGACTCCAGTGGTGGCAACCTGTGAAGCTCCGTTGAACTCCATGCCCAAGAGGGTTAAGGCAGTGTTAGAAAATAATGGTGGCCACACATAATATTGACACTTTAGGCCCCATTTTCACTTAGGGGTGTACTCACTTTTTTTGCCAGCAGTTTAGACAATAATTGCTGTGTGTTGAGTTATTTTGAGGGGACAGTAAATTTACACTGTTATACAAGCTGTACACTCACTACTTTAAATTGTAGCAAAGTGTCATTTCTTCAGTGTTATCACATTAAAAGATATAATAAAATATTTACAAAAATGTGAGGGGTGTACTCACTTTTGTGAGATACTGTATACCTGATGTATTAATGATAGAGAGCACCCTTAATTGTGTCTTTTTATATCCCGACTAGAGTTCAGCTTTAAAGTATGCCTGTTGCAAGCTTGAACAAATCAAACACATCCTTAGTATTACTAAACCCACAACAGTAAAACCAGTTTGTATATGCAGTAAAGATTGTCATGCTCACTGTAGAACCTTAGGGGTCACTCCTCCGCATTGTGTAAAAAGGCTGTTTGATCCTGTCTTCCCTGATCCTCCCCTTCTTCCACAACCTCCAATCTATCTGCTGATAGAACAAAGGCTAGGGGACAAGCTGCACATGCTCAGTTTGGTGTGTGTTGCTAGAGTTTATTTATGTGTTTATTTTTTAATTGTGAGGGTGCATGTGATCAGCACAGGACCAATCAGCACTTTCCAGACAGAGGATCTGGTGTCCTACAGCCTCATAGGACAGTCAGAGCAGAATGGAAACACCTCCCACAAGCTTTAATCAGACACTGATAGTAGTCACAAGACTGCTATATACTGCTGATGGAAAAAAAAAAAGGTATTTAGCAGTTTATATTTACTAAAACTATTGCACTTCCACATTCTGTATACTGTGGGGGGCCAGAAATAGTGAATGCAGGGTCCGGGGTATAGTAACAACAACAAAAAAATCATCCCACTTTATTTTTCTTATTAGGGGATATAAAAACAAAGACACACATAACATAAGGTGAGCAGAATCAGGGGCCTCTGTTTCCGGTAAAATATCAGTATGTACCTTCTAGTCATTTCCCCCCAGCAGTCCCACATCACCTCCCACCCACCTCGCCCTCCCCTGTCACAGCATCTCCAAACTCCTCGCTACACCTCACAGCAACTCCCATCCACAGCAAAATGCCTCCCACTCAGTTCATCCCCATGTCAAATAATCTGACACCCATCTCACCACCTAGTGTCCTCAACCCCAGACTCGCCCCACCCACCGCGGTTACTACGTTGAAAAAAATCCTCTATCATTTTGATTACCCAAAACTCTTTATGCCAGGGGTGTCCAAACTTTTTTCAAAGAGGGTCAGATTTGATGAAGTGAACATGCGTGAGGGCCGACCATTTTGCCTGACATTCTTTGAACCATTAAAATTCAGTCTGAGGCCGTGTACACACGATCAAATCTATCTGCTGAAAACGGTCTGACAGACCGTCCCAGCAGACAGATTCGATCGTGTGTACGGGCGAGCCGACGGATTTGGCCAGCAGACAGATTTTAAAGCATGCTTTAAAATCTGTCTGCTGGGAACCCGTCGGACAGATATGTCTGCTGGTTAGTACGCTAACCAGCAGACATATCTGCTCGCACATGCGTCAAATGGATTCGACGCATGCGCAGAAGTGTTTTACTTCCTGGTGCGGTGACGTGACGGCGTCAACGTCACCGCCACGTCACCGCGCTGTCTGCCGGCGGGGATTTTGGTTTGATCGTGTGTACAGCGATCAAACCAAAACAGCCAGCAGACAAATCTGACCAAATCGGTCTGTCAGACCGATTTGATCAGATTCATTTGCTCGTGTGTACGGGGCCTAAGTGTATTTGTCTGAGTACTAATACACAGCCCAACAAGAATTGTCGCCTTTGTGGCTGTGTTTGGTGACAAGATGAGCTTGGGCGTGTTATTTATGTATATTTAGAGAGAGGTATAGATATATACACAAATTGCCAAGGGGGACACATTAAACCGGAACTGGCCCGTGGGCCGGACTTTGGACATGCCTGCTTTATGTTAAGATCTTTATGATCTTAAATACATGTTGCGGTAATATAGTTGAGAGGTTATGGTAGAATTTGAGGGTAATTTCTTGTATCTGCTTGTTGGTTTATGTATAGGCCAGCACTGTAACAGCATGCCAACTGTGCATAACATATCATATTCATATACAGGAAATATAAAAGTATTACAACCTTTGGCACTGAACAGTAATGGTTACCCTTACTCAGATGTCTGTTCATGTGTTTTAGATAAAAATAGTTTCTGAATGTATAATTTTAGTGATATATTTTGTCTGATTTCTATTCTGCTTGAAATAATGGAGATACCACAAATGTGCTTTGGATGTCCATAGTGTTTATATTGCAGGTGCTTGAGACTGCTGCGTGAATATTGTGGGCTTGTTGTTTATTTGTAGGCTGCACTCACACTGGCAGTTTCAACTGGGCATGGTTTGCCCCCTTCGGTCCAGTTTGTGTAACGTGAGTGCCCTGGAATGGTTACGGAGGTGGTTGGTCCCGGGCACAGTTCACTTGTGGTCCAGTATTGTTTGCTTCTGTGTGAGCATAGAACTCAGCATAGATAAATGAACACAGAAGCTGGGTTTACTGTGGTCTGGTTGGCAGAGGTGATGTAAATACGCCCTCACTTGCTTATGACCCAGGGTGAGTGCAGTGGGGGGGAGGGGGCAGTCTAACTTGGAAAAAGTTCAGTTCAACTGTACATAGTGCACCCTAAGTGAAGAACTTTTAGGTTCCCTTTGCCTCTAGCTGTGTCCCCTCATTATCTAATGTATTACACCTCAGTAAAATATTTCTACTAGTTACACATCCAAGAAGGTCATACATAAAGACACATCCATTGTCTTTTTAATGGCGGTTCTGAAGGTTCTGCATACCAGTCGTCTTGTTTCTTGCACTAAAGAATCTTTGTTTAAATGACGTTGACACCTTTTACAGGTGTATAGTTTAGTCACAGGGGATTCTCTTTTAGAAAAACAAGAAACAATACAGAACACTGACATTGGAAACCGATCGACTCCATTTTTCTTTGCGATGGAGCTAAACCTGGCAAAGCATTTAGGAATATGGAAGTCTAGTTTGATATGCACTACATAATTGATGAGCAAGCTGGGTATTAAATGGACCGTCTTGGATTGTTTTATCAATGTATTGGCTGGGCAAAATGTTTTTTTTATTTTTTTTATATTGTCCTGTGAATAAATTTAAAGTACAATATGTGATAAGTCGATGAAATCAAAGCACATTACATAATTCAAATAAACATTCTAAAGCTGTATTTAAATAGATTTAAAAAAATATGTATTTTTTTTTTTATTAATTATATACACACACCGACCCTCTTCCTAAGTGCAGGGAAGGCGCGTTTCCATTGCCTGAGGGTGCCAGCTTGACATCAGTGGGGAACTGCATTCCCTGTGTATGTATGTGTCAAGCAAGGCTGTGCAGGTGGTGCAGCGCTAGAGCTGATTACGGGACTTCAGGCTCACGTTGGCACAGCACCATGTAGCTCTGATCAGCAAGAAAACTGATTGGGCTTCTAGAATATGGGAAAGACACATATAAGAGAAATGTAAAGGCTGCACACCCCGAAACAAACAATATGGGAAGATTCCCTCAAGGTTTTTTTTAGCAGCAATGTAGCGCGTCAGAAAAAGAATAGGTTAAAAAATATTTATTTTAAAAAGTTCCAATGTCATGTTGCAATTAAAATATAAGCTCTAGCTATAGGATACGATACATATTCCATGGTACAGCAATGTAAACAGAAATGTACACAGCGTTCCATTACATAATGCTTGACTGTGTCGAAACCCCAACGCGTTTCGACCTGTGCAGTTGCGGTCTTCTGGGGGATATTTTGCTCGAAAGAGATACATTAAACATCTAAAATTTCAAAAACATTTCATCATGCCCCATATTCAATATACAGCAGTGCTATATTTACGACTGAAGAATGGAATGAAAGATCTCATAACCAGAAATGTTTTAAATCAGTTGGATGATCCGGAAGGCTCCATGATTGTCCCCACCTCGCCAAGGGAGAGGAATCCAGCTCAAGAGGGCTTAATGTATTAGAAGAGGAGGATCAAATAATAAAACTCTTAAGCCCTGCACACACGATCGGATATCTGATGGAATCTAGTCCGATGGATTTTTTCGTTGGCTATCCGATAAAGGGGACTTTAATCAGTCTTGCGTACACACCATCAGTCAAAAATCCGATAGTGCCAAAACGCGGTGACGTACAACACTACGATGAGCCAAAAAAAAGAAGTTCAATGCTTCCGAGCATGCGTCAACTTGATTCTGAGCATGCGTAGATTTTTATCAGATGGAGTTCCACACAGAAGATCGGATTTTTTTTCCATAGGAAAAATTTAAAACATGTCCTATTTTTTTTTTTTCACCGATGGGGGGGGGGGGGGGGGGGAAACGATGGGGCCCACAAACGATCGGTTTGTCCGATGAAAACAGTCCATCGGACAAACCGATCGTATGTACACGGCTTTAGTAAGCTAACAAGAGTGTCTAATAAGTTTTAAATATTTATTATCAATGTATAAACTCACTACAAACATTAGTTGTCAATATGTGAACCCATTGTAGTAAAATATTTGTCCCATAAGAAATAAATGAAACTATTTAATTATGTGGTCATACAGATGGTGAATGCAGGTTTGTGATTAATCAAAGGAAATAAACCTTCATATAATAATATTTACAGCAGTGAAACTTAAAGAATGAATGTGCATTTAGGGGCTTCCCGGGGGGCAGTCAGGGAAATAAAGCAGGGTGGGCAGATTGGGCTTCTGTACTTGCCATAGTCAATAAGCTACAGGAAGGGAGGGGAATTGGCAGAATCATCAGATATTTCCTAGTAAATAAGAGACTAGTAGCTAATGAAGGAACATTTATTTGTTACCTTTTTATAAAAAATTGGAACGCACTAGTTATCGTTCTTTATTTTTATTTTTTTATATACACATTATAAACTTTTTTCTTTCCTTTAAAAAATTTGAAAAAGTTTGACTTTTCTTCTTTAGAAAACAGAACCTTGGCACTTGGTGTTCCGCTTGAGTATTTATCTGTGACCGCTCGCCTCTCCAGGGTTGGCCACTGTGGTTACTCAGTGCGTTCTTATCAGAGCGACCCCCTGCCTATAACTGAAATCCCGATTCTCCAGCTGTGCCCGTAACACGTCCTTTCCCCCCTCCCCATGCGGTCAGACCTCACAGCTGTCAGATGAACCGTCTCTCTGTGCAGTCGGGGGAGGGGATCTCCAGAGAGGCTGTCAGCGCTGCACACAGATATTCAGCTAAACAATTCCCCTTTGAAAGCACTCAGGAAATGGGCAGGACGCGTCTCCCTGTGTCTGTTGACTGTGGTTTCAGTGTCAGGGGCACACCGGGCGGCTCACATGGTGCTTAGCGGGTGAAGGGACACAGGAGGGAAGCCCAGGTTCCTTTCATAAGCACCTTGTTCCCCTGCCAGGGACCTCCCACCCGCTCTCCCTCTAGCACGACCAAGAAACTGTCAGCTTTATGTGCTGGAGTGTGGAAATTGCTTCCCTGCCAAATCCCCGAGATGAATAGGGAGCTTTCTTATTAATAATTGCTATTAGAGGAACGTGTAAGTCCCAGGCTCCGGCTGGCACAGCTCCAATCACGAAGCTTGTGCTCATCATCATCTCTGCGTTCGCGCTTTCACCTTCCTTCCAAAGGGTTAACATTTCCGAGGAGGCAGCCCACCCCTGTCGCATCCAATTTGTAGTGTCAGGGAGGCTGGAGGGGGTTTAATTAATGTCTGCTCTCTGGTTTGAGGCAGCGTTCATGTGGGCCTTTTGGGTTTTCTGTGATTAGGAGAATTGATTTGAAGAGGAAATTACTTGGCGAGGGCGAAGGTGGGGAGGAAGGAGGCTGGATGATAGCGTCGGAGGAGCCGGGAGATAATTGAAGGGGATAAGCGGGGGGAGGAAGCGGAGAGAGGCTTTGGCGACTGCAATAAGGATCTACGTGAGCTAAGAATAAGCGGGGGTTATGTGAGAGGTGAAACTGCCTGCGCCGTGTATTGGGCAACGCATCATATATTCAAGCGGGGGAGGGGGGGAAAGGACCCAATTTCCCAATCTCCGATTTCTACAGCAGCACCGCCATTCACATTTCATATATGTCTTGAGCTGGGCTATGGATCCCTGGGTGACTTGGGACTACAAGTTCCTTCATTGCTTTACAGTTGCATTGAGGGAAATCGGTAGTATTCTAAACTTTTTATGTTCAGTTTAATCATTAAAATCCCTTTTTGTTGTCTTTTTTTTCTCTTTTGTCTTTAAAGATCATGTACAGTACGATTCATGCGAAAAATGATGGGGTACACTGTAAAAAGGAATGAGACTGTGGGGTATATTTGCCATAGGTACACAATGCCATAGGTTGTTCTCTTTTTCAAAGCAGAAAGTTGAGATAAAAGTTATGTTCCACTAAAATGGTTTTGATGAACATTCAGAGATCTACTAGTAAAAGTCGCAACTCTGAGGCCGCGTACACACAATCAGATCGGTCCGATGAAACTGGTCTGAAGACCAGTTTCATCAGACCAATTCGATGGTGTGTACGGCCCATCGGACCGTTGTCCGTCGGACCAAAGTTTTAAAACTTGCTTTAAAATCTGTCCGACGGACAGATTTGATGGTTAGCACACAAAAGCATCGGACCAAAAACCCGCGCATGCTCAGAATCAAGTCGACGCATGCTTGGAAGCATTGAACTTCGTTTTTTCAGCAGGTCGCCGTGTTCTACGTCACCGCGTTCTGGTCTGATGGGATTTTGGTCTGATGGTGTGTACGCACATCAGACTATGGCCTAAAACAGTACGGAATTACGTAAACTCCCACGCAGAATCTTTTAACTATAAGTCTTACCTATAGGTACTGTAAATATCTCCTAAACGTGCACCGATTAGGAGATATTTACTGTAGATGCAGCCAGTGACATCAACGACACATGCGTTCTGAAGGAACACCGCTTTCAAAAACTCTTGCTTGGTCCTTCCCCTATCTAAAGATTCAAATTATTATTATTATAAATAACAATTTAGTATAGTCAGATGACTATGCAAACTTTTTACAACCAACTATGAAGTAGGAAAACCCCTCCATTTGTGATAGGATGTGTTGACCCTGCTAGGATGGTCTCTTTTCTGCTCTATCAGCACCAAAATAGTAGCTCTGAAGCTGCTTAGCTGCTTAGGTGCTCAGGGCTCTTCTCCGTCGTTTGGTTTGAGGCCTAGAAAGTCAGGTGTTTAGTCACGCTCACAGAGGAGAGAGTCCAGGGATAACGTCAGAGGCGTGCAGTTTATTCTTAGTCTATCGAGCAAGCTGGAGGTGGCAAGGTGACCTGGGATGGTGCTGAATGGTATCACCCTCTGTAAGGCTGGGTTCACACTTATGCAAATTAGATACAGGTTTCCCCACATGGCAGGAGACTATGAACAGCTCTTAAAGGAGCCGGTTCACACATTTCCGGGGGGCGGCCACGGAGCGCACAGCAGACGTGTCCTGTGCATCTTTGGCTCCGCTTCAGATCTGAATTCAGGCAAAAATTCTGACCTAATTCTGACCTAAAATGCTGAAGAGGGACGCACCGGACCCCTGCTGTGCCCCGCACTGCACACAGTGTGAACCCAGCCTCAGTGTAGTATAGCAGATGAATCACAAGTTTGACTTGACTGAATTGGAAGTAACTTTGGCAGGTAAAACAATTAAAATGCACATATTTTACTGTTTTGTTTAACTGGCATTTCCTGTAACAGAAAACGGAAGCATTGTAAAGCAATCCCACCGCCACGATTTGTCAATGTAACATAAAGCTGACAAGCAACACTGTGCGGTCACACCAAAACAATGTCACCGCTCTGGAGTGACAGGTGAATGCGCAGCCACCTCTTGCATGGAAGTTTTTGGTTTAGTTCTTCATTCTTTAGAATATAGTTTCTGAAACTATAAAAAAGGAGACTCAAGGTTTAGTCCATGCACAGAATTGATACATCCTCAATATGTTTATTTTTAAAGGTGTTCCAGTAGCACAACTGCCCATTATCTCTCCTTTCCCATTCTTGTGATTCACTAATTATGCCAGTTGCCAGGACTTGTTCACCCAGCCAGTCTGCCTGCAGTCATTATGTTATCACTTGGTGATATAAGTTTGGTTCTTCAGGGTGGCTTTCAATTGTCCGATATTCCTCTTTGAAAAACGAACGCAATAGGTGGTACCTCGGAAGCTGCTTCTGCCACGTTGCTACGGAAACCACAGCCAGTGCCTGAAGACAGGAAAGGGCAGGCGTCCCTTCTCCGAGCTGTCTGGAGCTCCATTGATGGAGTGAGATTAGATGAACGCAGATAATTGAGGGTCACTGAGCTCTGTCTGACAGGCTGTCTTCAGGGAGGTTAAAGCACAAGCTTTTTTTTTTTCATTGTGTGTGTGTGAATGAGAATAGAATATGCAGAGTCCAGCCTGGTATATGAGGAAATGTAGTGGGTTTAAGAAGGCAGGTACTTGGTATAACTGTTTAAAAAAACCTTTATCTGCAGAACTTTGTGTTTTTTTTGTTTGTTTTTTTAGCAAGTAGCCTTTAACTTGCCATGCATTCTGCAATATAAATTTACTGCTTCACACACTCTGAACAGACCATCCAAAATCTTATACTTCAGTTTTTCTGTATTCTCAATAAAAAAAAAATTGTGCTAATCATGATACTTTATTTTTTATTTTTTTTTGCACCAACATTTTCAGAACAAGTTTTCGGAGGGTTCCCCCTTTTTCAGGGTTCAAGCAGTCTGGATTCTGTAGAATCAGTGTGAACCTGTCAGGTGAAATAACGGATTACACTACACTACACCCAATGAACAGCCAGTACCTTCATTAAAGTGGAACTTTAGGCCAGAAAGTCAAATGGGTGAACAGGCAGAGATTTTAATGCAGAAGAGACACGCTGTAATGTAAAACTTGCTTCCTGTGCACTCTGGGAACCCATCTGATTTTGGATGCACAAGATCTAGAGAAGCCTAGACTTCTGTTCCGACTCAAAGCCGAGCCTGATCCCCCTGATGCCGCCTTTTACTGTTGACATCTAACAAGCCAAAGCAAAAGCTTTAAGAATTTTTGCACAAACAATACTTGCTAAATAATTCCAAAATCAAGTTATAGATGGCCCAGTTGGTACCAGCAAGGTCGACAAAGTTAAAGTAGTTGTAAAGTAAAAACAATTCACTTCCAGCCCCTCTGTTTTATGAAGGCATCCTACACAGTGTTAATGTGTGTAAAATGATTCCTCTAAATACCTTATTTCTAATCTGTTCTGGCCAATCACATGACCTCCGGCCGCTGTCCTCCTCCGATCTAAGGGCTACATCGGTAGGGACCGACATCCCTTCTGATGTCAGCTGGGGAGATCACGTGACCACTGTGCTGTCTACTCAGCCCCTCCCACTATAGCTTTAGATCTGAGGAGGGGCTGGAGGTCACGTGCCAGAAAAGATGAGGTATTTAGAGGCATCTAACATTTACACAGTGTAGGATGGCTTCATGAAAGAGAGGGGCTGTCAGCAATATTTATTTAACTTTACTGCCAGCTATTAATAGCAGCAGGAGGCGAGGTGCGGCTCACACACACGTGAGCTGACAGGCAGGCAGGGGGCGAAAGGAGATCAGCGGGATGACGGAAGAATGTAACCTGACCACGGTAATTATGGACCAGCAGTTATGATTACCTTGGTCAGCACACTAAGGCCGCGTACACATGATCGGTCCAACCCGATGAGAATGGTCCAACGGACGGTTTTCATTGGTTCACAGACTGATGGTCTGATGTGCGTACACACCATCAGTTCAAAAACCGATCGTGTCAGTACGCGGTGACGTAAAACGCAACAACGTGCTGAAAAAAATGAAGTTCAATGCTTCCAAGCATGATTCTGAACATTGCGCATGTTTTTGGACCGATGCTTTTGCGTACTAACCATCGGTTTGGACCGATGGTCAGACGTCCATCAGTTCGATTTTAAAGGAAGTTTTAAAACTTTGGTCTGATGGGCCGTACACGGTCGGTTTGGACCGATCGTGTGTACGCGGCCTGAGGGGGACACCAGAACAGGCAGGATCAACCAGGTTTTTTACAGCTTAGAAAGGGACAGTTTAGACAGCACAAGCACCTCGTTGTTTAAAGTGGTTGTAAATCCACTAACAAACCCCCCCCCCCCCCCAAAAAAACAACAACAACCTGCAAGACAAAAGCATAATGAACTAGTATGCACAGCTCATTATGAAATACTCACCTTGGATCAAAGCCCCAGCATCGGTCCCGGCACACTACTCTGCCTGGCGACATGTCTCCCAGAGTCATTTCCGGGTATCGCGGGCTCCAGTGCTGTGATTGGCCTGAGCCGCAGTGACGTCACTTCTGCACATATGAACGGGAGCTGCCGGTAATGGCACATCAGCTGAAGCACATGCTGATACAGGGGATATCCACGGTAGCTACAGATAAGCCTTATTATAGGTTTACCTGTAGTGAAAAGTGGTTGTAAACCCTTTAACCTTCTATAAGGAAACAGGATCTCATCTCTCATCCATGTATGGCTGTTCCCAATCAACTTCTGTTAACTGGGAATGTTGGAAGACTTTTTATCAATCAGTGACTGCAGTGTATTTTGACAGCGGTGAAGTTGTGCTGTCAGAATACAATGGCACAGCCTAATAAAGGATTTACTAATAAAACTGCATCGTGTGCAATGGCCAGCTTGTTGTCTAGAACGTGCATAAACAGATGCTGTTTGAGACAGGCTTGTATTTATTGCTGAAGGCCCTGAAACTTACTGTTACTTCCAAAAGCACTATTCCAAATTCTGGTTTCATCATTTCTGAATGCTGTTCTGCCTGGAGCTGGCCTGTAGCTACTTCAAAAGTCACATGAACCATAAATAATTTAATTTTGTTAAAAATAATTCCCCCCCCCCTTTGCAAAAATCTGTTTCTGGTATTTTTAACCTGTGGTAGTGACCACGTTCCAGTCACGTAGCCCAGCAGTGGCTCTGGGTTTGCCGGGTCGCACACGCCTCCAATAAGACAGTCTAGCCCTGGAGTGAAGGTGGGTGTTTCTTCTCTCCTCCACCTGCAGTCTGTCACGCTGCATATGTTTACAGCCTCTGGGGAATTGGATTGAAGGCGTTGGGTCTCAGAATCTTTGTTGACTTCCGCGGTGGGGAAAGCAGCCAATCTCCTACACCTGGCTGCCGTACTTCTTCCTGTCCCAATGTGTTTTCTTTTTTTTCTGGGTGTCAGGTGAAGAAGGGAGGAGTGGGTCGCTCTCTAAATAGCTGATTAAAAGACTGTTTTGTTAAGGCTTGCACCTCTCTGTACACACACCTCCCTATGTGCTGCGTTAATGATTGTGGAAGTAAGCCAGACACTGAGCCGAGTAGGGGAAATTCCTTATGTGTGAGCCATTCATCTGCTGGACATGAAAGAATCGCGCATTTTTCTTTCTCATGATAACCAGCACATGTGAGTGTTTGTGAGTATTGCTTGTATTGTAGATGAAATGGCAGGTTTCCTATGACCTCACATAAAATGTATTTTAAAATGAAACAATTTGTTAAAACACTGACAATTATGTGTCATAATTCCAGAGGTTGTTCCATTTTTTAGCATTTAAAGTTCTGTGTGACTTTCTGGAATATGCCTGCGTTTAAAATAAAAAAGTGTAAAACAAATAAACATACTTTCATGATTAAAGACTGAGGAGTACTCCTACAGTAGTTTCCAAAAAGTGTTGTCAGGGGCGTCCCTGACGAAACGTCCTAATGGACGAAACGTGTAGGGTGCAATCTTGTGGGTTGGAAACATCCGTCCATTTTACCTTTATGACCCGCTTGTTTTAAATATGAGTATTCTGCTTTAACTGAATAAACTTTTATACTGGTTTGACATACTGCACCATGAGGAGTCTTATTTTGATGCATGAGATCTGTGCATTTACCATCCTTGAGTGATACACGGGATCCATTTGCATGTCGCCTTAGAGGAGGGGAGACCAGCCTGTGGTCAGGTGCTTGCTTGACCACCTATATCTTAGTGGTCCAGGCCCGGTGTGTTGGTGTTCGGTATAGGATACTACTACCGTGTTTCCCCGAAAATAAGACGTACTCCGAAAATAAGCCGTAGCGGGATTTCGACGCAAGATAGAAATATAAGACACCCCTCCGAAAATAAGACGTAGCGATGTAGTGTCGAATCTCCGAAAATAAGATGTAGTGTCGAATCTCCGAAAATAAGATGTAGTGTCGAATCTCCGAAAATAAGATGTAGTGTCGAATCTCAGAAAATAAGATGTAGTGTCGAATCTTGTAGTGATATCTTGTAGTGGTACAACCAGACAAGATGAGTGCAAAAAGAAAGAGTTATTCTGTTGAGTACAAGAAAGGAATTGTGGAGGACTCCCGAGGCAAGAATCTTACGGCTTTTTGCAAAGAGAAGAAGTTGGATATCCGAATGGTCCAAAAATGGCGTGCAGAATACGATAATCTCAGTCTACAGGTGGACAGAGGAAATGCTAAGAAGCGCAAGTGTGGTTCAGGTAGGCAACCTTTATTTTCTGTAATAAAAATAAGACACCCCCCGAAAATAAGCCATAGTGCGATTTCTTGAGGAAAAAAAAATATAAGACGGTGTCTTATTTTCGGGGAAACACGGTATTCACCTCTATTTATCATACTCCTCGGGTGACTCCTAAAGGACTTATTTGTGCTGTATACATACTAGTGTCCATGAGCGCTTTATTCGTTTTTCAGCGCAGCATATATTTCTTCTTTTATGTTCATATTGTTACCAGTAATTTATATCAGCTGCTTTTTAGAGCCTAAGCACAGTGACTACTCCTTATTTATATACTTTCACGATTGCTTAATGTGAACCTTTCCTTTGTCCATGCAAAGCACACTGAAGAGTCACTTGGGCCACAGCCTCCCTCCCTTCGGACCATCAGCTGCCAGCAGATCCCCTAACCTCCCATAGAGCCTCCCAGCATCTATAGTGGCACTCCCTCCCCCAGTCCCTGCAGTACACTCCAGTCTGCCACAATGTCCCTAAAAGCCCTCCTGGAGAGACGCACACCCCCTCCAGAGACCCCTCCATGGGTATGGAAGGTTTTGGTAGCATTTTCAGGGTCCTGGTCTCTAAGGTTGTGGACCACTAATCTTTAGAAACGATGACTCCTACGAATATGTTTTCAGAAGATGCTTATTAGTACTGAGAAGATGTAATCCTATATCTTATATAGATGTTAGTACGGGTTAAGCCATTGCCACCAATAGAGTGCTTAGCTTGAAGGAATATTCTAAAACCGTAAAAAAAAGAAAACGACTCTTGCCTGAGGCAATTTCCCAGGTAGCAGCTTTTGTTTTCTAGCATAGTTCAGAAAATGAGGAGTAAGAAGAATCTGGTTGCTATGGGTAATACTTCATCATTTCCTTTCACTCTGGATGTTCTGAAATTATAGCTTGTGGCCTTCCATGATTGCCAAGCACCCTAGAAATCTGATTAGATAAAGGAGCCACGTATCGGCTTATCATTTCTAAGAAACGATTCATTTCTGCCTTCTGCTTTTCCTTGGAAGACCTTTTATAAACCAGAAACCTATTTCTTGCCACAAGTTTGCATTGCACAATATGCAGTGCACAAAAAAAAAGCAGTTGGTATGCGGCTTGCATTGTGAAAGTTTGCCCAAGTGAGATGTGTAATTAGTTGTGGAATAACCTGATCTGTAGATCCACAAACTGTGAACCAAACTGAGGACAGATTAGCGTCTTATAGTAAGTAGACTAACCTCTTCTTTAATACATTTAACCCCATCAAAAGACCTAAAAATATAGATTATTCAGGATTCAAGGATGCATGTCTCTGATGTGGTAGCACCTGATACACTATATTTTCGAAAGTATTGGGACACTTGCCTTTACATGCACATGAACTTTAATGGCACCCCAGTCTTCGTCCGTAGGGTTCAATATTGAGTTGGCCCACCTTTTGCAGCTATAGCAGCTTCAATTCTTCTGGGAAGGCTGTCCACAAGGTTTAGGAGTGTGTCTATGGGAATGTTTGACCATTCTTTCAGAAGTGCGTTTGTGAGGTCAGGCACAGATGTTGGATGACAAAAGCCTGGCTCGCAGTCTCTACTCTGTCGCGTTAAGGTCAAGACTCTGTGCAGGCCAGTCAAGTTCCTCCACCCCAAACTCGCTCATCCATGTCTTTATGGACCTTGTTCAACCCTGACCAGTTTCCCAGTCCCGACTGGTGGGGATGGTGTTCTTTGGGTGATGTGATGTGTCAGACATGACAGTTTCTTTGATGGCCAAAAAGTAAAATTTTAGTCTCATCACACCAGAGCACTTTCCAAGTAATGGCTTTCTTCTGGGCACTCTGCCATAAAGCCCAACTCTATGGAGTGTACAGCTTATTGTCATCCTATGTACAGATACTCCAGTGTCTGCTGTGGAACTCTGCAGCTCCTCCAGGGTTACCTTGGGTCTCTGTGCTGCCTTTCTGATTAATGCCTGGTCCTTCCCCAGTCCATGAGTTTTGGTGTGCGGCTGTCTCTTGGCAGGTTTGCTGTTGTGCCATGTTCTTTCCATTTAGTTCTGATATATTTGATGGTGCTCCTAGGGTTTATCAAAGATTTTGGTATTTTTTTTATAACCTAATTCTGATTTGTACTTCTCAACAACATTCATTGTTCCTTACTTGTTTGGAGAGTTCCTTGGGCTTCATGGCAGTGTTTGGTTAGTGGTGCCTCTTGCTTAGGTATTGCAGCCTTGGGCCTTTCAAAAATATGTGTGTGTGTGTGTGTGTGTGTGTGTGTGTATGACAGATCATGTGACACTTAGATTGCACACAGGTGGACATAATTTTCACTAATTATTAGGGGTGCAACGGATCAAAAAACTCACGGATCGGATCGATCCTCGGATCGGATCATTTTCAGATCAGCAAAAAAAAAAAAATCTCCCCCACTGTAATATCCACATCTCTCTCCCCCCGTAGTACAGGCAGACAGTCCCCCCCCCCCCGTAGTACAGCACAGTGTCCCCCCCCCGTAGTACAGCACAGTGTCCCCCCCCGTAGTACAGCACAGTGTCCCCCCCCCGTAGTACAGCACAGTGTCCCCCCCCCCCGTAGTACAGCACAGTGTCCCCCCCCCCCGTAGTACAGCACAGTGTCCCCCCCCGTAGTACAGCACAGTGTCCCCCCCCGTAGTACAGCACAGTGTCCCCCCCCCCGTAGTACAGCACAGTGTCCCCCCCCCCGTAGTGCAGCACAGTGTCCCCCCCCCCCCCGTAGTACAGCACAGTGTCCCCCCCCCCCCGTAGTACAGCACAGTGTCCCCCCCCCCCGTAGTACAGCACAGTGTCCCCCTCCATAGTACAGCACAGTGTCCCCCTCCATAGTACAGCACAGTGTCCCCCTCCATAGTACAGCACAGTGTCCCCCTCCATAGTACAGCACAGTGTCCCCCTCCATAGTACAGCACAGTGTCACCCCCCCCCCCCCGTACAGCACAGTGTCACCCCCCCCCGTACAGCACAGTGTCACCCCCCCCCGTACAGCACAGTGTCACCCCCCCCCTACAGCACAGTGTCACCCCCCCCCCCCCCGTAGTACTTGCAGTTACTGTTAGCGGCGTGTGTGTGCGCTGGCTCCTCCTCTGTTTACACCATGGGTCTTTAAACTACGGCCCTCCAGTTGTTCAGGAACTACAATTCCCATCATGCCTAGTCATGTCTGTGAATGTCAGTGTGTTACAATGCCTCATGGGATGTGTAGTTCTACCACAGCTGGAGGGCCGTAGTTTGAGGATCCCTGGTTTACACCAACAGAGGAGGAGCCCGCGCTCGAGGCGCACACACGCCGCCGGGTGTACCAAGATGATCGCGGCTCCGGAGCTAGGCCGAAGCCGCGGCCTTTCCTAATTCTATGCCCGCGGTGGCGATCCGCGGATCGCATAGCGATCCGATCTGAAGGGGGTGACCCGTTGGGATCACGGATCGGCAGTGATCCGTTGCACCCCTACTAATTATGTGACTTCTGAAGGTAATTGGTTGCACCAGAGCTTTTTATGGGCTTCATAACAAAGGGGGGTGAATACATACGCACATGCCAGTTATCATTTTTTTATTTCTGAAAAAGTTTTATGTATATATATTTCTAACTTTACTTCACCAACTTAGACTATTGTGTTCTGATCCATCACATATAATTCAGATTAAAAAACATTGAACTAAGGCTGTAATGTAACAAAATAGATAAAAAGCCTAGGGGGGTGAATACTTTGCAAGGCAATGTAGCTGCAGAACTTGGTGCCATCATGATCTCTATCCAGCACATGCCTTCAGTGACGTTGGAGAATAAACAGCCAGCAATGTCATATGGAGAAAGGCACTCCCAACATCCCCAAATACTGGGCTAACTCGGAACCTCTGTGATTCTATGAGTATGTCAGGGGTGCTTTCCCTGCTGCCTTCAGAGAATCCCCCTGCTTGTAAGGGAATGAAGAAATGTGAACTGGCAGAACAGTTGATGAAGCTATCCCAATTCTCTAAGGACAGCAAGGGAAAACAATGTATGGTATTTGCAAATTTGCTTGATCTGCTTGGACTTTAAAGAGGCTAAGGTGTGATTAAAGGACAATTGTTTTTTAATGCGTTTACCAATTATACCAGTTGTCCATTTTACATGAAGATCAGATGTTGCCTATTAGGGCTTATTGTGTTAGTTGTTAAAGCTACTGCGACGGCATCCTTTGCCTTGCCAGACCTGCACTTGGGAGAACAATCTGACATCACTTAGTCAGGTCCTCACGTCTTGTTGCTTTTTTTTTTCTCCTTTCCATAAACACCGGCACTTGTGTTTTCTTCCTGCTTCTTCCCACCTCGCAGCCCAGAAACAGAGTGAATACGCTCCTGCCGGATTTGCGGTGTACAGCGCTGCTTGTATTTCACTCGCAGTGTTATTATGTGGGTCATGCCTCTCCGGTTATAGCTCTGTAAATCTAGTTCGTTCGGTATACGTGCAACGTATGTGAAAGAGATGCTGAAGAGCAAAGACCCTGGACCGTGAGCACAGGGAGCAGAGGGTTCAGGAGCAAGACTATTTCCAGATGCATCTGTAATGTAAGAGTTTCTTCCAGTACAACATTTTGGGAGTATCCTTCCGTACCTCATAGGGCTCCCGAGAGCCTAAGATCCTGGGGAATTCTTGGAGGGAGCTTGTATCTGCCTGTAATTTGGGATCTTTAAAATTAACAGAGGTTTACTTTAAAGTGTAACAAAAGTAAAAAAAAAAAAATCAATTATTTAGGTTTGGGAAGAGTAGCGAGTTTTTAGAAGACCTATCATGTTTTGTGTTTCCCATTAAGGATACTCACCTTCTCCATTTTTGTCCTGTTTACTGTTATCACCTAAAGAGAAATCCCAAATTTTGGGTTGTCACTAGAACAGGAATAGAGAGGAAATCTTCCAGTGGGGACACTATTTCTGGATTCCCTCACTTTGGAGGAATTTCCGCTCACTTCCTATTTAGTCTATGGGAAGGGAAGGTAAATCTTCCCAGTAGGGTACTGATTGCAAAAAATGAAACTGACGGGTTGTAATTTTTCCATACTTTATCCAAAAAGTTCTTAAGTTCTGCTTTAACGTTTATGTACTATACTTGGCTTTAACGTCAGCGTGTCTGTGTAACATACCGGCTTGACACAGTTTGCGAGACCAGGTTTTAAGTAAATCATTTGTGAGGGAAATGTGGTGGCTGCCACTACAGACCTCTTTCTAAATATTGCCTGGCTTTCTTTGGCTTGAGCCAAAAACCTGGAACAAGTATGCAGATCAGGAAAGTCGGAGTGAAATCATTATAGCTTAATGTTTTATTAATGCTGTACCTGTATATAATGTGTACCAGGGGCGGCCCGTCCATTAAGCGCACACGGGCACCACCCCCTCTGTCACAGGACAGATTCATGCATTGCATGAATCTATCCATGGCCGCCATTGCCACCCCCTATTTAGGCTTCCGGACCCTTTTCGGACGCAGGGCATCTGAATTTCAGCGGCGGTGGTGTTTTTTAAAGCACTTGATTAGAGCCATAGGCTCTTATAGGCTTAAAAAAAAGGACTTGAAGCACAGAGCATTGCGCTTGCAGTCCACCCAGATGTGTTTAGAAAATCAAATGAATGAATATGTGCTTTTCTAACACTGACCGGCCTCCCTGCCAACCAATACCCGTCACCTCATTGACTGAAAGCACAAGCGCCACTATTTGACGCCTAGCAGAACAGAACAGAGGAGGGGGAAGCATAAAGCCCTTCCACAGCTTGCCACTGTCAACCGCTGCCTGACCCACCACTAAGATGGGGTAAGTGCCAGGCAAACAGCGGGCGGTTGGGGGTAACATTGGCAGCATTTGATGGGCACAGGTGGCGGCATTTGATGGGCACAGGTGGCGGCATTTGATGGGCACAGGTGGCGGCATTTGATGGGCACAGGTGGCTGCATTTGATGGGCACAGGTGGCTGCATTTGATGGGCACAGGTGGCTGCATTTGATGGGCACAGGTGGCTGCATTTGATGGGCACAGGTGGCTGCATTTGATGGGCACAGGTGGCTGCATTTGATGGGCACAGGTGGCTGCATTTGATGGGCACAGGTGGCTGCATTTGATGGGCACAGGTGGCTGCAATTGATGGGCACAGGTGGCTGCAATTGATGGGCAAAAGTGGCTGCCTTTGATGTTTTTTTTTTTTTCCAGTTTGTTTTGTGCCCCCCCAAAAAATGTTGAGCACCAGCCGTCACTCGTGTACTGTACAATGGGCCAGCCATTTTTGCTTATTACATCTAGATCTTACAATACAAATGCATGTGTCAAACAAAGCCTTTTGTGTGGCTGATCTTCTCAGCAGTTGTTTAAAGAGTATCTGCACTGAGCCAGTGATGGGTCGCTCTTGTAGGCAACCTCCCAAATTTCTGTGTTTTAAAACCGTAGCAAAAGCAATCTTGCAAAAATGTTACCTTTTAAAAATCGATCAATGTTTTGCCCATGAAGCACATGCCACAGCTGCTTTATTGATCTTCATGAAGCACTAACCTTTTCTTCGTTTCCCTGCTGCTCCAGTTATTTTCTAGATTCATGTAAGCTCTAAGTTGCACTAGATGGAGCTTACACAGGGCTTTCCCTTCCCCCATCTTAATGCGATGACATTAGGCCAATTAACTAGCACCATCACTGTCATATGAGAAGAAGGGGACTGAGTCGCATGCTCCTCAATATCGGGAAGTACTAGGTACCTAACTCTAGGTAGATGACTGGAGAGGTGCATTAATGCAAACTGTTTCTTTGCTCTATATTTGGAAAAGCACAAGTTTTCTTTAAGGTAAATTATACAATTATAGCTCAAAAGATGAACTTTCTGAAAAGACACCTATGGGGTTGATTTACTAAAGGCAATAGACTGTAAATCAACCTCTTTGTTTCGCCTTTAAGACAAACTCCATTTTTAGTTTTGGCGTGGCAGAAGGTTTTTCAGTTTGTTCCTTTGTGCGTCTGTGTACTTAGCTCTGTGTTTGCTCTGCATGCTTCTTTGATGTCACTTTTTTTTAAAGCAAATAAGTGAAACTTTCTTTTGGACACCTCTATATCCTTGAGCAACTTTGATGATTTGTGTAAACAGTAATTGTTCTTCCCCGACGCTGCTGATTTAATCCACCACAGTTCTGTACATTTTTAACAAGTGTCAAAACATTTTTCTTTAGCGTGAATGTATCTTCCAAATTGTTAAAGTCCAACTTCAGGCAACTAAAAAATGATCCCTTGCAGCTGACTGCACCCACACTGCAATGGTTATTTGCACGTTGGGGTTTAGGAGAACAATAAAATGAAGATCTCTACCTGATCCTCCAGTCCTTTCACTGCTAGATGTCAATACAGTGTCTCCTGTCTCACGCTCCAGGGGTCTAAGGTCCTGAGATTATCAAGACAAAGCAGGGTCCAAAGCCTTGAATTGGGCACAGAGACACAGTCCACTGCGGGAGCATAGGGAGCACCACCTGCAGGGGGAGGGGAGGATCAGGTAAATAAAACCATTTATCCTCTCTCCTAGACAAAATGGGCAACAGAATTTATTGTAAAGTTTTTGTTTTTAGGTAAAAAAACATGTCATATCTAAATGCTCTGTGTGGTGGTTTTGCATAAAGCAGCCCCAATCATCCTCTTCTTGGGTTTCCCGCCAGTGCTCTGGGCTCCTCCTCTTCTCTGTGTGCCACCATAGGAAGCCACTTCTTATGGTGGCACACATTCGCGCTCAATCCTTGGCCATGCTCTGTGTGCCAAATGACACACACAATCGGCTCCACCCCTCTCTCCCTCTTCACTGGATTTGATTGACAGCAGCGAGAGCCAATGGCTCCCTCTGCTCTCACTGAGTCCAGTGAGGAAGGTAGAGAGCAGAGCCGATTCGGGCTCAGGTAAGTATTTGAGGGGACTGGGGCAAGCTGACAAAATATGTTTTGTGTTTTTTTTTTTTATTTGTTTTTACCCAAAGCCCTGGTTCACACTGGGCTGCAGGAGTGAAACCTCTGGCAGTCACGATTTTGGCGCGATTTAGGAGACATCAGCGTCCTGAAATCGCAAAAAGTAGTACAGGAACTACTTTTTGAAATCGGTGCAGCGCCGCAGATGCGGCGTCGCACCAATTAGGACGGTGTCATTGCCGGCAATTGCCGCCGATTTGAGATGCGTAAATCGTACCCAGTGTGAACCTGGGCTAATGCAGAGAATGTATTAAGGTCCTACCTTCACTCAGGTGAAGTAAGGCTCACAGATTCACTGGTCCTACCTCTACTCGGGTTACCTAAGCCATGGCATGGTAGCGTGCATTTCATTGCTGATGTCAGCAAATCAGAGCGTCTTCAAGGGTGTTACTAGTGTGGCTAGACTCCATAATAAGTCACTGAAGACATACTGGTTTAGCTTGCAGTAAATGGTGGTCATAGAAGACTTGTCTTGTGTGCATGCACAATGCTTCCTAACCAGTACTGCTTACTTTTTGCTTTCATTGCCTGCTGTTTATATTGGTCACCCTATTGTATTGTTTGGATCTTGGCCTATTTGCTTTATCAGACAGATTGTTTTGTGATTTGCCTGTAGTTCAACTTTAACAGACATTGAAGGGAAACATATAAGAGAAGTTCATCCTTTGGGGTTTACATATAATTGAACACAAATATATTATTTTTTTTGAAGATTTATTCCAGCCAGATCATTTAGTAGATTTTTGGAGATTTTTTTTTTTCTGATAGGTTATTGCACATGGTAAAACTTCATTGCTGTTAGCACTTACTGAATAAGTGTACAATAGATCTAAAATGGCAGGATTTTTTTTTTTTCTGCCTCAGATTTTAGTTTGGAATGTAAATTTGGTTTCTCAAGCATGCATGTTGATATGAATGTAATCTCTAACAAATAGGCTCTCTGATTTCTCTTGTATTGAATTGTATTGTAATTGTGTCTTTCCCAATGTTGTAAAGCGCTGTGCATACTGTTGGTGCTATATAAATCCTGTATAATAATATGAATGGTAGACAGTGTGTGGCCAGACCCCAGTGGCACTGGCTTGTATTGGGAAAGGGGAAAGAGCAATTGGACTGGATTTTCAAACCTGTCTGTATCCATTTTCCCAAGAAATGTCTGCTACTAGACCTATAGACATTGCCAGACCCAGCATGCCCTGTCTTATGTCACTTTGAATGGAATGTCTGGTGGTTTTGTCAAAAAAATGTTTTTCTTAAATCTAGTAAGAACTAAACAATGTATTTATATTTTCTGTGAATATGAAGTTTTGCATATCATGTTGGTATAATTTTGAGCCAGCAGGTGGTGTTTTAGTCTCCTGTTCCAATTTTAGCCTCAATAGCTCAAGCTGGAATTTACAAACACAAGTAAGCCCTGGTTCACACTGGGTATGATTTGGTACGATTTGAGATGCGATGTCAAATCACATCTCAAATCGGCGGCATTTGCCGGCAATTGTTGGCAATGGCACCGTCCTAATCGGTGCGACGCCGCATTTGCACCGCTGCACCGATTTCAAAAAGTAGTTCCTGTACTACTTTTTGCGATTTGGGGCCGCAATTTACATTAACATCTGTCCACGTCGCTCTAAATGACGGCTTCGGTGTGCAGTGTCGTAAATGCTTTTGAACGCATCGCAGATGCGTTTGGAACGCATCGCGCATGCGCAGTTGGCCGCCACAGCACTTCCGGAGCAGTCTGTGATGAGGGAGCCGAATATGACACGTCACAGGCAGCCTGTAGGTTGGACCTGCTGAGTCCCTCCCACAACTTTGCTGCACAGTGATGATGTCACTGCTACATTTGTAAGGTTATAATTAGGTTTGCAAAGGCATTTGGTGCACACAAAGTTAATTTATATGCTTTGTATATATTGGGGAATGTACGGTATTTAAGAGTTTTTGTGCCTTTAGTTTAGATTTAAAAATGAATGAACATCAAATTACTGTATTGGTAAGAAAGAGCTAGCCAGTGTCCACCCAACTTAGAATTTTCAGTGTTGGGTGGATATACCTTGTAAATGTTTATGTTGTTCCTAAGCAGATACTCTATTTATATAAAAACATTTTTTAACCATCACATATTAACAGTCTCCAGCTGTGATGGATATTTCACAACAGCTTGTTTCAGTCTCTGCAGAACGGCAAAGAGAATCTCTATGGCAAGCCCAGTTATCTGTATATGACAGTCTTTTCCATTCTCCTCTCCCAGTAATGATGGATTGAAACTCCCCATAAAGAATAAGTAATCTGATTCACTCCTCCTGGTAGTAAGTGCAGCCAAAATGCCGCTTCCCTGGAGAATCCTAACTGGAGAGATTTTTCGTTTCCTGCTTAGCATTATTCGGAAAATATAAATTCCATTTCCATACTATATAGTCTGCAGAAATTTTGTGCTAATTCCATTAGGGTAGCATAGATGGGTAGCCTTCTTTTTATGTAACAAGTGTCTGTGCCAGGAAAAAAACACTGCCCATTTCCTTCACTAACTGTAGGAGACCACGGTGTGCCATATAGCCTAGAAATCCGATTAAATTAATTCCAATTCAGCATTCCTTCCGAATAACCATTCCGCCTACCAAAGACCTACCACAGCTTTGTATATACCAGTGGTTCTCAAAAATCTTTTGGCTGTTTGGAAGATTATATATATATATGTGTGTGTGTGTGTGTGTATTTATTTATATTATACAGTATTTAAAGGATAGAATGACAAATATGTATACCTGACAGATTTAATATACTGGTTGCTGTATTATAAGCATATCAATGTGACCTTGTGGTCCAGAGTCTGTTCAAAATGGCCACCAGAGGCCACCGACACCTTTTGGTCTAAGCTGTGGCTTCTGTTCATGTGCCATGCTTAGTGGATAACTCCGTTGCATGACAGCTGTGTTATCATATGACCATGGGGTGCCACCTGCATTCTCATAGTGATCCTTTGCCTGTTTGTGCACACTGCTGTTCAACAAGTTCCCCCCTTCCTTTGAGTTTGAGAATCACTAGTATAGGTCAGCCTCTAAATAAGCTCTTTCACCCGTGCTCAACCCATGTACAGTCTGGAAGGCTTTTGGACTCTTCGGTTGAAAATATGTAATGTTGCAAAAGTTCTTTGTTGCCTTGATTTTTGTAGAGACTAACAAATTAATAGATTGTAAAAAGTTGTATGATCATGCTTTGTGGTCACCTTTTTTTAAAAAAATTTAATGTATTTTCCTTGGAATAACATTGTCTTAAAATATATGTAAACTCAATCCCTTACATCTGATGTAACATCAAAAGTAGTTTTCAATATTTTTAAATTTGCTACCTCCATAAATAATACCTGGTGATCCTGCCTGGAAAGTCATTGTTTTTATTGGGTGACAACACTGTCTGTATCCCAGTTGTATTCCTGTGTTGTTTGACACGGGCTCTCTACAAATGGCTATATCAACACATATTACGTAGGCATGGTCCGCTCTTGTCCCCTATAGAAAACTGTCCCTGAGAAATGCCATGTAGCAAAGAGGCTGCTTAAAAGCATCAGTTTAGAAGAGGCACAGATTGTATGAAAAAGAGGTGATAAATAGTTTTTAAATTAAAATTAAAGTTGTTTATGATACGAGGTGGATGAGAGCAGAGGATCCCAGGAGCTGCACATCAGAACAAGACCTGCTGTGTGTAGAAAAGTGACAGTCTCAGCCTGGACCCCCCTCCAGGCTACGCTCCCAACACATTTCTCACCACCCACTGGAGCTTACTCGTGGGGGTGGCATCCCCACGAGTAAGCTCCAGTGAGAGGAGCGAAACATGTTAGGGGCGTGACCTGGCGGGAGTTCAGGCTGAGACTGTCACTTTTCTACACACAGCAGGTCTTGTTCTGATGTGCAGCTCATGGGATCCTCTGCTCTCATCTGTCATTGTCTGAAGCGTGGGCGGGCTCCTTCCCATCCAGCACTCATAGCAGCAGTCACAGGACTACACTTTCTAGCAGCTTGAGCAGCTCACATGCATACCATGGATTTGCTGTCATACAAGGTGCTTTGGCAAGCTGTCTTTCAATTAGAGTTTGCTTTGGGGATGTACTATAAAACATTTTACACCTATAATGTTCCACTTCTCATATACAAACTAAACTAAAACCTGCTCCAACTTCCACCCTAAGCCAACTACCCTGTAAAGAAAAGCCTATACATACCTATGCTGAGAATGCTGTGATCCGGTCACATAATCGGCTCCCAATGGCAGCTTCAGTGTAGAGGAGGGACAGTCGACTACAAATGTCCCATAGTAGGCTTATAGATGACGTAACCCCATAGGCTCTGCAGCCGCTGTAGATGACCTCTTCTTTTCACTGAAGCCGGAGAGATCATGTGACCGGACCGGAGCACCCTCAGCCTAGGTAAGTATAGACATCTTTCCTTGGGGTTGGGAACAGGGGGTGAAAAACCTCCTGTAATGCAGCAGACCCCCAGAGCCCCCCTTTTACCTACCTGAACCCAGTCTTTCCAGTGAGGGGGGCGGGCACACCAGCTCCAGCCTGTGTCTCGGCTCCTGATTGGATAGATTGATAGCAGCGCAGCCATTAGCCCCCACTTCTGTCGATCAAATCCAATGATGCGGGAGCTGGGGGGCGGCCGAGTCCGGCCCTTTGTGTCAATGGACGCAGCAGGACATGGAAGCATGCCCACACAAGTGCCCCAAGGGAGAGCGGCTCTCCAACCGAGCACTCAAGAGGAGGAGCGGAGCACCGCTGAGGGACCCCAAAAGAGGAGGACCGGGCCACTCTGTGCAAAACCAACTGCACAGAGGATGTACGTATGACATATATATATATATTTTTTTTAAACAAACCTTTATGTATCCTTTAAAGTAAAGTTAGGATTTGACTAAACTATTTTAAGCCACTTAAATTTAAGGGGACCTAATGGTCTGTTAAAGTGGTTGTAAAGGCTGAAGGTTTTTTAACTTGAAGCAGCTTGCTATTGGGGCACTTGGTAGAGGGAGGGGCCATGAGCGCCGTCCGAGGACCCGAAAAGAGGAGGTTTGGGGCTGCATTGTGCAAAACCACAACACATAACAGATAAGTATAACATGCTTGGTATTGTAAAAAAAAATGCCTTTACAATCAGTTTAAGGTCACAGACTATATGAAGTTTGGTCTCTGTAAAAGAAACAGAACTGAACTGCCACGAAGTGTTATTATCTAGGAGCCTATGTGCTTGTAAACCTTTAGTTTGTCCTCTTCTGTGTGCCAGGGAATAGCTGCCACCTCCAGCACTAGGAGCAAGATCATCTGTTCACGATTAAACAGATTTGCGTCATGCCCCAAAATATTCCTGGGATGTTAATGATTTAAGTGTTAGAAAACACAAGGAAACTCCCAATGATGTCAGTGGAAATGCTTCGGCATTAGGTCTCCTTGGATGTACTAACTAATGAACCCGTTCCAATAAACAGTCTGAGTTATCCATAACTTTTTATTCTTTTTATCAGACTTTAATGGATGGAGGATAACATGAAGAAGAAGAATTCTTTGATTTTAACATTCACTGCCAGTATAATTAAATATTGCCTTATACGCCTTCTACTCTTAGCCAAGGTATATATAGCGTGCTGACAGGAAAGAGTCTTGATGTACAATAATTGATCCCGGCTATACAGGGATTTATTTTGGATGTTTTGCCTGGTAAAGGCTTATGGTTCTCCTCACAGAAGCAATCTGGAAAAAATACAGTTTTATAGATGTAGCAACATTAACTAGAAGGCTATGTGGTCCTGTTACAGTGAAATGTGGGAATCTGTAAATGTTTTAGATTTTTTATTTATTTTGTATTCTTTTCCCCATATTGCAGGAAGCAATCCTATAACTGCATTTGTCCCCCATGTGTAATGTTGCCTGCAAAAATAACAACCATGTTATACTTGCCTGCTCTGTTGCAGTGGATTTGCACAGAGGAGCCCAGATCCTCCTCTTCTCAGGTCCCGCTTTGGTGAGCCTGGCCCCTCCCTCCTGGTCATTCCCCCCACAGAAAACAGCTTACTATGGGGGCACCCAAGACGAGTCACAGCTCCCTGTGTCCATTCAGACCCAGAGCCTGCCCCCGCCCCCCTCTCTCTCTCCTGATTGGCTAGCTGACTTTGATTAACAGCAGTGGCAGCCAATGGCCAATACTGCTGTGTCTCAGCCAATCAGGGAGAATCTCAGATGGCTGAGACACTCGTGGACATCGCTGGACAGAGAGGGACCTCAGGTAAGTATTAGGGGGGCTGAGGGGAGTTGCTGCACACAGAAGGCTTTTTTACTTAATGCATAGATAAAAAACCTTCTGCCTTTACAACCACTTTAATAACTAGTTTGTTCTGGATAATAGATTGATTGGAAGATCTGGTAAAGAAGGGGGGGCAACTCTGTGGTGATTGGGTGACTCTGATGTAATGGGGGCTCTTAGGTACAGCAGGCTATTAGACTATGATGTGATGGAGGACCTCTGACTTTAGTAATGAGGGATTATGACATATAGGGTGATCTGTAACGTGATGCTGGCATTTGATATGTAGAGGAGCTCTGATGTGATGGGAGACTTCTGATGTAAAGGGGGCTTCAGTTAATTTCATCAAAGCATTTATGTGTATCGTTACAGGTTCAGGTTTCTCCTTAATAAGGTACATTTTAGACTGGGTCTCGAGATTGTGCATACTTTTAATGGGTACCATGGCTAGAAAATGTTTCAGAAACGCTGATCTACAATACAGTTCTTGTTTTGAGCATCGAAGGTTCCCCTGGTCTTCTCTGACTCACCTTAACTTCAGGTCCTAACTCTACACCCGCGCACAAATCATTGCAGAGACCAGTTTTGTACCTCACAACTGGCTGGTAATGTGTTGTCACTGGTGTGGGGGGTTAGCACCAGGTCCAGTGTGCAGTGACCCTGACAATAAAAACAAATTGCTTATTTCCTGACATTACTGATAAGAGATCCTCTCATTTGTGGGCACTCTTGGAACATTGTCACACAAGAGCTTATCTGTCCAGAGATTTTATCACCGGAGTCCTCTAACATGGGAAATAATGCTGTGGTGAGTGATGGGTCAGAGCATTTCCCAGGTGACTTCCATACTGAGATGGGAAGATTATCAGATTTGAGAAGACCATTTATCAGGTGATATCAAATGAAAAAATAATCAACAGGAAAAACATTCATGTGCCATCACTATGAGTAATATCAACCAGGTCTTCTATGGCTGTACTGTGTCTTGCACCTTCTCACTCCCTTGACTCCATATTGGCTCAGGAGGAAACCAGTAACATTGGGAAAGGAAGTCAAATAAAGTTCCATATAAAAAACATGGCTACATTCTCTGCCAAATCTGTTTCAACAGTTGCGGGAAAAAATCTGAATTCTCCATTTTGAATTTATCTTTGTGGCTAATATATAGAAGTCCTGGTAAACAGGGTTTCTAGTAGTATGAGCTAGAATTAACTTCTACTGTATTTTGTTTTTTAAAGTGGGCCCAAATGGCGATACATTTGATTTTGATACATTGAAGAAAGATTTGAGCCCCTGACAATTTTTATTGCTGTTGTTCCAATGAAGAAATTTAGCTTTGTTACCTTTTCAGAAAATAATTGTACAACCTCAATTTCAAAAAAGTTAGGATGCTTTGTAAAATCCATGTAAAAACAGAATGCAATGATTTGCAAATCTTGTAAAACCCATATTTTATTCACAAGAAAACGGATAAAATGTTTAAATTGAGAAAATGTACCATTTTAAGAACAAAATAAAGTATTTTTAAAAATGATGGCAGCAACATGTTTACCATAGTGCATCCCCTCTTCTGTGTAAGAGCCGGTTCACACTCCTGCGGCACGACTCCGGGGGCGACTCTGCAAGTCGTCCTGAGGACGACTTCAGAGGCGACCAGCAAAACGACTTCTGTATAGAAGTCAATGCAGGTCGCCCAGAGCCGCCCCCGAAGTCGTGCAGGAACCTTTTTCTAAGTCAGAGTGACTTGCGTCATTCCTATTAGAAGGGTTCCATTGCATTGAATGGGACTGACGAGTCGCCCCAGTGTGTACCGGCTCTTAATGTCTGGGAATTGAGGAGACAAGTTGCTGGAGTTTTGCTCAACAGTCCTTGGTCTTCTTTGGTGTAATTTGTTTTAAGATGCACCAAATATTTTCAGTTGGTGAAAGGTATGAACTGCAGGCAGGTCGGTTAAAGCGGTTGTATAGTCCCATACAATTTTTTTTTTTTGGTCACTCGTAAGGCAAAAGGCATAATGAGCTAGTAGCATACTAGCTCATTATGAAATACTTGCCTTAGAAAGAGGCGTCGGTAACTTACCTGGTCCACGCCGAGGTAGTTGACATGTTGCCTCGGCGTGTCTTCCGGGCATCGCGGCTTCAGCGATGTAAGTGGCTGGAGCCGCGATGTCGCCATTCCCGCACAAGCCTTATTATAGTGAGAGATGACGCCGCTCTAAAAACTGCTGATCCCTTGGCTTTGCCTCCTTCCCACTAAACCAAAAAGGTGACGGCCATGCACAGGTGCATTGGACAGAAGAAGATCCTGGACTGCCGCACTCCTACGAGTAAGCATCACATGATGTGAAACATTTCAGCCACCTTTTTCCTGTTGTTCACTTCATTTTGACTGCATCGCTTTGGTTGTTTTTTTGGATTTTATTTGTACAATAAAGACATAATTTTAAGGAGTGCGGCAGTCCAGGATCTTCTGTCCAAGCCTTATTATAGGCTTACCTGTAGGTAAAATTGGAAAAATGACTATACAACCACCTGGTTTCTTATGCTACAAAGCCATGCTGTTGGCATAGATGCAGTATGGTTTAGCATTGTCCTGCTGAAATATGTAAGGCCTTCCTGAAAAAGACATCATCTGGATAAAAGCGTATGCTACTTTAAAACCTGGATATATCTATCAGCATTGATGATGCCTTTCCAGTAGTGGAAGCTGCCCATTCCGTTTGAACTAATGTACCCCCATACCATCAGTGCTGTGAGCTTTTGACCTGAGCGCTGATCACAAGCTAGAAGTTTGAGCTTCTCTTTAGTCTGGAGGATGCGGCACCCATGGTTCCAAAAAAGAATGTAAAATTTTGATTTGTCTGACCACAGAACAGTTTTCCACTTTGCAATAGACCATTTTAAAAGAGCATTAGCCCAGAGAAATCATGTTCAGATATTGCTTCATCTTTGCATGATAGAGCTTTAACTTGTATTTTTGGGTGGCACGGCAAACTATATTCACAGACAGTGACTTTTGGAAATATTTCTGAGCCCATGCAGTGATGTCTTTCGCAGCATAATGTCTGTTTTAATGCAGTGCTGTCTGAGTGCTCAAAGATCATTGGCATTGAATATTGTGTTTTGTCCCTTGCGCACAGAGATTTCTCCAGATTCTTTAAATCTTTTGATGATATTTTGTACTGTAGATGATAATACAAATATTATGTATTGGAGATGATAATAGTCTTGGCAATTTTACATTGAGAAACATTATTGTGAAATTGTTTGACATTTTTTAGGTGCATTAGGATGCAGTTTTTATATCAGTCACATTACTAACCTTTTGCCAATTAACCTATTTATTTGCAAAGTGTTCTTTCGGCTTTTTCTTGTCAGTACCAATTACTTTGCCAGCTTTTTGTTGCACTATCACAATTCTTTTGAGACATGTTGCTGCCATCAATTTCAAAATAACCAATTATTTTTTTCTTAAAATGGTACTTTTTATCAGATTAACCGTGTTTTCTATTGTGAATAAAATATGGTTTATGACATTTGCAAATCATTACATTCTGTTTTTTATGTAGATTTGACAGTGTGACAACTTTTTTAAATCAGGGTTATAGGGAAGGGAAATATGTCAAAGGGGACACTTGTCCTGGGGAATTCCTTTGTGAAAGGAGAACTTTTCTCTCAGTCCCTTTTGTCTGACTGGGACAGGAAGTAAAGCGAAATCTCCCTAGCTGACACAAACAACAAGAAAGTGGCTGAGGATGTAACCCAAAAATCTATAAAAGGGTATTGCTGGCCAAGCATGCCTATTCATCCCATTGATCGATGGTACCACATCCTTTAACAAAATCCTTCCAAATAAAGCTAGTTAGGACTTTAATGGTACTACACAAATACACTTCTATTTAATAAAAGATTTTACAAATTTTATTCCATCAGTTAAAACCAATCATTTAAATACAAGAGTCAATTGCACATATTAATGACATTGCATATCTGTTATACATGGGTATCGCTTGTAATTCAACCCCTTTTGAATATAAAATTTTTTTGGTTTTCACATTCAGCACGTTTCACAGGTCAATGCCTGCTTCTTCAGGGAAGGCACAAGATTGTTCTTGTCATAAACTTCACAACACCATGTGTGCAAATGATTAAAAATCAAAGAACACAAAATACAGATAGCCCACTGGCGAGACCTTAATCACCAAAAGGGAGGAGTCCATCAGCACCAATTAGTGACAAAGTACACTTCAATAATGCCTGTTATAGCCTTCATGCTGAGTCACAGCGTCCTCCTCCACATGTGTGTCCATCCATGACAATGCAGCTGCAGTGGAATAGCTGGTAGGGAGGTTCAGGATACAGTACAACTAACAACAAATAGTGGATGTATTCTGTGTAGAGGTGCACCGAAATTTTGGCGGTCAAAACATATCGGCCGAAAATGGTGCTTTTAGCATTTTGCTAATGGAGAAAAAGGTGCCGATAATGGGGCCGAAAAAGCACACGATTTGACTGCGATTTTATTGTGATTTGACCACGATTTTGCCACAATTTGATCAGGAATTTATTGTGTTTTCCTGCAATTTTACTATGATTTTACTGAGTTTATGGTGCGTTTTTACATAGGTCATGTGACTTAAAAACGTAACACTGGTGCGTTATTGATGTGTTCTTGCTGCATTTTCAAAGCATTTCAACTGGGAGGTGTGTTTTCGGTGCGTTTTTTTTTTTTTTTTTTTTAACTGACCAAAAATGCAGCAAGCAAGATTTTTAACACCACAGCGAAGCGCAAAGGGACTGTGTAAAGACATACATAGAATTTAAAGGGATGCATCTTTCTAAAAGTGCTGATAATTGCCGATAAATTCACATTCATTTAAATTCATGATATTAATTAAAAAGTGAAATATAATTATATATAAAAAAATATATATTTTTTTTAAAAACTGTCATTTTCGGTTTCAGGCAAGTGCATCCTGAATTTTCGATTTTGGTTTTGGCACCAATATTTCCATGTGGTGCACCTCTAATTCTGTGACATGGTGATGATTACAAATCATTGGTGTGCAGTGTGGAACGTGATCTAACCAAAAGTGACATACTAGGTAAGCACTTTAGCTTTTGTTGGATCACAAATGTTGGAATGGCTTGGCGGTTATAAGCTGTGCCTTCTGAAACATCTAGGGAAAGATGTGCTTTGGTAAGTCCAAGCTGATTCTTTTCACATATAGGGGGCCCTGCCTTTCTATCTGTTCATTTTTAGATAATGATGAAATAGGCTTTGGATTGTATGCTGTGGCTTAGTGTAGATTTATCATTGCACTTTTTAGATAAAGGTCTTCATGCCTTTTAAAATTATTGGATAAGTCCCTTTCATTGAGGAATTAATCTTCCTGTAAGGGGATAACCACTTATTCTCACTTCTGTATTTAAATGCGAGAATTATCCTTCCAATATACCTTGAGAGACACAAAGCAGCTGAGGGTCTTATCTGGCAAAGCCCTTTCTACTGTGTGAATTTGAACTTTGAATTACTATGGTCCCCCATATATCAGTCTCGGAACTTCTCCAGTCGCTGACATGCGTGGAATTCTTTGCCGTGGTGACTGCATATCCAACGGTGAAGAGGTGAATACTTAATTCAGAAGGACATCTGGGATGTTTCCTCTGTGTCTTTGGAGAATGTGATCATTTCCTGAACTTTCGTGGTTACAGCTTGGAAATTCATCAGAATATTTTCACTCCTCTGCCTCCCTATGGGCCAGAAAAACCTTTCAATGGAAGTAATGTGCCATTATTATCCCTGGGCATTGTGCTCCTCCCCACTAATGTTTAAATGTCACATTTTCACGCCTGTGTATTCCGTGAAAAATATTGCATTTTCAGCTAATAAAACTGAATCCGATTCTCATCTGTGCATCTCATTTTTACAGTTTCTTGATGCAAACTTTAGGAGTTATGCTGTTTAGAGGGGATGATTTAAAGAGAACCTGTCACCCCAAAAAATCGGGAAAAATCAAGTGGTCTAAATGCTTACTTGCAGCTGTTTTCTTTAACAATTTTAATGACTATTGTCAATGTGCCTCTAAACTTGCTAAAGAGGAGACACTCCACAGCGGGTTTACTACCACTTTAAAAAAATATGTTTTATTCTACTACCAAATGACAGAGGCTTATAATGACAGAGGGAAGCTGTATGTATTAGCAGCTTTGATGTACAACAGTAGAAGAAAGGGTGCAACTCTTACATTTAGTGGAACATATACATGGTGTTTACAGCCTTCCAGTGCACCAGAAAATGCCACTTGTGGGTACGAGGTGTTACCTGCGGAGGCAGCTCCTCTTTCTGATTTACTGGTAACCTCAACATTTTGTTTTGCAGAGAAGCGCTCTGTGGTTACCGTCGTGTCACCCAGAAGACACAGAGTCGAGAGAATCCCCTTAACTCATTGATCTGCCTCCTCTGCTTTCGTTCCTATGTGTAAACCTAGTCGGCTGGGGAGTTGGACTAAGAACACCCCTCCCTTTTCACATTTCTATATGCCCTTATAGACTTCAACCACATAAGAAGCATTTTGTGAGGAGGGTAAATACCACAGGACTGGAGGAAAGACTAACCACGTACTTTCTTTGTGAACAACTGTTTTTTTTATTTTTCCATGCTTAGGGTATTTTTTTGTTTTCTTTTATTCTGCAACTCTTTTGATACCAGAGTGCTGGTTTATAACAGTTCAGTTTATTTGGTAGGCAAAAAAAAGCTGCATTCAGCAACATATAACTAGACAAGCCATGCCTTGCCCTGACTAAACTGTTGAAATTTGATTGGTTACTGTGGGTAGGGGCACAGCTGTGATCCTTTGTTGTTAAATGAAAGGTGTCTGGCAGTACAGTTTCATGTGTGGTTTTCTCTGATAGTAAATTAAAGCGGAGCTCCACCCTAAAGTGAACTTGCGCTGATCGAAACCCTCCCTCCTCTCCGGTGTCACATTTGACACCTTTCAGGGGGGAGGGGGGTGCAGATACCAGGTATTTGCACCCACTCCCGGCCCAGCATTCTCGGGCAAAATACGGGCATGTCGTCACATCCCGTCGCCCCCCCCCCCCCTTTGTGTGCTGGGAACACTCGGCTCCCAGCACACAGCTAAAGCCAATCGGCGGGCGCAGCGCGACTTGCGCATGCGCCGTAGGGAACCGAGCAGTGAAGCCGGAGCGCTTCACTTCTTGGTTCCCTCACCGTGGATGGAGGGGGGAGCAGCAGAGTGACAAGCGATCGCTTGTCCTCTGCTGTGGACGGCGCTGGACTCCAGGACAGGTAAGTGTCCTAATATTAAAAGTCAGCAGCTTTAAGGGATAGACTAAGATTGTTTGGGAGTGACTATGGGGCACACAGGGCAATGGGTCTACTAATGCTGATCCTTGCGCCTGCAAAAACAATTCAAAGTAAAAGAAAGAGAGAGAGAGGGGAAAAAAAGCTGGCGTGTGACATAAATAGAATGCCTATTTGTCAGCTTGGAGATGGCCCAATTCATTTCCGTACCTGCAGGAGTGACCTTCACAATTTGCTTCAGGCCCTCTCAAAAGTCATTGGCTCATTAGCAGAAAATGAAATATACAGTGCTCTCTCCGAACTCTCCTTCCTGTGCTTGTGGATGCCTCCGTCTCTTACAGTCATTGATGTGAGAGGCATGCAAAGTTTAACTCTTCTCAAAATATAAGCCATCTACAGGTTTGTTGTCTGAATTAAATTGCACACGACTGTGGTACACTTACTTTTTTCATCAAAGGAGAGATAGGAACTTATTGCCCTTGCGTGATTTTTCAAACATTCTCTCTCATTTTTGGAATACTTTTTTGTTTGTTTAAATGATGCTCGCAGTGGAATCGGTGCCTTATATCTTATGATGGTCAAAAATACAAAAGTATTTGATCTAGCACCAATGATCTCTAGTAAGGAGCTGTCACTGTTTTAAATGTTTAGTGTCAACACGAGCTCATGTCATGCTCTGAAAACCCCAGTGGGTAAAAAACATTGATTCAGAGGATTGCCTTGTTAATGACATTCCCCGAAGGCTTTTCTCTTTAGTAGGTATGTCTTGTTTACATATCATTTGAATTGGCTGGTGCAAAATGTGAATCTGTGCTCTGGTCCAAAAATAATGCTACTAGTGGGTTCTACTGTCTGTTAAAAAAAATAAAAAGTGTTTAATTTACTTTATAATTTGTGTAAAGAAGCAAATATTCTTGGATGCAGAGCAGACCAAATGATAAACTCTATTCATAAATCCCCCATCCCTCTGCATTCTTCTTGTTGTCAGTAAAGTTGTCAGTAAAGCGTTCATAGCCAAAACAATCTACAGTTATGAATCAGCCATCTCCTTCCTAGATGTTGTCAGATCAGCCAGAGCAGTAGGGGAAGGTAGCAGGCTGGACCTCATAATTAAGCTTTAGTTCTGGCCGGGGAAAGAAGGTTCTCATCCAAGATTTTACAATACATGGCCACATACAGTACGTTGTCCCCTCAATGCAGCAAAGGCGGTCTGTACCTTTAAGGCCGCGTACACACAATCGAATTTATCTGCTGAAACTGGTCCGATGGTCCGTTTCAGCAGACATCTCCGATCCTGTGTACGGGCTAGCGGACAGGTTTGTCCATCGGACAAATTTCAAAGCATGCTTTGAAATTTGTCCGCTACAAACCTGTCTGTCGGATATGTCCGCTGGTTAGTACACTAACCAGCGGACAGAAATGTCCGCGCATGCGTCGAATGGATTCGACGCATGCGTGGAAGTATTTTACTTCCTGGAGTGGTGACGTGGCGGCGTCAACGTCACCGCCACGTCACCGCATCCTCAGCCCGAGTGGATTTTCGTCCGATGGTGTGTACACGCCATCGGACCAAAATCCGATGAGACATGTCCGCTGCAAACGGTCCGTCGGACATGTTTGAGCAGACATGTCTCTTAGTGTGTACGTGGCCTAAGAGAGAAACCGCCCCAAAGCACATTGTTTCCACCTCCATTCTTGACCGTAGGAATGGTTTTCCAAGAGAGAGGCAGGAAACCTTAAGGATTTAGAGAAGATCTGTAAAGAGCAGTGGACCAAAATCTCTTCTGAGATGTGTGCAAACCTGGTAACCAACTACAAGAAACATCTTACCTCTGTACTAAGTCATGTTTTTCTTGGGGATCAAATACTCATTTTACTCACTGAACTAAAATGTAATTTATAGTATTTATTTTATGTGTTTTTTTTTTTTTTTCTGGATTTTTGGTTGATATTCTGTCTTCATTTCCTTGTAAGTGGGCAAAAAAGTTGCTGCACTAATTTGGTCCAACTTCCATGTGAGTTGATGTCCATAGACCTCAATGTTAAACCCTCAAGTAGCATGCAAATCGTACTTGAATAATATAGACCCGATTTTTGTAAGCACAAGAAGCTTTTTGAACCTTGTCCCACCCAATCCTTTCAACATAGTAGCCCCTCCCAAGCAAATTTTTCCACCACACATTCACTTCCTGGTTATTCCCTCAGGAACAATGTGCTCCAAACAGCCCAAAAAAAGAGATGTCCTTGTCCTTGTCCTTCGCTTCTCCTCCTCTTCTTCCTCATGCACTGCTACTGCTGCAGCAGCAATGACAACTGCTGTGGCAATATATTGAGTAGTAAACATTTTCTGTCACAACACACCACACCACAACAACCAGGAAGCAAACGGGAACTGGAAACCACTATGGCAGGAAAAGGAATTGCCTCACACCATGTATGTTTTCATTGGTTAATGCCAAAGTTGTGGTAAAGTAGTACAGATCCAAAATCACAGCGAAATCGCTGCAAAATCGTGGCTGTGAAATCACGGCAAAGTCGCACGACTTTGAAGTCATACAAGTGTAAAAGAGGCTTAAGAGTTTTCTGACAGGTGACAACTTCATCAGTGTGTTTTTCTTCTTTCTCATTTTCCAGTCACATGTTGGTTTGAGCCCTAAACCACATTGTATTGCTCAACTGTCATGTAATCTGTAGAGCGGATCAGGGCCTGGCTTAGTTGTCTGGAAGGGGTGCCTGAATAAAAAAGCTTATTTATGCCCTGTACAAACGATCAGAATTTCCGATGGGTTAAAATCCAATTGAATTTTCCAAAACGCGGTGACGAAAAAAAAAACGACAAGCTGAGAAAAAGAAGGTTCAATGCTTCCAAGCATGCGTCAATTCGATTCTGAGCATGTGTGTTTGTTTTTTTCTCCGTCGGAGTTTCACACAGACAATCGGAATTTCCGATTAGGATTTTGTTCCATCGGAAAAAAATAAAACATGTTCTGTTTCTAAACTCCGACAGAAAAAAGTCCAATGGGGCCCACACACGGTCGGAATATCAGAAGGCATAACCGAATTGCAAATTTTGTGAATGGTCCTGATTGTAAGCCTACAAATTGAAGGGCAGAGCATTCATCTTTTTGCGGTCACCTCCAGCCGTACCACAGAAGAAAGATGCCCAGCATCAAATCATGCCAGAAGCCTTTTAAATGAGATAGGAATGTATATGCTAAAACTTTTGCTTAATGCCAATTAATAGGACTTTCTATTTCTTTCTTTAACACTGTTACACTTGTTTCCTGGATAGCATAAGCAATTCACTGATTGATTTTGCTTGTTGCCTAGAGTTGCACTTTATTAGCTATTTTCTGCAAGGCATGGAACTGAGCAAGCACATTATGGGCCAGATTCAGGTAGATGAGAGCATCTTTGCTCTGGAGTAACGCTTCTCATTTATGTTACTCTGCCGAAATTTTAGGAGCAAGTGCTGTTATTCATGAAGCACTTGCTCCTAAAGTTGCGGCAGCGCATCGCAAATGAGCCGGCGGAATTCAAATTGGGCGGGTACGGGGCGTGTATTATTAAAACTATGCGCGATCCCGCGGGGCGAACGTACTGCGCATGCGTCGAGTGTCAATGCATCCCAGTGCGCATGCTCCAAATTCTGTCAGTGAACGTCAATGACGTCACATCCCCATTCATGAATGTTTTACGCAAGCGACGCGATTTTTTTTTTTCCCGACGCGATGACGACGCCTAGACTTAACATATGATACTCCACTAGGGGGCTGCTTTATCTTTACGTTGCGTATCGCTTCCGGAAACGTCGTAAAGTCACTGCGTCGCGCCCGAAAACTATCGTGAATTTCTGACTCCCGCTGATTAACATATTTTTTCAGCGTTAATCAGCGGGAACGCCCCCGGCACCATTTTTAAGTTGAAGTAACGATGCGATGGCGAAATTCAATTACGCTGCTCGCATCGGAACTCCAACCCGGCGTTTCTTGTTTTCTGGTTACAGAAAACAAAAACGCCGGCTTAAAGCGACAGTTGGGCTGGAGTATCACAGATACTCCAGCCTAACTCTACCTGAATCTGGCCCTATGTGGTTCCTTCAACAAGGAAAGCACATATAAAATGAATGACACTGTAGACGTTTTTTTTTCTGTGTGACAGTAAGCTTCACTTGGTATATATTGCTGTCCTTTTCCCCTTTTTAGGGTGGCCCAGTAACTATCTAAAGGTGATTTTTGTCATCACTATGGTGGTTTCTTCATTAGTGTTTACAGCAGGTCAGAGGGTAGTGGGAGTAGCCATCAGGGGTTGGTGTGTGACATCTGCAAGTAATATAACATTGTGGAAATGGCTGAAGCCTAATGTGCGAGTGATTTTATGACCGCACCAAAAGCTTGAAGCTGGAACACAAACCTTTGGAGATGACACATCTTGAATTGTAGGGCTTTGCCATTTAGGTTCCTCTTGTAACTTGGATTAGTAAAATATAACTTACTGTTATCCTGTCGTCCTCAGCTTGTTTTCTTATATCTCATAGCAATAATAAATATGTAGTTCAGAATTTACACTGATATATATGCACGCACTTTCTAGGCAGCGTTAATTTTTTTGTCCTACTTTTTATTCACTAGTTTCTGGTTCTTAGTAGGTGCTACAATGAGGTAATCTTCAATGCCAGCAGCTAATAATGTACAGGAACATTGTTTCTCAGGAAGGCCATAGATCAGTGGTTTTCAACCTTTCTAGTGCCGTGACCCCTTGATAAAATTTCCCAAGTTAGCCCAAACTAAATGTATACACTAGGCATTGACAGTTTTCTATATTGTATGTTGTATGAGAGGCAACTATGTCCTTTGTACTTTGCGCTTACTTTTGTTTGTATATCTGTTTGATAAAATAAAAAAATTCAATTGGGAAAAAAAAAATCCCAAGTTGTGGGGACCCTTAACAGTAAAATTTATTTTCGTAGGCACCCAAGACAAGTGATTTGCGCCCCTAACCCATGGACATTCAGCGCTCCCCGAGTGCCTTCCACAGTATTTAAACCCCTTATGGTACATTTTTAGGATGTACCACTCTTTCTCTTTGTACCACTCTTTCTTTCTTCTCCTTTCGTTCCCTTTTCCCTCTCTCTATCCTAATTTCTTGATTTTTTTTTCCCCCCATCCCTCTCTTTAACCATTGTTTTTGCTCTTTCTCTTATTCTTTGCCTTTTTTCTTTGTTCCTCCCTCTCCTTTCGTGACCCCTGGCAAATCATCATTTGATCCCCGAGAGAGTCCCGACCCCAGGTTGAGAACCACTGCCATAGATGATGTAATTTTCTTACCTAAAACAGAAAAAAAAAAATCTAAGTTCCCCAATCAACACAGTCGGTTGCTGGTAAATCTGTCATTTACTGGCTCCTTCCTTTTCAGAATGCACAGAGTCAGTGATCACTGGCTGTCCATTCATAACTGAGCAGAGTAAACTGTGTTTATGATGTCTCTGTTCATGAATCGGGAGGAGCCTCTGTCTCCTGTTCATTTATCTTCAGTGCAGCTGAGGCTGCAGAGAAAAGGACCAGGGAATCTGTGTCCTCAGTCCCTTTCTCTCTCAAAGGGAACATGTCAGGGGTAACAAAATAAAATTGTAAAAAAAAAAACTACTGACACAGTCCACTGTCACATGACATTAAAAAAGTATCAGTAATCGGTATCGGTGAGTACTTAAAGTGGTATCGGTGCAACCCTAGTCCTCTCTAGCCTTTGATCGACCCGGGCAAAGCAGCAAATTGAAATATACTTGCAGGGGCCTGCAGAACTGCTTTTCTTAAAGCGGAGTTCCAGCCTTTTTTTATGTTTATTAAAAATCAGCAGCTACAAAAAGTATAGCTGCGGGCTTTTAATAAACATACACTAACCTGCTCCACTGTCCAGCGATGCTATGCTCCCCCCCCCCCCCCTCTCCACCGGCGCCTCCAATCTAACTGTGGGCACCCGAGTGGACAGGCGATCGCCTGGGACCTGTTACATGTTTCAGGTGATCGCCTATAGGGAGGGGCCGCCAAAAGGCGCTATGACGTATCGCCTAAGGCCGCGTACACACGATCGAACATGTCCGCTGAAACTGGTCCGCAGACCAGTTTCAGCGGACATGATCGATCGTGTGTACGGCCTATCGGACCGTTTTCCAGCTGACAAAAGTTTCCAAACATGCTTAGAAACCTGTCCGCTGGAAACCTGTCCGTCGGACATGTTTGATGGTTAGTACACAAAATCATCGCGCATGCTCAGAATCAAGTCGACGCATGCTTGGAAGCATTGAACTTCGTTTTTTCATCACGTCGTTGTGTTCTACGTCACCACGTTCTGGTCTGAGGGGATTTTGGTCCGATGGTTTGTACGCACATCAGACCAACAGACCACTTCAGCCTTGTCCGATGAAAACGGTCTGTCGGACATGTTTCCTCGGACATGTCTGATCATGTGTACAGGGCCTTAGCGGTGGAAGGAAGAAGTCCCACACCTACTGAAGCCCCCACTCCCCCCTCAAAAAAATGACATGCCAAATGTGGCATGTAAGGGGGCGACGAGTGGTTTAGGCGGAAGTTCCAGTTTTGGGTGGAACTCCGCTTTAACAACCACATGACCTGTGAAGATGCCAGGATCCACAACTCAACCCATGAAGAAACACTTTGTCTTGAAGTAAATGGCAATCCAAAAAAAAGATGCAGTTAAAATGCCATGAGTAGGACCTTATAGTGCATGATCTCTTAGTTTCTGTTTAACTCTTTTCATTTAAAAATGCTACAGCGCCTCTGTAATGTCCTATCAATTCAGGAAGAGCAGAGACGTCTTGGGGGTGAAAAGCAGGATTGCATCTCTAAAATGAGATTTAGAGAACATGGCCTTACCTGACAGAGCAGTACTACATACACCGTGAGTCACTTCACATGGAGAAACTGAAATGAATAAACAGATATTTGTTGTAAATGCTGTAAATGTATTAAATATACATTTTGACAGGTCCTCTTTAAGCTTTCACTTCACGCCCACCTATTATCGGGCACCAGGAAAGAGGACAAATGATAAGGTCAGGACATCGCTTGCTGACTCCATTGCACAGAAAAACAATGCAGCCTGCTGGGAAAATAACCATAAATGTTCATTATTTGCCCAGGAAAATCAATTTGTCTTCCAATTGACCAAATAAAATAATGTAATTTGCAGGAAAATCCCCCAGGTGAGTCAGGCTAGCCTTCGATCCTTTTACAGGAGATAGGGAAGAGGCAAGAAAAAGGGAGGGAGGCAATGACAAACAGAATGAAATTATGACATTTATACAACTTTAGACAACAGCTGTAAATGGCAAAACCAGGCAGCTGTGCGCATACAGAATATTTCCTGCTTTCTATTGGGACATACAGATCTTAAGAAGGGATTGTTTTGCTTTACTTAAAGTTTTTATTGTATGATGGAATTTGGCAGTATGGATAATCTTATTGAATGTTATCTCTTTATCATTTTAAAACACAAATTTCATTAATAATTTTATTTTTCTTAACCTTGTGGGCATACTCCAGCCATGTTTGCACATATACATGCATGGATATATATTTAGTACCACAGCACTCCTTTTTTTTTTTGCTTTTTAGAACTTATGTTTACTTAAAGTGGTCGTATAGTCCCAGAATTTTTTTCTTGTCACCTGTAAGTCAAAGGGCATAATGAGCTAGTTAGGCCCCTTTCACATGAGCGGACCGTTCGTCCGCTTATTACAAGTCCGTTTACAGACTTGTAATGAGCCCCTATGGGATCGCGTCCGTTAGCGGATGATGCATCCGCTAACGTCCAAGATCTGCATCCATTTTTTGGGACGGAAGAAATCCCCTATTTTTCTTCCGTCCGGCGGATCGGATGCAAACGGACAGACGGTCCGTTTTCATCCGATTCCCCATAGGGGAGAGCGGAGGAGAGACAGTGTGCAGGGACCGCCCTGTCCGCCGACAGCTGAGCCGACGGACACACACGGAGCGGAGCGAAAAACGGACCGCTCCGTGTGAAAGAGGCCTTAGGCATATTAGGCCATTATTAAATACTTACCTTAGAACGAGGCATCGGTAACGTACCTGGTCCACGCCGAGGTAGCTGACATGTTGCCTCGGCGTGTCTTCCGGGTATCGCGGCTCCAGCGATGTGAGTGGCTGGAGCCACATTGTCGTCATTCTAGCGCATGCGCGAGGGAGACTTCTTTCCGGCATGGTCCGGCGTCTGCCGGGCCTTAAGCCAAGAATCCCCTGTGCGCATGAGCCACTGCAGTGAGCTTATTATAGGTAAAATTACAAAAAAGACAATACAACCGCTTTAAAATGGAGTTCCACCCAAAAATGGAACTTCTACTTTAAGCACTCCTTGCCCCCTTACATGCCACATTTGGCATGTAATTTCTTGGTGGGGAATAGGAACCTAGTTTTGACAGGTACTTCCTGTGCCGCTTTCTGCTTCCAACGCCTCACCACCTAGGCGACTACCACCTCTTCCTTTCTGCAATCTTCTGGGACACGTAACGGGTCCCAGAAGATTGCCTGGCCACTAAGAGAGCACAGATCGTCTTGCGCATGTGCAGTGCGCACCCGGCTCTGAAGCTGCAAGCTGTCACAGCCGGGTGCCCACACTTGCAATGACCTTTATTTTCACCTAGTGATGGGCTAGTAAGTGTGATATTTTTCAGCTTACTTTGATAGATCGAGCTGTCCAGACAAAGTAGTAGTTAGAGGGCTAGTTGACCAGCTTTACTGCTTCCAGAATGCAGACACACTAAGATGGTAAATGTGTTACTGTTGTGAAATAAAGCGAAAAAAGAAAACTAATGCAGCCACCGCATTTAAAGATTGGTAAGCAACAATTCATTTAAATCCCGTTTATGACTCCTAAATACTATGGATATCTGTTTTGTACGATTATGTAAATGTAATGTGTATTGCATGTGCATAATTTGTATAGCTTCAGTTTTTCTTTTTACTTAAGGCATCGTCTGCATTAAAGCGGATGTCCCCCTGAAAAACAATATTAAAAGCTAGCAGCTACAAATACTGCAGCTGCTGACTTTTAATATCGGGACACTTACCTGTCCTGGAGTCCAGCGGCGTCCGCAGCAGAGGACAGGCGATCGCTCGTCACCCTGCTGCTCCCCCCTCCATCCACGGTGAGGGAACCAGGAAGTGAAGCGCTTCGGCTTCACTGCACGGTTCTCTATGGCGCATGCACGTGTCGCGCTGCGCCCGCCGATGGGCTCCCGCTGTGTGCTGGGAGCCGAGTGTTCCCTGCACACAACGGGGGACGGACGGGTTGTGAAAAAAAAAAACATCTTTTGCCCGAGACGTGTGGCCGGAAGTGGATGCAAATACCTGTCTTTAGACAGGTATCTGCACCCCCCTCCCCCTGAAATGTGTCAAATGTGACACCGGAGGGGGGGAGGGTTCCGATCAGCAGAAGTTGACTTTAGGGTGGAGCTCCGCTTTAAGGTAAAGAAAAAACTTTTATGTGCAGCTCCCCTCCAGCTCCGCCTAAATATTTACCTGAGCCTGATTTTGATCCGTGCTGCTGCAATCTCTCTCTCCCTCCTCACTGGACTCCCCCTGCTGTCATACAAATCACGTGATGAGTGAGTGGGGGCCCCACTGGGGGGCAGGGCTGAGCCACACTGTATGTGTGTCAGTAGACCTATAGTGGCTCATGGGGAAGAGGAGGAGCCCAGAGTGCTCGCGGAGTACTGACCCCAGATGAGAAAGATTGTGGATGCAATGATTGGAGAGCAAAAAAATACAAAATTTAGGTCCAACTAGACCGTGAGTGGAGGCAGGGACGGGGAGGCCACGCCCCCAATGTGTTTCGCTCCGCCCCTTGAAACTTAAAGCGGAGTTCCACCTAACTTTTCAAGAAGGTCTTAAACTATATATATAATTAAAAAAAAATCTTACCATTTAAGAAGTACAAAGCTGTACTTTTGTCCCGGCAGAGGCGGAGTACGTCATTCCCTCTTCTGTGGCGAGCCCTCCTCCTCTCCTCTGCTGCCTTCTAGGACCTGTGTGTCCCCAGAAGTTGAGGTGACCATTAGGAATGCGCTGCGTGACTGGCACATGCACAGTAGGGAACCGGCTGTGAAGCCTAAAGGCTCCAACCTGACCCGGGAACTCCGACCCGCACAGCTAACCGGCATCGGTGTACAAGTGAATTTCTCTGCGTGTACACTAAAGAGAGAAGCCGATTAGCTGCAGGGAAGAGACCTGCTAGCCACGTGGAGATCTCCACAGCCATGTCTTTGCTGCAGCCTGTGACGGGTTGCTGGGACAATGCCAAATTCCCGGGAACATCGGGGCTGTTGGCAGCTATGTGGTTGATTGGAATAAATGAAATCCATTAAATGCAAGTGATGGGCTACGGAGAGTTAGGGTTGGGAGGAAAGGGCTACGCAATCCCAAGAGTTCACCATTCTAGAAATGAGGTGTTGTTTATCAGTGTTCTCAGTGAAATCAGTAAGCAATTCAGTATAGGAGAGGAAACTGCAAGATGGAAGGTAAGGCTGGAGCGGAGTTCAGCTTCAACGTGCATTAAAAGTCTTTTTTTTTTTCTCTCTCTTTTTTTATAAAGTAGGGGATGTTTTTATGTCCTTCTTTGTCCCATTTGGGAGATTTTCCTTTTACTTTCTGCCCTACAGACATACAGAGAAAGAGAGAAAATATATCTAAAGAAATGGAAACCCCTTTTCACTCAGTTGTCCCCTGAACAAATGTCCCCCATTGGAGGATCTTCTGTTTATTCTTTCTCAGATGACAGCTCATTATTTTGAGCATTTTTTTCTTGATTTTAATCCCGTGACATGGTCATTCGGACATATGGAGCGGGTGAATCCAGCAGAGATGCAGATCTCTCAAAAAATAAAAAAGGGCTCAGGCTGGAACAAAAGTGCCACACCATTTATTGATTTAGGGGCCCTGAATGTTTGTTTTTCGCATCGTGAAATCCAAGAAAAAACATCAACATATGTTTGTTTTTTGTTTTTTTATATACAATATCCCATTTATCAGGACGTATTCTTCTAATTTACAATGAACTGATGAACTCAGAGGCATGGTGCAAAGATTAGGTTGCTTCTCGTCTTCTAGCAGGTTTCAGTAACTAGTTGTACTATCCATATGTTCATAGTAAACTGCCAGTACAAACATAAGCCCTGGTGAAGGGAGTTGTTTCTGAAGCAATGAAAACCTGACAGGGGTTCTGACCCTCCACCACTTTATTCAAAACGAAAGGGTTTTGGCATTATGCATGCTTTAGATCTGATTGGCTGTTCCACGTCTCTGCTTTTTTTTTATTGTATTAAACAACCTTTACTATGTGGCAGCATAAAAACAGCCGTATGGTTAGAATTAGGAAATCGTTAGCTTTCTTGTATCAGGGTCGGCAGATCAGTTCAGATATTCTTTCCTGTGTTGTTGCAGAATACCACACGGTGAAAACCAATATCTCTTCTATTTTACATCCTATGAAAACACTTAGTAGTGGCTTTTACAAGGAGGAAACCATTATTTATTATCTGCGAGAGAGAGCACCGGGTGGGTTGTGGCGCAAGGGGTGGCGGGGGTTCGCAGTCTAGATGACAGGATTTCCGTCACATATGGAAAAGGTTACACTTTCTGGTCTCCCAGTAGTGGGCCGCACAGGGCCTTTTTTCTTATAATCTCACCCCAGGGCAACGTTTACTAAGTAAATGCAGGAGACCTCTCGGAAATATCAAGGAGTACAAACTGATGAGCGGCCGTTTTAACAGCAAAATGCAGAATGTTTTGAAGGTAGATTACAGAATCCAATCGGACATATCAATCTTTTAACCACTTCAATACCCAGCCATAGACAATTGACGGCCTGGGATGGGATTTACCATCCTAAGTGGCCGTCAATTGACGGCCTGGGTATTGCAGGCGAATATCTGGACGATGCCTGCAGCCAGAGGCATCATCCAGATATCCATCTCTTCAGCCGGCGATTCTGCACAAAGTAAGAACGATCATAGCGGCGGTTCCGCCGCTTGATCGTTCTTACAGGCCGCGGGAGGGGACACCCCCCCCCCCTCCCGCCGCCATCCGGTGCTTCTCCGGGCTTACCTGTACCTTCGGGGGCCCGGAGAACGAATCGTCGGCGGCGGCAGGAAGCATAGAGATGACTGGTGACCAGATGGTCACCAGTCATCTCTATGACCGTCGGAGGACCCGGGCGCGATCTGATGACGTCACGCCCGGGTCCCCGTATGTAAACAAAGCCGCGATTGCGGCTGTAAGTCACCATTCATGAGATCGGTGAATTTTTTTTCACCGATCTCATGGTTTCCAGCCTGGAGGTGAGATGTGAGGTCTTATTGACCCCACATCTCTCCATAAAGAGGACCTGTCACACACATTTCCTATTACAAGGGATGTTTACATTCCTTGTAATAGGAATAAAAGTGGAAAAAAAAAAAAAAAATGAAAAAAAGTGTAAAAATAAATAAAATATAAGTAAAAAAAAATAATAAAAGATAAAAAAAAAATGAAAACGCCCCTGTCCCCGATAGCTCGCGTGCAGAAGCGAACGCACCCGCAAGTCCCGCCGACATATGTAAACGCCGTTTAAACCACACATGTGAGGTATCGCCGCGTGCGTTAGAGTGCCAGCAACTAATCTAGCACTAGATCTCCTCTGTAAATCTAAACTGTAACCTGTAAAAAATAAATAAAGCGTTGCCTAGGGAGATTTTTAAGTACCGAAGTTTGGCGCCATTCCATGAGTGTGCGCATAATTAAAGCGTGACATGTTGGGTCTCTATTTACTCGGTGTAACATAATCTTTCACATAATACAAAAAAATTGGGCTAACTTTAGTGTTTTGTTATTTTTTTAATTCATAAAACAATTTTTTTTACAAAAAAAAGCGTTTGAAAAATAATTGCGTAAATACCGTGCAAGATAAAACTTTGGAATGACCGTCATTTTATTCCCTAGGGTGTCTGCTAAAAAAAAATATATAATGTTTGGGGGTACTGTGTAATTTTCTAGCAAAAGAATGATGATTATTACATGTAGGAGAGAAGTGTCAGAATAGGCCCGGTATGGAGGTGGTATAAAAGCCTAGTATTGAAGCGGTTAAAATGCATTTTTATTGTTTGAGATTGAGGTAAAATATTACAACTTGCTTAGCCACACACAATAGCTGTCATACGATGGCCAACATTATGTACAAATGTAACTGTATACATGTAAATGTGAGTGTAGGAGTTAAAGCAGACCAGTTAACAAAACATCCTTGACACTGGTCCTGTCGCTGGTCAAAATATGTAACTTTTAAATATTTCAAATACCCATAAAAACTTTTCTTTTAATTACGTTTTGAGGTTGTAGCCATGTGACAACCTCAGTCTTCCCCATGGGCAATGGGTAGAGAACTTTGGTGCACAATTTGGTACACAGTCACTCAAGGACTACATGTCCCAATATACTTTGCAAATTAAGCATTGCCACAGGCTGTGACTGCAGCATCTTTATGTTATCCCTGTCAGTTCTGAGAACTGCAAGGAGATGTGAACATGACACCCAACAGGACAGGAAGTGGCTGCATGGTGCTGGCTGTCATGCAGCAGGAAACCTGAAGGAAGATATTGCCTCACTGAAGGTTTCAAAGGATCCCAGGGTGGGCAAGGTGAACCTTGGATACACAGAAGATCTAGAATGTGTGATGGAAAGCCCTTTACTAATGAGGATGGGTGAAAAAAATAAAAACAAAACTGGAGTTCTGCTTTAAGGTATCAAAAAATCCAATCATTAAATCTTTAATGTGGTTTAAAAAGTAATTTCCAGTATTTTAGATCTGCAGCTTTCATTAAAAAAAATTCCTGGTGATCCTGTTGTGAAAGTCCTTGTTCAGGCACTTCTTTATGCAGGGTGACACTGCTAGCCATCTCTCTAATGCCCCGTACACTAGAGCTGCACAATAAATCGTTAAAAAAATCGTGATCTCGATTCAACCCCCCTGACGATCTCCAATGCAGAGTTTGCCGATTCTTTCATATGGAGTGACTTTATCTGTTCACTCAGCTGTCAAAAGAAAAAGTCTGGGCAGTCTGTCAAGTTTTTTTAACATGAAACATTGTATCTCACTTCTTCTTGGAGCAAACTGTGTAAATGCAAGGTTAAAGCGGGGGTTCACCCAAAAAAAGTTTTTTCCATTAGCTCCCGGCCTCCAGCATACTTCTAACATGTGCAGTATGCTGTTTTTTTTTTTTTTCCCCGTACTTATCTTTTTATGACGTTTTGCTATCCGACTCCGAGCGGGGGATTACTTCCGCGTATAGGCGTTGCTAATTGAAGAGGCGTTGATTGACGGGCTGCTAAATCGCGTCATGCCTTCCGAAAATACCCGAAGTGACGCTCGGGTGTTTACGGCGCCTGCGCAGTCAGCTCTACACGGCAGGCGCACTTCGGGTATTTCCGGAAGGCGTGACGCGCTTTAGCAGCCGTCAATCAACGCCTCTTCAATTAGCAACGCCTACTCCTTGCACGATTGCCCGCTCGAAGACAGATAACAAGGCCTCATATAAAGATAAGTACCGAAAAAAAAAAAAAAACAGCATACTGCAGATGTTAGCAGTATGCTGGACATAATGTCAGAAAATGGATTTTAGGGTGAACCTCCGCTTTAACCACTTAGGGCCAGATTCAGGTAGAGTTAGGCTGGAGTATCTGTGATACTCCAGCCTAACTGTCACTTTAAGCCGGCGTTTCTGTTTTCTATAACCGACGTAAAGATAAAGCAGCCCCCTAGTGGAGTATCCTATGTTAAGTATAGGCGTCGTCATCGCGTCGGAAAAAAAAAAAAATCGCGTCGCTTGCGTAAAACGTTCATGAATGGGGATGTGACGTCATTGACGTTCACTGACAGAATTTGGAGCATGCGCACTGGGATGCATTGACACTCGACGCATGCGCAGTACGTTCGCCGCGGGATCGCGCATAGTTTAAATATCACACGCCCCGTACCCGCCCAATTTGAATTCCGCCGGCTCATTTGCGATGCGCTGCCGCAACTTTAGGAGCAAGTGCTTCATGAATAAGAAGCGTAAATGAGAAGCGTTACTCCAGAGCAAAGATGCTCTCATCTACCTGAATCTGGCCCTTAAAGTCCAAATCGTTTTCTGACACTTGTTTCTTAAGTTAAAATCAATATTTTTTGCTGGAAAATTACTTGGAAACCCCAAATATATATATATATATATGTATGTATGTATTTTAGCAGAGACCCTAGGGAATAAAAAAAATGGCAATTGCTGCAATATTTTATGTCACACTGTATTTACCCAGTGGTCTTTAAATGCAATTTTGTGGGGAAAACTTCAATAAATAATAATAAAAAAAACAGTAAAGTTAGCCCAATTTTTTTGTTTTAGTGTGAAAGATGATGTTACGCCGCGAGAATCGTTATCTATCTTCTAAGCCAGTAGTTCTCAACCTGGGGGTCAAATGATGATTTGCCAGGGGTCACTGAATCCCGGGCTGTTCCTGAAGCCTGCACCGCTCTCCCAGCCCTTTTGTGGCCACCCAGCAGGGCTGTCCCTGGATGGTGAGAGATAAAAGGGAAAGAAAGGAGAACAATGAAAAGAGTGGAACATCCTAAAATGTACCATAAGGGGTTTTAATACTGTAAGAGTGGAAGAGACTCAGGAAATGCTAAATGTCCATGAGTTAGGGGCACTAATTTCTTGTTTTCTCTTGGGTGCTGACAATCCACGCTATGAAAATAATTTTACTGTTAGGGGTCCGCACAACTTAGGAAATGTTATCAAGGGGTCACGGCACTAGAAGGTTGAGAACCACTGTTCTAAGCAAAAAAAATTTGATTCTCATTTTAGCCAGAATCGTGCAGCTTTACCGTACACACGATCAGAAATTCCGCCAGCTTTTGAACGGAAATTCCGACCGTGTGTATTCTGCATCGGACTTTTGCTGTCGGGAATTTCCGCCAGCAAAAGATTAAGAGCTGCTTCTCTAATTTTCCAACGGAAGAAAATCCGATCATCTCTATTTTCTCGTTGTGAGATTCTCTGCAGTTTTCCTGCCGAGAAACACGAGAGTGTGTATACTTGCCAGTCGCCATGGAAACCCGGGCATGCTCGAAATGACTTTGACGCATGCGCGGTAGCTTCCACGGCATAGGTAGGGTGAAGCAAGATGGTGGCGGCGGCATCGAATGTGACAAGCGTATCCTCGTCGTACACGATGACGTCACCGTGTTCTTGCCTTTTAAGAGAATCGCAGTTCTTTTGAAAGATCTGTGTGTACACTCGGGCCGCAAGAGATTCTTGCCAAGATTCTCGTCGGGAAAACAACAGTTTTTCCTGACAAGATTCTTGCCCGTGTGTACGAGGCCTTAGAACTAAGGGATTTTAAGTAAAAACTCTCTAACTCTGATCAAAGCTTAAACGCTGAAGAATGCTACTGTGAAAGTTCATTCTACAGTTGCAGCTTTCTACAGCTAACGCTATTGGCGTTTTTTGCTTTTTTATAACGTCAAGTGTGCTTGAGGCCCTTATTCCGTGTTTGCATTATTATCCTGTCAAATGTGCATCCAGTAGAGACTACAGATTTAAATTTTAACACTCATTATACAAGCATGGTCCACTGTTGTCAGGAAACTATCCCTGAGAAATGCTTTGCACTGGAGTACATGCAGAGGGTCAAGAAATGACAGCCCAGAGACTCTGGGACATGGGTGATATCTACTTTAAAGTGTAACTTTTAGGCCCTGTACACACGAGCAGACAGATTTGTTCAAATCGGTCGGACAGACCGATTTGAACAAATCTGTCTGCTGGGATGTATTGGTTTGATCGTGTACACAATATCAAACCAAAATCCCCGCCGCCAGACGGCGTGCTGACGTGGCGGTGACGTTGACGCCGCCACGTCACCGCACCAGGAAGTGAATTACTTCCGCGCATGCGTCAAATCCATTCGACGCATGTGCGAGAAGATATGTCTGCTGGTTAGCGTACTAACCAGCAGACATATCGGGCCGACGGGTTCCCAGCCGACAGATTTGAAAGCATGCTTTCAAATCTGTCGGCTGGCCAAATCCGTCGGCTCGCCCATACACACGATCGAATCTGTCTGCTGGGACGGTCAGGCCGACAGTTTCCAGCAGATAGATTTGATCGTGTGTACGCGGCCTTAGGCCTCGTACACACGAGGGGATATGTCCGCTGAAAACGGTCCGATGGACCGTTTCAGCAGACATCTCCGCTCGTGTGTATGGGCCAGCGGACAGATTTCTCCACCCGACAGATTTCAAAGCATGCTTTGAAATCCATCCGGTGGAATCTGTCCGCCCGACATGTCTGCTGGTTAGTACACTTACCAGCAGACATGTCGTCCCCCACCGCCGCCGCGCCGCCGCCGAATGGATTCGGCGCATGCGCGGAAGTGTTTAACTTCCTGGTGCGGTGACGTGGCGGCGTCAACGTCACCGCCGCGTCACCGCGCCGTCCAGGGGCGGGGAATTTGATCCGATGGTGTGTACACGCCATCGGATCAAACTCCCGATCGGACATATCCGATGGAAATGGTCCGCGGACCGTTTTCATCGGATATGTCCGATCGTGTGTACGAGGCCTTAGACTTTTCATTTTTTTTGTTATTCATTATATACATGAGAGAATTCACTTTAGATACACCATTCACAAACATGGGCCCTTCAAACAGAATATGAAAAATGTATAAGTAGAGATTATCTTCTGTGAAAGATGCACTTCAAAATTATCAGTAGATTGAAAGATACATACAGCTTACCTCTTTGTCACCAAGTGTCTCTGTCAGTGATTTACTATGATGGGTAAACACATTCATAGGGAGAGATGGGAGTCAAATTGGACAAGATTGTGGTTGATTTTTTTTTCAGAAAAAGTCAATTTGTTTACAGATTTAGTGGCTTATATTTCTGGATCTGCGGATGATTTTGATACGAGGCTTGGAAAACCATGTATAATTGTCACTGTTGCTCCTGAGATCAGCTGGCACCAGGGGGTTCTTTTTCCTGTTCTTTTCTAACTATTCATGGACATACGTGTGCTTACTTGAATGACCTGGATGTACAAAGTTTTTGAAAAACAAATTTTCCTATGATCGGTACCTGCAGGTCCAAAAAATCATCTTATGTCTATGGCCATCTTTATTCCAACAGCAAGAAAGCGTGTTTGTCCCCTACAGATCTACAAGAAGAGAGAAGTTGGCAGTTAAAAGCCAATTAGTGCATTGAGAATTGTTAGTAATGAAGAAGTCAAGCCTGCACATCAGACCACCCTTCAGCTGTGACAAGAAGGCCGACAGCTTCCATTACTAGCCATTCCCCTGCTGACTTCCATTGTCATGGTATATAGAAACAAGTCTGGACCTGACTGTTATACTAGAGCTCTGCTTTCTTGGCCAGCATATTAGGTAGAATAGATTTCAGATTTGTGTCTGCCTCTTGGACATGTGCGCTTGTCTGTGTCACCGATTTGTCCTAGGAGGCATTTACTGGACATGTGTGGACATGTATGTAGCCACATACAGTTATGTAAAGGTCTGTGTTATCTACGATTGGAAAATCTGTGGGACCCCCATTAATAAAGTGTTATAATTGGTGCTGTGGCACTGCAAAAGCAGACCCAACATTACCAATAATGGCTGCATGCATGTTTATTTTAGGCTTTTGATTGTGCAAACAGTTAATAATCAATGGGGGGCTAGTATACATAGACTCCTGGTCATGTGACCAGCACTGGAAGAAACCTAGAGATGCATTTTCCTCTGACAAAGCTTTATTTTATACTGTAGATACCCTTTATCCTTTACAGCATCACTTTATAAAGAGCAGGGGTCTCCAAACTTTCTAAAGAAAGGGCCAGTTTCCAGACTTTAGGGGGCAAATTGTGCCCAGTGGGAGTAAGCAATGCCCAATCTTTGATATTAGGGGGAGAAATAGTTGGTGTCAGTGGGAGGAATAGTACCCCATTGTTGGTGTCAGTGGAAGAGAGAGTGCCCCATTGATGGTGTCAGTGGCAAGAATCATGACTCATAGGCTGGATAAAGGTAAACAAAGGGTCATAGTTTGGAGACCACTGTTATAGATATATATAAATCAGTATAAGTAGTGGTGTTGTGACACTAAAAAGGTATAGAATTGGATTTACCATAAGTAACGGTGTGAATGAGAGAGGCCATCCTTTTTACTAATTTTTGTACTTTTCAAAAAATAATAATAATAATCACACACTGTTCAGGATACCAGCACAGCTACCCTGGAAAGATAAAAAAAAGAGATGTCAAGAGATGCCATCTCTATGCTTGAATCCAAAATGGTACCATTGACGTAAGGCTGGAGGTCGATTATGAGCTATTATCACAAACTAACCGTGTCACAAAGTACAACGTAGAATAATTTCCTTTTATTAGAACAATAAAATCACAATATGACTGTTTAGATTTGACTAAACTAAACTGAACTAAACAGTTTTACTTTTATATAATGTGATTGGGGTATGACATTGGTTCCATTGGTTCATGTCTCTCTCAATTGTTTTGAACTATTCAAGACTGATCAATTTAAATTGTACTGACCCTATCACAAACCCTGTATATTGACTCGTAAGTCGTAACCCTTGTACGCTTGGCAGTTTGTACACTTGGCAGTTTGTACGCAAGGGAGTTGCATATGTTAGATTAAAGCCACATTGTTGCTGGCTCCCAACTTTTAGAGCTATCTTCTACATTTTCAGAGGATTTGCCTAGGCCTGTGGTATGTTAACAAATAAATAAAAATTAACACATCCTCTAAATATAGTGCCTGGGGGGTCCCCTTAGTCTGCCTGTAAAGTGCCGCATGTGTACCATGTATAGAACATGCTGCAGCAAAAATGACAAATCACATTTAAATTGACTCACGGTTGCAATTGCTGGCACCCGGCTATTGAAAAAAGAAAAAGCAAAAAAAAAAAAAACGCCAGCACCCATGGGCTCTACCCACCCACCCCAAAACACCATGTCCCCATCTTACCCTGGCTGGTAGTTGTGGTGGCATGCAGGCAGGGGGGTTATCAGAATCTGAAAGCCCCCAAAGGGTCTGGAAAGGACTAGGGGAGGGGGACCCCACGCTGTTTTTTTATATTATTCAGCTGAAAGTGGTAAAGAACATTGACAGCTGGTGACTTATCAGTTGTTAGGGATGCCGGCTTCCCAGCCCAGCTCCTTAACGACCAGCTTTTACTGTACCCTGGTTGGCGTAATGGGCAGTGCATTGCAGAGCATTTTGGCGGGGCGAACACCTTAGGCTGGGAAACAGACAGTTTCCATCGTCGGCTCATTGGGTGGCAGTGGAAGCTTCCTTCCGGGACACTGTATTGTCCTGGAATGAGGGTGCCCGGACCCGGGACAGAACTGCAAAATGCGTGACTGTCCCGGGCAATCTGGAACACGTGGTCTCCCTACTACAGAGTGTGTGCTTGTTTGACTATAATGGGGACTTTAGATCGTAGATATATTGGGGTCCGCATTGATATGGATGATTTTATGTCTTGCACTATATAGATTTGGGAATTTATACAGTTATTGGGACTTCATATTTGTGATTATTTATATATATATATATTTTTTTTTTTCTATACTGCTTTATTCTCCATTTCAAACATATACATGTAGGCATCCTTATTACAAGCTACCATTTATACTCTGAAACCTTGAAAGTCCCTCTCAGACCGAGAAGATTCTCCTGGCAGTAGATTTGGCAGTGCAGGAGTTAACCTGAGCGGCGCCGCTTGTTATTTTTCCTTTCTCTGCTTCCGCACGCTCTTCACAGCTTGCTGCCGATGAGGGACGCGCAGCGCTGGGATCAATTAAAGCCTGACGAGCCCTGACTGGGGAACCTTTCCATTTCAACCCAACTCCAGATGTCACAGCTGGGGATGCAGCTGTTCTGACCTCCTCCTGCAGCCCAGGGAGGTAGAAAGCTGAGGGGCTTCATAATAAATGTGCGTGCGTGTGTGTGCACGACTGTATATAAAACACACACACGTGTACGTGCATGTTTACAAATGATTGCGCACAGGCTACATGTGCATATTTGAATTTTTGAAATGTAAAAAAATGTTGAGTAACCATTTCCAGTGTATGCAGCTGTAGTAGGGGTGCTGTAGCCCAAAAAGCTTCCAACTGTGCCATCAAAAATTGCTTGCAACTCTAGTTTGTGTACATGTGAACCTATGGATGCATGCATGCACCCAATTAATGCTGGCATGAGAGTCTGCCATCGGAGGTAGCAGTGTGGGTTGAGTATTAGCAGGATTTAATAAAATAGAAATATCCTTAGATCAGCCTAAGTACAAAATAACAGCCAATCCGCTTTTAGTTTACAAATTTCTGATTTGTCGCTGCACCACCGTTGTCTTAATGAATCTGAATTCCAGGCAAACTGCTAAATTCATAACTATACATATCTAGGAGCTGTTTTAAACCCTTACATATACCCAGTGAAGTGACTAACCTCAAGTGATATACAGAGATGGAAGAAATCCACCTACATAAGTTGTACCTGTTTATCTGCGGTCTTCTCTTCTTGATTTCTGTTCAGAGGGCATACTTTATACAGCTTGTCCGAGCTGTCAGAAAAAAGGGGGCGGAGAACTGAGGTTACACTCTGCAGAGCTCAGTGAGAGCTGACTGGAGGGATGAGACACCCCCTCCCTTCATAGCTCAGAGGAACAGAGCTGAGCCTGTCAGTCAGCTGGAGATCCCTACCCCATACCTCCCAACCCACACGGATTCTGCGGGAACATCCCGCACAGACTGCATCTTCCCGCAGTCCCGCAAAGAGGTTAATTTTCCCGCACAGGAATCACGGAGGGGAGTCATGCTGACTGGAGCGGTGTGGGGACTGCAGCAGCAAAGGAAGTGGAGAACCTAATAACTTTTTACAAGCACTTTAATGCCATACCACACAACATAGTCCTCTCTAGTAGGGCAGGATATCTGATTTCTGTTTAAGGCCTATTACATAAGGGGCTATCTGGCTGCAGTGCATCTGCAGAAGTCATCCTTGAACGAAAAGGACTCCCAACGCCAGTACCTCTCTGTACAGCACTCAGCCCCATTCAGTTCCAGCCTGCCATAGACTTTGACAGGCTGGACGCTGCACCTGTATCTCCTGGGCAGGGCTGTCTTTTAATATTGATTGGACCCCGGGCAAAAAAAATCTTGCCCCTCCCCCAATGCAATCTCCACGTGCTCTGAGACATAAAATCTGTTTACTGTATCAGATCAGGCAGCGATTGTGATTGGTTGCCAGAGGTTACAGCACACATTGCGGCTCACTGATTAGTTGCTAGAGGCTACGGCACATGATTTCTGCTTGTTTGGTTGCTAGAGGTAACTGTACAGTAATACTGCTCACTGATTGGTTGCTAGAGGTTACAGCACATCATCTCCTCACTGCAGAGGGGCATGATATACATATTAATGCCACCTTTATTTACATATCAATGCTGCCGGCCGCCACTATATACATATGAATGCTCCTGTTATTTACATATGTATGACAGTTATTTACATGTAAACACAGGGTCTGCAGGTGAGTCATCTGTATACAATAGGGCAGAGCTGGGCAGCATTAGATATCGGAACACAGCACAAGACTAAAACTTCAAGGGTATTTAAACTACGATAGTTAAGGCAGCTTAAACTACGAAGTATGAGGCAGCTGCTTTGGGCCACACAACAATGACAGGGCCCCAGGGCAGGTGCCCCTTTTGCCCTGCCTTAAGGACGGCCCTGCTCCTGGGTGCACTAAAATGTCAAGAGGAACACACTGCTCTGAGACGGCTCCATATGAAGGGGCCTACTAACTCTTGCAGGTCTTATCTTTCCGCTGGTCTGTGATTGGACAATGAAGAAGAAGCAGAATGTTGAGCTCTCTCTTTGTCACTACTTCCACCTCCAACCTGCATGTACCTTGGTAGCACATGAGGGCAGCAGCTTTTTACTTGCCTTAGTTCCAGAGCTGTAAACTCTGACTACAATTTTTTTTCACACTTGCCTAGCCTGGTCACTGAATCTCCACATGCTTTAGTGGACTATGTACTTAGTATATAGCGTGCTTGCAAACAGTCGCATAGGCTGTAAAAAACTATGTAGGCCACAACTATGCGACTAGGATGAGTGTGTGTGGGGGGTCATATGGTTTGTCTAGTTTAGCTTGGGTTTGGGGATGGACTAAATCTGAGACTTCTAGATCAGGGATCCTCAAACTACGGCCCTCCAACTGTGGTAGAACTACACATCCCATGAGGTATTGTAACACACTGACATTCACAGACATGACTAGGCATGATGGGAATTGTAGTTCCTAAACAACTGGGGGGCCGTAGTTTGAAGACCCATGTTCTAGATGGTTAAGAGCAAAAAGTACTGTCAGCCATTACTTCATCGTGAAGCACAGTATCTACACATGTCTCTTCCATCACAGCTCATTATTTTGTGATCATTTTAGGATAGTGGGTGATGCATACATAACATCATTTATTTGTCTCTGTTAACCATTGGTTCTGGAAGTACAATTGGTAACATTATAGATACAGTCTAATATTATAGAGCCATAGAGGGATAATTTGCCATCAGCAGTGCAATGTATGAAAACCATGGCTTCTATGGAGCAGGGCTTATGAGTTAACAGTAAAATACATACAACCAACCATGTTATGGTGAAATGAGCTAAAATAAAAAGTACATTTTTTTCATTAAAGCACAGTATAACTTTCCTGAAAGAGCTGGTATTTGTCTCTTCCCACTATTCTAGAATAAGGTATAAACCCTTTTTTATGAATTTGTGATGGAACCAAAAGATATGACGGGGAAAAAACGCACATGCTTAGAAGCAAGCTTTGAGAAGGGACATTAGCATAATCTGCCCAAAGGGTGGCGCCATTCGAATGGAACTTCCCCTTTATAGTGCCGTCTTACGTGTTGTACGGCACCACGCTTTGCTCGAGCATTTTTTATCCCGATCGTGTGTATACAAGACAGGCTTGAGAGGATTCGCGTTGAGAAAAACTTTGTTTTTTTCCATGACATGAATAACGGTCACGTGTACGCGGCATTAGTCTTTTGACTAAAATGGCATTTTAGTTTTGGTCCTATTTTAGTCTAAAATGGTTTTGAGTTAATCGACTAAAATGTTTTAGTCGACAAACTTAACACTGCTTGCCACATTTGTTTGTGTTGTGCGATCTAGCTCTTATAGGCCAGTAGTTGAAGACATGGCTGCAATAGGCTTTGATAAGGTGGTGATGGAACCAGGGACCATACTAGTCAGCATATTTCCTGAGGTTACAAGCCATTCTTAAGATGAGGATACTCGGAGCTCTAAAGATACAGAACTTGCTTAAGGACAGGCAGAAATTTCCCCAACAGTCAATCTTGGAGAGAGATCTGCCCATCTATGACTACTTTAGGCCTCTTTCACATGGTGCGGACCGTTTTTCGTTCCGCTCCGTGTGTGTCCGTCGGCTCAGCGGGGGGTCCTGCTCAGCTGGCGGCGGACAGGGCGGCCCCCGCACACTGTGCAGGGCCCGCTCCTGTCTCTCCTCCGCTATCCCCTATGGGGAATCGGATGAAAACGGACCGTCTGTCCGTTTGCACCCGATCCACCTGACGGAAGAAAAATAGGGTTTTCTTTCGTCCGCAAAACGGATCCAGACGGACGCGGATCTTAGGCGGACGTTAGCGGATGCATCATCCGCTAACGGATCCACTCCCATAGGGCCCCATTCTAAGTCCGTTTACGGACTTAGAAAAAGCGGATCGTTTGTCCGCACGTGTGAAAGGGCCCTAAGGCTGAACAGGAATGCTAAGGTTGGGTATTTAGGTTCTTTAGCAACACTCTTGTTTCCCAGTGTTGCTGTTAAATGAAATTAGCAAGAAATATTGGCTACATTTTAGATTCAGACACTCTAAATTGCTTTCGGATAGGAGGGTTGTCATATACATTAAATTATTTATGACTTTTTTTTAAGGCTAAAGGTCATACGGGAATTTTAGCATCTGGGAAACAGTGTCTCCTTTTGTACAGATAGTCTGCTTCCCTCCCAGTGTTACAGCTAAATGCCTGCATATCCTTTCGTGTTATTAATCACGAGTCCCGAGATGTAGCCTGAATACTGCTAACTGCCCCACAGCACCTTAATGGCCATAAAGAGTGTTTATGATCCAGTCGCTATCTTTTTTCTCTGACGCACATTCAATCACAATGAATCCTTTGCCTCGTCCTCTCGGAGAAGACGCGTTGTGGTGTTTTTTTTTCTTCCTCTGTCTAGCGAGCTGAACCTCGTCATTATTTTCTGGCTATGATTAGTTTATAGATTGCCAACTTGCATTACGCGGTGAGGACGATTGAGCTAGAAAAGATATCTATGGCGCTAGCTAGTTCTATCACACACTGATACAATATGTCGAAATTTTTCATTTTTACAATATGACAAAACTGCCTGACCTCTTCTTCTCCAAATGTTTGCAGGGTCTCACTCAGCTCTTTGTTGTTAGCTGTGTTATGACAAAGGTGGTAAATGTGGGATTGTGGGGAGTCTTTTGTCTGTCTACCCCAATGTTCATCAAAGCACAGCCTATTGCTCATGTCAAGAAGAACTCTGCAAAACACTCAGTGTAGCTGAAATGATCATATAGCATATTCCCAATGCAAAACTATGCACTTTATATCATTTTAATTTATAATGAGCTTTTGTGTTTTTGTTCTTTTTTGGACAAAGGGGCTTTTCTGGAAAATGTCACTGTTCTCCTTTTATTTCAGAATCGGGGTCGTCTGGCAGAGAAAAGAACCATCCCGCTTCCCCCTAGCCGAATACCTAAAAAGGAACCCTGTTCTATCTTTTCAACGGGTGAGGAGAGCCCTAAGGGAAATGGAGAGATCCAGACGTTAAAGCTGGAAGAAGATCTGCACATCAGTATCATGAAAAGAAGGTACATGTCCTAACGAGATACTGCATTTAATAAGCTCCTTGTGCCCCTGGGGTAGAGGCTTTGAACAACCATCATGTGTGGGCTCATTTTGGCTGATCCCTCCCTCACGCTGGCAACATTTTCTTGGAAACAGGATCTGTTCGTGTCTCTCGGACAGCACCTGCTGCTATCACTGATCCCATCACAGTGTGAGACAGGGCAGCACAGCTCTGCTAATCTTGTAGAATTTGAGGGCGGGGGGATTTGTGTTCCGCACATACAAGTCTTTGACAGTTGCCATATTGTAACCATGTTATGTGAATTCCAGGCGTTTCCATAACTTTGGTGTTAAAGGACCCATAGGCCTTAAATATACGCTGAAAGGGGCATGAAAAATGACATTCATAGAACTAAAGATAGAAGCTGAACTCCAGCCATCCGTTCAGTCTTGCAAAGTTGTACAGGCTCTTCTGCTGTACTGAAATGGCGTACTCCTGGTTTCACTGCACACTGTTGGCTTTTCATAGTGTGAAATGGAAGCTCTAAGAAGTCAGGTAGTGCCTGCATTACTTCCTAGCTAGAGGACATCCAGCATCATCTAGCATTTTCCTCCCCAATGTAAATGTTCCCAATTCCTCCCTTTTATTCGCTGGATTTCAGCTCTTTAACCACTTAAGCCCCGGACCAATATGCTGCTAAATGCCCAAAGATGTTTTTACAATTCGGCACTGCGTCGCTTTAACAGACAATTGCACGGTCGTGCGGCGTGGCTCCCAAACAAAATTTGCGTCCTTTTCTTCCCACAAATAGAGCTTTCTTTTGATGGTATTTGATTGTCTCTGTGATTTTTATTTTTTGTGATATAAACGGAAAAAGAACGAATTTTTTTTAATTTTTTTTTATATTTTCTACTTTTTGTTATAAGAAAAATCGAATAAACTAAATTTTAGTCAAACATTTAGGCCAAAATGTATTCAGCCACATGTATTTAGTAAGAAAAAAATCACAATATAAAAAAAAACTAGCTACCTAGCGGTAGCAGTGACATTAATAGAGCGATCAGAAAACTGATCGCTTAGTGACACTGGCAATGGGGGGTGAAAGGGTTAACTAGGGCGGTGATCAAGGGGTTAAACCTTTATTGGGGGGGGGTAGGGGGCTAACCTGGACCTAACACTAACTGCCTGTCACACTAAGGCCGCGTACACACGATCAAATCTGTCTGCTGGGAACCCGTCCGTCCGACATGTCTGCTGGTTAGTATGCTAACCAGCAGACATATCTTCTCGCACACACGCATCGAATGGTTTCGACGAATGCGCGGAAGTGTTTTACTTCCTGGTGCGGTGATGTGGCGGCATCAACGTCACCGCCACGTCAGCGCGCTGTCTGCCGGCGGGTATTTTGGTTTGATCGTGTGTACACGATCAAACCAATACGTCCCCAGCAGACAGATCTGTTCAAATCGGTCTGTCCGACCGATTTGAACAGACCGATTTACTCGTCTGTATGGGGCCAAACTGTCACACTGACACTAAATGCAGTGATCAGTAAATATATGATCACTGCAATCAGTGACACTGTGACAGGGGGCTGGGGGGGGGTGATCTGAAGGGGTTAATGTGCCTATGTGTATGGTGTTAGTGTAGTGTTGGTGCGACTTACTATGTGATGTCTTCTCTCCTCTCGCTGGATCAAAAATACCACTGAGAGGAGAGGTGACATCACTTCCTCTGCCTGTGTTTACATTACACAGGCAGAGGGCGGGCAGAGCGGGGGGAAGCCGATTCGCTGGGAGCGATCGCGAGGGGGCGGACAAAAACAAACAGCCGCCCCCTCATCCCGGATCGCTCCCAGACACTTACTGACCACCGCATGTAGCGGAGGGGGTCCTGATCGGACCCCCGACCCGCGGGAAGGCAGGGACGTACTAGTACGCCCATCTGCCTGTACGTGCCATTCTGTGGACGTACATATACATGTGGCGGGTGTTAAGTGGTTAAATCATATGTGGATGTACCTAGGGCTCTCTGCATGTAAATGCAGCCTGCCTTGGAACAACACTCCTCCTGACTGACATCCATCCATCAAGGCATTTTGGTATTTTCATAACTCCTCCCAGAAGCCAACTCGCTACTTGCATCTGAGCTAATGGCTCTTGAGAGGAGTGCTGAGGTAGGGTGCTGTGGGAGGAGTACCGAGGTAGGGTGCTGTGGGAGGAGTACTGAGGTAGGGCGCTGTGATGATTTAATTTAACAAAGCTATGTACAGCATCCTCTTCTCACCAGAGACCTAGTGATGATGCATCTGAGTCTAAAATAAAGTATGCCAAAAAATGGGAAGGTTTTAATATAAAAAAAAAATCTATTTGCATATTGAAGAAAGGGAAAAGTCGGCACCAGGAAAGGCAATGTATTAGCAGATTAAACATCAGCGTTAATGGAGAAATAGGGCGAAAACTTTTTTGGCTCTACTTCTCCTATGGTACACAGTGGTGCAGTTCGTTCTGCACTCCTGTGACCTGTTTTCATTGATGTAATTCAGCTGGTTCAGGCACTGAATCCATCCTGACTTTAGGCCGTGTTCACATATATGCAGCTGCGGGTTCGTGCCTGTGGTCCGGTGCATCCCTGTTCACCAGTTCAGGTGCGAATCGGGTACGATTTTTTTTTTAGGGTGAATTCGCACCTTAAGAGAACCCAAAGATGCACAGGACCTTTTTTGAATGAGGACTGCGGCCGTCCCGGACTTGTGTAAACCAGCTTCTTTTGAGGACCAGTCACTCACAAGTCATGTAAATTGGATGCTGGGAAACCTGTTTCGCATATGTGTGAACCCAGCCTTCTATTTGGACGGCAGCTAGCCTAGCCTCTCAGTGAGCCGCTGGGAGACCGAGCCAGCCCCTCCCACCCTCTCCACAGCTCTGTGATCCAGTGAGTGCTGAAGGGGCAGAGCAAAGAGTCGGTGACTGATATTTACCGACTCTCTGCTCAGAGGGAAGGGGAGAACTGAGTGATCAGTGGTGTTTGATCGCTCAGTCGTCTGTGTCGTATGTAGAGGCAGCATCTATTTACATTTTTTTGGCCTTTTTCCCCTTTACGGAATTGATCAGGACTAAAAATATTTAAAATAAGCATTTTTTTTAAGAAACATGAATTTGCTTCACACATCTGATTTCCTGTTCATAATTTTTATGCATGCAGACTTACACCCCTTGGAATGGATGATATAAATTTCTCTTTTTTTCTTTAGTACAATGTCAGTGTGTTACAATGCCTCATGGGATGTGTAGTTCTACAACATCTGGAGGGCCGTAGTTTGAGGATCCCTGGTCTAACCCTTTCTGTGGGAATCTAAAGTGTTTTCAGGCCAGCTAGATAAAATCCTACCAATGTATTGGTCTGAGGCCCCGTATACACGACCGAGAAACTCGACGGACGAAACACATCATTTTCCCAGTCGAGTTCCTTGTTCGGCTGTCAAAAAACTTGTCGAGCCAAATTTTCCCATTGCCCGTCGAGGAAATAGAGAACATGCTCTCTTTTTGGCTCGACGAGTTCCTCGACAGTTTTCTCGGCGAAAAGTGTACAGACGACCGGTTTCCTCGGCAGAATACGTCTCCCATCGAGTTTCTTGCTGAATTCTGTGTACGCGGCCTGACTCTGGGCTTCTTCCAAGTTCAAGGTGCCTGGTGCATTTCCAGGGAAAGCTTGCAGGGGCCATTCATATGGCCCCTGGGATCAGTAGGGGATCAAGCTGAGCTGACAACTGGTTAGATGGCACAAGCTCAGTTAAAGAATGTTTCCCCAGCATTTCATATTCCGTATGTGTATGTTATTATTCAGGATTTATGGCACGATTTACAATATAAAAGGGAGACAATACAGTTATAATACAATAAAATACAGAAGAGCTTACAATCTAATAGAAGTTGTGCCATGTACTTAAAAAAAAGTATCCCATTATTTTTGAATTGCCTACTTTGTGTGAAATATCTGATGATCCTGCCAGCATTCCTATTTCAAACTAACCACACTAGAAGAGCACATCCATGCCAGCATCCATCATGGTCAGTTTTCTGATTGTGCTGGAAACACAGCCTGGTTGGCCTTCAATGATCAGACTTGTGCCGATTACCCCCGCTTAGCAAGTGGAGAGCTGGGGGTGGAGAAGCAACGGGACACTGATCTTCCCCCTTATGCAGCTAAGAACAGAGGTCATGTGATCACGTGTAAAAAATGACAGAAAGTGAAAAGAATTCTCCCCAGTGCGACGACAGGTAGAAAAAAATACATTGACAGGGGTTTTCACTATTCCCTTCTCTAGCCAAAAATAAATGTTTTGGTTTTAGTTACACTTAAAATTATTTTTCTTTTTAACCACTTAAGACCCGGACCAATATGCTGGTAAATGACCCAAGGTGTTTTTGCGATTCGGCACTGCGTCGCTTTAACAGACAATTGCGCGGTCGTGCGACGTGGCTCCCAAACAAAATTTGCGTCCTTTTCTTCCCACAAATAGAGCTTTCTTTTGGTGGTATTTGATCACCTCTGCGATTTTTATTTTTTGCGCTATATACAAAAATAGAGCGACATTTTTGAAAAAAAAACACTTTTTTTACTTTTTGTTAAAAAAAAATCAAATAAACTAAATTTTAGTCAAACATTTAGGCCAAAATTTATTTAGCCACATGTCTTTAGTAAAAAAAAAAATCGCAATAAAAAAAAATAGCTACCTAGCGGGAACAGCGACACTAATACAGCGATCAGAAAAATGATCGCTTAGTGACGCTGGCAATAGGGAGTGAAAGGGTTAACTAGGACGGTGATCAGGGGATTAAAACTTTATTAGGGGGGGTGGGGGGGCTATCCTGAACCTAACACTAACTGATTTTACACTGCCTGTCACACTGAGGCGGCGTACACACGATCGGATATATCCGATGAAAACGGTCCGCGGACCATTTCCATCGGATATGTCCGATCGGGAGTTTGATCCGATGGCGTGTACACACCATCGGATCAAATTCCCCGCCGCCGGAAGGCGCGGTGACGCGGCGGTGACGTTGACGCCGCCGCGTCACCGCAACGTCACCGCACCAGGAAGTAAAACACTTCCGCGCTTGCGCCGAATCCATTCGGCAGCGGCGCGGCGGCGGTGGGGGCCGACATGTCTGCTGGTAAGTGTACTAACCAGCAGACATGTCGGGCGGACAGATCCCCACCGGATAGATTTCAAAGCATGCTTTGAAATCTGTCGGGTGGACAAATCTGTCCGCTAGCCCATACACACGAGCGGAGATGTCTGCTGAAACGGTCCATCGGACCGTTTTCAGCGGACATATCCCCTCGTGTGTACGCGGCCTGACACTAAATGCAGTGATTAGATCACTGCATTCAGTGACACTGTGACAGGGGGGTGGGGGGTGGGGGGGTTTGATCACAAGGGGTTAATGTGCCTATGTGAGTGTGTGTCAGTGTTGTGTTGGTGCACACTTACTTGTGATGTCTTCTCTCATCAGCAGCGGTGGGAAACACCGCTGCGATGAGAGGTGACATCATTTCCTCCTTCCTGTGTAAACACAGGAGGAGGAAGTTACACGAAGGGGGAGCGCTCCCATTGGCTGGGAGCGATCGCGGGGGGGCGGGTAAACGCCGACATCCGCCCGCTCGTCCCGGATCGCTCCCGGAGCCAGGGGGACCCCCGAACCGCACTTAGGCGGGTACGTAAATTTACGCCCTTGTGCCTGTACGAGCCATTCTGTGGCCGTATATGTGCGTGCGGGGGTCCTTAAGTGGTTAAACATGCATAAAAGTTTCTGTCTGGAGTTCAGCTTTAAAGAAATATAGTATTCATTGTGAATATAATTGGCAACTTCTAAAAAATGACTCCTTCATAATAAGGGCATTGTGTCACTAATTTTCTGACTGGTGCCCACTGTGCCCTCTGCAGCCCTGAGCTACTGGTCGCTAAACAACTAAACTGTAGCTCTGTGTTCATCAACTGCTATGTAATTACATTGCTACTGGCTGTAGTGTGAGTATTCCTGGTCTGTCCTACCCACTCATGCCCTGAACACACGATCTGACCTTTGTCCGACCAAATTCACATCGAAATTTCTGATGGAATTCCATCCTGGGAAAAGAGAACATGTTCTCTATGTAAACTCTGATGGAATTCATCAGAATTTCCGATGGAATTACTCCAATGGGGCATACACACGGTCGGAATGTCCGATGGAAAAAATCAGTCTGACTTTTTCCATCGGAAATTACGATTGTGTGTACGAGGCATAACACTGCCTATTTGACCAGGCCACAAACCCACCCACATTTACACCCATTGATAGCTATAGTCCCAATTAATGATAGGAATTGTAGTAGTGATGCCGTATAGTGAGAGGAAGTGGCAAAAACAATTCCTTGATTCCTTTTTCAGTCGTCTGGCCATAGCTGTGTTTTCTCTTTAACATCGATGATGTCACAGACACATTGGAGAAAAACTGATTTTTTTTATCATACATAGGGGGCGGGTGTGATGGTCCAAGTTAAAAACTATCCTGGAGATCAGCTTAAACATTACAGGGGAGCACAGTAATTTCATACTGCAGAGCCCCTGACCTCTATACTGGTTTATTCTAACTGGTGCTCTATGCATAGCATTGGTTGTAGATTTACAACAGGCTGATAGCCATTTAAAAAAATTAAAAGACCTACTACAAGATGCCTGTAGTTAACTTTATTTGTCCCCTTGCATGTGTCTCTTTGAAACTAGTTTCACATTGTTACTGGCTGCCTGGCTAAGCCCTGTTAACTGCTGCTCCCCATGCCCATATTGGCTAAATGTCACTAGATAGCGGGGTGGCTTTACCACAGAGTCAGGTAAGATACACAGGTGTTGATTTACTAAAACTAGAACATGCAATATCTGGTGCAGCTCTACATAGAAACCTATCAGCTTCCATTTTTTTTTGTGTAAAAGCTTAAAGGAGTTCTATAATGCATTTCTTTTTGACAATATAATGTTCCCTTAGGCTTTACCTTTCAGTCGATGTCTTTCTTTCCTAAATCTGCCCAGCCATTCCTCTCCTACCTCGTCCTGAATTTCTGCCACTTCCTGGTTATGGAGCCCTGGAGGATGAGGTAAAAATCGTCATCCCCCAAGCTCCTTTGCTTTTACTTCCGGTCTATCAGTGCCTCTCTCCTCATTCCCCCCTCCTCTACCCAAGTCTCTCCCCTCCCCTATCCGAGTATCTCCCCTCCCCATTCATTTCAATAAACACACCCCTCCCTGCCTCCCCTGCCATGCCATCCGCCCCTAAAATTATCATATACCGCCCCTCCAAACCCTGCACCAATCATGGTGTCCTGTGGCTGCACGGAGCTTTTGCTATGTGAGTACACATGCAGCTCACATAGCTAAATATACCGTGCAGCAGGAGGAAGCAGCCTGAACTCTAATAATGGTAACTAAAAGTTCCCCTTACCCCTTCCAGACACACACATTCACAGTAAAAACACACACATAACACATACACACATGTAGCCAGGGCTCGAGTCCTGTGGGAACGACGTCCCTGCACTTATTTTACAGCAGGAACGTGCGTTCCCTTTGCAGGACTCGAGCAGCCTCTGAAGCGGCGTACTAACTAGGGGGCGGGGCGGGAGCGATTCACCTCGGATGTCACACGCTGGGAGGGGGTGTCCATCTCTGTACCCCCCATGTCCATCTCTGTACCCCCCATGTCCATCTCTGTACCCCCATGTCCAACTCTGTACCCCCCATGTCCATCTCTGTACCCACATGTGTCACCTGGGTAGCGGTAAAGTCCCCACCCGACTCGGGCACCCCCACTACCTGTCACAGCTCTCTCCCTTCACTGCCAGTTGTTTACACGCCGCGGCCGCCTGACAGACACTCCGCGCTCTCACTGCTGCATACAGGGGACTTGGAGGAGGGGGGTGCCGCGGCCGCCCGACACGCCCCCCCAGCGTGTGACATCAGAGGTGAATCGCTCCCGCCCCCGCCCCCTAGTTAGCAGCCAATTGGCTGCAATGAACACGTGTCCGGTCCCGGCACTGAGATCAGTGCGCAGGCGTGGACGGACGCCAATAATAGGCTGGGGGCATACAGACTAGTTTGCACAGCCCAGCGAATCAGGGCTATGCAAACGAAGAAGAAATTAATATTCAAAGTGTGGGAGTGACCCACAGGAGCCAGGGGCGGACACAGGAGGCCGGAGCAGACGGCGGGGAAGGCTGCAGAAGCGTGACGTTTCGTTACCAAGATGGCGCCGGCACAAAGCAGTTTGGGGTACGAAATTCATAGCCAAGAATGACTGGCCTAACTTCCGGTTTCTGAGAAGTCGGGGATTGCGGCAGATATGATAATAAAGGTAAATTACATTGTTATATACTTTTAAAAGATGTTTCTAATTTAAAAAAAAAAATTGCTCTGGAGTACTCCTTTAATTGAACAAACTGAAGTTAGAATCTGATTGGTTACCATGCACAGCTGCCCCAGATTTTGCACTCTCCAGTTCAACCCAACAGAGAAGCTTGATAATAACGACATCTTATCTAGTTTTCGCTTAAGCAGAACTTTTACTATAAAAAGTCTAAATTGTGTGACATGTTTACTTTAATGTTTATGCGGTGGCTAGAGTAATAGCTAAACCCCGTCTGAATGCATTAGGAGTATGGGAAAAATAATGGCACTTTCATCCAGTCTGTTTCTTAATTACCTGTGAATTTATTGTTATTACTGTGCATCCCAGGCCTAGTCTTGTTCGCCTCCTCTGTCTCGTGTTTCTTTATTCTGGATACAGCCTGGTTGTCTTCCGCGTAACAGTGATGACCCCAGAGATTTATTGAACAATGATAGGGGCACAATTCTCTCTGGCGCCAGCCAGATGATTCACACTTCACACAGGGTTATGACGGCAAGGCTGCTGGACGCTTTGACATACACCTGAGAGCTTAAGGACGTGTGACTGCAAGGGTTAGGAGATTTACACGTTTGTGTGAAAGGAACATTTTAATCTTAAAAAAAAAAAAAAAGGCAAGACAGCAAATACAATTTTTGTCCTAAATGCTGGATGTTCAAACCATTGGCTCCTCACTCATCATTGATCTTTTAGGTTTTAAAAGCATGCACATTACAGATCCGAGACACTGTGACTGTGATTGGATGACTCGTTCCCATTATTCTGTGCTAATTTTATCTTCAGTACAGGGACTGATTCCTGGAAACTGTTGTAAAAAGCTGAATGTTGTCTATTGCAACCAGTTGACCTGTTGTAATTTGAATGATAAAATCTTCTTGGTTGTTGTGTGCAAGAATTGCATTTTTGTTTCAGTTTTCATAAATTTGGTAGATTAGGGCAGTGTTTCTCAGCTCCAGTCCTCAAGGCGCCCCAACAGGTCATGTTTTCAGGATTTCACTCAGATGAAACAGCTGTGGTAATTACTAAGGCAGTGAAACACATAAGTGCATCCATGGGAAGGCTCCGCAATATCTATGCGAAAAGATAGAAGTCCACAACCCCAATCGCATTCTGCGATCCACCGACCAAAATCTGGTCAAGATACCCAAAGCCAGATACAAGTCCAAAGGAGAAAGAAGGTTTGCTTTCCAAGGTCCCAGACTATGGAACGCTTTACCAACCAGCATTCGGTTGGAGGAAAACTACCTGAGCTTCAGAAGACAGATAAAAACTCTGCTCTTTTGATGACCAGAGAGACAGAAACAACAAGCGCCCAGAAGCGATTCAGTTCGCATGTGCCGCGCTATATAAGTTTTTTTATTCATTCATTCAAACCGATCAAATCACCTGTGCAAAATAATAGAAAACCTGAAAACATGACCTGTTGGGGTGCTTTGAGGACTGGAGTTGAGAAACGCTGGATTAGGACACGTAAGTAGCACATACTTTACAAGACTGCTGGCTGGTGGTTGAATAGACTGCATTTAATCTAAAACTGGTAGGGTCAGCTGAAAGTTTTGGATGGATCAGAAGTCAGCCTGTTTTGCCCGTGGATATTTGTCAGGTATGTTTGCAAGTATAAAAGCTCACAAAGAAACACTGGCCTTCCTAAAAAGACGTAAAAATCTTTCAAAGAAGCCAACCATGCTGAAATAACAGTACTGCTTCAACAATCTTGCAATACAATTGAAATGAATGGGGACATGTTGACACTACTTTCAATGTTTATTGCTGTCTGTGACCCTATTGGAGAGCTTTCTCCTATTAGCCTGCCCGGTGACACTGGTCAGGACAGCACGTGAGGGAAAATCTCCACAATGAATATGGAGTAGTTACAATCTTATAGGGGTTCTAATGCTTTCTTATTTTGTTCAAAACTAAAAGTTACATTTTGGCTGGAGTTGGACTTTAAGATACCCATACACAAGAAAAAAGTGCTGTTTATTTGCAGATTATCAATAAACATCCTTTCTATGGAGCAAATAACTTTTTAGGCACAGCTCATTTGTAAAATAATTTACATATGCCATAAAGTGATTCAGGAAACACCACCCATATCTTTTTTTTTTTCTAAAGTATGAACCTGGAAATGATATCAACCCTTTTGGTCTCTGAACTTCTTGTTGCTCATCTGAGCACTGCTCCATTCATATAAGTGTTTCTACAGAGTGTCCACTAGGGAGATAGTGACCCCAGGAATTTGGTATCACCAGCTCTCTTGGGGATTATTTTTAGGGCTATATGGAGTATGCTGAACCCCAGGAGACCCCCTTGGGAAGCCAGAAATGGCAGAGGAATGAAAAAATAAATAAAATTAAGGTTTGGTTAAATTTCAACTTTAATATTTTAAGGTCATGGGTTAATCATCCTAAAGTAATTTGTAGTTTTTGCAAATCTCTGCAGTAAAGATTTATATTCTCGCATCATTCAGCTTATGATAATTCACCCTTATTAAAAATGTTATCAAGAATATCAACCCCTTTTTCTGAAAGTCGTGTCCCCCCTGTGCTATCTCTCCAGTTAAATTTGTTAAATGGTGAATTGGCCGAGTCGTGAAAACCCAGTAATTAAATCACATCAAAGTCACTTGAAACTAAATAGAAAAAAAAAATTAATTGAGTTCACTGTTATGATTTCAAATTTGCATGAGATTTCACCTCGTGAGACTCGACTGTAATTTAATTGCATCCCAGCCAAATCTCCTTTTATTAAATCTTGCCATTAGTATAGTTGCTGGTTATCTCAGACTGCACTGCCCACCATTCCTCCCCCTTTCCCCAACCCACCCGCAAAATGAGTTGCATTTATGTCTGGCTAGGAATTTGTAGTTTGCTATTTTTCCCAGCAAATTATCTCTTTAGATGTTCCCTGTGAATTCCCATTGAATACTGTGGGCTCACTATCACTGGGAGTACTAGTTTTATACTGCTCAGAGGAGAGACATTCACCCTGTATAGATGCCAAACTGCGAAATGTAAGGAAGATTACAGTGATCAGAATCCCTTCTAGGCCAAATGCAGTAAATAACGCAGATCAGTAATTTGACCTATGATCATTTATTTTACATTTAACAACGACATATCTTGCAGTGTTTTACAGAGAATGTTGAGCCATTCACATCCATCCCTGCCCCAAAGGAGCTTGTAGTTTAAGGTCTCTACTATAGTAATACAGACACAATTTTTTAGATGTTACCAACCAACAAATCTGAGTTCATTCACATGTGACCTCCTTCTGGGCTACTTTTATTCCCCTTTTAACCACTTGCTTACTGGGCACATAAACCCCCTTCGTGCCCAGGCGAAATTTCAGCTTCCGGCACTGCGTCGCTTTAACTGACAATTGCGCGGTCGTGCGACGTGGCACCCAAACAAAATTGGCGTCCTTTTTTCCCCCACAAATAGAGCTTTCTTTTGGTGGTATTTGATCGCCCGTGCGGTTTTTATTTTTTGCCTTATAAACAAAAAGCGACAATTTAAAAATATATATATATATTTTTTACTTGTTGCTATAATAAATATTCCAATTTTTTTTTAAAAAAATTATGATTTTTTTAAATATTTTTTTACTAGTAATGGCGGCGATCTGCGATTTTTATTGGGACTGCGATATTGCGACGGACACATCGGACACTTTTGACACATTTTTGGCGCCATTCACATTTATACAGCGACCAGTGCTATAAATATGCACTAATTACTGTATAAATGTGACTGGCATTGAAGGGGTTAACACTAGGGGGTGAGGAAGGGGTTAAATGTATTGCCTGGGTGTGTTCTAACTGTGTGGGGGGGAGGGGGGTGACTGGGGGAGGTGATCGATGCTGTCTCCCTATGTACAAGGGAAACAGCATCAGTCGCCTCTCACTGACAGGACGTGGAGCTCTGTGTTTACACACAGAGCTCCACGTCCCTGCTCTGTCACCGACGATCGTGTGTAACTGACGGACATCGCGGCCGCTGGGTACACGCATCGAATCCTCGGTGATGTTTTTCCCCACCGTGCGCCACCCTGCGCGGGGAATTACAAGTAAATCACGTCAAAAGACGTGACCCCGGCGCCTCGGTTCCGCGCTGTTGACGTGTTCTGTCAATGGCGCGGACCCGAAGTGGTTAAAGCTGAATTCTGAGAATGTAAAAAATGACCCTTAGGCCCCTTTCAGACGTCCGCCTCCGTTCGTCCATTTTTACAAGTCCGTAAACGGACTTGTAATGGGCCCCTATGGGATCGCGTCCGTTAGCGGATGATGCATCCGCTAATGTCCGCAAAGATCCGGACGGAAGAAAACCCTATTTTTCTTCCGTCTGAAGGATCGGATGAATACGGACACACGGTCCGTATTCATCCGATTCCCCATAGGGGAGAGCGGAGGAGAGACAGGGCGGTCCCTGCACAGTGTGCGGGGACCGCCCTGTCCGCCGACAGCTGAGCAGGGATTCCCCGCTGAGCCGGCGGACACACACGGAGCGGACCGAAAAATGGTCCGCTCTGTGTGAAAGGACCCTTTCAGTGGAACCTACCAGCACTGCAAGAATTTTATGCTTGTTCTGTCTAGGGTTAGAGGAATAAGGTGTAATACTTACCTTATTACTTTCTCTCTCTGGCACTCTCCTCCTCCTGTCCATTGCTCAGGGCTGTAGACGGGCCCTCACCACCCTAATCTACTTGATGACTTCACCATACAACTACTAGCCAGAACGCCGGGGCTTTGGGGACCAAAAGCAAAGTGTGGCGAATACCTGCAGGAGCAAGACTTATGGTAAGTAATACAGATTGTCCCTCTACGCTAAATGCAATCCTTGCAGTTGGGGAGAGGCTTTAAAGGGGTTGTAAAGGTAAAAGTTTTTTCACCTTAATGCATTCTATTCATTAAGGTGAAAAAACTTCCGACAATGTTGGCCCCCCGTTATACTTGCCTGACCCCTTGAAAGTCCCGCGCTCAGTCCCGACATCCTTCGTCGCTCATCCTGGCCGCTGGATAGAGCGGATGGATTGAAAGCAGCGCAGCCATTGGCTGTCGCTGCTGTCAATCACATCCAATGACGCAGATCGCCAAGGGGCGGGGCCGAGTGATACAGTGAGCGGCTATGGCCGCTCGCTGTATCACGGGAGTGCGCCTGCAAGGACACCACACAATGCGAGGGAGCTTGCATGAATGTGTGGAGTTCTTGTGGGGAGGAGCCGAGACAGCCACCGAGGGACCCCAGAAGACGTGGAATGGGGCCACTCTGTGCAAAACGAGCTGCACAGTGGAGGTGAGTATAACATGTTTGTTTAAAAAAAAAAAAAAATTTTGTTTACAACCCCTTTTAACCTGCTTTTTACTTGTGACAGAAACCATTCTAATGCAAGCAAAAGACTATATATACAAACCCTCAATTTACTTTATCTACTCTATCTGATAACTAGGGACTAGTGACCTTACTGGGAATTCAGAGAGTAATGTTAGGTACGCACATAGTTTTTTTTTTTTATTGATTTTAAGTACACTAAGGTAAGCATACAGCCATGTAAACAGTCTTGCAGAGATGTATCCAAAAACCTAGGAATATTGTCATGAATGACAAGATGATATTTTAGAATGGCTGGTCCTCCACCTTAGTGGGGCAGAATGCAAAACCCCTCTAAGGGCCAGATTCAGCAAGACTTGCGCTGGAGTAATTTGATATGCACCGCGTAACTGTGAATATGCGCCGTCGTTTCTATGTGGCCGTACCCACCAAACTAGATGTGACAGAAAACGGGCCATTTCCGATTGGCTTAACTTTCCAACGCCAGAGTCTCGTCAGCGCATAATTTTGCAAATATGCAAATGAGGGAGATTTCCCGATTCGCGAACGGATTAGCACCATACGCTGGCTACATGCGCCGCGTGCATCTCGTCCGTCCAGCGCAAAGTTATTTCTACAAATAGCTGCTTTATCTTTACTCCAGACGGCCACAGGTCAGCAGGAGAGCAGCTACAGCAGCAGCGTTACCGACGAAACTAGCAAGCTGAACAACCACACTTGCAAGGACAACACCTCTGTGTGCCAACATGCCAGGGGCAGTCGCGGTCCTAGCACTAGTACTGGGTCCCCCGGTACGGAGGAGGTGGGCACGTGAGAGGATATATCGCACGCGCATGAGCCTCTTTGGCATGGGGGATGAGGAGGTGTATCGCCTCTTCAGATTCAGCCCAGATGCAATACTTGAACTAACCACAACCCTGCAGGAGGACATCACCAGCAAGACACACCGCTCACAAGAAGTGCAGCCACTGGTAAAGGGACTGGCAACACTTCATTTCCTTGCAAGTGGATCATTCCAGCGTACAAGTGGAGTGGTGGCTGGGATGTCACAGTCCACCATAAGCAGATGTGTGCACCAGGTTGTCCCTGCAATCCTCAGACGCATGTCCAACCAGTTCATCAGACCAACCGCTGAGGAGCTGCGGCTGAAGGCAATGACAGATTTCTACAGCATTGCCAGATTCCCACGCACTGTGGGGGCCATTGATTGCACACATGTGGCCCTACAGCCCCCCAGTGCCACAGAGCACATATACCGCAATCGGAAGCATTGGCATTCCATCAACATACAGGTGATAGCTGATGCCTAACGCCTCATATGGCACGTCCGTGCCAAACACCCCGGGTCCAGCCATGACAGCTTCATATACCGTCAGAGCCCCATCCCAGCAGAATTCGAGCAGAACATGTATGGGGACAGCTGGCTGGTTGGTGAGTGACATGGGTGGCAGGCATGACTATCCCCTCCCATGATGCACACCTCACAAGTGGCACATGCATGACTAACATCCTCCTGTCTTTTCCCTTCCAGGTGACTCTGCATATGCATTGGGACCCCATCTCATGACTCCTTTCCGGAACCCCCAAACCAGAGGAGAGAGAAAATACAATGAAGCACACATCAAAACCCGTGCAGTGGTGGAGCAAACATTTGGGCTCCTGAAGTCCCGTTTCCGCTGCCTGGATAAGTCTGGGGGGACCCTATTGTATTCCCCTACCTTTGTGTGTCAGATCATCGGTGCATGTTGCATTCTGCACAACTTTGCCATGAGAAAATGCCTGCAGATTGACATGTGTGATGACCTGACCCCCCAACTAGACAGCCCCCCCCCGCCAGAGGAGACCCATTCAGCTGATGGAAGAGCAGTCAGGAGGGTCCTCGCCGTAGGCATCTTTGGACAATAAACAAATACATTGATCACACTGACAATGCATGCATGCACACCACTGATGTCCCTAGATCACACACACCACATGCACATCGCATTGGATTAGCCCAAGTCCAGCATGTAGGACTTGGGAGCAGCAACGCCAGCGTCAAGGCCCCAATGATGTCACTGTCCATTCATACACCTTTCACACGTCATTCATACAGCCGTGGGGTTAACTTCACCACCACGGCCGAGGGTGACACCCCTTACTGGCAGGAGTGCCACCCCCTCACATTCACACACCATTCACACTGCAACATGTGCAGTATCTAAAATAAAAATATATCATATCCAGAGCATAATCACAAATAAAATAACTCCTAACCTGAGCATTAAGATTAAAATAAAAATCTCATAACCTGAGCATTCAGAAAAAAAAAAATACAAAACTCATGTCCTGAGCATCAATCAAAAAAATAAAAAAATAATTATCTGGGATGCCGGGGGCTTCTTCTGGCGGCCCCTCTCTGGCTCCTCAGCTACCTGGATGGAGTGGGTGGGGGTAGGGGGGCATCTGGAGGTGGCTGATCCCCGGGTGGGCCACTCCTGGCAGGTGTGGTCTGCCTGCCCTCCAAGGCCACGGCACTGGTCTGGGCCTGCACCCTGAGCTGCTGGGCCTGCATCCTGAGCTGCCGGGTGACCCGATAATGCTGGGCCCGCCGACTCAGCCTCCCCTGGTCCCGGATGGCAGCAGTGTTTGCCTGGACGGGTGCAGTGAGGTCCCTTATGTCACCCTGCACCTCCCCCAGACTGGTCACCACTGCAGCGCAGTTGCAGCTCACATCCTGCACTGCTGAAGAAATCTGGGCCACGGAGCACAGGCTGTCAGCCACTCTGTCCAGGTGCCCAACTATGTCCCCCATTTGCTGGGTCTGCCTGGCGTGATCCCTCGCCACCTGGTCCTGGACCAGATCAGACACCCCCCTGGTCTTATGGGTGGCCTTCCTGGGGCCAGTAGATGTTTGTCCCCGGGGGGATGGAGTCGCCCTTGAGGGGCTTCCTATAATGGGGGAGGGGATCTGAGAGGGTCCTGCAGAAGAGGAGGACTCCTCCAACAATAAAATAAAGTCCTGCTCTGCCACAACAGGCTCCTCCTCAACGACCTCTGCAGGTGTGGTGTGGGCACTCTCCTCCTCCACCTCGGTGTCTTCACCACCCAGGGGCACAGGCACTGGGTGCCGTTGGGGGGATGGGGTGGACTGGCCGCCGACCGATGATGGCCCAGCTCCGTCATCTGTGGATGACACAAAGCAGACACATGTTGGTGGTCCCACACACTTGGCACACGTAACCCCCCCCCCCCCACATGCAACACACCAAATAGGGGATAAAAAACACTTACCTGTCCTGGAGCCTTCCTCCACAGAATCATAGCCTGGTACCCCCTCCAATTGCTCCCTCTCCAGGCAGCAGGCGACCACCTCCTCCTCTGTGGTCAGGCTGACCGGACATGGGAATCCACCACCTGTGTTCCGCTCATGGCTACGAATGGTGGCCCCCTTGCCACAGACCTTGCGCCGCAGGTCATTGATTTTTTTTTGTATATCCCCAGCAGTCTGGGTGGAGTACCCCAAGACATTCACCCTGCCAGCAATGGTGTCCAGGATGGCCTGCTTCCTCTCCCGGGTGGTCTTCCTACTTTTCTTCCCATGCAGGAAATCATTGTAAGTCTCTATAGCTGAGACGACCACAGAGACCTCCTGGGCATTAAAATTGAGGTTCCTCCTCTCTTTGGGGGTAGCGGGAGCAGCTATAACAGAGCAAAAGTAAATTCCCTGGGGTGGGGGGAAACGGAAATACTTTTGCGCCGGAATGGCGCTTCCGCTGGCGCTTTTATACGCGCAACGGAACACATTGCGCTGGCGTTTCCCGTGAAGTGGTGCCGACGGAAGTTGTGAGCATGCGCACAGGGGGCTGAGTGAAGCCTCACTTACTGCGCATGCTCCGTGGATGATGCGCTGAACGTAAGCCTCTGCGCTGGGCTCCGCCCATCATTTACATATGATCACACCCACTTGCACTTGCGTCGGGTTACGCCAGCGCATTATCGTTACTCTGGCTCAAGTTTACGCGCAAGTGCTATGTGAATAACAGTACTTGCGCCGAAAGTGTCGGCAGAGTAACGTAAATGAGAAATGTTACTCCAAAGTAAAGAAGCGCCTATCTACCTGAATCTGGCCCTAAGTGGGACTTTTAAGGGCAACCACAACTTGAAATATAATTATATAAAATATAAAGTTTATTCAAAACAGTATTACATACAAAGAGGTAATTAATAAACATTAGATGCGATTGAAATACAGATAATCATGTAGAACAATGACATACAAGTAGGATGCACACAATGGCAGCCTGCTATTGGAGGTTGAATGCCTTGGTGGGGATTATACGACAAAGAAACTTGGCCATGTAACAGCCCTAACTGGAAACTGAAGCAGAATTGTCTTCAATAAAGATATTTCAGCTTTTCTATTACTTTTTAGAGGCCAATTTTAGCTAACACATTCTTTTGAGTATGGGTCCACATTAAAGAGGAGTTCCACCCAAATTTGGAACTTCCTCTTGTTCCACTCCTCACCACCATACATGCCACATTTGGCATGTAATTTTTTTGGGGGGGGAGTTAGGGCTTCAGTAGGAGTGGGACTTCCTGTCCCACTTCCTGCTTCCGCCGAGGGGCTGGTTAGGCGATTAAGCCTTAATCGCCTACACCAGCCCCTCCCTGTAGGCGATCACATGGGACACTGACAGGTCCCATGCGATCGCCTCTCCAATCAGCAGCGAGCCGCGCGCGCATGCGCAGTGCGGCTCACGCATGCGCAGTGGGTGCCCGGCCGTGAAGCCGAAGGCTGTCACGGCTGGGTGCCCACAGTCGAAATGGAGACGCCGGCTGGGGAGGGGGGGAGAGGAGCGGAGCCCCGGTCGGTGCGTCGCTGGAACGCAGGAGCAGGTAAGTGAGTGTTTATTAAAAGCCAGCAACTACACTTTTTGTAGCTGCTGACTTTTAATAAACACAATTTTGGCTGGAACACCCCTTTAAGGTAAAAGTTTTAGTGATATCCCAATACTCGTCTACACACTACAAACCTGTGAGCTCACTAGAATTTCAGTTTACTAAAAATGAGTGACATCCTAACGACATCTGCCAATGTTCTTTGAAATGTTGGTTCAACTCATTCTAGGTGACAGGAGCACTTTAAGAGCAGTGTTTTCATCTCAGACTTCAAAGACTTGCCTATCGGTGGATTAAAGTTGCTCAGCCCATGTTTCAGCTACTTGTGAAGCAATGTAGTAACTGCCTCTGGGGTTGGAGCTTGGCAGTCAGGAGCATACAATGCAAGACCACACATTGTGATAGTTATCAAGTAAATTGTTCTTGGGTGGATGCAGTGATTCAGAATCCCCTAACAAGACTGGCTTTAATGTTGCTGTCACAAAGTACAGGTTTTCTTAGTTTCTCATGGAGTAGAAATTGATTTTAGTATTTGCATCATTAAAAAAGTGCAATCAGTTTTGTTAAAATTTGTTGTAACTTTGTCATAGAGTGGAGAAGGGCACTGTAATAATTGTGCCCTAGTATATTAGCACATTCTTGTGGATATAAATAATAAATTGCCCTATGTTAAGTTTGTTGCATGAATAACAGGAAATCTGAGGCATCTACATACAGTGGGGATCAAAAGTTTGAGCACCCCAGGTAAAAATTTGTATTAATGTGCATAACAAAGCCAAGGAAAGATGGAAAAATCTCCAAAAGGCATCATATTACAGATTAGACATTCTTAGAATATGTCAAAAATTTAAATTTTATTTCCATCATTTACACTTTCAAAATTACAGAAAACAAAAAAAAAAATGGCGTCTACAAAAGTTTGGGCACCCTGCAGAATTTATAGCATGCACTGCCCCCTTTGCAAAGCTGAGACCTGCCAGTGTCATGGATTGTTCTCAATCATTGTCTGGGAAGACCAGGTGATGTCAATCTCAAAGGTTTTAAATGCCCAGACTCATCTGACCTTGCCCCAACAATCAGCACCATGGGTTCTTCTAAGCAGTTGTCTAGAAAACTGAAACTGAAAATGGTTGACGCTCACAAAGCTAGAGAAGGCTATAAGAAGATAGCAAAGTGTTTTCAGATGTCAATATCCTCTGTTCGGAATGTAATTAAGAAATGGCAGTCATCAGGAATAGTGGAAGTTAAAGCAAGATCTGGAAGACCAAGAAAAATATCAGACAGAACAGCTCGCAGGATTGTGATAAAAGCAATTCAAAACCCACGTTTGACTGCACGATCCCTCCAAAAAGATCTGGCAGACACTGGAGTTGTGGTACACTATTCCACTATAAAGAGATACTTGTACAAATATGGTCTTCATGGAAGTGTCATCAGAAGAAAACCTCTTCTACGTCCTCACCACAAACATCAGCGTTTGAACTTTGCAAATTAATATATAGACAAGCCTGATGCATTTTGGAAACAAGTTCTTTGGACCGATGAGGTTAAAATAGAACTTTTTGGCCGGAATGAGCAAAGGTGCATTTGGAGAAGAAAGGGCACAGAATTTAATGAAAAGAACCTCTGTCCAACTGTTTGGACAGCATGGGGGTGGATCAATCATGCTTTGGGGTTGTATTGTAGCCAGTGGCACAGGGAACATTTCACAAGTAGAAGGAAAAATGGATTCAATAAAATTTCAGCAAATTTTGGGTGGTAACTTGATGCAATCTGTGAAAAAGCTAAATTTAAATAGGAGATGGCTTCTACAAATGGATAATGATCCTAAACACACCTCAAAGTCCACAGGGGATTACATCAAGAGGCGTAAACTGAAGGTTTTGCCATGGCCTTCAAAATCTCCTGACCTCAACATAATTGAAAATCTATGGATAGACCTTAAAAGAGCACTGCGTGACAGACAGACCAGAGATCTCAAAGAACTGAAAGACTTTTGTAAGGAAGAATGGGCAAAGATACCTCAAAACAAGAATTGAAAGACTCTTGGCTGGCTACAAAAAGTGTTTACAAGCTGTGATACTTGCCAAAGAGGGTAGTACAAGATATTAACTCTGCAGGGTGCCCAAACTTTTGCAGACATCATTTTTTTGTTTTCTGTAATTTTGAAAGTGTAAATGATGGAAATAAAATCTAACTTTTTTTTGACATACTGTATTATAATAATGTCTAATCTGTAATTTGATGCCTTTTGGAGATTTTTCCATCTTTCCTTGGCTTTGTTATGCACATCAATACAAATTTTTACCTGGGGTACCCAAACTTTCGATCCCCACTGTAAGTAAAAAAAAAAAAAATTTCCCTCATGGTATGGCAATGGAAAACTTATAATTTTGTCAAAACATTTTTAGGCTACTTTGCACTGCTAAGTTTCCTGCACTGTTGGGATGCCTGCATCCTGTGTCTCCATGACAACCATACAAATCTCCTTGGAGAAAGTTCTGATGTCATAATCGTAAGAGTAATGAGGTCGCTAGAAAAGCACATAGCATATAGTGCAGAATGCGTAACATGGGACATAGCTTGATACATGACGGATGTCCCCAGCAGTATTACAGGCTCTGCAGATGCTTCTGTCATTATCAGACCTTGTACATCGGGCCACTAGGAATTGGACCACATGGACAGATAAAGACAATAAAATAAATGGTAAGGTTTATTGCTTTTTATGGGAAACACCTTGTCGAAGAAAATAAATTGTATTTTTATTTTTTCAGCCAAGTGATCACTGCTACCTGTGCCACCAGCCATTTGTTATATCAGTTTATCCCATGCTACAGAGCTGTGTAAGTTCGAGTGACACTTTCTTTTCTAGAGTTAAAACATTTTTTTTAGCAAGCGTAGTCCTGACCTATTATTTTTAGTTTTGCATAGATTGGTGTATGGATTCGAATAAAAGCCAGGGGCCAGATTCAGGTACACGTACATTTGCGCAGCGTATCCGAGATACGCTACGCAGCCGCATTTTACCAGGCTCTACGACGAATCCTGGTAGATTTTGTCCCTTACGGTACGGCGGCGTAGTGTATTTCTCGCCGCGTAATCGAAATACGCAATTAGGGGGCGTGAAGCATTTAAATTAGGCGCGTCCCGCGGCGATCGAACTGCGCATGCTCCATTCAGAAATTTCCCGCCGTGCATTGCGCGAAATAACGTCGATACGTCATTCGTTGTTTGAGTAGAGTCGTTTACGGACATTCCTATTCCCGGACGTTTTACGTCAAAAATAAAAAAAGACGTCGGAAAACTTTGATATTCGACGCGGGAACGACGGCCATACTTAACATGGGCTGTCTAATATTAGACCAGCAAAAAGCTGGTATAGTTTAACGCAGCAAAAAGATGACTAAAGATGCCGTAAGAGATTGCGATAGACGTTCGTAATTTCGTGGATAGTCGACAAAAGCTCATTTGCATACCAAATTTTGATCTCTATGTATGGCCAGCTTAATGCAAATACCACATGTAAGAAGTGGTAAGATGTAGTATGTAATTTCTTTCTTTCATTTGCAGCATCCTACTACAAAGAAAGTATTTATTTGTAGCCTTCCTAATCATTTTGTAGACTTAGCCATTGCTAAGATTATCAACTTAGTAAGAACATGCACACAATGCAAGCAACCATTCAGAGTGCTGAAATAATATCTAGCCTCTTCAGGCACTAGGAACTAATGACATTATTGAGGCATATGGCGCATTGTAGCTCACTTCTTAGTGATGATACTAGTTTCTAACCTGTTAAATGCCTGGGTCCTGGTTCAGGAAATAAAATGTTGCCTTTCAGGCCCCGTACACATGAGGAGACATGTCCGATGAAAACGGTCCGCGGACCGTTTTCATCGGACATGTCTCCTGCAGAATTTTTGTCCTGCGGTGTGTGTACATACCATCGGACGAAAATCCCCTCGGACAGAGGACGCGGTGGCGGTGACGTTGACGCTGCCACGTCACCAAACCAGGAAATAAAATGCTTCCACGCATGCGTCGAATGGATTTCGGTCCGCTGGTTAGTCGTACTAACCAGCGGACATGTCCGACGGACAGGTTTCCAGCGGACAAGTTTTAAAACTTTTGTCCGCTGGAAACCTGTCCGCTAGGCCGTACACACGATCGAATCTGTCCGCTGAAACTGGTCTGCGGATCAGTTTTAGCAGATATGTTCGATCGTGTGTACGCGGCCTCAGAGTAAAACAAGATACTTCTTCAAAAGATGAATGTTGTTGACAGGTTAACATGTTAGGCTGCCTTTGTGTGCTAATGAAAAAAAAAAAGTTTTATATAGCTTAATGTCCTGTGATACTAATGTCATGCAAAGTACACCAGCAGCTCTTTGAGAGTTGAAAAAAAAAAACACTTATTGGTGAAGTCTGAATGCTTGTGCTAACGTCTGACACTGGGTATCACAGTAACATGGACACTGGCTAGCCTTTTGGTCTGGGCCATTGCCAGCATGTCATTCGATCCCCGTCTTCCCTGCCAGACAGAACAGATGGCCTTTACTAGAGCTACAGCCACATCTGCCCCCTTCTCTTTAACCTTTTGCTGTTCTCTCTTTAGTCCCACCCTGTATTAATTTGATCTGCCCGAGCTGAAGCTTCAAGTGTCTGAGCTGCCACTTTGCTACCTCTTGTAACATAAAGGGAACCGAGGAATAGCTAAACCAATTAAAGAAGCTAGGGGGTTGACATCTTAGCTCCGCAGTTCATGTATGGAAGAAATGTCTGCAATTCAGACACTATTTTATCCCTTACATCTCTTGGATGAACTAACAGCTGATCAAAAGTTTTGCCTTTCGGTCATGCAAGTTGCCTACAAACATTAGATCAACTTCATCATATCCAGTCAGTTACAATTGGATCGTGAAGGGATTGTAGGTCTGTTAGTGCTATTGGCCTTGCAATACACCCCCTGGCTGAACTTACTGAGGAAAAGCATTTATTGACCAGGTTAGAATTGCTTTCTTTTTTATTACTTTTTTTTCCCCCTAAGATCGTGGGGTAACAAGTGGAGGGTGTATAAAAAATGTTCATCATAGATTTATGAAAAAAACTATTGGTTGTTGGCTTGTGTTTCCACTTTCAACCAGAATTTTAATGCCCGCATGTTAGGCTTTGTGTAGGTAGTTTGGTCAGAGAAATGGTAGATCATATACTGTAATTGACCAGAAAAGTAACAGGGCAATGTAGTGTTCTTTCCCTGCCAACTGCCTAACCAGCATCTGGAGTGTTCATACTAAGTACCCTTCAGAATCCCTCCAATTGTACCAGTCCAGTACACGCTTCTTTCAAAAATACTGAGCCCTGATGAAGGGGGACCCTTTAAACTCCTGAAACATGTTAGTTTTGTATGACACAACAATCTGGGTGAAATTAAAATGTATTTTAATCTTCTGTTTTTTCCACCTTGCACACCTAGTCCCAATTTACATATTTATCACTTTAATTGGGGTTGGGGTGCAGTATTTTAAAGCTTTGGGGCAATGTTACTTTCTTAACAATAGCGTTTTAATGCCAGTTTCCATAGTTGTCCTTTTTCGAAAATAAAAAATAATCTCTAGCATACTATTAAAGTGATACTAAACATACACTGTTTATTTTACATTGTCTCTTCTATTTCTGTATATGGATAATGGCACTGCAATTATTTTAACCAAAAATTAATAATTGAAGTACCTTTTATTCTAATTGATATGCAGCTGACACATGACCCAGGTGGTCTGTCTGCAGGGAAACATAAGCAAGAGGAGCTTCAGGTCCTCTGCTGCTGGTCACATGTTAAAAAAAAATAGAGTCTCTGTGTCCCTTTGGAGCATTTTGTATCCTAGACCTAGGCCCAGGTTGTTCATTGGGCCTTGACCTGAACCCAATGTAAGATTAAGCCTTGGTCCATGTGGTAATTCAGCTGTCAATAACCAGAAGTTTAGGGAGCAATGGAGGGCTTCGCGCCAGGAATTAGTGGGGTTTAACATAAAAGTGGTAATTTTGTAAGAGTAAGGAATGGTAAAAAAACACCCCTGTTATATCTTTTATTGCCATCTATGTCAGATTTAAGGAGGTTTCTCTTCACTTCCTGTCCCATAGCTAAAACAGGAAATTATAGGAAACCAGTCGCCTCTTAAACAGTTGTCACCAGAATTTGTGTCCTCATTGGAAGATTTACTCTCTATACCTGTTTTGGAGGCAACTCAAAATTTAGGATTTTTTTTCTCAATTTCACTCTTGGTAATAGTGGTCACAAGAAAAAAAAAAGGGGGTTCATTTTCCTAATGGGGACAGCAATACCCCATTAGGAGGGAACAGGGTGGCCATCAGGAATTATGGGGCCCCTTATACAGCTTCAGGCATGGGCCCCCTGGAGCAGAGAACCGGGGGGTGTGCTGCCGCCTGAAATTGAGAAGCGGGAGGCAAAAAAAAAAAAGGGGGGGGTAGCCATCCGGGGCCCTGGGGACCTCTGGGCCCTTTAATAAAAAGAAAAAAAAAATATATATATATATATTTAAAAAAAAAAAGGGGGTTGCCATCTGGGGACCTCTGGCCCCTTTTTTAATGATAATAATAAGAATGATAATAATAATTATATATATAAAACATATATAAAAAAATGTTTTTTTATTTTTTATTAAAAAAAAGGGGTTGTCATACAGGGCCCTGGGGATCTCTGGGCCCCTGGGGACCCCCGGATCTCTAAAAAAATAAAATTGGCCCTTTAATAAAAAATACAATAAAAACATATTAAAAAATATATTTTTTTATAAAAAATAAAAGGGCTTTTTTTTTTAAAGGGGGTTGCCATCCGGACCCCCGGGCCCCTTACAGGTGTACTGCCTTTACCCCCCTGATGGCGGCCCTGGGAGGGAAACATAAGCAGGAGGAGCTTCAAGTCCTCTGCTGCTGGTCACATGTTCAAAATAAAATCATTATTTTTTTTCTTTCCGTTTTTCTTTTAGTTCTCAGGCTCCTTTGATTTTCCACAATTTTTTTTTCTCTGTTATGCTTTCAGTCTCCTGGAAGTGACTAGTGTTATGCCGCATACACACGACCGTTATTCAGGTCATGGGAAAAAAAACAAAGTTTTTCTCGACATGATTCCTCTCAAGCCTGCCTTGCATACACACGATCGTGAAAAGAATGCTCGGACAAAGCGCGGTGACGTACAACACGTACGATAACGCGTACAACGACACTATAAAGGGGATGTTCCATTCGAATGGCACCACCCTTTGGGCTGCTTTTGTTAATTTAGTGTTACCGCGCGTTAGTAAAAGTTTGGTGAGAGACGATTAACGCTTTTCAGTCTTTGTGCTTTTCAGTCTGGTTACAGCGTGACGAATGTGCTATCTTCATTACGAACGCTAGTTTTACCAGAACGAGTGCTCCCGTCTCATATCTTGCTTCTGAGCGTGCGTGTTTTTTTCCCCCCTTGTTAAAGTGTACACACGACCGTTTTTCACTATGTGAAAAACAACGAGAAAAATTAGAGCAATTTTTAACGCCCATTTTTCTCATCGAGAAAAATGCTCTGGAGCCTACACACGACCGTTTTTCACAACCAATTAAAAAAATGTCATTTATCTCGTCATGAAAAACGGTCGTGTGTACGCGGCATTAGTGTTGACCCTGTCAGATAATAATTAAAAAGTTGGGACCAGGAGCACGCGGTCACTCACTGATGTATCTTTTAAGGCGAGGGAGTGGACATCCGGTGTTCCGGTAGTGCAGGTATTTGACCATGACCCTTCAGAACCATCATAGGGCAGCTTCTACATATCCACACTGGAATGTATGTTTGTTATGTTTTGCATTGTTCTCTTTGTACCTAGCTGCTAAGTCCAGGTCATGTTAAAGACATTTTGCTTTATTTGATGTCTTCTCATCATTCATGTGTAACCATGGCTGTTGTGAACCGTGCTCCCATGTTTCTTTACATAAATATAAAATAAAATAAAATAAAAAAAACAGCCTTTGCAATACAGAGTAAAAAAAAAAAAAAAAGTTAATATCAATAAACTAATAGATAGTGACTGTATTAGCACAGAGTGGTACTGTGATACTATATAGGTAAACTGTGCCACGTCCCATTTGAGATATCAATAAACTGTTTTAAATTGTCATACAAATATATATTTGAAATCATATTTTTATTATTTTTTAGGAATAAAATGGTAATACAGTTTAAAGTTCACACAGATAAAATGTACCACCTCTGTTTTATTATTGCATATATATTTTTATATATATTTTGCATTTACTGACATGTATTTTTAGAGAAAACCTGTCTTGTCATTATCTACTCTAGAAGTATACCCCATTTCATTCTCATTCTGGCTGTCTAGTTGCCTCATGACATCTTACTACATATTGGCTGATCACCTGCCTCTCGGGACGTATGGATTATGCTGCCAAGCTGTTCATCCATGGGGAATTGAGGCATTATCAGGAAATAGAAGACTAGGAACCATGGAGAACCTTCATTTTTCTGGGCTGTTGAGGAAGTGTGAGGGATAATGTTGATAAATGACTTTGTGGCAGCTGATAATGAAGGGATTTACTCTGCCATTTTCCAGGCTGTCATTTCTTCATCTGTCAGCAAGCAGTGTGCATGGTGCTGTACTCTGGAGAGGCTCTTAAGGTGACTGAAGTTAGGTCTTATCCACCATTTGTGTATATACAGTCTGACCCAGCTGCAAAAAAATCCACTGAATAAATGGCCAAAAATAAATAAACTGCAAAGTTGTAATACAATTAAGACCAGAAGATTAGGGGGACCCTGCTTGTGAGGGCAGCAAGAATTACATAAATGATGTAAACTGAACAAGTGAATATTTTATTTTTCAAAAAAACACACATCAGATGATGATCAAAAAAGGCTAAAGATGTACAGTCCTCCCATAGGTAAGTTGGTGACTTCAAACCAGAGCAAACCAAGGAAAAGTGATGTAATAGGAAATAAATCCTCCACCTTCTATATAACTGCCTCTTACCAAAGATGAAGATCCCAACTAGAGATCTTCTGTAGATGTATGGCCTATAACCCGGCCTAAGGGTCTATGCGACCGGATGTCGTTTCTTCGGTAATAAATCATTCCCCAACCACTCACAAGCAGTCATGTATGATATTAGCCAGGTGAGGAAGGAAAGAAAGGCCAACATAGTGTAATCCAGTAAACATTTAATATACAAATGGGTAAAATTACACTTACAGTGTGAAGATAACAAATCGCCCCAGGACGAAGTCAGTTTTGATGAAATAACATAGGGAGAAAAGGAGTGCTGACGTCATCGCTACACAAGAGAGTCCCGGAGTGAACGTGCCGTGTTAGCCGGCTGGCTATACAATTTTCACATGCAATTTTTTTTTTTTATCTTCACAATGTAAGTGTAATTTAAACCAATTTTTATATTAAATGTTTACTGGATTACGCTATGTTGGCCTTTCTTTCCTTCCTCACCTGGCTATTATCATACATGACTGCTTGTGAGTGGTTGGGGAACGATTTATTGCCGAAGGAACGACATCCAGACGCATAGACCCTTATGCCGGGTTATGGCCGGGTTATAGGCCATACATCTACAGAAGATCTTTAGATCTTCATCTTCGGTAAGAGGCAGTTATATAGAAGGTGGAGGATTTCTTTCCTATTACATCACTTTTCCTTGGTTTGCTCTGGTTTGAAGTCACCAACTTACCTATGGGAGGACTGTACATCTTTAGCCTTTTTTGATCATCATCTGATGTGTGTTTTTTTGAAAAACAGAACATTCACTTGTTCATTTTGTATTTGGACACATTAGAATTTACTGCAAATAGGGATACCTGTTTTGTGTTATGATATCAGGAATATCGACAAAATATGCATTCACTTACTTGGTTATATTGGTTTTCTTGGATATTTTCACGTTCATTTGCGCAGCTTGTTTTTTTATATATGTCTATTTTTTGTGTGTGTCTCACATTTTAAGTTGCAGCATAAGGTTCCATGCACACTGAAGCTGATAAAAGCTATAAAAAAAAACGCCAGTAGCTTTGCAGGGAGCCTTGCAAAGTTTTTTTCCGTTTTTGCAATAGCTCTAACCACTTAAGACCCGGACCAAAATGCAGGTAAATGACCAGGCCCCTTTTTGCGATTCGGCACTGCGTCGCTTTAACTGACAATTGCGCGGTCGTGCGACGTGGCTCCCAAACAAAATTCACGTATTTTTCTTCCCACAAATAGAGCTTTCTTTTGGTGGTATTTGATCGCCTCTGCGATTTTTATTTTTTGCGCTATAAACAAAAATAGAGGGACATTTTTGAAAAAAAAAAAACAATATTTTTTACTTTTTGTTATAAGAAAAATCAAATAAACTAAATTTTAGTCAAACATTTAGGCCAAAATTTATTTAGCCACATGTCTTTAGTAAAAAAAAAATCGCAATAAAAAAAAAAAATTGGCTACCTACACGGGGACCGCTGCATGTACGGGGGGGGGGTCCCGATCGGACCCCCGACCCACCTCAAGGCACCAACGTATATATACGTTGATGTCCCTGTCGGTGCCATTCTGCCAACGTAAATGTACATGCGGCGGTCCATAAGAGGTTAATCAGCGTTTTTCAGTGTAGCTTTTATCAGCTTTTTTTTTTTATGGAATAAAAAATGCTAAAAAAAGCTTTGAGCTTTTTTTAGCGTTTTTTTTAGCGTTTTGCATTTTTTTTTCGCCAAAAAAAATGCATTTTAAACGCAAGTTTCGGGCGTTCAGAAAAAAGCCAATAAACTCCAAAGCTCATTAACACTGAAAAACGCCCAGGTGTGCATGGGCACATAGGCTAACATAGAGTTCAGTTTATGGGCTTTAAAAAAAAAAAAGCCAAAACGCCAATAAACTGCAGTTTATCAGCTTCAGTGTGCATGGAGCTTTATTTTGAATTGTTCACATTTATTGTAAACAGACAGCGCAGTATCACCCCCTTTTTTATGCATTCACCTGTAAATATAACCTTTGGGCATTTAAGTGTTTTTGCAGGCTGGGCTGCACTAATGAAAAAAAACATTGCATGTTGGTTGAACTGCAGGTGCTCTACTAGGCCAGAAGAACTGCAGCGGGCCATATGTGTGTTTGTTATAAATATGGGAGCTTATATTTTCCTTAGAGCACTGCACAGCACTCCAGACTATAGGTACTAGTAACAATGCTCTAATTGAATTCCTTTATTGATTATTTGGTATACAGAATTCAGAGTCTTAGACTTGGTTTAAAAAAATAAAAAACCTGGTCCTTTTTTTGTCAGGGCAGGTCCTGCTGTGCAGCCAATTTCTCTTCAAAGTCCCCCTCCCTAGTTTATCCGGCGCTCTTCCTGGAACCGTGCTGACTAACTTCATAGAGCGCTACATACCCCCCACAGGGAACCCCATGACCTCTTTCTGGAGGGAAGCCTGTCACCACACCAAAATAGAAATGACTAAATGTCTACATTATTGACATTCTGGTGCTTGGGACAACAAGAATGGCAGGTACAGAGGAGGTGAAAAGGTGATTACATACCAAGATTCTGACACAAATTCCTGTAAGGCCTCACACAAGCAGAACAGAAGACACTTAACCCCTTTCTTAATCCGCTTTGTCAGACCCTAGAAAGGCATTGGCCATCATTTTACCATTGAAGATCCCAAAACTTTTATGCAGAATATTAATGAGAAGCCGTTGAGTTTTACTAATCAAGGCTGGAATTCAAATTTGCGTTATATACAGTTTTGTGCAACTTCATTCCATGCAATGGCTTGTACATTTTACGTTTGCCTACAATTCATTAAAAAAAATGTATGTAATCTACGTAGATGACCTACACTTTGCTATGTTGAAGTAGATAAAAATCCAGTCAATAGCATATTGTATAACTTTTAGCAGGTTAAGTCTAAACTGAACTTTAAGGTTAAATCCGCTAAATATATTCAGGTGCTTTGAATAAAAAGTTGTTAGAAGTCTTGCAATTTATTTTCTTTAGAAAATAGCCATAGCCAGAGTAGAAAAACCTGTCCTCTGCCAGCATAATGTAGAGTGGGACCCTTGTTTTCTGTAGGGAAGCAGTGGCCTCTCTGCAGAGATCTGCCATGCCCCTTTCTAAGTCAAACCTATAGATTATGCTACCTGCTGATTGGTGAGATCTGTCTCTGACTCAGTAGGGGATGTGTTAGAACTCCACAGTGAGACCACTGCTTCCACAACGAGAGCAAGTTTGCTATTCTACAGGTCCTTCACAGTGGCATACTGACAGAGGATAGGCTTTTGTACTCGAGATGTAAAATTGTAACACTTTTTTGTTTTGATGCTGCATAAGACCCCTTCCACACTGGGGTGTTTTTCAGGTGCTTTGGCGTAAAAAAAAAAAAATAGCACCTGAAAGAAGCCTCATCTGCAATCCCAATGTGAAAGCCCGAGTGCTTTTAGAGTCCTTTCACACTGCTAGCGCCCCGATAAATGCTGGTAATTCACCCTTTCACACTGGGTGTTTTTAATGCGCTTTGACGTAAAAAAAAAAAAAAAAAAAAAAGTGCCTCAATGGGAAGGGGTGCTTGAGGCTACTTTCACACTGAAGCGCTAGGTGCGTCGGCGCTAAAATGGCGATAAAGCGGCACTTTACCGCGATTTTCTTCAGCTAGCGTCGTGGTTTTAAACCCGCCCGCAAATACTGGGCCAGGTTCAGATACACTTAATATTGCGCTGCGTAATCGAAATACTCTACGCTGCCGTATTTTACCAGGCTCTACACCGAATCCTGGTAGATTTTTGCCCGTACGCTACGGCGGCGTAGTCTATTTCTCGCCGCATAATCGAAATACGCGATTGGGGGGCGTGAAGCATTTAAATTAAGCGCGTCCCCGCGGCGATCGAACTGCGCATGCTCCGTTCAGAAATTTCCCGCCGTGCATTGCGCGAAATCACGTCGTTACGTCATTCGTTGTTTGAGTAGCGTCGTTTACGAACATTCCTATTCCCGGACGACTTACGTAAAAAATAAGACGTCGGAAAACGTAGAAATTCGACGCGGGAACGACGGCCATACTTAACATGGGCTGTCTAATATTAGACCAGCAAAAAGCTGGTATAGTGTTACGCAGCGAAAAGATGACTAAAGATGCCGTAAGAGATTGCGAATGAAGATTGTAATTTCTGGGATTTCCGGCAACGTGACGTGGAAACGACGGGAAGTCCACCCAGTGGCCGCAATTTTATTGCAGCGTAGATCCGAATGCGTACAAACACGTAATCCAGTCGAATTGAAGCCTGCAGCCGTCTATTCATGGCTTGAGGTTTCCGACTAGCTAGAAAACGCGCGTAATTTGAAATTACTCCAGTCTAACACCAGTTAGACAGGCGTAAGGGCTCTGTGAATCTGGCCCACTGTGCTTTGCGGGTATTTTGGCGCTGTCCCATTAATTTCAATGGGCTGGGGCGCTGTAGAAGCAGTATATTTACCGCTCCTACAGCGCCTCAAAGATGCAGCTGGCAGGATTTTTTTTACCGTCCTGCCAGCGCAACACTCCAGTGTGAAAGCCCCAGGCTTTCACACTGCATATAAAGGAGCGGCTCTTTCAGGGTGCTTTGCAGGCACTATTTTTAGCGCAATAGCGCCTCAGTGTGAAAGGGGTCTTAATGTACTTGGTTAGCTAGTTTAAACTGAAAAATCCTTTGGGCTTTCTTTAAAGTAAAAGTTGGTGTTGGCCTCGGAGAAGTTTTGCAATGTGCTCTGGTGACGTTGACCAAAGTCAGCCCGTTTCCTGGAGAAGAAAGACAGAGCGGCTGGCCTGCTGCCACCACACAGGAAGCTCTGGCAGGTCTTGGGGGTTTTTCTTAGTCAGGAAATGGTTACAGTCTGCCGAGTGAGAATAAATGGACCTTTCCTGAGTGTGAAAAGAAGAAGGAAGAGAGATTCTCTCCTGTGTCTGCCTGCAGAGGAAACAGGTGGGAGATGCTGAATATATACCAGCAGGACGAAGACGTTCTACTTGCAGCTGGTGTGTCATTATTAACTGTTTGCTTGCTGCTGAGAGTTGTTTACAAAAGCAAAAGATAATTAGAAAACATGTAGCACAATCAGCCCTGATATTTCAGCATCTTGATATTTGCAGACCTGCAGCACCCTGCCCCCACCCTCTAGTTCCTGATGTAAAAAAAATATATAGCACAAGCAATGAAATATTAGCTAAAATAAAAAATACTTGGCTAACCCTGGCTTCTGGTGCTTGCCTCCCAAACAAAGCTTGTGAAAAATGTGCTCTTTCACAGTGTTGGAATTTCTTTTTATGAGATTTGGGAATGGTATCTCATGGTGAAACCCAGGGACATGACTGGTGCCTACAGGAGGATCCTAAGCTGGGGTGTAAGGGCAAGTATTTTGTATATTTTTTCTTTTTCGATTGCTTCCACTTGTTTTTATGTGGGGGCTGCAAGATGAGCAGACCATGCTTTTTCCAGTTCCGCTTTAAAGGCACACTGCTGTCAAATTTAAAACCCATACTAATCACAGAAGCTACATACTCCATGCTTCCCGTTTACATCCAGACATAGCTGTAGTGACCTGGGCCAACTGTCTGGTTAAAGTTGCCTCGTTAACAATCTATAGATTTGGGAGCACACATTACTGAGCCTTTTGAATGCATAGGCCCAATATTATTGGTCTTGCTTGTGCTGCTGATGGGTTGCTCGGGGCAGATGGTTGTAATGTGCAGGGAGCGTACACGGTTTCTGCTACCAGGAATCGAGAGACTGGAGGTGGACACTTTGTGTGGTGAAAGATGGGGGCATCAATGTAAAAAATTTGTACAGTCATTTAAAATTTTCAGTTCATCAATCCCGAATTTTCCACATGTATGCACTAGCACGGGGATCTTCAAACTACGGCCCTCCAATAGTTATGGAACTACACATCCCATGAGGCATTGTAAAACTGACATTCACAGACATGACTAGGCATTATAGAAATTTTAGTTCCTGAACAACCGCAGAGCCAAAGTTTGAAGACCCCTGCTCTAGCACAACCAAACATAACCCTGAGGCCGCGTACACACGATAGGTTAAACCGTTGAGAACGGTCTGATGGATACCTAACTGATAGAAATAAAACGATCGTTTATAGGCACGTCCATCGGTTAAAAATCCACGCATTCTCAGAATCAAGTCGACGCATGCTTGGAAACATTGAACTTTATTTTTTTTCAGCACGTCGTGTTTTACATCACCGCGTTCTGACCCGATCGGTTGTTTAACTGATTGTGTGTAGGCACGACTGAGCATCAGTCAGCTTCATCAGTTAACCGATGAAAACGGTCCATCAGACCGTTCTCATCGGATGGACTGATCGTGTGTACGCGGCTTTAAAGTGACCAGAGTCTGCAAGTCTAATTTTATAATGAATAAATAATATGACTGGCACACCACTGTCGGCAATAATGCAATCCTTATGACATTGCAAGTTTCTTGCGACAAAATGTAAATTCACAACACAATAATTTACAGAGAAAACTGTGCTGGCTTTCTAGTACCAAAAACTATTGATCCACAGGACTGAAGCGAATACTGTGCATTTATCCTAATGTGAAAAACGCCAACTCCTGTATGACCTAGATCTAAAATCGCTAGAAATGGGTGAAATGGATTCAATTTATGTACAAAGAAATTTGAAGGTTAAACCTGGGAATTCTAAAATCTTATGCGTTGTGGAATGTTTTTTTAGCTGTAAAACTTTTCCGAGTGCTATGTCATGCTTCCTATGCTGGCCTTTTCCTGTTTGCTGTAGTTGTGGCAAGGAACTAGTGCTTCCAAGTACACATTCTGCACTGTGTGTCAAGATGAAGCATAGGTTAATACAGCTTGGTGACATTTTGTGGCATTTTTTTAGTCGGAATCGACATTTAGCCCAGGTTCACACTGGGTACGATTTGAGATGCGATTTCACATGTCAAATTGCATCTCAAATCGGCGGCAATTGTCGGCAATGGCACCGTCCTAATAGGTGCAGAAACCTGCACAGATGTCTCTTAAATCGCAGTCGAAATCGGGACTGCCAGCGGGAGTGAAATCCGCTGAACTTGCACGGCTTCACTCTCGCAGTCCAGTGTGAACCTGGGCTGAAGGTGAATTGGCAGCATCTTATCATTTACATTTATTAGTAATTTAGGAATCCATTGATTTTATTTTGATTACGTTTCTAAAATTAATAGCTGATCATTGTGGTTGATTTGCTGCTGTATTTAAATTTGTACACATTTACCATAATCTTTAGCCTGCGCTTAAACTTTTGAATAGGAGGGGCTTGTGAAAGAGGGCGGGGATGATATAAAACATTGTAGCATTTCATCTTGATTTGAATGGTATTTGCAAATCAGGTCGTCTACACTATACGTTTGAATCTACATTTATCATGGTTTCTGTGATGTAAATTTCTTCAAACATATTTTACATCTATAGTTTAGTTTATAATTGAGAGATTTATTTTTATATTGCTGTGAATTCCTAATACAGATAGCGTGATCCATTGGTGCTGACATTACAAAGCTTGTATGATTGTCCTCTAGCCAGAAGGGATCTTCTAGGACTACCTTGTAACCAGTCTCTAGGCCATCCATGCGATTTCTTTGTTTCAGTTACATAGTTACATAGTTAGTCAGGTTGAAAAAAGACACAAGTCCATCCAGTTCAACCATAAAAATAAATAAAAATAAAACAAAGTAAAACACAGTACATCCTCCCATACACCCAACTCCATACCCACAGTTGATCCAGAGGAAGGCAAAAAACCCCAGCAGAGCGATGATCCAATTTGCTACCGGAGGGGAAAAAATTCCTTCCTGATCCCCCGAAAGGCAATCGGATTTACCCCGGATCAACTTTACCTACAAAACTTAGTACTCAGTTATATTATGTGCATTTAGGAAAGAATCTAGGCCCTTCTTAAAGCAATCTACTGAGCTGGCCAGAACCACCTCTGGAGGGAGTCTGTTCCACATTTTCACAGCTCTTACTGTGAAGAAACCTTTCCGTATTTGGAGGTGAAATCTCTTTTCCTCCAGACGTAAAGAGTGCCCCCTTGTCCTCAGTGTTGACCTTAAAGTGAATAACTCAACACCAAGTTCACTATATGGACCTCTTATGTATTTGTACATGTTGATCATATCCCCCCTTATTCTCCTCTTCTCAAGAGTGAATAAATTCAGTTCCTCTAATCTTTCCTCATAGCTGAGCTCCTCCATGCCTCTTATCAGTTTGGTTGCCCTTCTCTGCACTTTCTCCAGTTCTCCGATATCCTTTTTGAGAACTGGTGCCCAAAACTGGACTGCATATTCCAGATGAGGTCTTACTAATGATTTGTACAGGGGCAAAATGATATCTCTATCTCTGGAGTCCATACCTCTCTTAATACAAGAAAGGACTTTGCTCGCTTTGGAAACCGCAGCTTGGCATTGCATGCCATTATTGAGCTTATGATCAACTAAAACACCCAGATCCTTCTCCACTACAGATTCCCCCAGTTGTACTCCCCCTAGCATGTATGATGCATGAATATTCTTAGCCCCCAAGTGCATAACTTTACATTTATCAACATTAAACCTCATCTGCCACTTAGTCGCCCAATTAGACAGAGCATTGAGGTCGGCTTGTAAATTGGAGACATCCTGCAAGGACATTATTCCACTGCATAGCTTGGTGTCATCTGCAAAAACAGAAATGTTACTTTGGATCTCAGACCCAATATCATTTATAAATATATTGAAAAGTAAGGGACCCAACACTGAACCTTGGGGTACACCGCTGATAAGCTTGGACCATTCAGAGTAAGAATCATTAACCACAACTCTCTGAATTCTGTCTTTCAGCCAGTTTTCTATCCATTTACAAACTGATATATCTAATCCTGTAGATCTTACCTTACACATGAGCCGTGTGTGGGGAACTGTATCGAACGCTTTTGCAAAATCCAAGTATACCACGTCCACTGCTACGCCTCTGTCCAGGGTTTTACTTACCTCTTCATAAAAAGAAATCAGGTTTGTCTGACAACTTCTGTCTTTCATGAATCCATGCTGTCTGCTGCTTAAATAGTTTGTTTCCAGCAAGAACTCATCCACGTGGTCTTTTATTAAACGTTCCAGTATCTTCCCAACGTTCCAGTTTTCTGATCTCTTCTCCTGTATGGGACAGGATACCTTTCAGACATGTTCATGTAACTTTTCCCCTTATCATGTGTGTTTTTAATGTGATCTAAATAAATTCTATATTTTTACTATAACACAAGACCATTATTTTTTCCTATTTGGAATCATTGTGGCAACTTTTAAAGTCCTTTTTCCTATTTTTTCTTGTTTTTGCTCAATTATTATTGGATGTGGTGCCACACTGCAATATGTCTCAAACCTTTTTCCTAATACAGATAATCACATGACCAAATTGTGTCCCAAACATCAGAAGTTAGACTGTCAGTCAATCCCCTTCCAAGCCCTTTTGGCTGAGATCACATGACCAAATGCCTACATGATAAAGACTACACAATGGCCACTGTTGCAGCCCAGAGCCATCTCTTCAATATAAATTGCATTCAGGGGCTGACTGACAACTCATGGAGCAATAGGATATCATTGGGCCCCCTATGTCCCCTCCCACACTCAAGCCACACCCACACAAAGCCCCACCTACGTATTACACTGCTTACATTAAATGCGTTTGTGGCAGCCATCCTCCACATATTTTAGCTTGGCTGCACAGAAGGGCCCATCAGCCAACTGCAGAAGCTGTCAGACCCTCATGTTCAAGAATGGGCCAATTCCTAATTCTTGTCTGCAGCTTGGGCTCATGGAAATTCCTGTTGAGAAATCACTGAACACCTGACAGGTTCAAAGGTGGCAGCCATCTGAGAAGCTGTCAGATGGCTGATGGCTTCCCATCAATGCCTCCAGGAACCTTGGTGAGCCTGATCATTTGGTTATCAGCTGCATAAAGGGGGCATTTAAATATCTACAGCAGCATAGCCCGTATTGAAGTTCCTGGCTTCTTTCTGTAGAAGCTGCTTGGGCACTTCCATGTTTAAAGATGGCCGCTGCACAGCAGCCATCTATATTACACAAATGTTTTATGAAAGCAGTGGGCCTGTGTAAGATCATAACTTGCACCCTAATGGCAGAGATAAAAGACTTAGGGGTATACTCACTTTTGTTGCCAGCGGTTTGGACATTAATGGCTGTGTGAGTTATTTGGAAGGGACAGCAAATTTACACTGTTATACAAGCTGTACACTCACTACTTTATAGCAAAGTGTCATTTCTTCAGTGTTGTCACGTGAAAAGATAGAATCAATTATTTACAAAATGGGGTGTACTCACTTTTGTGATATACTGTAATTGGTCAAGAATTAGATTATCTTGTAAAGACAAGTCATGTAGACAGGATAAAACGATTGGAATTTTTCACTATTTCATACAGATTAGGTTTTAAAGTATAACTAAAGGCAAATGTTGTTTTTTTAGTTTTAGATAGAATGGAGAGGAATTATAACATCTGTCAGGTTTTTATTGCTATCTGAGCTCCCTTTAATGTCCTGTTTACCATTATCACCGAAAGTGCAAGTGAAGGAAGAATCTTACATTTTGTGCTGTCGCCAGAACAGTGGAGGGTAAATCTTCCAATGGGGCACTAGTTCGGGTGACCCTGGTGACAACTAGGGATTAGCTCCTGTCTTTGCTATTCGACAGGAAGTGAGGGGAAATCTACCCAGTGCAACACAAATGGCAAAGGAAGAATCTGACAAGCGTTATGAAAAAAAAGTTTTGACTTAAAGCGGAGCTCCACCCTGATATATATATTTTTTTTAAATCTGAAAAAATAAAATGAAATGAAAAAAAAAAAAAAATACTCACCCTAAATAGGCTGTTGCTATGCGGAAGTCCCGAATCTGCCCTCATGATCCGCGGTGCTGTTTTCTTCCTCCTCCTCTTCTCGGTGTCTTCTTGTGAATGAGCCGCGCTGCGTTCTGGGAACTGTGTGTATCCCAGAAAGCAGCCGGACCTTTCATAAAGCGCTGCGTCGCTCGCACATGCGCAGTAGGAAACGGGCAGTGAAGCCGCACCACGGCTTCTCTGCCTGTTTCCCTGACTGTGGATGGCGGTGCCGGGATCGAGGATCGGCATCAGCGGGGGCCGTCAGCACGGGCGCCTAGGACAGGTAAGTGTCCTTATTCAAAGTCAGCAGCTACACTGTTAGTAGCTGCCGACTTTGAAAAAAAAAAAAAAAAAACTGCGGGTGGAGCTCCGCTTTAATTATACTTTAAGATAAGCAAGAATATGTGTTGTGGAAGACTATATGTCCCCTTTAACTACAAATTAAACTACTAGAATTATTTTGTAGTGTAAACCCTAAAAGGTACAGGTGAGTTATTAGACTTCACACTTTTGCAATACTAGGGTGTGAAAAACTAGACTTGGTGATGGTATTGGATGCTAATCCTGGCCATACACCTAGCAATTTTGAAAACTTTATCAGCTTTTGATGAAAAAAAAAAGAGGCACAGAGAATTAAACGGTTCATGGCAATCTGCCAGGGACGAGGTCAATCATTTCCCAGTTTCAAGCGACCAGACATTCAATACGTCATTGAAAATTTAGTGAAACCACTGTAATGCCAGTCGAAAGGCATTTGCAATTGATTTCCACCAAATCATTTGTTCCCTCAAAAAACAGGAAACGTTCGAAACCGTGGATGGAAGATTGATATGGATCGTTTGTTCCTGGCCATTATTTTTTCTACTACAAATCACCACTTGTATGATGAGCATTACAATGTATACAATGAATATGGACAGCATAGTGGCTAGGTGGCTGGTAGTTTTGGATTGCACCATTTTGGTCCTGGGTTCCTTTTTTTAGCAGGTTTGCTATCTGCATGGCATTTGCTGCGGTGTCCAGGTTTCTTCCCAGGGATTAGGGCCTTTTTTGCAAATCTGCTATTAGACTGCTGGTAAGCAGGCTCCCTTGCTTTGTGTAGAAGAGCAGCGCGTGCCTCTCTCCGTCAAATGGGACAAATACAAAATGTAGCAGAAAAGATCTCTATATATAGCGTGTGGGCCTGCAGCTCCGTGCTGCTTCCCAATGTGAGGAAATTGATAGATGGGAACTGACGGAGCCTGCTGCAATGCAATTTTATTCTCATCACATCAACCTCATCTCCCCCCCCCCCCCCCCCAGAGGTTTATTATTTCGTATACCCACCTGGAGCCACATTACCATTAATCTCTAACTGCCTGTCTAGCTCAGGTTATGATAAAAAAAAAAATCCTTTTTATTTACAGGTACTTGTATAGCACTGACAATTTACGCAGCGCTTTACATATATATTATACATTCACATCAGTCCCTGCCCTCAAGGAGTTTACAATCTAAGGTCCCTAACTCGCATCCATATAGTAGGGTCAATTTAGACAGGAGTCAATTAACCTATCCGCATGACTTTGGAGTGTGGCAGGAAACCGGTGGCCTGGAGGAAACCCACGCAGGCACAGGGAAAACACACAAACCTTATTTAACCTTATATGTTATAGTGCTACCTACAAGAGAATGGGAACCAAAAACTGTAGGCCATACCAACCCCTCCTACAACCAGCATGCCTCCATTTTTTTGCTAGTGTGTGTTCTACGAGGATGGCTGTTTTTTCTTGAGTTTTGCTGTGTAAAAAGACTAACCTATTTTTGATTGCACCTTTTATTTTATTCAATAATTTTTCCAGTTCTTTATGTTGTTGCTATAGCTGGTCTCCCCACCAGGATAGTTGAATTGAAGCTATCCAACTCAGTGATCTGCAGGCTGGCTTTTGGACATAGTGAAGATTGCCTGAAAGTGATCTCTGTGTATCGTAGGGTCCTTTCTAGAATCTGTTATCTGCCGAAAGTCCAGAGTCATTGGCATTGCCTTAGCACTTACCTTGTATCTGAAGACTCACTTTGTGAATGGGCCAGTCAGAACGAGCATAGGGAAGCTATAGGTAAATGGGCTGGGGGTTGGCTTTTAAAATTCTCCATTTTCCAGAAGGGGTTAATGCCTTGAGTCTGAGTACTGAGCACTGATGTTATCCTCTGGTTGGAGTGTTGTGCTTTCTTTTCTGCCATACATCATTGGGGACGCATCCCACCGCTGCTGCTACTACTTTGCAATGAACCACATGAAACTTCAATCAACAGTCTGTCAGGGGCTGCTTGCAGTGTGCCTGTTGATGTGATCCATCTCTGCAGCCTGGAATCTTGTTGCCCTCTGTCCTTAATGCGTATTTTGGCTTTCAGCCCTTCCTTAGCTCTATTGAATGTAGAAGATTCCTCTGCTATCTCTGCCGAAGATTTTTCCTACAGTCATGCAAGATTTTATAGCCCAGATCACCCAGTTATTCGCTGACTCTGCAGATGGCACATGTGAGCTCCCACAGATCCTATATCTGATCTGCCTGTGGCCTTGGCATCCTATGGGCCATCAGTTGCAGAGACTCCCTAATAAAAGACAGTTCCAGCTTTTATTGTGGCAGTATGCACCACTCTAAAACTACAGGATCGGCCTGTTGCTTCTGCCAGTGCTTTTGCCAGTCTTGGGCCCTTTAGAACCCCTCGTGCACCCATTGTTCCAAGTCTTGCTCTACAGAGATTGAAAAACACCCTGACAAGTTGTTTGCATCCCCTAAGCACTCATTAATTATCCTTGTACCCTTTTCAAGAGGGCTTTGTAAAAAAAAAAAAAAAAAAAACATTTAGAAGGGAAATCAAAGGAAAAAGTAAGTGATCCAACAATGCACTAGCTTAAAGGAACCTATTTAGAAAATAAAAAACAAACCTTTACAACCCCTTTAAGGCCTCAGCTGATGCCAACTTTGGGTGCAAGGTCATTCAGGAAGTCCCTAGTTCCCTGGTGTTTTTCTTGGGCCTGTTGGCTTGTGTTTTGCTGCATTGCCCATCTCTGTTAGACCGCCTTTGAATGTCCTGAAGATGAAAGATGTGAAAGAAAGTCGGATTTTTGTACTTACCATAAAATCCCATTCTTTGAACCCATTGGGGGACACAGGTTCCACCCCTCTGTGTTTATGAAAATGCTGTTAGCACTGCTTTGCTAATAAACTGAGGCATTTTGATGTTTGCCAGTAGCCAATCCTCCTGTATGTGGCAATATTATACAAAGTTGACATTTTGTGTTTTTTAGTGGACTTCAAAAAAAATTTTTTTTTTAGTGGGCATAAAAATCATTTTATCTGCTTATTAGTGGAGTGGAGATCCATAGTGTTATTGAATGTGTACTGGACCACCTTCCTCCGTCTGAATTTTGCCTATTTGCCAGTTTGTGCACATATTTTGCATGCTTCCCCCATAGAAATTACTACTATATATGATCAGAGCAGCTCTGGTACTTCCTCAATCATTGAATACAAGATCATGCTTGAGTATTGTGGATGTGTTCAGGGTTCAAGCATCTATAAAATAATTTATAAGTTATCAATCTTGTCTAGGAGGGCTAAAATCTGCTATTTATCTCCATTCCCATTTTTGTGTGAGGTTTTCTTAAATTCGTAGGTTTCTTTTCATAATCCAAAATATGTTGGCATGCTTCCAGTGGTCACCAGGACAGAAAGTCCACAGCTACTTGGATGGTGAGATCTGCACTAGAGTTTCTGGCATTACCAGACCCTCATACCTGCAATTGACCCGAGTCCTTCCTGTTTCCTAAAACAGTGAGTGATAGCCTGTCAAGCCCTACCAATAAAAGAATAGACTGGTTCTTTAAAAATTCATAAATTTTCTGACCAGTGACATTTAGACTGTTTACTCGTGAAGGTTCAAACTGTGACTTGTGGCTTTTAAGCAAATATGTATTCAGTTGTGGGTGTTTGGAGCTGATTATATGTTGGAAATATTCGGATGTGTTTTTTTTTTCTTTCAGTTGTAATCCATTTTTGGTGCCTTAAACTCCTTTGCTCTAATCCCACGCTCTTCCCTGTCCCTTCCGCTCCCTGCTTACTGTCTGGCAGCTTCTCATTAAGGTATCACAGAGGTCTGGAGTTTTCTTTTCAGTGCTGGTCATGCTTGGCTGGTTCCAGAAAGAAAGGCCTGTAAGCCAGGCAGCGTCTCCAGCAAAGCCAGGAGGGCATTGAAATGAGCTGAAGTGCATTTAATGTTTCTTTGTAGTATTGCTGCAGGCAGACACTTTAGTTTTCTTTTGGAGCATTACCCAGACAGATTCCTCTTACCTGGAGAGAACGTCACCACTTTAACGCCAAGAAGAAGACCATATTAAGTGATAAAGGGTTAGTTCACCCTTACAAAACAAAATGCCTAAAAGTGGTACCTGTAGACAAAATTCAAACTGTGCAGATTTAAACAAAGTTGTACAATGTCCTTCTTGTAAGTGTAAGGTATCTAAATTCCTCATGAAGCCTAACTGGGAAACACCTAAGACACCTAGCTGTTACTGTATTACACCTTCACCATCACAGGAGTGATCCCTGAAATGCTGAGCTCAGAGCTACTGCATCAGGGGAGAGAGAGTGCATGTGAGGGGGTTTGAATCTGAGAAGGAGCCCATTTCCGTGATGGTAAAAGATAGGTGCCTCTTATTATTATACAGGATTTTTATAGGGCTTCAACTCTTCTTGGAAGGCTGTCCACACGGTTTAGAAGTGTGTCTATAGGAATGTTTGACCATTCTTCCACAAAGGAGCATTTGTGAGGTCAGGCACTGATGTTGGAGAAAAGGCCTGGCTCGCAGTCTCTGCTCTAATTCATCCTAAAGGTGTTCTATTGGGTTGAGGCAAAGACTCTGTGCAGGCCAATCAAGTTCCTCTACCCCAAACTCGCTCATCCATATCTTTATGGACCTTGCTTTGTGCACTGGTGCGCAGTCATGTTGGAACAGAAAGGGCCAACCCCAAACTGTTCCCACATAGTTGGGAGCACAAAATTGTCCAAAATGTAATCTCACAAATGCGCTTTTGGAAGAATGGTCAAACAATCTCATTAACACACTCCTAAACCTTGTGGACAGCCTTCCCAGAAGATTTGAAGCTGGTATAGCTGTAAACGGTGCGCCAACACAATATTAAACCCTGCAGACTAAGACTGGGATGCCACTTTTGCCAAATGACCGGGCTACTTTTTGTGATTCGCCACTGCATCGCTTTAACTGACAATTGTGCAGTCGTGCGATGTGGCTGCCAAACAAAATTGACCTACTTTTTTTTTTTTTTAAATAGAGATTTCTTTTGGTGGTATTTGATCACCTCTGCGGTTTATTTTTTGCGCTATAAACAAAAATAGAGCGACAATTTTGAAAAAAAACAATATTTTTTACTTTTTGCTATAATAAATATCCCCAAAAAATATATATATAAACAATTATTGTTTTCCTTGGTTTAGGCCCATATGTATTCTTCTACATATTTTTGGTAAAAAAAATCACAATAAGCATATATTGATTGGTTGGCACTAGGGTTGTCCAGATACCGATACTAATATCGGTATTGGGACGATACTGAGTATTTTTGGGAGTACATGTACTCGCGCAAATGCTCCCGAAACCTAAATAGAATACTTTTTTTGTATTTATCAACATGTTCTGTGAAAATTCTTTGAGTTTTTACTACTGCGTGACAAGAAAATAAAACCTTTTTATTCATTTTTACTCATTTTTATTCTTTTATAATGTCTTGAGTTAGAGTTCTTCATAATTCTAAAGAAAATATCCTTAATTTGTATTGTGGTTTGAAAACTGTCACATGACATTTAAAAAAAGTATCGGTATTCGGTATCGGCAAGTACATGAAGAAAAGTATCGGTACTTGTACTTGGTCCTAAAAAAGTGGTATCGGGACAACCCTAGTTGGCACACAAGTTATAGCATCTACAAAATAGGGGATGGTTTTATGGTATTTTTAGTAATTTTTTTTTTTCACTAGTAATGGCGTCGCGCAGCGATTTTTATCATGACTGCAACATTATGACGGACACATCGAACACATTTGATGCTATTTTGGTACCAGTCACATTTATACAGTGATCAGTGCTATAAAAATGCACTGATTACTGTATAAATGTGACTGGCAGTAAAGGGGTTAATCACCAGGGGGCTAGAAAGGGGTAGCGTGTGTCCTAGGGAGTGAATCTAACTGTTAGGGGGCGTGGCTACGAGTGACACATCACTGATCGCTGCTCCCGATGAGAGACGGCCAGACGATCGGTGTCGGTTTCACTGGGCAGAATGGGGAAATGCTTGTTTACACTTTGAAAAATGTAGTTGCGCTGTGATAAACTATAAGGAACTGTAAAAACTACAGCAAGTGATGATACAAAATGCAAATGAAGCAATAACAAATGTGTTAAAGCACAAGTTCAGTGAAGTCCAAAGAAAACACAATTGAAATGAATTCTTCTGCTATTCAAAGATAAGGAAATCCACCACCAAAAGTGAAGACACCATAAGGAATGCAGACTTACCAGATGGCAAGCAAAGACAGCTTGCGGCTGTAAACCCCAGCCCGGGTCTTTAACATGGACTGCAGCACTTGCCAGTGGAAATATTCAATGGATCCTCAAAAGGACAAATGTCCCCAAGCAGATGAGATACCCAAAAAATAATAGGACTCACAATCGTGAAATACCGTAAAAATAGTGTAAAATTTATTGAGATAAAACACTTACAAGAGAACGATCATATAGGAGCATAAAAATAAAGCCGGCCGGCTAAGCGAACGCCCGTCCGCTCGGACTGTCACGTGATAACATCAGCACGTCTCCTCTCCCGACACGCGTTTCGTCACACAAATGACATTGTCTTGTTTACACTTGCCTCTCCCTATTCTGCAGCTCTGTGACCTCGCTCGTATATATACGTCACTTTGCCCAGCCGTGCCATTTTGCAGACATTCGTGAGCCGGTCGATACTTTTGTTTGCATAAGGCACCATAGATCCACCAGCAGGTGTGTTCCAGGATCACAATAGTGTGGTAGACTGGTGCAATAAAGCAATGTCTGCATGTGTGCATGAACTAATCAAAAGGTGTTCCCTGTATGCATTGCAAGGTTTCATTTTAAATTGACTGTAGTATATTTTTAATCTACATTTCAGTGTCGATTTTTCTAGGGTATCCAGGTCGGAATTGCAACCTTTCTTTACCCTATGCAATAAAACCTCTCTACCTAAAATCTGTAATCCTGACTGCTCCATTTGAGTGTTGTGTGGGTAAAACTTATTTATGAGTAAATAACTGGACCACAAAGAGAACAGCAAGTTTGGCACCAGAGTTTCCAAGTAGCCAGTTTCCTTCTGCCCTCCCTATGATGTAGGATGTTAGGCACTTTATTTTTTATTGATATTTATTTATGCTGTTTGGCTAATAGTGCATTACAACAATATTCACCCCCTTGGCATTTTTGTGTTTTGTTTCCTCACAACCTGGAATTAACATGGATTGTTTGAGGATTTGCATCATTTAATTTACAGAACATGCCCACAACTTTGAAGATGATTTACTTTTTTTTTTATTGTGAAACAAACAACAAATAGGATAAAATAGAAAAAGTCAATGTGCATAATTCACCCCACAATACTTTGTAGAGCCAACCTTTGTGGCTATTGCAGCTCCAAGTTGCTTTGGATAAGTCTCCTATGAGCTTGCCACATCTTACCACTGGGATTTTTCCTCATTCCTCCTTGCAAAACTGCTCCAGCTCCTTCAAGTTGGATAGTTTGCGCTCGTGAACAGCAATCTTTAAGTCTAACCATAGATTTTATATTGAAATGAGGTCTGGGCTTTGACTAGGCCATTCCAACACATTTACATGTTTCCTCTTAAACCACAAGTGTTGCTTTAGCAGTGTGCTTGGGGTCATTGTCCTGCTGGAAGGTGAACCTCCATCCTAGCCTCAAATCGCACCCAGAGTGGTACAGGTTTTGGTCAAGAATATCCCTGAATTTAGCACCATCCATCTTTCCCTCAACTGTGACCAGTTTCCCAGTCCAGACTGCTGAAAAATATCCCACGGTGATGCTGCCACCATCATGTTTCACTGTAGGGATGGTGTTCTTTGGGTGATGTGATGTGTTGGGTTTGCGCCAGACATAGCGTTTTCTTTGATGGCCAAAAAGTTCAATTTTAGACTCATCAGACCAGAGCCATTTTCTCCATACATTTTGGGAGTCTCTATCTTGCCTTTTCGCAAACTCAAAACGTGACTTTTTTATTTATTTTTTGTTGAAAGTAATGGTTTTCTTCTGGCCACTCTGCCATAAAGCCCAACGCTATGGAGCATACGGCTTATTGTCGTCCTATGTACAGATACGCCAGTTTCTGCTGTGGAACTCTGCAGCTCCTCCAGGGTTAGCTTATGTCTCTGTGCTGCCTCTCTGATTAATGCCCTCCTTGCCTGGTCTGTGAGTTTTGGTGTGCGGCCGATTTCATGGTGCTCCTAGGAATCATCAAAGATTTGGATATTTTTTTATAACCCAATACTGACTTCTACTTCTCAACAACATTGTCCCTTACTTGTTTGGAGAGTTCCTTGGTCTTCATGGCAGTGTTTGGTTAGTGGTGCCTCTTGCCTAGGTGTTGCAGCCTCTGGGGCCTTTCAGAAAGTGTGTGTATGTAATGACAGATCATGTGACGCTTAGATTGCACACAGGTGGACATCATTTTTCACTAATTATGTGACTTCTGAAGGTAATTGGTTGCACCAGAGCTTTTTATGAGCTTCATAACAAAGGAGTTGAATAAATACGCACATGCGAATGTTTATTTCTAAAAAATAATTTTATTTATATGTTTTTCTAATTTTACTTCACCAACTTAGAGCCGGTTCACACTGGGGTGACTCGGAGTCGCGTCCCATTCAATGCAATGGAACCGTTCTAATAGGAGCGACGCAAGTCGCTCCCACTTAGAAAAAGGTTCCTGCACGACTTCGGGGGCGGCTCGGGGCGACCTGCATTGACTTCTATACAGATTTTGCAAATCGCCTCTGAAGTCGTCCTCAGGACGACTTGCAGAGTAGCCCCCGAAGTCGTGCCGCTGCAGTGTGAACCGACTCTTAGACTATTGTGTTTGGATTCATCACATATGATTCAGATTAAAAAAAACATTGAACTAAAGGCTGTAATGTAACACAATGGGTAATAAGTAGAGAGTTGTATGTTTTTATTGTAGCCTGGATCGATGTAACATGTTACAATTACATGCATGTTACTTGTTTACACATAAACTACACTGATTCAATAACTAAAAAATCCCCAGAATGTCTCCTACCCAAGCAAGGAGTTAATCTTTAGGTTAACCTATTGACTGGCCTTGGCACTTGGATCACAATTTAGTTTTTCTAGACAAGATCAATGCAAAACTCTTTAAAGTAAGACATGTCCATGGATTTACAATTAGAAGCGTATATTTCCCCCCCAATAACTTTTGTTCTAAAAAAAGGACGTGTTATTTTCACATACAGTGTTGCTATGTTTCCTGAAGGTTATTACTATTATTATTATACAAGATTTTTATAGTGATAAGTAAATAGAGAACTCTGCGCTATGGTAATGAAAAATATATTAAGGTAGCTGCTCCCCTAAAGTGGTGTAAAAACAACTTCAGCAATGTGGGGGGTGTATAGTAATAAGGGGGCGCTAATAGCACCCCCTTATTACTATACACCCCCACAAGATTTATATAGTTTTCATAAATGTTTACGTGTATTAAAATTTATTGTAAAACATAAAATATATTCTTTATGTATAAATCCAGTAACGCTTACCAACCAACCAATTTGAATTAGTTTTTCTGAATTTAGATCAGTGAAATGGGAAATTATGTATTATTGCAGATTTTGCTGAACAGTCTGTTGAAACCAATACAGTGTTTACATTTTATACATTCTACATGAGCTAGAACAACTTTTTTGTGGGTTAGAAAAATCTATTCAAGATTGTACCAGCCAATGTGTTTAGTGGACAAAAGTGAGAAACAAAGATTGGGACTTTCTAGGTACCAACCACTTTGAGGGAAAAGAACTTTAAAGAAATCGTATAAAAACAGTAATTTATTGTATCAACGATAAAATGTACCTTAAGGTACAATATATAAAAATAAAGTATGTTCCCAGAAGCATAATACCCTGTGTATAACCTCACAGCATCCCATATAGATCAATAGCTTTTTCTAGCATAACAAATATAACTCCATTTCTGAGTGCTGACAATGTCTTCTGAGGTACAAGTGGGTTATTGATGAATGTGAGGTTGTATCTCAACATGCTCTGCAAAGAGGGGCTTCCTCAGGAGAACAGGGAACTAATGAAATCTATTGCATACTGGATGTGAATGACCCTGACCCCCCCAAAATTGGAAAAAGCACACAAAGCCCTAAAGCCATCCTAAATATAATAAATATAGAAACAGATATATACACATAAAAATAATGGGGCCATACTCCTCATCCAATATAGGGTGGATAGAGAAAAAAGGGAGAAATAAACCTACCAACAGAGTGAACTACCAAATTGCTTGGTATATAAAATGGTATTCTTCAAGATGGGGTATTAGAAGGGTCTGAAAGAAGCATAAAGTAATTGTCCTTGGTAAACTATCAATAAAAATAATCTTCCCATATCAACACACTTCAAAATAGGACCATCCCACCAAGCCACAGGAGCTTCCCCAACATGTCCATCCAAGCTTGGAGTGCAGAGAGGGAAGCCTTTACGTCTTGTTCTTTAAATATGGCCACAGAGCGTTGACTACTCTCCACTGTCCTTGGCATACAAGGGCCAGGTGGATGTGCCACAGACTGTGTGCAAACATTGCACATGCGCGTGGTGGTGGTGGGGAGAGCACTGAACACTTCACCCTTCAGACCAGGATCCGCCCAACCCCGAATGGCAAGAGATGCAGCGGGGACATGCATAGATGCATAGACGCCTAACCTCTCATACCATATTGAGCAAGATGTCTCAGTCAAAGAAGAAGGAAATGACCCCACCCCACGAAGGCCCAACACAAAGCCACCCACCAAAAAAAAAAAACACGTGAACCACAACAAATAAATCACCAGAACAACAACAAACCTACTCCACTTGGCAACACAGGCATTCCACAACCAAACCACACATAACATCCAATGCTTACAGCTGAACTTCTCACGCTCCAAACATCAGACCACACATCCAATTTCCTACTCCACTTGTCGGCTGAGATTCGATCCATGTGTAGGCATGCTGATTGTACCCGAGTTGATCCATCGATCAACTTGGGTACAACCAGCATGTCAGATTTCTAGCATGCGATTATTGCCAGTGGCTATGGCTGCTAGCAATAATCCCTGTGTTCTCTCGACAGGGATGGCTCCACAGGAGGGATTGACTGTGTTGATTGGGGTATCGAACAATTTTCTTTTCTGCAAATGTGGTTGCAGGAAAGAAAATCGCATCATCTATGGCCTTCCTTAAGGATTGTCTAGACCTCATTGTGGTCTTTTAAAAAAATGTTTTAAAACATTTATAACTATATCCCTGCCCTAATAAATTATCATGTAGTTGCTTCAATCGAAAAACAAAATCCTCTTCATGTGAACAACTTCTTTTAAGTCTCGGTACTGCCTACAAGGTATACTATGGATTAGAGATGTGGAATGGGCACTTGCAGAATGTAAAATAGTGTTAGTCGAAGACGGCTTCTGAAATTAATCTGAAACCAAGTGTCCATCCTCTTGAGCTACAAACTTTATATCCAAAAAAGTAACTCTCTTCTGGTCACAATCCATTATAAATTTGAGGTTGTAATCATTATGGCCAATTTATGACATAAAGGCATCAAGCTCTGAATGTGACCCTGTCCAAGTAATAAATACATCATTGATGTACCTGTGCTACGATAAAATATGGCACAGGTACATTGAAGAACCCTGTTGTAAATAAAAAAACTCTTTTGCCCACCCTCCCAGGTACAGGTTGGCAAATGATGGGGCATAATTTGTCCCCATTGCCACCCCCTGCACCTGGAGGAAGTGGGAGCCGCCAAAAATAAACACATTTCTGAATAAAATATATTTCAAAAGTTCTAGAACAAACTAAATGGCCAGGCTGATTGTTCCTTTTCCTTAAGTTCCTCCACCGCCGTTGTGGTGTGAAATTGAACTTTAAAAAGCTCCTTAATATCAATCGTGACCAACCACAAAGTGTTACAGATCTGACTATCTTCTATGATTTTCAAATAGGCCCTAGTGTCCTGCACATAAGATGGAAACGATCTACCGAACGGGCATAAATAGTCCTAAATGATTTTGCTAGCATCCATTCATAGATGCAGCCAATACCCGAAACAATAGGGTGCCCCAGTGAATTCTTAATATTTTATGTACTTTAGGAAGGGCGTAAAATGTTCGTATAACTGAAAAATCTCATGTTCTGTGCAGTTCTTTGTATTAAAAAGAGTTTCCTGCCATCTTGCATTTCCAAAAATGTTCTAAGAGACAGATTTAGGCTTTTTGCATGTTGTTGAAAAATTCCAGTGTTTGTAACACAAGGGCATCCAATGCAGTAGATTTTTTATTTATTTTTTTATCAATTTGGTATCTACTTAGTTTTGAAGATTAGTAGCAATAGAAGACATATACTTGTCCATGCTTTCATTTGGAAGTATTACATTGGGTTGGTCATGGTAGAGCTGTAAGTCCTTTAACCACTAGCCGACCAGCCACCGTTGTTCTACGGCGGCAGGTCGGCTCTCCTGGGCGAGAGCCCGTAGCTCTACATCGGGACATTCGCGGGCACTAGGGGGTGCGTGCGCGCCGCCGGCGGCCCGCGCGCCCCGCGCTCGCCCCCGAGTCCCGCGCGCGTGCCCGGCGGGCGCGATCACCGCCGGGCACGCACGCGCGCGCGCTCGTTACAGAGCCGGGAACGGGAGGTATGTGTGTAAACACATTCCTCTCGCTCCTGTCAACGGGGAAAACGCTGATCCTCCGTTCATACAATGTATGAACGGAAGATCAGTGATTCCCCCTAGTGAGTCCACCCCCCCATACAGTTAGAACACAAATAGGAACACACTTAACCCCTTCCCCGCCCCCTAGTGTTAACCCCTTCACTGCCAATGGCATTTTTATAGTAATCAAATGCATTTTTATAGCATTGATCGCTAAAAAATTGCCAATGGTCCCAAAAATGTGTCAAAAGTGTCCGATGTGTCCGCCATAATATCACAGTACCGAAAAAAATGCTGATCGCCGCCATTACTAGTAAAAAAAAAATATTAATAAAAATGCCATAAAACTACCCCCTTTTTTGTAAACGCTATCAATTTTGCGCAAACCAATCAATAAACGCTAATTGCGATTTTTTTTTTTTACGAAAAATATGTAGAAGAATACGTATCGGCCTAAACTGAGGAAAAAAAATTAATTTTATATCTTTTTTGGGGATATTTATTATAGCAAAATGTAAAAAATATTGCATTTTTTTCAAAATAGTCGCTCTATTTTTGTTTATAGCGCAAAAAATAAAAACCGCAGAGATGATCAAATACCACCAAAAGAAAGCTCTATTTGTGGGAAAAAAAGGACGCCAATTTTGTTTGGGAGCCACGTCGCACGACCGCGCAATTGTCAGTTAAAGCGACGCAGTGCCGAATCACAAAAAGTGCTCTGGTCTTTGGACAGCAATATGGTCCGGGGATAAAGTGGTTAAGTGGTGGCATTAGATGAATAGGAAGCTATTTTTTTAGCTTTCTTTGTCAGTGCTACCTCTGTTTTCTTGATCCTTTGTTAAACATCCTCATATTTAAATGTATGATTTAGTAGTGCATTTCATGCAAAACTGTTTTGATTCTCCGACTGAACAGGAGAATACTACAAAGTTGGATGCTTATAAATGTTTAAAATGTATTTGTACGCATTACCAGTGCAATTTACTGGAAACACATAAACCTTGGATGGGTGTCCATATACTTCTGGGTATATACTGTAGGTAGGTGTGATGAGCAGGTGTCCACAAACCTTTAGCGATTAATAGTTTATTTAAAGATGGTTGCTTTTGCTTAAAGCATATTTATGGAAAAAAAGTGAAATCATATATTAATTTCAAATTGTATTTCAGTTATTTATAGCCTACTCCTATTATGAATTATCTTGAAGTCTGTAAGCTTACTTTGTGAAGATCACCACACATTTACTTTCTTGAATGCTGTGACATGTATTCACTATGCCCTGTGATTAGGTACTGCTGTGTAAAACATTTCACAGAGACTGCCTTCTGAACTACAAAGGGGCTGAGAGGAGGAATTTCAGGAGGTGGAGTCAGTACAGAAATCACTGCTTGCAGGCAAGAGGGTACTGTGGGATATGTAGTCCTTAGAAATTTAAAGTAAACGGCAGGGGAGATGCTGAAAAGCATGCAGGGAATCCAGGAAGTTGTAGAAATGGATGTTCAGCAGACAGGCAGCACCCACAGCATAAAAGGATATTTTTTTTAAGTAAGCTTATATTTCATTGTCAAAAATACCTATGATTTGTATTGTTATAAAATGAAAGTGTATCCTGTCACCATAGAACTCCTTTTCAATTGGTTGTTGTGATTTTGCTGTTCTAACATCTTCTACTTCAGATTTGCCTGTTTCATAGTAGTTGGATTATCTAAAAAATATCTTGGTACTAGCATTCTGACATGTTTCCTCTTTAAATTTTCATGTGTCTCTATGTTTGGGGAAAAACAGCAATAAGTATGTAAGCCTTATGAAATGCATCAGCAATAAGAAAGAATATTGCGATCTCTGACCCTGTGTATAAGCCTTCTGTGGGTCTGGGAAAGAGCTATGGGGGTAGATTTTAATAGAGTTTGCTGCCTCAGCCAGTGTTATTCTGGGCTCAGTGAGTTATGTGTTTTGGGCTGTGTGAATTGATTGCTCTGTTTATTTATCAACAGGATACGGGCGCACTGGGACTTAAACATCTCCTTTCAAGACACCACTTACAGGTATAATGCTTTTTTTTTCTTCTTTCTGTGTATGCTCAATCACATCTTGTCATACCTGTCATTTTTTTGTGCTCAAACATCACTATTGCTCATTTCCATGAGGTTGTTGGGGGGAGGGGGGGTTTGAACAAAAAGTTTTTAATGTCACCATAAACTGGTTGACCTGTTGACCTCGCCACAGATGATGTCATAAATACATTTGCTATATGGCCAGAATAAAAACCTCTTTGTATAAAAAAGGCTTTTCTTTCACCTGGGATGTTGTCCATGTCCTGAAGTTTGCCTGGCGTGGTTTTGAACATAAGAGCAAAATTCCTGAATAGGCCCCATTTACTAGTAGAGGGGGGCTGTGGAACTGAAGACTGGATGTGATAACCAGCTTCCACTCCCACGCCCTTCGTGACCTGCTGATTGACCTTACCATAGGTGCTCTAATATTTCCTGTTCTTATCGGTTATTTACTATGTGGTTATTCCTGAGACAACTCCACGTATGCGGGATGCTATTGATAATAGTTGTTCATTTGTTTCATCCTCCGGAAGGCATCTTTCCAATTTAATATCATAATCATTAGATGGAATTGTTACTTTTTGACTTATTTTGCTTTGTAATTGTCTTCATCCATTTACATAATGTATTTGGAGTCATTCTCTGTGACCTTGCATTAAACCTTTGATAAAATGTTTATGCAAAAAAAAAAAATACCTGAATAGAGAGAGCAGGAAAATCCAGGTGAAGCATGGGGAATATTTTCCAAATAAATGTAAAATGTAGCAGTCACATTTACAACCACCTTTAGTGTTTGTTTTGATGTACAGTATAGGTGAGGCCACTGTGTTGACTTTGACAAGCATGAAAGGCCCCTGTGAAAACAACATTTTTGAGAACCATTTAAAGGGCTCCATATGAGCGACTGTGTTGGAGCCAACAGAGCTTCCAGCTCTAGTGGGGGATATCGCTGTTGGAGTCCCTCTGAGAAATAAGAAGCCGGTGGTTGATTTTTCTCTGTTGCAGTCACCACAGCTAATTTGTCAGTTTGTGAATGATAGGCCCTTTAAGTTTCTGGCAGAACACCATATGAGTTGCCCAGGGACATGATGAAACCAATGTAGGGAGCACAGCGGAGCATAAATAAATCTGCATAAATTAAAACTTTAGGAATATTAGAGTATTTAGTAGCACCTACAGGTGGCATAATGTTTTATTTTAACAGTTATATGTGGATTTGAAGATATAAAGCAAATACATTGTGGTCTTGGTCTACAGCTACACTATGTCTTTTGTAGTCTGGAGTAAATTCTTTGTGTAGGGAATACATTTAAGTATGCTGGTTTAGTTAGGCGGCATTCCTTGTTACAGAGCCAGCAGTCTTTGCTGCTGTGTGCAGAACTGATGGATTCTCAGGGTTACTTATCGCTGCCGTTCCAGAAGTCTGCATTATACGAGAGGCGCCTGACGCCGAGGCCAATTTCACACCATTCTAATCTGTCCACCTCTTGTGTGAATCAGCAGGGGCACAGCGGCCTTTTTATGTTTAAGAGGGCGTCTCGTGAATTACATTCTGAGAACTGAGAGCTTCAATATCTTAGCGACTTTGGCTTCTAATATTTCAAGCCAGGTCCTTAAAGGGACGTTCTCATCAGAAATTAACTTCTCCTTCATATATTAACTGAATGATCATTATCTTCAAAAGCATGCCTCTGCATTTCGCTCATACAATACAACCCATTTGTGCTAGTTACCATCAAATATATCATCATACAATGCAAATATTTTAATATAAAAATGTGCATGTTGTTCAGTATACAGTATGCTAAATTCATTAAAGGTGGTACTCAGTATTTTTCCTGTTACATTTTGTTCTGCTACTTCATATCTACAACCCTCAGTCTGTTTACAAAAAAACCTGATAAAAATATGGGGTTGCCACTGTTGAATTGGTTAAGTAGGCTGTCATTCTGATCCTTAATTCGTTTTTTCAGCCAATCTAAGACAATCATGTGCACATCAGAAATCACGACACCTCATTGGTTCATGGTTTTCTGGTTTAGCAACTCCCCAAACAAAAAGGATAATGATGATGACAATCCCACAATGGGTGCATTCAATAACAAGTCAGCAATGGCAAATTTCATACCCTGAAAAAGTTATTTAGCAATTTAAATTGTAAGAGTTCTGCAGCTGGATAAGAAGATCGAAGTGAAGGCAGGCACCCTGGAGGTCCTTGCACATAAACTCAGTAAACCTGTGGAAAGCCCTGAAACCTAGTGTTCCTAGATAATGCACTAACAACCTCCAATTCAGAAGCTTTGCTTTGACCTGTCTCCGCTTACTTCCTGGACCTCCAAATTGGTCTGCAAGGCCACCCATCACAGCTTTGAGCCAATAGTGAATTAGGGAGATGGCAAGGAGTATGCCTTCCTCCTAATACTCAAAATTAATTGCTGTGTAAAAAAATACTAGATTGTCATCACTCTGCAAATAATAATGCACAGGTTTCAGTACAACTAACGTTTTTCCTTCTTGAGTTAGCTCAGTTTGGTGGTACTGTTTTTTCCCCTGCATAATGGGGAGGTGTTAAGACTATTTATGGTATATAAATATGGGAGTGACAAAACATGACATTTAGCTAATTTTTGCATGTAACTAACTTCTATCAAAGTGGAAGTTCACCCTAAAGGGGTACCCACTCCCATTTCCGATCAAATCATAAAGATGATTACTCCGGATGTTTGACCAACTGCCTCCCTGCCCTTAACCTTCTGGAAGACATGATGGGTCTCAAAGTGCAGTGTGGCTTGAGCATACAGAGTGGGAAGCTGGCCTGTGAAGCCACAATGAGTCACAGCCGGCCTCCCACAGTAAACATGCCGGGGACCCGAAGAGCCAGCCTGGGTGAGGGCGCGCTGGGATCTCTGAACAGGTGAGTGTTCTAATATTGAAAGTCAGCAGCTACAGTATTTTGTAGCTGCTGACTTTCATTTTTTCTTTTTAAAACGGTGTGAAATAGGTAATATACAGTAGGTTATTTAAAGCTAAAACATGGTGTTTTATTCTTTAACCACTTCCCGACCGCCCACCGCAGGTATACGTCGGCACTTTGAGGATGGATATCTCGGTAACGGCAGCAGCTGCTGCCACAACCGAGATATCCATCTCTTCTGTGGGCGGTCGGGTAAACGATAATGGCGGTCTCCGCGGCGGAATCGCCGCGAGATCGCCGTTATCGGTAGCGGACGAGCGTCCCCCCCCCTCCCGCTGCGCTCCCGCGCTCTCCGCCGCTTACCGGAGCCGTCGGTAGCGGCGGAGGCGATCGGGTGCGCTCGTCTGGTCAGCGGGGATGCGAGTGAGGGAAAAAATTTCCCTCGTCCATCCCCGTAGCTCTGCTGGGCGGAAGTGACGTCAAACGTCAGTTCCAAACAGCGTCTTAAAGAGACATTTTTTTTTTAAATGTCATTTGAAAAATGACATTTAAAAATTTTTTTTTTTTTTTTGCATTTTAGCCTAAATATGAGATCTGAGGTCTTTTTGACCCCAGATCTCATATTTAAGAGGACCTGTCATGCTTTTTTCTATTACAAGGGATGTTTACATTTCTTGTAATAGGAATAAAAGTGATAATTTTTTTTTTTTTTTTTTTATTTTAGTGTTAAAAATTGGTAAAATTAATACAAATAAATACGAAAACAAAAAAAAATTTTTTTTAAATCGCCCCGTCCCGACGAGCTCGCGCGCAGAAGCGAACGCATACGCGAGTAGCGCCCGCATATGAAAACGGTGTTCAAACCACACAAGTGAGGTATCGCCGCGATCGTTAGAGCGAGAGCAATAATTCTAGCCCTAGACCTCCTCTGTATCTCAAAAAATGCAACCTGTAGAATTTTTTAAACATCGCCTATCGAGATTTTTAAGGGTAAAAGTTTGACGCCATGCCACGAGCGGGCGCAATTTTTAAGCGTGACATGTTGGGTATCATTTTACTCGGCGTAACATTATCTTTCACAATATGTAAAAAAATTGGGCCAAATTTATTGTTGTCTTATTTTTTTATTTAAAAAAGTGAATTTTTTCCAAAAAAAGTGCGCTTGTAAGACCGCTGCGCAAATACGGTGTAACAAAAAGTATTGCAATGACTGCCATTTTATTCTCTAGAGTGTTAGAAAAAAAAAATATATAATGTTTGGGGGTTTTAAGTAATTTTATAGCAAAAAAAAATGTTTTAGTCTCGTAAACACCGAATCTGAAAAACAGGCCCGGGGCTAAAGTGGTTAACCAGGCAGTGCAGAGAGTAGTGATGATGTGTACAATGGGGGGTGGGGCAGAACAGCACTAGGCGCTTGCTTCCTAGTGGTATAGTTCTATATATAAACTGTGTGTGTGTGTGTGTGTGATTTATATACACTGAGAGGAAAAGGTGTAAATTTACAAAGATGGTAGAGAATATTCTTTTCAAATACCAAATCAAGTGTAGGGGACTTACAATTTTTATTTTTTGGAGCTTTAAATGCAGCACTGATCTATAAGATCTACTATGCCATTAGTACATCTTTCCCATAATATGGAAACTTTACTTGTATGCTGCAGAGTGGAATACATTAATAATATATAACTCTTCCCCTAATAGCACCTTGAAAGGGTTAAAAGATGCTTCTTGGTCTAGGTGCCGATCTTAAATCCTGACCCTAATCTCTCCCGTCTTTTCATCCTCACGGGGGTCATTGTGCCCCAGCAAGCTGTGTGCTTACAAAAGGGGCTTACACAGCTTTTCCCTTGCCGTAGAGGACTAGTTTCAGCTCTGCTTGGCCCTCCCACAGCTGTCATATCCATAAAAGCGATCCCGTCAGCCTGTGCTGACTCAGAGTGCTGCGTCTTACCAGGTCTTTTTTTACGGGGGTGTCACCTTCTCTTATCACCCTGTACAGAGGTGATGGGTTGCTGGAGAACATTACAGCTCCCTGTATGCTTGTAATGCAGTGCTTGTGCCCTCTGCCTGCTAGCGACAGATGATTAATTCTGAACTCCCACCATGGGGCTTATTTAGCAATTTGTGGCCGATGAAACAGAAAACGCTGCAAGCTGTGATGGCCAAATAAATAAGCTTTGAGAAATGGAAGAGCCTTCTCATAAAACACCTGTCATTAAAAAAAAATAAAAAAAAATGTTAATTGCCCTTTTATCTAATCTGAATATTGGCAGGTCTTTCTGTACCTCATAGCAAAATGTTAAATTTGTTAAATAACTGTGTAAAAAAATGTATTCATTTACTTTTTGGGTATTTTATTAAGTTTTAAAAGGAATGAATAGGAAACACACATAACATAACATTACATTATTAACATAACATTATTATTGTTATTTACTCATTCTTGTAATTCTAATTCTGCGGGCAGGGGGCTTATCGTATCTGGAAGCCCCCTTTAACAAGGGGGCCCCGAGATCCCACCCTTCCCCCATGTGGATTAGTATGGGGTACATTGTACACAGACACAGTTTTTGATTCTTTTATTTAAAAAAACAAAAAGCAAAAAATAAGCACAATAGATGCCAATTAGTGCCCACAAATGGGCTCTGACTGGCAACATGGGCACTGACTGGCAACAATTAGTAAATAAACAAGTGATGCCCAGCAATGCCATCAGTGCCACCCCTCAGTGTCCATCAGTGCCACCCCTCAGTGTCCATCAGTGCCACCTCTCCATGCCCAGTGCCCACCTATACAGTGCCCATCAGTGCAACCCATAAGTACCCATCAGTGCAACCCATAAGTACCCATCAGTGACGCCTATGAGTGCCCATCAGTGCCGCCTATGAGTGCCCATCAGTGCCGCATACCCAGCGCCGCCTATCAGTGCCCATCAGTGCTGCCTCATCGGTGCCCATCAGTGCCGCCATATCAGTGCCCATAATTGAAGAAGACAACTCACTTATTTACAAAAAAAATTACAGAAAAAAAATAACAATTTTTTTTCCAAAATTTTCTGGCTTTTTTTAAAAATCGCATAGGTGATCCAAATACCACCAAAAGAAATCTCTGATTGTGGGAACAAAATGAAAAAACATTTGTTGGTTCAGTTTGACGTTTTAATAAAGTTAAGAAAACAAAACGAAACCGTATAATGTGTGAAACAATGAGTTGCAGAGGCCCTATGAAACACATACCTGCAGTGGGAGCATTATACAGAGCATAACATGCCCCATCTGGTATGACTGAGCCTTTAATGTGTTTACAATTCCAAAGTTTTTATCCCTGATCCATTTTTTTCTGGCCAGCAGGCCTGGGTAAACTGAGATATATAGTTAAGATATATGCATCTGTGTTCTGAGGCTGTTCAGTGTTAGTTAACAGTAGGACATACCATCCGAATGTCAATAGGTTTGTAGATTAGCCACTAGAGGGAGCTACTTGCAATTCTGCCTTCTCTCTTTGCCATTGCTGAGCTATCAACCACAGAGGGAGTGTATTGTTTTTAATTAGTCAGGTGACTTAAAGATGTTCTTTTTGTGAAGTGTGTGGCATTGCAAAGCAGTGCACCCTTGTACATGGAAAATAAATAAATATAAAAAAAAATTAAACATTAGAACATTTTGTTTAGGTTAAAACTATTTTTTTTTATATGTTTAAATGTAAAAAAAAAAAAAAAAATTTGAAAAGACCATACATTCCATTTTTAATTTGAAGTCTTTTCATTCTCATTCATACCCACAAAAGGAGGCATATAGATCTTCACTCCTAAATAAATAAAAAATAAATTCTGAAACGTGTCTATTTTTAAACCAATACTAATGCACCATATTCCATGCTCGCACACACAGACACTCGCAGAGATAACGATCTCGCAAACACATGCTGGCGGGGATCTTCAGCTTCATGCGCACGCTCTTGGGGATAATCAGACTCTCTCACTTCCTCCCGGAGCTGTCGGAGCTCCCGCCCCCGGTACCATTTATCGGATTTTATTTTCGGAGGTGGGAGGCAGCAGGGTCAGGGTGATTGGTTTCCTTATTGATCTGTGCGGCTCAGTATAATCCCTGCAGCTGCTGGGAGCTCGTTAAAGGATGGAGAGAGGCTGAGAGGGCTTTTACTCTTTATTTATATGTCTCCTCCACTCATATTTTATGTAGGGGGAAGTGTCTTTTTAAACTTGGTACTTTTATAGCAGCCTTGGTAACTCCTAAGCTGCCAGAGTAGACAGCCAGGCTTGATAGGAGCTCATGACTTTATAACTAACTTATTAACGTATTGTTTTTTGTCTACTTTTGGCTGTGCCAAAAACACAAATGAACTCTGCTATGCAGTACTACAGCACAAACTCCTAGATGAAAAGCTATTCTCTCTTATTACAGATGAGAAGCCCTTTATCCTAGTTCACCAGGTTATACACTATATGGGCAAATGTTTTTTTAGACACCTGACCTTCACATATTAGTAAATATATTATATTATTATATATTATATACTATATAGGCAAAAGTATTGGGAAGTTGAGTTCAGGAGTTACAGTAAATTACTACAGCATGCAACTTTGTGGTAACTAGTGAAAAGCTCAGGCATGTTTACATCCTAGCAGCTACCTGTACTGGGCCAATCACCTGTGGCCAAGGTATTCCCAGCGTGTTACAGTGGGCATGTATACATACAATTGCAGGGAGAGGAATGGCTTAGCCACTTACGGTTGTCCAGCTCATACAGGTGACAGCCTCCTGGCCAGCTCACTCAGGTAGGTTTGGACTGGGATCTGAACACACCTGAGCTTATCCTCAGCGGTAACAATTTGGGGAGGGCCCTTCTGTTTTCACGTTGCTTTGCCCCTATGCACAATTCCAGCTCCATAAAGTCACAGTTTATGAAGTTTGGTGTGGAGAAAATAAAGTGTTGGAACACTGATTGTGAGTCAGGTTTTCATATCCAACATCAGGACCTGACCTCACCAATGCTGTTTTGGATTAATGGAGTTCCTACAGACACAATGAAACATCTTGTAGAAAGCCTTTTGAGAAAAGGGGGGGGGGGAATTCTATAGCCAGGAGGGGCCAGTCTCATATTGATGTTTATGGTTTATAGGAATGGGCTGTCCATCAAGTTTGTATAAATGTCACATGTTCACAAACTTTTGGCCATATAGTCTAGCTTTAAAGGGTTTTTAATGGAATTTTTTTTTTATCTTAATAGCTTCCTTTACCTTAATGCAGTGCTGTTTTCATGTCCTCATTGTTCGTTTTTGCTCTCAAGTTGCTGTAATTCTTCTCGGATCTCCACACTTTCTGGTTGTCTGTTTCCTGATGACCACAGTGCTGGGAGCTTTCTCTCTGTGGTCACTAAGGAGGTGTGATTACTGTGTGTCTAGTTTCTAGTTTCGTTTTCCAAACCATCACTGCTCTATGGCTCTGTATGCTCTGTAGGGCACAGAGGCAGGAAACAACATGCAAAAACAAAACTAGAAACTACAGGTACATTATATGATTGATTTTTATCTATTTTTAAAAGGAATTAGTTAACTATTATGTCTCTATACCCTGTAAACAGTCATTTCAGCAATAACAATTTTTTTTAATTTACAACTCCTTTAATGTAAAGAGTGGTGTAAAAATCAAATATAACCACTGTATACTTTTTATACTTATTTTTTTTCCAGTGGGTTAAGCCCCTTCTTTTATATCAATGCCTGATACTGTGAAAAATTCAGTCTCCTCACCGTCTTCCACACCAGCACTGACGGAGTTGCTAGCATGGTAGAAGACCTTTTTACCCAGTTTAGACTTTCTCAGCTTTTCCCATGTATAATGTTTTTTTTATTTTTCTTCACAAGAAACTTGTTTGTGTTTTTAGATATTTTTTCCACATTGTGATCTCATGAGTAGTGTTTAAATAGCATAAGATAATTTTTAACTTTAGGAGATAACAGGCTGCAGGCAAGCTATCTTTGGCCTCCAAAAAATTACAGTCCTTGCCTTACTAATAAACCTTTGTTAGGGTGCATTAACATTTCTTGTTTTGGTGTGTCCTTTTAGTGGTCAGTGTTGGATACTTTAGTCATTCCCTTTGTGACCAAAAAATATTAGTGTATTCAATAAATTATTAAAAATTTAAAGCTGAGATGATTTAAATGCTGACCATGAATATCCCATCCTTCCCTGTTCAACTTGGTACTTTTATAGCAGCCTTGGTAACTCCTAAGCTGCCAGAGTAGACAGCTAGACTTGATAGGAGCTCAAGACTTTATAACTAACTTATTAACTTATTGTTTTTTGTGACACTTTAAGCCTCCCAGGACATTTTGTCTTTTGGCCATGTAATTTGTTTAATTCTTTCTCTTTTAAAAGAGAAGTTTGGCCATACTTCTCTTGAGGGTCATGTGAGTGCACTTACTTTTGCTCTTCTGTGACCCAGAATCAGCCTGATTGACAGCTGTCTCTGGCTCACAGCTCCAGCTGCTCCTGCCCCCTCTGCAGCCTGGCGCTCCAGGGAGAGCTGAAGGGCCAAGCTGAGCATCCATAGGGAGACTCAAGTGATAAAAGTTGCTCTATCCTTATAGATTGGCAGTTCAGATAAACTGGGAAACAAACAGCAAAATCAGTGTAGTGGCCCTATCCACTCTTCTCCTCTTCCTGCATCTATGATCTGAGGCGTTTGTTTGATACTCACAATTTTTACACCTGGCAATCCCATTTATATTATTGAAATTGTCATCAACACATAGGAGTGTTCTTCTTTGTCAGGGGGACGCGGAGTCAATCCCGATGTGCTCCCCAGGCTTTACCTCAATCAGGCTGGTTATTATTTATTTACAGTATATAGGTAATATGTGCTATAATCCGAAGCCCTGACGAAGTGGGTTGCCCTTCGAAACATGTAGGCTACTCAACTGGATTTTCCAGTTACGTTAACACCCTGAACAACCTACCGTAACTGTGTTTTTATATTCATCTTTTTGCAATTTTTATAACCAATTATGTGTATATATAGAAACAAAAAGTCCCTTTTTATCTTTTTATACAAATTTCCATGGTTTATGTTTTTATTAGACCCTGCAAGGGTCCCACTTTTCTCTGTTCTAATATAGTATATGTTCACTATGGGATGGTAGCTTTGTAGTGTCATAATTGTCTCAAACTCATCCCCCATATCCTTTCACTCTTTGTATGTATGGATTGCATGGGTTGTTACCGACGTGCTGAAAATTTCATGTTAATAGCACCTTTATAAATATCATTTACCTAGAAAAATGGTGATGTGTTTAATACTTAGTGTATGGTGGGTTACTGTTGTGCTATCATTCTGTATGAAAAAATGAGAACGTGCTCCAGCTGCTGCAATCATTCAGTAGCTTATCCTTCGCTATTAAGATGAATGTGCCTGTAAAATAAATAGTGTTGCCCTGCCAGAATAAATGTGCTATGAGTATTGTGCAAAACCAGCAACCAAAAAATATAAAAATGTGCAAATTGCATATAGGCTATTGTGATCATAGGATAAAACTACAATAATTAATAAATACAGGTAGAAAATTTCAAAGTGATACACAAATAATAGTGGCATGAAGGTTGAATATCCAGTCCAACTGTGCAAATGTCCTTTAATGGTACATCCCTTTACCATTAACTGCAAGTGTCCATGAAGGTGTAATATCCTCCCCTTTCCACTGTGGTGTCACCTCTGTGTTATCTAGCCTTAGTACATTTAATAAGCATGTAATACTGATCAGGTAGTGTTGTTTCATCTGTTCTCCTTCGGGGGTCCTCTAACTGTCCTTCCCAGCCGGCTGATTTCTATGGTAGATAGGGTCTCTATGGTGGTCCTGGGGGTCCTCTCTCAATACCATCTGTAAATTATGCAAATGTAAAAAAGACTCCCATTCTATGATATCATTTTAAAAGTTTTTTTTTAAAGCTAAAAGTAAAAACATGAAAATCCAGGAGTGCCAAACTCATATCCATGATGACATCACTTCCGGTCTGCCTCTGCTCACGCTTTGCATCACGCCCATGTGACTTCCTCGAGGGGGGGGGGGGCTTTTTTATGCTTTCATGAGCATTTACAAGTAAATGTCTGGGAATAGCTGCAGTGAACTGTCAACCTCATTGCTTTCAGTGAGGCTTCCCTCCCGCAGCCAATTGCTGGGTCCCTCACGCCTTAGGCCCCTTTCACACATGCAGACATTTGTCCATTTTTCAGATTTTTTCGGATCAAAGTCCTATTTTTCTTCTGTTAAAAAAAAAATGGATTGAACGAAAAACAACTTAAGTAGTTGAAGACTCTAGCTGGAGGATGTAAAAACATCTGAAAAATGGATATAAACTTCATCCATGTTTTTTTTTGAAAAAACAAGGCTGAATTGATGAAACAAATGGTATGCATGTGTGAAACGGGCCCTAGGCCCATTTTACATTAATTGACCAATTGGGTCCGCCTGTCAGTTTTTCAGGTGGACCCTATTGGACCATCCATAGCTCTCTATGGAGCAGGGGAAGTCACCCGACATGTGTCTGCTGACACCTGCTGGCATCTTATCCGGCCTGCTAAAAACATTTTGCTGTTGAGTGTCGGATGGAAACGGACAGGCAGTTTCTATCCAACCCTTCCATAAAGAAGAGCAGACTGTGTCCGTGTCTGCTCTGCATAGCGGAGCGGTCACAGACCTGTCATCTGTCTGCTCAGCAGGGATCAACTGACAGATCCCTCGCTGAGCTGTCAGATCTGCTTGGCGGAGTCTGCCCTGTCTGCAAGGGGCCTCAGCCTTAATCTGGTAGCATTTTTCTTTTTTTTTGTGGCAAACAAATTATATTTTGTGGCAAACAAATTATATTTTGTGGCAAACAAATTATATTCTCTTGCGTAAAGCCCAGCTACAGTTACATCCTCGTTATGTCTAGGAGTGCACGATTAAGCTGTAAACTGTGCCTGCTAAACTGCGATCAGTCCCCTGCAGCCTGCTGTGTAAGCTGCAACTGCCTCTGGTCGCACGCCAGCCTCCTCAGTGTACAATACTTGGTTAATGTTCCTGTACTGTATGTGATGACGTTGAGGCTATGCCCACAGACCAGAGCTTCAGAAAGGGGAGGAGTATCCAGGGTGGAGGTTTAAGGTAAGTTCAACCGTCTACACTTTAAAGCGGAGTTCCACCCAAATTTGGAACTTCCGCATGTTCCACTCCTCACCCCCTTACATGCCACATTTGGCATGTAATTTTTTTGGGGGGGGAAGTGGGGGCTTCAGGAGGAGTGGGACTTCCTGTCCCACTTCCTCCTTCCGCCGAGGGCTGGTAAGGTGATTAAGCTTAATCGCCTAACTGCAGCCCCTCCCCTAGGCGATCCTCTAGGACACGTGACAGGTCCTAGACGATCGGTCGAATCAGCGGTGAGCCGTGCGCAGTGCGGCTCGCGCATGCGCAGTGGGTGCCCGTCCGTGAAGCCGAAGGCTGTCACGGCGGGTGCCCACAGTACAATTAAAGACGCTGGCTGGGGAGGGGGGAGAGGAGCGGAGCCCCGGCCGGCGCAGGTAAGTGTGTGTTTATTGAAAGCCAGCAGCTACACTTTTTGTAGCTGCTGACTTTTAATAAACATCAAATTTGGCTGGAACTCCCCTTTAACCAGTCTAGACTGAAGGAGGTTTTAAATCTTACAGGACTGGAGGGCACCACTGCAAGGGCTTTTCTTTTTCGTGTGTGTGTTTTTTTTTACTTCTTAGAGTTGGGCTTTAACATAATTAAATTCTCTTTTTAAAGATATTGACATTCTCTAGATGCTTATGCATTACACAAAATTCCATAGAAAATTCCCATTTACCACTTTTCCCTTGCCATTAGAAAGAAAATCCCTGCTTTTCATGTCTGTTGCCTGCCCCCTAACAGCCAAATCGTTAATCACCCTCAGGATTGCATGGCTGGCATCTTTCTGCAGACTTTAGCTCCTCTAATGGGATTGGCAGGGTCAGTGTTTCTTGAACAGTTTAAGGCCGCTTAAGGCATTTGGTTAATTGATTCCAAATCACCTTGATTACAAATATGCTAATTGCTTTTTCTGCTTCCTGCTGTGACCTCTTCCCCACCTCTGTCTCTCCCACAGCCCCCTCCTTCCCCAGGTCAGCGAAAGGGTACCCTCCTGTCCAGTTTTCTTTAAAAGTCTATTCCCTCCACGTCTTGTGCTCAGAAATATCCATGAATAATTCAGACCAGAATATGCTGAGGGCAATAGAAAGTAATGGCAATTGACCATTTCGCTGCTGTGGCACATTATTGATTTGCTGGCCTCCTCGTCCCAGGGAGGGATAGGCTTAGCAGCTGTCAAAAGAAGATGGGTACATGACCCTTTAAGGAGCAGTGAACTTCAAATAATATAGTTTGATTTGCACCCTTATGCAGATATTATTTTTAATTATTTTAGCTGCGGTAAAATTTAATGACAACCGGAGTTAGAGAATTTCACAGGGCTTCTGTACACAAAATGGGGAAAAGCAGGGAAAGTAAGATTGGGGGGTTACTTGGCACCTAATCAATTGTGTATATTCATTCTTGAACCTGAAGGTTGTTATTGCTGACCTGCTTATGAAAATGCTACTTGCCCGGCTGTCTTTGGCTTTAGCTCATTTTCAATCAAGTCAGAGCAATATTGGAACTGAATAATTGTCATGGTCATCGATTTGAAAAATATTAAAACCATTGATTCAGCATGACAGTCAGGCAGTGGAAATGAAAATTATCCACCTACAGAGGGCTGAATTCAAAGACACCCTAAAAATCAAAGTGAAAAAATTATTCAGCAAGCTAGTCTGTTTTGCTGAAATTTCATTGCAATGGCTCAAAATGGTACTCAGTAGTTTGTATGGCCCCTAAGTGCTTGTATGCATGCCTGACAACATCAGGGCATGCTCCTAATGAGACGACAGATTGTGTCCTGGGGTATTTCCTCCCAGATCTAGACCAGAGCATCACTGAGCTCCTAAACAGACTGAGGTACAACCTAGCGGCACCGGATGGACTGAAACCTAATGTCCCAGAGGTGTTCTTTTGGATTTAGGTCCGGTGAGCATGGGGGCCATTCATTGGTATCAATTTCTTCATCCTCCAGGAACTGTCTGCATGCTCTCGCCACATAAGGCATTGTCGTGCACCAGGAGGAACCCAGGACCCACTGCACCAGCGTAGGGTTATGACAATGGGTCCAAGGTTTTAATCCCAATACCTAATGGCAGTCAGGGTGCAATTATGTAGCCTGTAGAGGTCTGTGCGTCCCTCCATGGATATGCCTCCCCAGATTATCACTGACCTACCACCAAACCGGTCATGCTGAATGAGGCAGGCAGAATAAAGTTCTCCGCGGCTTCTCCAGACCCTTTCATGTCTGTAACACTTAGGGTCCAAGTATTGCCTCAGGAAAGATGAGTAGGAAAAAAAAATGTCAGACACCTCCACCTGAAAAACAATTCCTGTTTTGGAGGTCGTCTCTAGTGCACCTGTTGTTAATTTCAATTAACAGCAAAGCAGTTGAAACTGATTAACATAGGTGTAGACCACTTTCGTATCTCATGAAGCCTGGCCTGAAAACTCTCAAGGTGTTGCTTAGGCCCCTTTTACACCAAGGAGTTTTTCCAGGCGTTTTAGCACTAAAAATAGAGCCTAAATAACTCCTGAAAAAATCCTGCCCTGTAGTCTTCAGTGTGAAAGCCCGAAGGCTTTCACACTGAAGAGGTGCGCTAGCAGGACCGTTTCAAAAGTCCTGCTAGCTGCATCTTTGGAGCAGTGAAGGTGCGGTGTGTTTACCGCTCCTTTTTCGCTGCTGCCCATTGAAATCAATGGGACAGCACGTGTATACCGCAAGCGGGGGTTAAAACCGCACCGCTAGAGGCCGAATATCTCAGCAAAAACAATGGTATAGCGGTGCTAAAAATAGCTATACCACCAGCCCACCTCCCGTGCCCAGTGTGAAAGGGGCCTTAGTGAGGTTTAGCTATTGCTCTACATAGAGAGGAGAGAAAGCCTCCTAAGCTCAAACAATGGCACCACTCAGGGAAAAAAATTGCCGTTCACCATAACAGGAGCGAGCTCTTTCTCTCATTGATGGCTGGTTCACTCTGGGAATCACATGGAAAACTGCTTCACGTGTCTGTGTGGTTCACTGTGGTATGATTTGAGTCCATTTATTTTGAATGGGTTCAAATCACACTGCACTGTATGCAAAATGCTACTTTTTTAAACTCTCTACAACTGGATTGGATGGTTCTTCTATATCATGCTATCCGGTTTAGGCAAATGCACTGCCTTTTCGTCCTGCATTTAAGGGGTCAATAACTTAGAAATTGACAACTGCCACAGATTGCAACTGCTATGCGTTTTGAACGTGGTGCGGGAAATACGAGCCGAACTTGAGTTTCCTGCACCGAGTTCTGGTGTGTACCGGGCCTCAGGGCTGATTCACACCAGATGAAGTCCAGTGCATTTTTAATCTCCATTAAAAACGCATTCACATGTTCCAGTGGCCCTAGTATACACCAGTGCAGTCAGCTCCAGTCAGCAAAAGTAGAATATACTGCATATTTTCTCAATGGAACGCATCTTCTATTACGAGTCTATGTGACCTCCTTGAGCTTTGTGACCAAAAAGATTTTCAGGCTATCTCACAGGAACCAAAGTAAATTGGCGTCTTCTCTAGTTAATTAGTTTGACCTTGTTTTGCCATGTCTTCTTATTTTTTCAGTGCCAGGGCCCTCTTGCACTTTATAGGTTAAATCTGAACATTCTCTGGCAGACCTTTTGAATTCTGAGTGGAAAATACAAGGTGGACTGTGTGAAAGAAAGAGAAGATCCGGAGATTTTATCGTTAAGTGAAGAGCATTAAAGATAGGATTTACAGCTGCGCCTCCTTTTATTTATTTATTACTCCCCCCTCGCTTGCTGAATTCTAATGAGCTAATTAGCAGATTCCCGTGGGACGTGAGTTTGTGAGCGGAAAAGGGGGGGCAAGGGGGGGCGATAAGAAGGAAAGAAAGAGGGGAGAGGTAGAGGGGACAGCGGAGAGGTGACGGGAGCTCATTAGGAGGTATCAGCCTCTTGTTGCAGCCTACGGCAGGGTCTAGCGGAGGGTGCATCAGGCGGGAAGCAGGATTATGTTGCTGACAACATTGTAGAGGCTGCTGGTAGCTTGGAAAGCCTTGCTAAACAATCCCTTCTTAACCCACCTGCTGCCAACACAGATAGGCTCCACCGTGCTTATCTCGTGAAGCTCTGGAGAATGTGTTAGATTTCCTCCAGCCTTTTTTTTTATCACAGTTTAGAAAGATACATACGGTATATGACAGAGGAGCTTACCTTTTTTTTTCTTGGTGCGCACTACTTGTGCATTCTCAAAAATTGTCTACAAGTATCCCCATATGTAAAGATTTTATGTTTGTTTTTGAATGGTCGACAGGTGCTTTCTCATTTGTTGGCAACCTTTCAATTATAATTTTTTTTTTTAATATCTTCTTGTTGGACACAACTTTCAGTATATACTTGTTTACAGAAGAAAACGAGGGATAATATTGCAACATTCACTCTGTGATTGCTTAGTCCTAGGGAAAAAAAGTGTGGGAACTCCCACCCAAGATCCACTCCCCCACCAAAAAAAATCAAAATGATACGCTCATATGCATAATTACTAAACCACATGTTTTTGTTTTGTTTTTCTAAAAAATAAGCAAGTTCTTTCTAAATCCCATGATAACTCGCGGCACACCTCCGCAATGTCTCCTGGGAACAATGACAAAAGCTCCCAGGAGACATTGCGGCATCAAGGAAGTGACGGAATACCCAAACACTACCCGATGAATCCATATACAGGAATCGGCCTGTAACATAAAGGATTACGAAGGTTTGCCTGTCCCTGACAGTGACTCGAGCTGGGCATTGCCGCTTAGTGGAGGATTGGCTCGGGCGGCTCAGCTGCTCTAGTCCTGCAAAGGTTTACTGAGTTCCTGCTGTGAAAAAAGACGGATTTTCCCCAGATCAACTTTAACTATAAATGTTAGTACCCTGTTATATTATGTACATTTGGGAAATAATCCAGGCCTTTCTTAAAGCAATCTACTGAGCTGGCAAGAACCACCTCTGCAGGGAAGTCATATGCAAAACTTGATAAAACTTGCTGACCTTGACCTGACTTCCTTCTACCTATCAAACATTTCTGTTTAATGTGATTGGACAACCCCACTGACCAAACTTGACTTTTATAGGTAAAGTTAAAGAGGAGCTCTAGGCTCCTGCATAAAAATGAAAAGGTAGCAGCTACAAATACTGTAGCTGCTGACTTTTAATATTAGGACACTTACCTGTCCCGGAATCGAGTGCTGTCTTCACCCGAGCTGTTTTTTTTTCAATCAGATATCGGGTTCTGCCGCTGCCATCTCCACTAAGGTAAAAAATGAATTAATAAAGGACCGTTATCTTTCTAACCACCGTTAAAACAATTACAGCTAGAATCACATGGGTTGCAGTGGATAACAAATACACTTTTCTTCCAGTTGCTTTTAATAAACTCCATATTTAAAAAATATGAAACTCATCTTTTTTTAGGTTGATCTCAGGCGGACGACACTGACACTACAGAAAAATCTCCAGTGGCAGGATCTCTACAGAGGCTACCAGTGTGTCCCTATGGATTGGTTCCCTTTGTAGCTAGATGCAGTGAGATGTCAATGCTGCTGAATCTCAATCGCTAGCAATGTGAGCAGCATCTCAGCATAGTGGGAGCAATTCCATAGGGACATACAGGTGGCTTCTAAGGCTACGTATACACAGAGTTTTTTTTTTTCATTCAACCAACGGGTTGAATGAAAAAAAACTCTCAGAACACCACAACCTATGAGCATGCAGGGATCTTCTCTACATCCACACAAGCTATGTGGGTGTATGGGTCTTCCCCTGCTGCGCTATAGTATTCTGACAGTGGGGACTGACATCCATTGGCTGCAGCAAGCGATGGAATGTTGGTTTACCAACAGGACTGTTCAACATCAGGCGGTCTAACAACAGTCTTCTGTTGAACAGAATGGGGTGTCTCAGCCAATCAGGAGGGAGAGTCCCGGACAGCCGAGGCACTCGTGCACATCGCTGGATGGAAATGGGGTTCAGATAAGTATTAGGGGGACTGCTGCACACATAAAGTTTTTTGTATCTTAATGCATTAAGATAAAAAACCTTTTGCCTTTACAACCGCTTTAACATTCCTGTCGCTTGCAATTTCGACAAATCACCAGCAGCAGGATCGCTAGTGGCAGAACCGGCTGTCTGACATCAATCAGCCATAAACATGGATTCATAGAATCTAATCTCTTTTAATCTGTCTGGAAGTTTAACTGTTGTGTTAATATAGCACATATAGGACATATGGCAATACAGAGACTTTATGTACTTAAACCTAAACTGAGTTTAGCACAATATTCACCAGTGGCATGACATTCATATTTAGCTGCATGGCTTTCTATATGAGAGATTGGCCTAGAGAGCCCTGTGTAAATGCGTGTTGGACCTGATCAGCCCCAGCCACAGAAGCCAACAATTAAGTTTTAGTACTGTGTGCCTGGCAGTTATACAGGCAAGTAATAACTCTATTTGTGCCGGCTCTCGCTTACACATCCCATAAGGATACATTGCAGTCTCCCCTCCTCCCTTGAATCCATGTGCTGAAGGTAACATTAATCTCCGTTTGTCCTCTGTACCAGTCTTCCCCTCTGCGATCCATGAGATTAAACACACACAGAACTGGTAATCGCCTCATAAACTGCTTACAAACCAGCAATATTTACATAATACAGTGTACTCTGGCAGCGCTGGGAGAGGATCACACCCAAGGGGGATTAAAGTGCCGGGCACTGCCTATACCCCCCTTCCTCCTATTAGTGGGGATGTGGGCACATTTGGCATGGGTGTTCTTTAATAGGAAGATATGTGTGATTGTTTATTACAGGTATTTATATAGCGCCATTAATTTATGCAGCACTTTACCCAAGGTCCCTAACTCACATTAATACATACACCCACATATTGGGGCCAATTTAGACAGCAGCCAATGAACCTTCCAGCATGTCTTTGGAGTGTTGAGGAAACTGGAGTATCTGAAAGAACCCCACACAGGCACTGTGCCGTGATTGGGATTTGAACCAACGACCCTAGTGCTGCCAGGCAGAAGTGCTAACTACTTAGCCTATGTGCTTGTTTTTAAAAGCTGGTGTGTGATGGGGGTGGGGTGAGAAAAGGAAACAATCAAGCTATTAAAGTTATTTTATCCCCCAGAAATCTGTAGCCAGACTAGCCAAAAAAAGACGATGAAGTGGAGACAGCCTGATCCAATTACTTCAGGGGTCTTATGAGCAGATAAGCCCTTTTGCAGTCACACTGCTGGGGGCCGCTGGCCATGGTACTGGAGGGATTCTGAATGCCAAATGGTGGGGGCTCAGCAGGGGGATAGGTGATTTAAAGGGTGCTGTCAGGCTGTGGTGTAGCTCAAAAGGTTCGTGCTCGGGGGGGGACCTAAGAACAGTTCTATACACAGTCCAGTTTGTCTTCACCTTACGCTTTCCATGCAGACCATGTGCTGTGTGTTGCCAAGGCAAAGATGGGGATCTCAGATCATGTGAGTAACACTGTCAGGGTATATTGTTGGCATTATATGTTTTGTTGTTTTAAATATTTAATTTAACATTCCTTAGCCAGGGAGTTTGGGATAACAGACCAAAGTGATCTTAGAATTCTGAAGACCATATATGTTCATTTCAGCAAAAGCTTCTCCATCTGCTCTCCTAACCTCCAACCAGTGCATCTTAGAGACCAAAATGTATTTCTTTTGCTTTAAATATTTTTTTTTTTTAGTATCTGGCAATATTCTTTTTTTTTTGTTCTGTTATTATTGCTAAAGGTTTCAATGACTGGAAATTTGAATGACATTTATTTCCAATTGGCTGAAAGAATTATTTTCCCCAATGGTACAGACTTCATGTAAAGAACTTATTTTATGATTGCTTTCTGCGTATATCAGGTCCTCAGATTTGCTCAAATCTGCTTAAGTCCTGGTTCACATTGATGCTACTTTGAAATCACGCTACTTCACTTGAAAGTAGCAAGGTCGGCGCAATTTCAGCTGCTACTTGATGGACATCTGTGTGGCTTCCTGCACAGATGTCTATTGAAGTCGCACCTGAAATCGGCAAAATTAGTGCAGGAACTTTGTTTGCAAATCGTTGCGGCGCCACAAAATCGGTATCGCAACCAATTGGAACAGTACTAGTTTATAGGGCAGGGAAGCCTTTGTTGAGCTTCGGCTCTGCTAGCTAAGATGGGGGTCATAGAGGGTTCCAGCACCTGCAGTCTTCCCTTTATAACTCAAAATGTATTTTTGTCAATGTGTCTTAATTTTAAATCGCTACAAGTGGTTTTCTTAAGTTATACTGTAAAAGATAGTGAGACTGATCTAGCTTTGCACATGCAATGCAAGACTATTCTGATAACTATTTTGATCATACCCAAACCAGCTTTCAAACAATTATGTTCTTCCACAACCATCAGCACATTGGTCAGTGTAGGCTCAGCTCACGTATCTGTTGTAGAAGATTGTTGTGCTTTTTGCCATAAACACTTGGCAGCTAGAAATCCGTCAAACTACGAAGATGATGAGACGCCGCTCCCTGCGCCCCTTATCATGAAATATTCGATGTGTAATTATTGGAAGGGGAATGATTCTCCTTGTCATGCATGATAACCCCATAGAAATAAGAATGATTTAGCACTCTCAATCCAGTGATCTCAGAGCAATAGACAGAAGTTGTTCGTTGCCGGTTTTAATTGGTGCTCATTAAATTTACTTCCCATCTTCAACCATGCTGGGATTACGAGGTTTTGGCTGCACACATGTGGCAGGGAGGAGCTTTAAATGATGGTAGATAACACTGCGTTGTGTCAGCATATACCCATCCATAACAGCGTAATTGAATATGCCATGTATGTTTTTATAGCAGTGACTATGGTAGAGGTATGGCTATAGTAGTGACTATGGTGGAGGTTATTTTGTCATACAAAATTGTACTATGTCCTTATACAGTGTGTAAAATAACTTTGTGTTTACTGGTGTGCATGCAGTATACATATATTTTCAACTAGATGTCAATCAAAATATAGAACTACAAAATATGCACGTCTGCATCCTAATAAAATGTATATAAATGAAAGGAAAATGGTGGTAAATCTCGGCTATAGCCTGCAGCAATGATCGAGTGGACATTGAACAGAAGTTGATTGGTAGATCGACTTCTATACAACATCTCTTCCTATACATGGATGGCCAGCTTTGGACTTCTTATCTTGACTCTCTCTGCTTTAAAATGAAAGTAAACCAAGGCATTTCTTGCAGTTATATAGCTGTCCCCATTTAGAAATCTTCCCATATGGAAAGTGGAGCATTTGATATAACTTGGGTCTTTTTACCTAAATACCGGATGGGCTTGGGTATCCTATCCTTGTGTCTAGTCCATTAAATGGAAACCAGTTAGCCTGGGTTCACATATATGCAAATTGGATATGGGCTTCCCCGCATTCAATTTCCATGATAGGAGAGTGAGTGAGTGAATAACTTGTATATCGCTACAAATGCGAACTGAATCGCCTCAAGGCGCTTGGTATCCATTTCCATTCTATCCTTTAGAAGAGGTGGGCCTTGAGTTTTTTCCTGAAGGCCCGATGATTTTCTTCCATTCGAATGTTAGTTGCCAGCGCGTTCCACAGCCGAGGTCCTTGGACTGCAAATCTTCGTTCTCCTTTAGACTTGTAGCAGGACTTGGGGATTTGAAGTAGATTTTGGTGTGTGACTGGCTCTTAATGTAGCTGGATCCCACAGCCCCAGGGCGGCCGCGGTCCGCATTTATAAAGGGTCCCATGCATCTTTGGTTCTGATTCAGGTGTGAGTTTTTTGCCTGAATTCGCACCTGAATCAGTGAACAGGGACGCACTGGACCCAATGCTGTAAAGCATGGCTGCACATATGTGAACCCAGCCTAAATGTAGGAGGATTTTTTTTAGATAGCTGGAAGAAAATAGAGCAGACAACCCACACAAACAAGTAAAAACATTTGAAGTGTACGTATTTGGTGACAAATTCCCTACACAAAGATATAATAAATTAGTCGGAGTTCTACATTCATTTTGGATTCCTAACCGATTGCTATTGAACTCTATTTAAAATACCGTGTAAACCATGGGCTGTATAGTTTTGCATTGGTTGGGGAATGCTTTTTTATGAAATATCCAGTCTTTGTTAGTTTTTATCATTGACTGACCTATAGAATTTTTCTTGGCCACTATATGCAACACAAGACTATCATCTGTTTATGAAACCAATATGACAACTTTTTATTCAAAGGCTTGATTGTAGCAATGATATACCCATTAAATGATCACATACTATATACGAATAGAAGTCTCCTACGAATAGAAGTCTCCTACATGTATTAAATTATGACCATTATCCTCCTTTTATTGCAGCCGTGAGACCGACTTATCCAGCATCATCTCCACCCTTCATCAAACCCACCAATTCGTAATGCCTGAGAACCAGAGTAAAAGAAGCAGTCATCAGCTCAGCTTTACCACAGGTAAGGGTTTCCGCCTTGCACAGCTTCATTACTTCAAAGCTCTTGCATTTAGTGTTTGTAAAGAAATGTTGCTATAAGCACTCACATTTCAAATACCGATTCTAGTTGTTCTGTGTCTAGTGCATGCTAAATGTTAGAGGGGGAACTGTGCCCAAAAAAAGGCAAGAAGAGGGAAAAAAAACTCTCTGCAGACTATCTTTTCCCCATTACTGATTTACCATACCTTTGTCTTTGTGTGGAGGTAGCCATGTTAATGGAAGAACAGAGTTTTCCTCATAGAGCTGCAGTAGATCTTTAAGTCTCAGAGACACTGATCACCAGGAAAAAAGACCGACTCCCCCAATGCAAACTGAGAAAGCAAAAAAAAACAGGGGTTAAAACTCCTCACCACTGTATCCAAAATGGCTTTAGATACACATCACAGATCCAAAGTACATGACAATATAAAAAGGAGGTGAGACAAAAAGACAACGATGAACACTCAGAGGGACGGAACTATTTAACACAAATTTACGTTTCTCTGGAATTCAGCCAGAGACCTTCTGATGTCATTGTGTGACACTGTATTAGTAAGAAGGTGTTCTGTACACAATAATAAGGATAATGGAATGTAAACTATATCTCATCATTGTGTACAGATAATCTCTACCTGCACAGTGGGTAGACATTGTCACCTTGAGTCACCTGTTCCCAGAGCCAGGGTCAGATCTTACTTTATTTTTGAACCCCACCTTACAAGATCTCACATCCCTATCCCGGTGTCAAGGCAGCCTGACCTCATTTAAACTGCTGAGGCTGCAGCTTCTGTGTGATAGATTGATATAATTAATACACACTCAATATTAACCATTGTGTCCACCTCCCAGTAGAAGCCGCTTCAGGTGCACACTGCTGCTGAGATTTATCTGTACGATTGTCAATATTGCTCGATGCTCAGCTGAAATGGTAGAGTAGGATGTCCTTTAGCTGAATTATGGTTTGAGAATGAATATTACTGCAACACGTCTTCAACTTCCAACCTAGTACACCTTTATATGGTGTACTATATAGCTTTATATGGTTTTAAAGGGACATTAATTTATGGATTCAAAAAATCTATTCAAGTATGTATTTTTAATTCAAAAAGTACCTTCTATTGCTTCCAGCATCCACCAGATTCTTTATAAAAAAAGTTTTTTTTTTATCTGCCAAAATTGTATGCTTGTCCATCAAGTCCTGAGATTTAGGCTGGGTTCACACTTGTGCGGTGCCTATTTCAGCTTTTTTATCTCTGCAGATAGATAAGGGAAGTGTTCAGCAGATTAGCTTGGTTTTTTTGGAGACCTGGGAGAAGTTCCGAGTGAGAGGAGAGTGGGGGAGAAATGTATTGAGCTGAATGAGAGAAATTCCTGAAGAGAACTGAACACATCTGCGAATCAGCTGCGTACCCATAGAAGATGATGGGACTGAATTCGCACCTGAGCCGCACCGCAAGGTTGTGTGACACTGTATTAGTAAGAAGGTGTTCTGTACACAATAATAAGGATAATGGAATGTAAACTATATCTCATCATTGTGTACAGATAATCTCTACCTGCACAGTGGGTAGACATTGTCACCTTGAGTCACCTGTTCCCAGAGCCAGGGTCAGATCTTACTTTATTTTTGAACCCCACCTTACAAGATCTCACATCCCTATCCCGGTGTCAAGGCAGCCTGACCTCATTTAAACTGCTGAGGCTGCAGCTTCTGTGTGATAGATTGATATAATTAATACACACTCAATATTAACCATTGTGTCCACCTCCCAGTAGAAGCCGCTTCAGGTGCACACTGCTGCTGAGATTTATCTGTACGATTGTCAATATTGCTCGATGCTCAGCTGAAATGGTAGAGTAGGATGTCCTTTAGCTGAATTATGGTTTGAGAATGAATATTACTGCAACACGTCTTCAACTTCCAACCTAGTACACCTTTATATGGTGTACTATATAGCTTTATATGGTTTTAAAGGGACATTAATTTATGGATTCAAAAAATCTATTCAAGTATGTATTTTTAATTCAAAAAGTACCTTCTATTGCTTCCAGCATCCACCAGATTCTTTATAAAAAAAGTTTTTTTTTTATCTGCCAAAATTGTATGCTTGTCCATCAAGTCCTGAGATTTAGGCTGGGTTCACACTTGTGCGGTGCCTATTTCAGCTTTTTTATCTCTGCAGATAGATAAGGGAAGTGTTCAGCAGATTAGCTTGGTTTTTTTGGAGACCTGGGAGAAGTTCCGAGTGAGAGGAGAGTGGGGGAGAAATGTATTGAGCTGAATGAGAGAAATTCCTGAAGAGAACTGAACACATCTGCGAATCAGCTGCGTACCCATAGAAGATGATGGGACTGAATTCGCACCTGAGCCGCACCGCAAGGCCTCCACAACGCATACGGATTTCCGGCAATGCGCAGTGCGAATGCATCGCATCGCACATATCTGTATTTAGAAATGTTCTGCGTTTTGGATGCGGTTGAAACCGCAACCAATTCGCATAGGTGTGAACCCAGCCTTACACAGCTCTGCCATAAGAAAAAAAAACATCCAGCAGGGCAGGAGACCTGATGTCTCTGCTGCAGTTCAGTAGCATTTACAGGTCTTCCCTTCCCTAGCCCATAGCTGGACAGTAAAGTGAAAAGCAGCAGATGGATGAGCTTACCTCTCTGTCAGTTAACTCTTTCCCTCTTTTAGCCTATCCTTGCATTACAGTACACACGATTGGCAATCTATGTTGCTTCTTCTTCTATTTTGAGCTGTGCTTAACAGTCCCTGTTCCACTCTAGTGCCAATATGATCTGCTGGGTGCTGGTCTTTGGCCTATTTCATTGGCCAGGGAAGGACATCTCTTCTGTGCATGTGCAGGTGTCGGTCATCCCGCAACACAGGAACTGCAGTGACCTAAGCTGAGCTGCACATGCGCAGTTTAGTTTATATGCTGGAGAAGACGGCAGGCACGTAGGTGTATTTTATTGCAGAACAGACCTTGCATGTCTCTTCTGCAATAAAAAGAGCCTGCCTTTTAGTTCAGCTTTAAAGGGGTTGTAAAGGTTCTTTTTATTTTTTATATAACAAACATGTCAAACTTGCCTCCACTGTGCAGGTCATTTTGCACAGAGTGGCCCCGATCCTGGTCTTCTGGGGTCCCTCGGCAGGTGTCTCGGCTCCTCCCCGCAAGAGCTAACCCCTGTTCTGGGAAGCGCTCTCCCAAGGGGGTGCGATACAGTGGCGGCTATAGCTGCCAATCGTATCACTCAGCCCGCCCCCTGGCGCGCCGTGTCATTGATTCGATTGACAACAGTGGGAGCCAATGGCTGCACTGCTATCAATCTCCAATGAACAACCGAGAACAGCAGAGAAGACGGATGAGGAGCCAGCGCATTCACGATGCGGGACTTTCGAGGGCACAGGTAAGTAAACCGGGGGGGCTTGTAAGCATCAGATGTTTTTTCACCTTATTGCATAGAATGCATTAAATTGGAAAAACGCAAAGCTTTAACCCCTTCAACCCCACACATTTAGATATTTATTGGTCTGAAATATGACCTTTGCAGAATCTTTACAGTCTACACAGAGTACAGTTGGCACACAGGTCCTATGGCATGATATTTCAACTGAAAAACAAGTTCTGTTGCTGGGAAATAAGATTATTTTTCAATGCAATTTATTTTTCATATAGTCATATGGAAACCATTTAAAACTACTGTGTTGCTTTTCTAGTTTTCCACTTTCTTTGTTGGCAAGCGCCACTAGCAGTTTATAGGTTGACATGCAGGAACCGTTCAGATACTGACAGTCTAGATGGGGGAGTTCAAGCATGCGCTGCATTTTTTTTCTTTTTTCTTATATTGGTTCTCTCCGGATAGCTTCACAAAGTCGCGCAGAGGTCTCAAACCCAGATATCCGTGTGACATCAGGGCTGTATGGAGCGGCCATGAAAGCTGTGAGATTTTAGTGGGGGAAGGGAGGAAGGCCAGAGGGAAGCAAGAGAAGCAGCACAAGCTGATAACATCTAATTGCTATATTGATCTGTCTTGGAGCCAGTATGAGAGCCGGAGGGTGATTGAGATGTGTATCCCCTTCCTATTCAGATGCCAGGGACTGGCTGATATTATTTATTTACCACCGACACAGCTAAAATGAACAAAGCTGAATCGCTGACGCTCCTCATCGGTTCTGCAGAGCTTACACTTTATTTGAATTTCTCTGTGCTGAGATTGAAGACTCCTAAGCATTTTATGAGAAAAATAAATGGGCTGCTGCTCTGTTTTAAAAAGCTATCTTGTAAGTCACTAACCTAGAACAGGTATACTGATCGAGTTCTCCTATTAATGTACTGGCTTCATACTTCTCAGTTCAAAAAAGTTTCTGAAGGCCACCTAAAAGGTTTCCCCATTGGATTGTGCTTCCCGCCATTTTGATTCACACTTCTTCTGGCCCGAAGCCCACCCACTCACATATTCCTGACCAGTCCAGCTGCATTTTAACACTGTAATGCATAACTCATTCACCAGTACATCTTTCTTACCTAAAAGCAGTCAATGACATGACATCCTGACTGAAGTCTCCAGTGTGGAACACTATACTTCTGTTAGACGATTCCCTGACCATAGTCTCTTAGTGCAGAAAACTGTGTACGGTCCCACTGTATCTTTGCAGCCATCTTTCTAGGTGTTAGTCTCTTTCATGGGTGGTTCACATTTGGGTGGTCCCTTACCACACACATAGGGGGTGCTACTCACTTAGGCCCCAAGGCCTTTCTTAACCAAACCACATGACTTGCTAGATGAAGGTCAGAGGCTGGTTTCTCCATCTCCCCTATGTGTCCTCCTCTGGTTACCCTAACAATTTAGGCCTTCTGTTTCTCCTCCCCAAGTTGTCTAAGATCCTTATGCAGCAGGGAACAGAGGGTATGTATACACAAATATTTTGCTTTTCATTTCGTTTTTAAACTGAATGGGTTGTTTTACAAGGTGAGGGTTCACATATATTTTAAACGTATATTTAAATTTGGACTCATGTTTCTGGTAGATAGAGAGATTGATAGATGGAGAGATAGAGATAAGATGACCATCAGAATATTTAACTAGCAATTGTTATTTAAAATGATCTTGCGCTGATTGAACTGCTACTAAATGTGTACTGCTGGTATCTCTAGGTGCCTGTATGGCTGTTCTGCTGAGCACCTGCACCCCCAAATGGTAGGAAGCATCTCTCTCCAAACATTGAATGACATTTTCACTGCAAGCACTGAAAAAATGCCCATCATAATGAGATGAAGGAATTCTGCAAGAGCTACTGACCACAGTTGACACAGAAATATACTGCTATTTCAGTGGCGGCTGGTGCTCAACATTTTGGGGGGGGGGGGGGCGCAAAGGAAAAAAAAATTGCAGTCTCACTGTGCCCAAACGCAGCCACTGTTCCATGCCATCAGACGCAGCCACTGTGCCATCAATTTGCACCACTGTGCCATGCCATTAAATGCAGTCACTGTGCCATCAATTTGCACCACTGTGCCATGCCATTAAACGCAGTCACTGTGCCATCAATTGTCACCACTGTGCCATGCCATTAAACGCAGCTACTGTGCCATCAATTCACACCACTGTGCCATGCCATTAAACGCAGTCACTGTGCCATGCCATCAAATGCAGTCACTGTGCCATCAATTCGCACCACTGTGCCATGCCATTAAACGCAGTCACTGTGCCATCAATTGTCACCACTGTGCCATGCCATTAAACACAGTCACTGTGCCATCCATTGTCACCACTGTGCCATCCATTGTCACCACTGTGCCATGCCATTAAACGCAGCCACTGTGCCATCCATTGTCACCACTGTGCCATGCCATTAAACGCAGCCACTGTGCCATCCATTGTCACCACTGTGCCATGCCATTAAACGCAGCCACTGTGCCATCCATTGTCACCACTGTGCCATGCCATTAAACGCAGCCACTGTGCCATCCATTGTCACAACTGTGCCATGCCATTAAACGCAGCCACTTTGCCATCAATTGTCACACATGTGCCCTTTAATGGTCGCCGCTGTGCCAATGGTCGCCGCTTTGCCAATTGTCCCCACTGTGCCCTGTAAATTGCTTCCCCCCCCGCCCGACACTTACCTTTACTGGAGTCAGGCATCCACGTCCCACGATGTCTACTCCCACCCTCGATGACTGACAGGCGTCTCAGCCAATCATGTTACCGGAACCGGACAACCTGATTGGCTGAGACGCCTGTCATCTTATCCAAGGGGCGTACAGTCTGTGCACTCCGAGAATAAGCTTCCGGGACCCGAGAGCTGTCCTGGGAATGCCTATCAGAGCTGTTGGCTCTGATAGACATTTCCATACAGCCAACCAGCTGGCGTTATTCAGATAGCCGGACATGAGCGCCGACCATCTGAATAACAGCGGCAGCGGCGATAATAACATAGATTCGTGCAATGCATGAATCTATGTTATTAGACTCAGTGGCGGTAAGAGGCAGAGGGGGCGGCGCTCCAGCGCCCTCTATGGACGAACCGCCACTGTGCTATTTGGAGATTTAGGGGTGCTACACTGAGTATCATATCTGGGGTGTAGACACCTGGAGGATTCTGCAGAACAAGTATCAGATTAGTTAGAATACACCATCCCCCTCCTTCATGGTTTATATTTTAAAATTATTCTAGCATAATTATTCATAGTTATCATTTAAAGTAATGTGGTCATATAGAATCCAATAGAGTTTACCACTAAAGATTGAAATTATTTATTCAAATTAAATAGGGCTCTTTCATGGTGTAGTGGGACAAAAGCAGTAGAAAAAAAGTTATTACCGTATTTGCCGGTGTATAAGGCGACCGGGCGTATAAGACGACCCCCTAATTTTACTGTTTTTTAAGATTTTTTGCCTGTACTCACTATGTAAGACAACCCCCCATCCAAGGTTTCCGACGCTTTATATTTCTTACTTCTGGAGCCATATTCTTTTTCCTCCTTGCTGGAGCCATATTCTTCTTCCTTCTTGCTGGAGCTGGAGCCAATCACGGCGAGCAATGTATTCTATTAATGAATAGAAACTGTATGTAGCCAGCTCGGATTGGCAGAGGTTGTTCATTTCATTGGGGATTGGCTAAGCGGTATATACTATATTACCGCACATCCAGCAGGCATCCGAGTAGCTGACCTAGCGTATAAGACAAGTGTAAAAGGTAGTCTTATATGCCAGCAAATACAGTACTTTGGGATTTTTCAGGAAAAAAATTAACTACCGTAAAGCAATGGAATGGAAGCTAGCAAATGTTTTAGGTAAAATATTGTCAATTTCTTACATCTGGAGGCCTATGGTATTTATATAACCTTGTCATACAGCAATTCTTACCCAAATATCCCGACATACTTGCATTTGACCCGTAAGCTTTACAGTCCTAAGTTGTGACTAATACAGTAGTCTAGAAGTGTTTTACTTGAGATGTATTAAAAATGTGTTTGGGGTTAGAGTATCAGTATCAGATTTACTATTCAGTTATGAAACTCTATATTTTTTGGGATTCGAATCCAAGATTTTCACACTGGCTCCAAGCACTGTCTCTTCTGAAAGATTGTGCAGTCCTGTCATAGGTAGCAGATAGATAAGGCAGTTGGTCCTTAATAAGACTTAAGCCTCTGTGACTATAGATAATACCTAGATGGCTTTAATTCAGGATTTGCTTGACGTCCTTTATTATCTTCTAGGGTACAATATTACAATAACTACCTTTTTAGATTTTAGATCTTATAAGCACTGGGCAATAATAGTGGCTCATCATGTAGAAAGTTGATAAGGTTTCATAAATGTGTGCGTTCAATATTGCTTATGTATTTGTATAATACACAGCTCAAAATAGAATAACAAAATCTTACAGGTTCATTAAAAAAAAGTTGGACAGAGTAGATACAAAGAAAAGAGATCAATTTAATGTGATTGTAAAGTAATTAAAAAAAAAAAAAAAAAAAACAACAAACATGCCATACTTGCCTTCTCTGTGTAATGGTTTTGCATAGAGCAGCCCAGTTTCTCCTCTTCTGGGGTCCCTTGCTCATGGTGGTGGCTGGTGCTCAAAATCTTTGGGGGGGCGTGCAAACAAACTGGAAAAAAAAAAAACATCAAGCGCAGCCACTGTGCCCATCAAACGCAGCTACTGTGCCCATCATTTGCCCCCACTGTGCCCCATCATTTGCTAACAGTGTGTACCCCATCAATTTCTGCAAGTGCGTCCCATCAATTGTCGCCAGTGTGCCCCATCAAATGCTGCCAGTGTGCCCCCCGCCCGACAATTACCTGTCTTTGCGCTCTCCACCACGCTCCGAGACCTCCATGTCTTCTCCCGTCCTCTTCCCATTATCTCTGATATGATTGGACGCCTGATAGGCATCCAGTCACAGCGCCTGTCATTTCAGCCATTTAGGCGACAAAGTACCCAGACCTGAGCACCTGAGAGGTGGGTCAATGCTAGAGAAGCGATTTATTCGCTTCCCTAACACAACACTGTGTAAACAGAAAAAGCACAGCATTGTGCCCGCTGTTTACCAATTTGGAAGCCTATTAGAGCCCACGGCTCTAATCAGTCACTTCCAAAAAAAAAAATGCTGCTGTAATTCAGATGCCTGGCCCCCGACAAGGGGCCAGACATCTGAATAGGGTGAGGCAGTGGCGACAATAGATAGATTAATGCAATGCAAGCTAGCCTTGCCTAGCCCTATGTACACACAGCCATTCAAAAGAACCCCCGTTCTTTTGAATGGCAAGAACGCGGTGACGATATCAGCTATGACAAACATGCGCTCGCCACATTCAATGCCGTCGCGGCCATCTTGCTACACCCTACACTACCCTTGTATGCTACTGCGCATGCATTGAAGTCTTCTCGAGCATGCACGGGTACAGGGTAAGCATACAAGCCTCGTACACACTCGTGGTTTTCTCGTCAGGAAACATTGCAGAGATTCCTGACGAGAAAAATAGAGAGCAGATTCTCTATTTTTCTCGTCGAGATTCCCGGCAGTTTTCCCGACGAGAAACCATAAAAACCAGGAAAAAGTTCTCCCAGCAGCTTTCTTGCCGAGAAAACCGTGCATGTGTACGAGGTTTTCCTCCTTGATAAAAGCTTTAAACTGCACGACTATTCTGCATTTATCAGCGTTTTTGAGCCATAAGCTTTTGTGATAGTATAGTTTTTCTAAAAATGGCTACAGCTAAGAATAAAACTCATTCTACAGCTAATGCTACTGATGCTTTTATAACGTCCAGTGTGCATGAGGCCATAATATCGATGGCTCGAGTCCTGGGCTTTTTGTTGAGCTTTGTTCACAGCTTGGTATCTAGAGCCCAAGTGGCGATGCTGTGCTCAAACGTGTTTACCAGCGGCATGGGTAGGAATAACTGGCGCTATTTTTCTTCTGACAAGAAGTTAGCTATTCTAATCTAGTTCTTCGGACTTCTACGCAATTTTATGTTAAGCTGGCCACACAATTAAATGTTTTATTCAATCAGCCTGTTGAGCTAAAATAAATGAGAGGATTCCCTCATCCACACATTTAATGTGGATGGGGGAATCCTTCCCGATTTTGTATTCTGACAGCAGGGTGCCCTCCCCACTGTCAGAATACAATGAACAATGTTGCTGGCTATAGCCTGCGACACTGATCGTTCAGGAAAAAACAGACTGGCTGGTTGAACAGAAGTTTACAACTTTTGTACAACAAGCCTACCCCATACATGGATCGAAATGGGACTGATTGAATTTCGATCCATGTGTGGCCAGCTAAAAGCTTCCCGCCTGAAGTAGGCTGGATTTTTCTTCTGCTTTCCTCTGTGCTGAGGATGTAGTAGATAACACCAGGGAAAAGTTGTGTGAGCAGTTTGCCTGTTATCTTTAGGAAGCATGAGATTAGCAGGTGATAAGACTCTAGGTGCAGTGCTGGCTGGAGCTCAGAGGTTTTATCTAGAGAGAGATGAGCTGAGCACAAGGATCACTTTAATCTTAATTGGAGAAGACATACAAAAGGATGAGGCAGGCTGGGCTTCCTGACATAGGCAGGCCAGAAAGCTGCAGGTTTGCACATTAAACACAGATTTAGAAGCTTCCCTAAGCGGCTCGAGGTGTCTCTGTAAACAAGCACAATCCTGACCATCCACTTTAGCTAATTTGCCCAGCCCAGAGGGGGAGAGAGATAGACATTGCACCTGCCCTCCTCTGATAACACATGTCCTTTTTCTTATGGCTCTGTGTTTGCACACACCTGTCTCTTTAACCACGGCTCCATTGCATCCCGCACTGAGGAACTCTTTCCTTTCTGGTAATGTCCTGACTTGTACATAATAATGATGCATAAGTTAGCTATGATTGTTTTATTGCAGTGGTCTTGTGTCTAGAAGTGTTCCTACATATCCATGCTGTGTATGTATGTATGCATGTATATCTATCTACGTGTGTGTGTATACAATATATATATATATATATATATATATATATATATACACACACATTTTTTCAATTTATTTTAAAGTTTTTTTGTTTTTTCTTTAAATAGTTCAATCCATGTTCAAATCATAGTAACACAAGCCAGCCAGCCAGAACTTGTTAATCATGGAGTAATGGTTCTGATCACTTCCTGTTATTTTCCTGATGATTTCTAATTGTACTATTAAGCAAGCTCATAGACACCTGTATAGCTCTTGAGGATCAACCACATTCTGGATTCTTAGTACTTTGGATTACTGATTTATATGGCACAGTTAATTGTTAATATTTACATTTTGTTGTCCGTAAAGCCTTTGTCACATCCAGTTTGATCAGATTATCTATAAATATGAATAGTGTAGAGCAGTGCTTTTAGAAAATGTAGGGCATGTATGTTTATATGTTTGATATTTATGTACAGTATGTTAGTGTTAGAGATTTATTGGATAATATAAATCTCTGCCCTTGCATCCTCCTGACTTGTCATACATTTTATGAGACATACATTTAGCTAGTCGGTCTCTAGACTTTTGGTTTTTCTGCAACATTTGTGATTTTCTTAGGAAAAAAAAAAGTTTCGGAGGTGCAAGGCTACTTTTACAATAAATCCAATGCATTGATAGCTCTTTATTAGAATAAAAATAGCAGACCATATTTAAAAATAGCAATGAAAATGAAAACGTGTACTGCTGCCAATACTATTACTTCTGGAGTCTTATGCCCTGTACACACGATCGGTCAAACCGATGAGAACGGTCTGATGGATTTTTCCATCAGTTAACCGATGAAGCTGACTGATGGTCAGTCGTGCCTACACACCATCAGTTTAAAAAAAACGATTGTGTCAGAACGCGGTGACGTAAAACACAACGACGTGCTGAAAAAAATGAAGTTCAATGCTTCCAAGCATGCGTCGACTTGATTCTGAGAATGCGTGGATTTTTAACCGATGGTCGTGCCTACTAATGATCGTTTTTTTTCCGATCGGTTAGGTATCTATCGGTTAAATTTAAAACAAGTTTAAATTTTTTTAACCGGTGGATAAATAACCGATGGCGCCCACACACGATCAGTTTGGTCTGAGGAAAACGGTCCATCAGAGCCTTTTTATCGGTTTGACCGATCGTGTGTATGCGGCCTAAAATGACAGGCAGCATTTGATTGGTTGTTGAAGGTAGCACCCCAACCTTCTTTCAGCTAGCACAGTTAACTAGGTACAAAATGCCTGATGAGATCTGTAGCATTATACTCCATGACACAAAGTACATGATATTTCTGCACTTTCAGAGAAAATTGTAAAATACATCTAACAAACCCATGCATTTTGAGAACCCAATGGGGTGTAATCTGTTTTTCATTTGCTGGGGGATGATGGAAAAACTCATAATGTGTTCACACCAGCACATCTAATAGTGATGCAGGATATCCTGGTCTCACCTGTGAGGCAGAACAGCACAGCTTGTTTGTTTAATGCTGAATTAGGCGGCACATGACAACCCAGAGGACATTGTACACCGTGTCATCATTTTATAGTGAGGGAGGAGGTGTGAGTGTTCCTTTTGAAATCCATTATTAATCTGTATCTAAATCTTTGCCAGAACAGGTTATAGAATACAGGTCCTGAGCATTGTGGAGCACATGTCCTACCTTTCCTATTTCAGCCTGTTCCTGCTGATGTTTCAAAATTTAAGCTCCTGACCTGAGTTTGCGATACAAGACTTATAGGATCTTGAAATTGGGATTCTTCCATCTAATTTGACTTTCACACACCTACATTGTTGCTTGTTAAATGCTTTGCTTTTTCTTAAAGTCCTAGGCCCTGTACACACGATCAGACATGTCTGATGAAACTGCAAACTGCAGACCAGTTTGATGGTGTGTACGGCCCATCAGACCGTTGTCCGTCAGACCAAAGTTTTAAAACGTGCTTTAAAACCTGTCTGATGGAACCTGTTCGTCGGACAGTTCGATGGTTAGTACACGAAAGCATCGGACCAAAAACCCGCACATGCTCAGAATCAAGTCGACGCATGCTTGGAAGCATTGAACTTCGTTTTTTCATCACGTCGTTGTATTCTACGTCACCGCGTTCTGGTCTGATCGGATTTTGGTCCAATGGTGTGTACGCACATCAGATCATCAGACAAGTTCAGAGTTGTCTGATGAAACCGGTCCGTCAGACAAGTCTCATCAGACATGTCTGATCGTGTGTACAGGGCCTTAGAGGACAATTTGATACAGACTCTGGGATCTTTCAGTTCAATATGGAATTACGTGGGCATTTAAAGAGGAAAGGAAATGTGATTTGCATTGCATTCAATACAGAAACCTGAGAGACTGGTGGAATATTTTAGAATTATTCTCACCCTGTTTTTTTGCAACTCTTACTAATATCATGCCTTTATTCTGGTGAAGACTACCTACATGGGTAGCCATGGTCAGTATAGAGAGACAGGAATTAATGGTGGTTGCTGCTTGATTGTATCATTTGTAAGATAACATGAAAGATCCAGGATCACCCTGTTATTGTTGAAGTCACAACTGACCTGAGACACATTTGTTGATTGACGCTAAAAATTCTCCCTTGCTCCTTGGCTGAATTGACCACAATGAGATTTTCAGAGGTGCTTGAAAATTTCTGTGACCATTTGCAAACACTATCATCAACAAGCACTGACTGTCGTGGTCTGCAAGCCTCTAAACGTAGGTAAAGTAGGAAGAATGAGAGAACTTTGTAAGAATTGGCTATGTGGTCTGAGGGAGGAGTGCCCCTTTACATTGGTTTATGCAATTACATATATGGGTTTTGCAAGCTCACATAGGTGTTCTTGTTTTCTGCTTCTGAAACCGATAATCCCAACTAAGGAGGAAATGGATTTGTGCTTCCTGGTGCAGGAACACAGTGAATTAATTGCTACCTTGCTGTCCATGTTTAAGCAAACCCAAGACCACTGTCATAAGGAATGTCGTGCCTAATATTTTGAAACAAAAAAAAGTTTTTTCCCTATCCCTCGTTAAAGTTAGATTGTTAGCTCTTGTGGCAGGTGATTGATTTTTATTTTTGTTCCTTTGCTGCTATCCCTGTACTTGATGAGATGGATGTGGCGCTTGGCTATCTGTGCAATCAGCGTGACAGGAATGTCAGCTTCACCTGACTCTGTGGATGCAGCTGCACGGCAGGGCGTGAAAAGCTCACCCCACTGCACACAGGAGAGAAGCGCTGAGACACGTTGACAAGGGGAAAGCTAGCTATGAAAAAACAGAGGCAGAGTGAGTGATAAAACCAGACATTCACAGCATGGAAAGCGGAAAGCAAGGAGAGCTACAGAATGGATGCCTGTGACATATACTCCAATAAAGTGCATGCTTAACACATTTTCACAGGATAAAGCGAATGAGCTGCTACAGGGATTTGTTTGGTAAATACAGTCAAGGGGATTGTGGTACTGAGACCGTGTTAGGTACAGATAGTCTAATTAGTGCCGGTACTGACAGTCCCAGCCCTCTTGATGAAATGGAATAATACCAGTAGACCTCTCTGAGTAAGGCGTTCTGATTGGCTATGTAGTTGCATCAATAGGGATTAGTCAGCTTTCAAGGTTCTACTATTGCATATTTACCAATTGTCAATGGTTGAATGGAGAACTCTGGACACAACAAAAATATTTCCATCATTCAAACAGTTAAGAAATTCTGCTTCCTAAAATGCACCACATCTAAGGTCTGGTAATCTGCAATAAGTTCAGTTTAAGTTTAGATATAATTTAAAGGTATATTCAAAGTAATGCACTCAGAAAAACTATAATAAGTGGATTGCATATGCAATATGCCGGCTCCCACAGGCTATTTCTGTAACTGAAATTGTGCTCTACTGAGAACTATGAGTCCCTCATAAGTGGGGGGACTTAAATGAGTTGTAAAGGCAGAAAGTTTTCTATCCTAATGCATTCTATGCATTAAGATAACAACATTCTGTGTGTAGTCAACGCCCGCCCCCCTACCAGCATCACCTAATTATCTTCTTGAGCTTATTCTCTCTCCAGGGATGTCCACAATCCCCTCGGCCGTCCAGTACACTCCTCCTAATTGGCTGAAACAGAGCAGTTGTGCTATTGGTTCTCTTAGCTGTCAGTCAAAGTCAGTCAGCCAATCAGGGGACAGGGTCAGAGCTCCATGTCTGAATGGATACACGGAGCTCTGACTCGGCTTGGGTGACCCCTATAGCAAGCTGCTGACTGTGGGGGTACTCAATGGAGGGAGGAGCCAGGAGCAGCAAAGAGGGACCCGAGAAGACGAGGCTTCAGGAGATCCAGGCTGCTCTGTGCAAAACCAACTGCACTGAGGAGGTAAGTGTAACATGTTTGTTTTTTTTATTTGATTTTTTCAACAAGCCTTTACAATCACTTTAAAGCAGTGGTTCTCAACCTGGGGGCCGGGACCCCCTCTGGGGTCACATGATGATTTGCCAGGGGTCACCAAATCCTGGGCTGTTCCTAAAGCCTGCACTGTTCTCCCAGGAAGGGGGATAAGAGGGGGAAGAATAAAGAAAAAGTAAAAAAGAGAGCAAGAAAGACAGTAAGAGGGAGGGGTGGGGACAAGGAATTAGGATAGAGAGAGATGAAAGAGAAAGAAAGGAGAACAAAGAGGAAGAGTGGTACATCCTAAAATGTACTATAAGGGGTTTTAATACTGTATGAGTGGAAGGCACTCAGGAAGCACTAAATGTCCATGGGTTAGGGGCGCACATTACTTGTCTTGCCTTGGGTGCTTTCAACCCACGCTATGAAAATAATTTTACTGTTAGGGGTCCCCACAACTTGGGAAATTTTATTAAGGGGTCACGGCAATAGAAGTTTGAGAACCACTGCTTTAAAGCTTATCACATTCATCAGTGTACCTGAAAAAAAAAGCTATAGATTCACTTTAATACTTAAATAATATTATCTGTAATCAGAAAGCAAGACATACCGATACACAGAGCTGATAAAATCCCTAGAAAGTAATATGATCTGCTCCCAACTTTGGTTCTGCAGTCCAAGTTTCCAGAAGGCTGCCCCTGTTTGTTGCCATGAAGCCCAAATCATGTACCTTGGAACAAAATGTGGCATGTGAAAAGTCCATCTTTATTTTTAAAATTATATTTTTTTGTATTGTATTTCTAACAGATGTCAGATTTTATCAGGTGGCAGCTATGTGCTGTATGGTATCCAGGCTTACCAGCTTGGGGTTCAGAGCACAGAGGGACTGAGCTGCAGTTCTACTGTACAACGCCTCTGTGTTTCTCTGAAGCCCTCTTCAGGCAGATAACTGAAGGATAACTCATGTAAGTGTGTCAAAAATCTTGCTGGCATGTCTGTGTCTGTTCATTTATTCCGCTGATTCTTCTCTTGCTCCCTCCAATGGATCACATTGCCACCTTTTATTCCGCAGCCTCCCTGGCCTCAGCCTGATTGTCAGTTGTGATGTCTAGAGATGACAGGGTGAGAGGTAAACATCCACCTTTTATGCCGTCTCCTTCCACTATTCAGCCACTTTACTCTGCTGTCATATTCCTGGCAACCTTTTACCTCTTTCTCACTGATGGACATGCTGGGCCCACGTTTACATTCACAAGGATTAATTGAATGAACTAGTGTTAAGGTCTTTAAAATATGACAGTTCTGTGACCCTTGCAAGCAAAGTTGGTAGTTTTTCAAATATCATGACAATATAATATCACAAGATGAGTAAAGGGTGTGAGCTGGGATCATTGTGACACTACTCCGTCCTTCCTGGTCTAGACTCTTGCAGCCTGTCTTAATTATTTTTCTTGGGTCTGCTACTATATAGTCATTTTGTAAATGTTTGCAATTAAAAAGAATAAAGGCAGTGACTAAACCCTGTATGTTGGTATTGAATACAGATATAAACATTGGAGATAGATTGCAGCATGAAAAAAAAAACAACAAAATGGCAAATTACATGAAAGCAGAGGTCTGAATTGGTTGTACTAAGATTTGGGTTCTAACCCCTCGGATGTGCTTACAATTTCCAAGTCTGTAGACCTGATCTTAAAAGAGTCTCCCCATGGCTTCCAGAAGCGTAGTATTACCTTCTGCGCCTGTAGAATGATTAATATGTCCTTGCTCTCACATAACTGAAATACATTAAACTTTTATTGTTTTCCTTGGACCACATATATCAACACAAGTGTTCAAGATGCTGGTGGGGCATGCAGTTGAAGCAAATATGTGCATGTGGTTTTTCTACAGAGCCGGGCCTGTATATGGCTGTTTGGATGTCACACTCTTCTATGCCATTGTCATTTTGTGCATATTCCATCCTTCAGATATGTACATGTAGCTTCCTATACGCATGAATGTGTGTGTGTATAGACAATTGATCTGTATGCTTGAACCATTTTTAACCCAACTATGTTTGTGTGTATATTATAAGCACATTTATTAGTCTGTAAGAAGTCAAAGTACGTATGCATGCACACAAGAGTTTGAAGGAGTGTATAAATAAATAGGCTACAAATCATATTAGGGCCCAAAAAAATGGTATGGTGGGGCCTAAAAAATATAATGGTTCTTCCAGTGAAAGACATATCTAACCTTGGGATCTCAAAGGCATTGAGGCTCAAGGCTAGGAAACATCCTGATTAGCTGGCCTTATGCAATAATAATAATTGAATTCACATCACTGAGATACATTTAAAACAATTGAGTTTTTTTATAATTGCAACCAACTAAAATTCTGCTTTCAATTCTCTAGCACAGGCAAGCCAATTTCTGATGAGTGTTATGGATAACACCATAACTTTATATTTACTCCAGGGCATACAGGTTAGCTGTAGGCCTGTATAGGCGGTCCCTGGGTTACAAACAAGATAGTGACTGTAGATTTGTTCTTGAATCACATTTATTTGTAAGTCGGAACAATATATTTTTAAGTGTAACTTCAGCCTGTGCAGTGATGTGGAATGTTTCAGGCGCTTTTGAGCATGCAGCCGTGTTAGCGGGATAGCTGGTTGGCGGTATATGGAACCTGCATAGAGCACAAATGGCGGGCAGTGATGTCACACCATCTCAGTTCATAGGTAGGAGTGATTCGCAACTCGGATGTTCATAACTCAGGGACTGCCTGTACTATACATTTGTACAAGTCACCTATTTCTACAGTCTTTGTTTAAGGCCCCTTTCACATTGCGGCGGGAGCTGCACTGGCGGTATAGCTCCGCTAAAAATAGCGGCGCTATACCGCCGGAATTGGCGCGAGTTGGGCCGCTAGCGGTGCGGTATTCCCCGCTAGCGGCCGTGAAAAGGTTAATACCGCCCGCAATGCGCCTCTACAGAGGCGCATTGCGGGCGGTATTGAAGCAGTTTGCCATTCTTTTCAAGGGGAAGGAGCGGTATACATGCCGCTCCTCTCACCACTCCAAAGATGCTGCTGACAGGAGATTTTTTTCTCTCCCCCCAGCGCATTGCCTCAGTGTGAAAGCCCTCGGGCTTTCATATTGAGGATTCAGTGAAGGAGTTTTTCAGGCGGTATAACAGCGCTATTTTTAGCGCTGTACCGCCTGAAAAACTCCTCAATGTGAAAGGGGTCTAAGTTAAGCCAAAACTATTTCTTTTGCTTTATTAGAACACCTGTCGGTTTTTGTCACTGTCTGAGCCCTCGTTAGGGAGATTGACCCTCTCCATTTGTCCTGTTTACCGTCATCAGCAGCTAAAGGGGGAAACAAATCCCACCTTTAGTGGTTGACATGAGAACAGTAATACAGGGGAAATCTTCCAATGGGGGTCTGGTGACCCTGGGATTTCCTCACTTTGGAGGGATTTCTCCCATTTCCTGTTTTGGCTAAGGGACAGGAAGTGAGGGAAATCTCCCCTATAAGACACATATGGCAAAAATAAAATGTGACAATGGTAATAACCCACGCTTACTCTATGCGAAAAAAATAAATACAAAAAAATGCACTTAAAAAAAAAAAAAATCAGATTGTGATGTTATTAATGAATGAGCTAAACTGCTTTTATTGATTGCGTTGAGCGTTAGTTCTATAATTTTTAAATAGCTGAGTTCTCATTAGCATGATTTTCTTTCCTTCTACCATGAGTGCAAGGAAAGAAAATTGCTCAATTTCCCCATCAATGATCAATGATGGGGGAATCTCTTCCGCAGCACTAGGAAGCATCCCCGTTGGCAGAACACAATGATTACCGTTTGTGGCTATAGCTGCAGGCAGAAATCAAATTTTAAAAATCCGACAAGCTGGTTGTACCCAAATAGGGGGGCGGGGCTCGGTGTCTGAATGGATACACGGAGCTCTGACTCGGCTTGGGTGCCCCCTGTAGCAAGCTGCTGGCTGAGTGGCACTCAAAGGAGGGAGGGGCTCTGAGCAGTAAAGAGGAGGATCCAGACTGCTCTGTGCAAAAACAACTGCACAGATAAGGTAAGTATAACATGTTTGTTATATATTTTTTCTTTTTTTAAACAAGCCTTTACAATCACTTTAATTGGCAGTCAAATTCCCAAGCCTACCAGTTATTGGTTGAACTTGATAGACTTGTGATTTTTTTTTTTCAACACAACTATGTTGCAATACGGCAGTCATCAATGAAAGCAACGTAATGCACATTGTATGGAGATTTTTGCAGCCAATTGCAGCAATCCCCACAGCCAGTTGCACAAGAATTGTTTCTATAGTTTAGCCCACACTGTTCTCAGACCCTTAGTCTGAATGTATCTTATCACCTTTACACCAGAGACTGAATTATCCCTTTCTTCCTTTTCACTCTTTTTTGGAATCTATTTTTCTTTACTTTATTCTTTGTCATCTTTTATTACTCGCTCTGTTTATGTTTCCCTTGCCCCGTTTCTTTTATATGGTTGTTATTATTCCCTCTCTCTACACATTCACTCCCTCCCCTCTTCTCCTGTGTATTTGCTTCGCACCCCCTCATTTTTTCCCACCCTCTCTCCGTGGTCCTCAGGAAGGAGACAGTTTGAAAGCTTTCCGCTTCGCTCTGGGCAGAGTCTCCGCTTTCCGAGCCAATCAGTGGCAGCTCTTCAACCCCAGTGGGGCTCGGCAAACATTAGATCAATAAGTTATTAGCACCATTCTGTCAGCTGTAATGTGGAGATTGATTGTGCGGCAGGCCCTGGTTTGCTGGCTGCCACTTCCCCTGCCTGATGAAGATGACAGATTAAGGGAATAAGAGAAAGGAATTAAGAAGTCTGTGCCGTCAGACGTGTCACAGACAGGAGATACGGCGGCCTCTCTAAGCGTTTGTGCCAAAATCTGCCGTGTGCACTTTAGGGGCACTTCACACAGTGATAGGCTCAGTGGCAGAGCTCTCTAAAGTCACTTTGGTTAAGTGCTGCATCATTAACTGGGCACAGGCAAGATATGCCACTGCCGCCTTCTAATGCTGCTTCCTGTAGCTGTGTTTGCCCTGCAGGTTGCTGTTTAATAGCAGAGAGAGCTCCAGAGAGGAGGAAAGGGAATGAGAAGACGGCGGCAAAAAGTAACAGCCAAAGAGACAAAGGGGAGAAAAAGAGATATCTAGATCAAGGGGAATAGGATAAAGGGAATAGACTGAAGAAGACAAAGAGAAATCATATGGGATGCTGGGGAAGGGAACATAGCTTCTAGCCGGAGCGCTGTTCCCGCTGATTTGTTTAACATACTAATGCAGGTCTCGAGTCCATGCTTTATCTAAATTTAAGTGCCTTGGTGTCTTTATCTCAATGAATTCACATTCTTCCAAACTTCGGGTATTTATCAGAATTTTTGCCCTATTTATTAAAGTTTATCTAAAGCCAATTTTTTTTTTATGTTTGCATAGAGTAGGGAATGCTTGGAATTGGTCAGGTTTTTATTGATGTTCCTACTGGAAAGCTTCACTCTCTGTATTTGGCCTTATATTCATTGTTACCAGGAATAAAGTGCTGAAAAATCTTCCAGTGGGATCACCTGTTGTGATGACATGTGCCTAAAGGCCCATAGACACGATTGGACTTTTTAACAACGGTCCAACGGACGTGTTTTATCGGACAATCCCATCATGTGTATGATCCATCGGACAATTGTGTTCGCTGTGAATGCTCTCAAACTTTTCGCCAACAAATGTCCAATGGAGGATAATCTGATCGTGTGTACACAAGTCCATGGACTAAAGTCCAAAGTACAAACACGCATGCTCAGAACCAATGCTAAACATCCGCCAACAAGAAGTTGCCTAAAGGGTGGCAGTAAAGAGCTGAAAAACCACTTGATTTGGTGAAAGTTAAAAATGTACTGCCCTTTCACTGTCTGGTTAGAAGGCTGGGGATGAAGAGAGAACACCACTATATTCCTTAATTGTAAGAAGTGTCTTCCACCTGACCATGCTATGCGAGCTGTAAATTGACAGCTAAAACAGCTCATATATACTGTATGTATTCCATGTGTGTTTTTAGCAGTTTTCCTGGAGTTTATCTTTGGATATTACAGGTTCAGGCTGTTTTTCCCTATGCATGAAAAAGTACCCTATGTACTACTGTACAGTAATAACACATATGCGAAAGATGAATTTCAAAAGTGCCGGCACCCTGTGAGTTAAGTCCAAGGAGGTGTTAGATATCTCCTGAACTTATCTCTATTGTTTATATCTGACAGGTTTATGGCTCTGAGCATACACTGACAGTTTAGCTTTTCCCAGGAGTGCAATAAAACTGTCAGATGTAAATAATAGAGATAAGCCCAGAAGACATCATGCACCTCCTTGGGCTTAACTCATAGTGTGCCCTCACTTTTTACAAAGAAGCTACATTTCTGCAATTCAGCTTCTAACAGCTCTTGTATAATTGAATGCCTTGTAACTGCCAGGATTCTTTAGAGCTCCTTGTTAAATAAAATAACAGTAAATTTAAGGTTATGTAGTATCTGTAAATGCAAGAGTTATGCCGCGTACACACGGTCGTTTTTTGCGATGAAAAAAAAACGACGTTTTCTGTGAAGTAAAAAACGACGTTTTTGAAACGTCACTTTTCAAAGACAATTTTGCATACACACCATCGTTTTTTCACAAAAAGCGAGATTACGTTCACCACTCTTTTCCATTGAAGCTCGCTTCATAACTAGCTTCTGGGCATGCGCGGGTTGAAAAACGTCGTTTTGAACGACGTTTTTGCTACACACGGTGACTTTTTGTGAAACAAAAAACGACGTTTTGAAAAACGACATAAAAAATTCAAGCATGTTGGAAATTTTTTTTGGTCGTTTTTTTGAAGACAAAAAACGACGTTTTGCCCACACACGATCAATTTAAATGACGTTTTAAAAAACGTAGTTTTTTTTCATCGCAAAAAACGACCGTGTGTACGCGGCATTAAACATTCTCCTAAAGCCAGCCTTTATGTAAAAAACATTATTAAAGGGCAATATCTGTAAAACATGTTTTTTGTCTCTTAAACTCAAGTCTGGAAGAGGCCCCGCTTGGAGAGGTTTATCCCTAATTGAATGCCTTCCCATTTCGGCAATCTGTGCACCAACCTTTGGCTTATCTCACAGGCAGCCATAAGGCTTACACAGTAACAAACAGAGAGCAGAGTTTCACAACAGCTTCTTGTAGGGTTCAGTGTAAGTATTGTTCATCCGTGTATAGAACACAATGCTCTATGAGCAGGAAGCCATGGCAATGGTTCAGAATTCATGTCTGCTGTAGCAAATATATTGTTTACTTGTGGTTAGGTGCAAACGACGCACAAAACATTTCTATGTGAACGCCTTACTTTAAAGTGCCAGCATGCAGCTTTAGCTCTCCGTTACCAAGTGCAGTAGAGACTACTTATCTCAAATGCAAGATAAGTCTATTCAGAGCCACTTGGTGGGGTTACTTTTATAAATACGGAGCTACTCTCTAAGGCTGGGTTCACACTACGATTTTCCTGTCCGTCAGCCGCATACGATTTCAGTTTTGAAAACGTATGGGCCCGTACGGGAAAACGCATACATAGACAATGCATTGCAAATCGTATGCACTCCGGGTGCGTACGATTTGCTGGCAAAACGTTTTTTAACAGTACGCAAAACCGTGTTCGACCACGGTTTTGAGTCCGTTTTTGAAACCGTATGGCAAACGCAACGTTTTTTTTAAACATTAAAGTCAATGGAAAACGCACATATGTGCGGTTCCATACGTATAAACCGTATGCGTTTTTCGTCTGCGCATACGCATTTTCAAAACAAGAAAATCTTTATTTATTAAATTACACTTATTCCAAAAACGTATGCGTTTTTTTAATCAAAACCGGATGGAACCGTACGCACTTTTTGAAACCGTATACGTTTTATAAACGCATACGTTTACGTACGGTTCAATCCGCTTCAGCCGCATACGTTTTTTCATATAAGTCGTATGCAGCTGACGGACGGGAAAATCGTAGTGTGAACCCAGCCTAATGTGCATGTTTCTGTTTGAGCTGAACTAATATATAGTTTTTCTTTAAATTTCAGTAATGTCATTGGTTGTTGGGTTAAATCACCAAATTAGCTACCAATACTGATAAATGGGTAAATACTGATAAATACTGAATGCCAGATATTACAAAATGCTATATAATCCAATTATGTATTCTAGGGTTGTCCCGATACCGATACTAGTATCGGTATCGGGACCGATACCGAGTATTTGCCGGAGTACTTGTACTCCCGCAAATACCCCCGATACTGAAATAGAATACTTCCCCCCCCATATTGCAGCGATGCGTCCCTCATACCTTTTTAGATATGCTGACGCCGCCTCTCTCTGCCGCATACCGCCGTATCCCCCTGCACAATCGCATAGCTTACATTACAAGCATTCATTCTGAATACTTGTAAATGGCCGTGTATTGACACTCCCCTTCTCCGGATTGGAGGGATCCCTCCAATCCCGAGCAAGGGGGAGTGTCTATGCACGAATCCGCGTATAGACACTCCCCCTTGCGTGGGATTGGACGGATCCCTCCATTCGAAGAAGGGGAGTTTTAATACACGAAGCGCGGCCATTTACAAGTTTTTAGAATGAAAGCTTGTAATGCGCTACGCGATTGTGCAGGGGATACGGCGGTATGCGGCAGAGGCGGCATCAGCATATCTAAAAGGTATGAGGGACGCATCGCTGCAATATGGGGGACATACATGGCTGCATATGGGGGACATACATGGCTGCATATGGGGGACATACATGGCTGCATACATGGCTGCATACATGGCTGCATATGGGGGACATACATGGCTGCATACATGGCTGCATATGGGGGACATACATGGTTGCATACATGGCTGCATATGGGGGACATACATGGCTGCATATGTGGGGGACATACATGGCTGCATATGTGGGGGGACATACATGGCTCCATATGTGGGGGACATACATGGCTGCATATGTGGGGGACATACATGGCTGCATATGTGGGGGGACATACATGGCTGCATATGTGGGGGGACATACATGGCTGCATATGTGGGGGGACATACATGGCTGCATATGTGGGGGGACATACATGGCTGCATATGTGGGGGACATACATGGCTGCATTATGTGGGGGGACATACATGACTGCATGTGGGGGACATGACATGGCTGCAATATGTGGGGGACATGGCTGCATTTGTGGGGGGACACGGCTGCATTTAGGGACACATTTAAAAAAAGTATCGGTATTTGGTATCGGCGACTACTTGAAAAAAAGTATCCGTACTTGTACTCGGTCCTAAAAAAGTGGTATCGGGACAACCCTAATGTATTCATATATAGTCTTATATTTAATGTAAGTTACATAGAAGTAGTATAGGCATTCTGCCTTGTTATCAGTCTTCTGTAATCTCCTGCACAGCAGACTGGGAAAGAGAAGGACAGAACTGGGAACCAGTGAGGACTTGGTCAGTCACATTATGAACACACTTAATGGAAAAGCGCAAAGGAATGATATGATCAGTATTTTGCGGCTCCATCATTGTCCAATCAGCTAACCAAGGTCAGGTCGTTTGACTAACCTGTACTACTTTTAACTGTGTTTGGGGTCACAGATTTAGCCATGCTGTGTGGCATTTCCAGCATCTGCATTCTACCACTTTTCCCTTTAGTGATGACGTGGACCCTGCAAGCTTGCTGCCCATTAATTCAGGTTTGAATACTTTTGATATATTAAGCGCCCTCTGTGCTGTCATATTTGGATTCCCAAACATACATTAATATGGGAAACCAAGGGCCAATTCAATAAATCATCTTAGAGATCTGGGACACTGTATCGTAATCATCAGAAGCAGCCAGAACCTACCCCTATCCCACACACATCTGCTACACTCTGAGCCAATAAACACAAGCTGTTAAGAGACACCAGCCTGGGTGCAAAACAGGAATCTATGGAGCCAAAAAGGTGTTTGAGCTTATGCACGTTGCACAGAAATACCAAATATGCTCAGCTTGAAACATTATGTGTTGAAGCTTTGTGTATTCGGTATTTCTGTACAATTTGGGGTGCTAATACTTCCACAGCAAATCGGTGGCGTGACCTAGATTTTGATTTACCAGACACCTTGACACTGTGGACAGTGTGAATATTCATGAAAAGTAACTATCTTTTAGGAACCACTGGCACCTTTCATCAGTGGTTTTCATTTCTAAAGCCTTGACCGTTTATATTCTGATTAGTGCTAGTTTAGCCTGCACAGAAGACAATGAAGGTGTAGAAGACGAGCTGTGCAAATCGGGTACATGGAAACCTAAAATGCACACTTCCTGCTGTATCTGCTGGAATATTATGCAGTTGTAGTATAGAAAAACCCTGTGCTAAATATAGGCAAGACTGCTGCTTGAATATGAGGAGGTGCTCAAAATATAATTGTTGATCCACATGAGACAGCGCATATCTTTTATATTTTGAGCACCATATTATGTAGTTGTATTATGTAGTTGGCCTTTATGCTTACTGCTGAATGTATTGTTTATGAAACAACATTTGTTAATTAAGTTATCGTTTTGAAATTGATGTTAAAGTATTGGAACTTGGGCCACAACATTTTTTTTTTTTTCATTTTTAATAGCATGAATGAATGAATGAATGAAAACTTATATAGCGCGGCACATGCGAACTGAATCGCCTCTGGGCGCTTGTTGTTCCTGTCTCCTTTGGTATCAAAACAGATGAGTCTTGATCTTTCTCCTGAATGCTAAGTAGTTCTCCTCCAACCGAATACTGGTTGGCAAAGCGTTCCATAGTCTGGGACCTTGGACCGCGAATCTTCTATCTCCTTTGGATTTATATCCGGCTTTCGGTATCTGCAGGAGATTTTGATTAGTGGATCGCAAGATGCGATTGGGGTTATGGGCTTTTATTTTTTCGCATTGATAATGGGGGGCATTCCCATGGATACATCTATGCGTTAGACAGAGTGCTTTAAAAGTGATTCTGTCTTTTACTGGTAACCAGTGAAGGGATCTCAGTGAGGGTGAGATTGATTCCCAGGGTTTTTTCCCAGTCACAAGTCTAGCGGCCGTATTTTGAACGACTTGTAGACGAGCGATTTGGTACTTTGGGAGTCCGAGGTAAAGGGCATTTGCATAGTCCAATCTGGAGTTAACAATTGCTCCCACCACGACCGCTATGTCTTCTTTGGGGATAAAAGGGATAAGCCTGCGTAGTAGGCGCAGCAGATGGTGGGATCCGCTGACTACTGACCCTATTTGTGCGTCCATAGTCATGTAGGAAGGGAAAGAACACCAGCAGGCTATCTGTGGTTCTGTTGGTGAAATTTTGCCTTCTATCCCTGCATCACAAAAAAATGTAATTCGGCATGACAATAACCATGAAATCATAATATGTGTCATACCAATTTCATTTGTGAACAGCACCATCATTGCCTGTAACAGAAATTCATTTTCAATTGCAGCACATAGCTAAAGGGACAAAACCGCTAACAAGTGTGTGTCGTCCCATTTGCTTGGAGTGGCCAGCCACTTGTTTTGTGGCACAAAATGCCCCTTCTGTGCCAGACAGGCATGTCAATGGCATTCATCGATAACCTACTCTATGAAAACCTGGACTGATTATATCTTATTAGGGCCATTTTCCTACAGCATTAAAATCTATTTCCCAGAATGTAAATTAATCTTTCTACGTCTCCTGTCTGACTCTGGCCAGGACCTCCAAAACTATAAAATATAATAGGGATACCTTGAATTAAAATGTTAACTTCAACACTGCCCTTGGGCTCCACTGTAATGGATATGCCGGATTGAGGTCTCCTGGGTCCAGTTAGCTAGGAGATGCCTTATTTGACATTATCAATATTTGTCTCACTCATCTAAGGCTGGCAGGGTAATTCTGATGGAATAATGTGTAACTTTTCCCTATAATGGAATTGTGCTGTGCTCAATAAATGGTTATTTAATAATAATGAGGATAGTTTTTTATATAATGCTTTTCTCCCTGGGGGACCCAAAGTGCTTATCAAACTGGTGTTGGGGTATTTTAAGAGACAGATTTGTCAGGTGTTGCTATAAGCCTATGTGAATAATTGGATGATTAACCACTTAAGGACCGCCTCCTGCAGATTTACGTCGGCAGAATGGCACGGCTGGGCACATCAACGTATATATACGTTGGTTTTAGTACCCAGCCGTGGGTCGCGGGCGCGCGCCCGCGACCCGGTCCGAAGCTCCAGGACCGGGACCGCGGGATTCGCGGACCCGATCGCCGCTGCAGTGCGGCGATCCGTCCCTGGAGCGGAAGAACGGGGAGAGGCGTGTGTACACACGGCTTCCCCGTGCTTCTCTGTGGCCGGAGCATCGATCGCGTCATCCCTGTAATAGGGGGACGCGATCGATGACGTCACACCTACAGCCACACCCCCCTACAGTAGTAAACACACACATTAGGTACACATTCCCTACAGCGCCACCTGTGGTTAACTCCCAAACTGCAACTGTCATTTCCACAGTAAACAATGCAATTTAAATGCATTTTTTGCTGTGAAAATGACAATTGTCCCAAAAATGTGTAAAAATTGTCCGAAGTGTCCGCCATATTGTCGCAGTCACGAAAAAAATCGCTGATCGCCGCTATTAGTAGTAAAAAAAAAAAAAATTAATAAAAATGCAATAAAACTATCCCTTATTTTGTAAACGCTATAAATTTTGCGAAAACCAACAGATAAACGCTTATTGCGATTTTTTTTTACCAAAAATATGTAGAAGAATACGTATCGGCCTAAACTGAGGAAAAAATATGTTTTTTTATATATTTTTGGGGGATATTTATTATAGCAAAAAGTAAAAAATATTGCATTTTTTTTTAAATTGTCGCTCTTTTTTTGTTTATAGCGCAAAAAATAAAAACCGCAGAGGTGATCAAATACCACCAAAAGAAAGCTCTATTCGTGGGAAAAAAAGGACGCAAATTTTGTTTGGGAGCCACGTCGCACGACCGCGCAATTGTCTGTTAAAGCGACGCAGTGCCGAATCGCAAAAACCCCTTGGGTCATTTGCCAGCGTATTGGTCCGGGTCTTAAGTGGTTAATATGATAATCAGAAGTTAGTAGGAGGCTGGGTGTTCTAGTATGAAGGGGTTAAGCCGGTGCGTCAGATTTTGGTATGAGTCCTGGTATGTGCATGTCGGTGTGGGGAGGATGTCTGTGTGTGTTTCGGAGTGGGTGAGCGTGTCTGTGTGTGGGTAGTTTCTGGCTCAGTGTGCAAGCCTGTAGGTTCCTGCCCTTCCTTGTCTGTAACGTTCCTGGCAGTGGCACACGATGAAGGTTGCATGGAGATTTTCCAGTGTTTGCAGAATTCGTTACCAAGCATACCGTCTGCGACTTTGAACAAACTTCGCCTGTGCTTGTTTGTCTGTCCTTTATACCACCACAAAACAAACACTTGCTCTGCCTCAGAGACAGCCATAGCCAGTTGTTTTGTGTTTAACATATTAATTGCCAACTGCTTTTGGAACAGTATCTTAGTTCGTAGCTTTGCTTACAGTTTGCAAAACTAACCAGCTATACGGTAGACTCTTCTTTCCTGCATCCTGTAATGACAATATTGTTTTCTTTGTATTTACCGAAATGCTGTTTTAAACATGCCAATAATTTATATTCTAATTCACAAAATATATTTATTAAATGGATATTTAGCTTGTGATGGTCCATCTAAATGGCAGAGTATGATGAGCTGATGACAACTGGACAGCAACATTGGGGAAAATATTAGCAACTATTCAGTTTGTTGTGCTTGGATAGCAGCAGCCAATGTGTAATGATCTGATTTAGGTTTTACCAACTTTGATAAATGTTAAAATTTTATTTTAAATTCAATTTTTTAAGTTAATAATTTTTCATTTGTGGGGCATGTTCTTTATACATTCCTATAGAATGCTGTTGTGATTTATAATAAATGTTGTTTGTGTAGGAAGATAAAGTAGCATGCTTTCATTTGCATTTACAGTCCACAGGCGCAGCTTGCCCTTTTAGTGGAGGGCTCACTTTTCCTGTAAGATGCTGCCTTCATTCTATAACAAGCCCTTGATAGATGAGAATGTGAAGCTTCCAATGACAGTCTGCCTCTTCCTTCCTGCCGCGTGTAGCTGCATCAGGCTTCCAGCCTCCCCCCAGCCACATAATAGGAGGCTATTGATTGGAAATCTGTGCAGGGGGACGCTGTAATTGTATATTAGATATTTGCGTTGGCTCGCAGAGCCTCACTAATGCAAGCACGTCTGACGTTTCCGTAGCATGCAGCAGCAGAAGGGCAGAGGAGTGGTAGAGACAGGCAGGCACAGGAGGCGAGACAGCTGTGAAGACAGAGACAGCCAGAAGCAGAGGGGGAGAGAGAGAGAGCAGGCGTGTTAAAGAATCCTTGTTGAAAGGAAGCTGAGTAGAGAGAATCCCAGGCTTCTTCCCACTTGTTCTGCACCAGGGTTTGGGAGCTTTGGAAACACACAGGAGACAGATGATGAATCTCAGTAAGAACATCCTGCATTCAATATATTTATAGCTGGAAATGTTTCCATTGATCCTCTCTACAGGCGCACGGGCTGATCTGGGGAAGAACAAAATACACGTATATTGGGAGTGCGCTGCAAGTGGGCTTGTCTTATTATTACCTTCTCTTTTTATGTGTTCTGTTTCTCCTTAACTCCTTTGCTGCCAATAGAACTTGCCTCAAACATCACATGTACAAATACAAAATGTGCTTTATGTACTGTTATTTTATTGCCTCTAACCCGTGTCCTTTTGTTGTTCTCTTTTTATAGATGACTTTTTAGACAAGAAGCGAGAATGCTCTCCCAACAGTAACAGCGAGTGCCCAGTGGAAAGCAAGAAAGCCAGAAGCGAGTCTCCGAAGGGTAAGTGGCGCTTGCTGCGCTCCCTTAAAGCTAGCATTGGCAGAGGAGGGGGGGGGGGCGAGACTGTGTATCCTGCAGAGGAGGCGTGGATGGAGGGAGGGAGAGTTGTCAAGGTGATGTGTTGTCAGGGTGTCAAAGTGGAGTGAGAGGGAGGAGGCAAAGGGCCACAGAGAGGATAAAAATGCCTCATTAGTCCACCCTTTCTTTGCTAGCAGGGACATTACTTCTCTGTGCCCTAATGATTTGCTCTGCATGCAGATGGGTGTTAATGAGGCGGCTAAAACTTTACATGATGTCAGTCCAGACATTAAGCAGTGATCCAATCCATTCCTAGCTGACAACAAGGAACTAGATGAGGAAGAGCATTGTCAGACTCTATGGCTTCTCTCTCTGGCAGCTGCTTTTACTTAGTCGCTGTGTATAGGACTTGTGTAAGCTCTGTATCAACTCTACAACTCTTCTTTTCCAGACTTTGCTATTTTACTTGAAAAATATCAATGATTATTATTTTAAATTACGAAGGAATTTAATTGAGATGCATTTGCATTTTGGGAATCCCCTAGTGAAAATGATTTTAGTATTTTCTATTAGTAAAGGGAGAGGGCAAGATATAAATATACACTTTTCTGGATTTTTACTAAATGATAGAAAACAAACATTTGTTGTAATGTGAGGTTGCTGGTGTGACACACAAACACACACATATTATTCTGAATTATATCATTTACTTTCAATCATCACTTCTTATCCTTGGCATTCCGTTTTGTGTTTTTTTTTTTTTTACTAAAATCCATTCATCTTCTTTGATCGTCACTTTGACTTAGTACCAGCCACACATTCTGCTTCTGAAAAAGTGACCATAACGAGGACTTTGGTTGCTAACGGAAAAGCCGATCTACTATATACTGAGCTTTGTTTTGTTTTCTTTAAGATTTTTTCATTTCTTTCCCACAAGAAATGGGATTCCACGAAATGCACTCTTGCCTCAGTTCGCACAGTGGTTAATTACACTGCGCTTGGAGCAGGGAAAAATGGAGATGAAAAAACATAGCAATTAATTCTCCAAGCTTCTGTTCACGCTACCAAACAAAATTAATCAGAAATAATTAGTGTTTTTATTTTTGGAGTCTCAGTAGATTCCTTCCTTTGTTTTGAGGTCTCCTTGAATCTTTCTCATTATAAGACTAACTTGGCACAATGAACCTAGTTGGTGGCCTTGAAATATTTTCTCCTTTTTAACTGTTTCACTGCCAAACACTTCTTGGTTGACACATTTATAGTAGAACCCATTTTGGCCACCTTCTGAGTTATGGAGTTTACATTGACTGTTGGGCCATTTTTATGTTCTGTCTATAAAATGTACCTTTGTCCACCTAAACAGAGAGGTGGGCTCATAATGTTATATTCCGCCCATTATTTTAGTAGAGGACTTTCTGGCTCCCTGCCAAAAACTGGAGGGTTGCTATAACTTTTTTTTTTGGGGGGGGGTTGCGTCAATTACATCAGTTTGAGATGCTTAAGAAATAAGATTGAGATAATAACCCATTATATTATAACTTCAATTACTTTTTTCTAATTTTGTTAATATTGAAATGATGGGAAATTGCAGATCTGGATAAACATATGTTTGCCATAGTGAATGCAGTAAAAGAGTTCACTTGGCAAGTGTATCAGATTCCTTCCATGACACCAACCAGGTCCAGGAGTGCGTCAACCCACTCATTACACACTTCCTTATTACCATTTTAACTGGTCCTAACAATTTTTGAACAAAATGTTGCATGCAACTTTTGGCTTGTGACGGTCTGTTGTCTTGTAGTGATTTTCCCAGCAGGGAGCGAGTTTCTCTGCGTCGGGGCAGAGTGCAGGGAGCGAGTTTCTCTGCGTCGGGGCAGAGTGCAGGGAGCGAGTTTCTCTGCGTCGGGGCAGAGTGCAGGGAGCGAGTTTCTCTGCGTCGGGGCAGAGTGCAGGGAGCGAGTTTCTCTGCGTCGGGGCAGAGTGCAGGAAGCGAGTTTCTCTGCGTCGGGGCAGAGTGTAACCAAAGAACAGGCACATGATGCTTCCTTTAGATTTGCCAATAACTATGTAGTGGTAGTCCTTCTGGAGTAGATGTAAATTTAATTATTAAGATAGGCCCTCTGAACTACATAGTTGGTCATAAATTTAAAGACAGTGTGTGAGAAAAGTTAAGCCAGCCAAAGGAGTGATTTTCTTTCCTGCAACCACGGGTTGCAGGAGAGAAAATGTATTGATTCCCCCATCAACCCAGTCAGTGTTGATGAGGTAATCACTCCCACTGAACCATTGTGCTCTTCCGGTTGGGGGCAGGGTGAGCCTTCCCCGCTGGGAGAACACAGTGACTGCTATAATAGCTGCTAGCAATAATCACATTTTAAATGTGACATGTTGGTTGTACCCAAGTTGATTGATCAACTTGTGTACATTAAGCCTGTCCATACATGGTTCGAATCTCGGCTGGTCCCTGCTAAACTTGTGGCGATTCGAACTGACTATGGCTGGATTTAGATGAAATTGGTTAGGGACTTGTAACTCTTCAGCAGTAAAGGGCACAGACTGCCATAGCTTACTAGATCCAAACTCCTCTAATCTGTCGCCACATTTGTTGCTTTTATAGTCCATGTCATTGTTTCTTCTGTTTTAGATTGTGAAGAATGAGGGGTAACTTTCTCAATACATTTAGGGGTGCTGATATTCAGTTCCTAACCTGAAGGACAATTCCCCCATTGTTTTTCCAGTCTTCCAAACTCAACAACCTTTCACAGGCTGAATAGATCAGTATTTGTCCTTTCAGTGACCCACACCAACTTTTAGCTTAATGGTAAGACAGTGCAAGAGCTGCTAATTGGCTGTGAAGGCCGTAGATTCTGCTTTGGTCACCAGATAATTGGTCTTCTTGTGAGTGAGAGAGGGTAACACAGACGGACAGATGCTGCTGTCTAGCCCGTACATCACCTCTCTGGTGCCTGCAGGAGATTTGGTTGGATCAATGTCCAGCCTTTGGCCATATTAGCTGGTAATGACCACTGCAGACACATGAAAGCTGCACTGAGCATGGTATTAGTGATGGCTGAGTCCACTCAAAGCTCCGGATCAGGTTTTGTCTGGGCTGCTAATGACTCCTATCTTAGCGTTTTCTCTTTTTTTCCTAATACAGGAAGAAAAGTAGATTACTCTGTCAGTATGCACACTTCCAGTCATCCCTAAATCTTTGTCAGCAAACGTGAAATCTTCCTTAACAACACCTGTCTTGTTGGGGATTTTAACAGCTCTCTATTCTTCACAACATAAAGGTGAGGATAGGTGAAATTGAGATGGTTCTTTAGATTGCCATGGCTTGCCAAGGGTTTTTTGAAGATAAGTAACTTGTGGAATGATTGAACCACATTTTAATTTTCTTAATGAAATACCAACCAAACCAGTGTTACATGGTATGCCCTGGAGCAGCCATTTGATAGGCTGAATCAGTAGTCCTGCAAACTATAGGGAAACAAAAACACCTAAACTAACACCAATAGATTCATCTCTTAATTTCGCTATATGTATTTTATATAAATAACTCTTAAAGGGGTTGTAAAGGTAAAAAAAAAAAATCCCCAAATAGCTTCCTTTACCCTAGTGCAGTCCTCCTTCACTTACCTCATCCTCCTGTTCTTCTGTCTGTAACTCCACACAGTAATGCAAAGCTTTCTCCCTGGTGTGGAGAAAGCCTCTTGAGGGTAAAGGGGCGAGCAGGAGTGTCAGGATGCCCACTAACACACAGCTCCTTTCTCTATCTGCAAAGTAGAGAGCATCCTGACCCTCCTGCTCGCCCCCTCAAGAGACTTTCTCCACACCAGGGAGAAAGCTTTGCATTACTGTGTGTAGTTACAGGCAGAAGAACAGGAAGTGAGGATTTCTCAAAAGAAATAAGGACATTTAAAAACAAAATCGATGAGGTAAGTGAAGGACTGCACTAAGGTAACCTTTACAACCCCTTTAAGCTTGAAAACATTTGCTGCCATGTCAGTTACCTAATCCCATATGCTGTCTCCTTGCTTCTCAGGGTGCACAACAGCATAAAAAAAGAGCCCAGTAATTGTCAGACTTCACACGCTGGTCAAGCACTGCTTTAATAAAGAAATATGTAGGTTGCCATTGCTGTTTTTTTCTGACAGTGTTGGAAGATATGGAAAAATGTTGCCATAGTGAACATTTTTATGTGGAGTGTACTTAATTGAACATTCTCTTACAGAAAACTCCCAGACTCCATTGCTGGAAGAGCCATTGGCTCAAATGACCCCCGAGGAGCATTACAGACGCATGATGTCAGCACTTAATGAACACGGCAGCTTTGAGGAGCAGCAACAGCGGCTCTACCAGCTGGCAAACACCATGGCGGTCCCTACGCACAGTGGTAAGTTTTAACATATAATTGCTATCCTTGGATACCTATTACTTGCTGTAACCAACTAGAAAGAAACATTTGTTTACATAAATTACACAATCTGTGGCCAAGCCAGAGAGCTACTACACCTTAAAAAGGACTGTTCCATTCTGATTCATTTGTCTTGAGTTCAATCCATGTTATAGTTGCTTAGCATATACAACTGAATAAATGTTGCTGATTGGTTTATGTAAGATTATTAATGTCTTCACTGTTTTACGAGCTGCTCAGGTATAATAAATATAGTTATATTTGGATAATTCTGGGCACATCTTTAAACTGATTGGTGAAGGGTGGAGCCAATTACCAGGTAGGGTAGGCTTTGTCAAAAATCTTCATGTTTGAAAGTGTAGTATAGGTTTGAGTATTTTTAACCACTTAAGACCCATACCAATACGCTGGCAAATGACCCAAGGGGTTTTTGCGATTCGGCACTGCGTCGCTTTAACAGACAATTGCGCGGTCGTGCGACGTGGCTCCCAAACAAAATTGGCGTCCTTTTTTTCCCACAAATAGAGCTTTCTTTTGGTGGTATTTGATCGCCTCTGCGATTTTTATTTTTTGCGCTATATACAAAAATAGAGCGACATTTTTGAAAAAAAAATCAATATTTTTTACTTTTTGTTATAATAAAAAACCAATAAACTAAATTTTAGTCAAACATTTAGGCCAAAATTTATTTAGCCACATGTCTTTAGTAAAAAAAAAATCGCATTAAAAAAAAATTAGCTACCTAGCGGGAACAGCGACACTAATACAGCGATCAGAAAAATGATCGCTTAGTGACGCTGGCAATAGGGAGTGAAAGGGTTAACTAGGGCAGTGATCAAGGGGTTAAAACTTTATTGGGGGGGGTGGGGGGGCTACCCTGACACTAACACTGACTGACTGTCACACTGTCTGTCACACTGACACTAAATACAGTAATCATACATGTATGATTACTGCATTCAGTGACACTGTGACAGGGGGGAGGGGGGGGCGATCGCGGGGGTTAAATGTGTTTGTGTGTGTGTAAGTGTGCTGTTTGGTGCAGACTTACTTGGTGTGTGGTGATCTCTCCTCAGCGGCGCTTGAAACAAACGCCGAGGGAGAGATCACGTCGCTTCCTCCTTCCTGTGTTTACACAGGAGGAGGAAGTGACAGGGCGGGCGGGCGCGCGCATTGGCTGGGAGCGATCCGGAGGGGGCGGATGAAAACGGATAGCCGCCCCCACTTGTCGGATCGCTCCTGCAGCCGCGCGGACCGCCGCATGTACGGGGGGGGGGGGTCCGATCGGACCCCCGATCCCCCCCAAGGCACCAACGTATATATACGTTGATGTGCCTGTCGGTGCCATTCTGCCGACGTAAATGTACATGCGGCGGTCCTTAAGTGGTTAATATATAAGTTTTACTGCAAATTCTGAAATACTTTCTAACTCAATAGTTTTGTGTTCATGAGATGGAAGAAGTCTTCAAATAAGCAGATCCAGTTAGACATTTGCAGGCCTGGAGCCCAAACATGTAGGACAGTTATTGAATTGTGTGTATGCTGCGTAGGCCATATTCCTCTCAATGTCACATTGTATGACTATTATATGGCACCTGGAACAGGGAGAAGGTGGTCTGATGGTCAGCCAGTTGTATATGAAGGAAGCATGGTCTTGGTAGATTCTAATATTGGTATTTTTGACTATTATCACCTCTGAAGGCCCATCTAGTGGTTGCAGCAGGACTCATGGAGACACAGTCACTTGAAGTAACACCAGCTGTTTTCACAGGGACAGGACCGTGATTCAGTGCACAGATTTTAATAAATCAAGGCCGCTGCTTGACTAACCCGTTAGGGCTTTGATTTATTAAAATCATTACTCTCAATCCTGACGGAGAGTCAAAGGGTGGCCTTGATTTATTAAAATGTACCAGCCTGAGGGGGAAGGGATCCATGTCTCTAGATAGTAACAGATTCTAGGCTTGCATAGGATGGAGAAGAAACCAGATAATGTCCTCAGTTATGTAGTGGGCACAAACAATTAGAAATCCTGTTCAAATTTCTCTCGGTTGGGGGGGGGGGGGGGGGGGGGGGGGGAACAATAGGTTCTGATAGAATATAATAAATGAGCACCTTTTTTTTTTTAGCTCATCTGTATGAAGCTCCCTAGCACAGTGGAGTAGTAGATAAAAGATTTAAGTGTCTAACATGTCTTTCTTGCAAAAATTGTATCCATAATAATTATTCCTGCCACATTCTCTTAAACGTGTTTACATCTAACTACCGTAGCTTAAAGTGAAATACTACTGAAAGTTCAAATTATTTTAAATAAACCTAAAGTGCACTTATGTGTAAATGGCACAATAAAAACACAAAATATCACTAAATACAATATAACTATAATGCTTGGCCATAAATAATCTGTGCATAAATAATTTGATAATGCAATTAAGTAAATTAATAAATAACAATTCAATAGAATTATCAAATTATTTATACACAAGCACTATGGTTTTATTGTAATTGGTGATATTTACTGTTTTTATTGTGCCATTTATTTATGCATATTGAGGTTTTTTATTTAAAGAGACAAGTGCACTTTATGTTTATTTATATTAAATATTGAATCCAAGGTTCAGACTTGAAAAGATGCTGTTGGTGGTCAAAGTGTGATTTTTTTTTTTTCCTTTTTTTTATTATAGTTGCATTTTTTTTTCTGCTTTCATTACCTGCCGTATTTTCAATATTAATTTAGCTTTGGAAGTATTTTCTGTGCTTAGTGATGTCTGCACTTAACTTGTTCATATGGAAGGACTGTATGCCCAACTGTGTACACGTACTTGTACAAATATTGAAAAAGTGTGATTGGGTACATTGGATATAGGAGGAGCCCAGGCAAGGCCTTTAAAATACATAACGTTTTGCCAACGTGCTGCATTGATTTTGCCCAATAATCTTTCTTCCTCTAGATCAGGGTTCTTAAATTTTTTTAAAGTTTACTGTCCTTCAAAACTTTATTGGGGGGGGGGGGGGGGGCAGCGGGAATAGGAATTGTTTTCTAGCTTTAGTGACAGTAAACAGTGTCCGTTTTTTGTTTTTTTTACTAGTATTTATATAGCACCAACATTTTACGCAGTGCTTTACATATTGCACATTTAAATCAATCCCTGCCCTCAAGGAGCCTACAATCTAAAGTATCTTTGGTATTAGGGGCAGGAATTATGCCCTATTGTTGGTGTCAGTGGGCAGTAGAGTGTCTTGAATCTGTGGTATAAATACTGCCCCAATGGCCAGATAAAGGCAAGCAAAGGGCCACAGTTTGGAGACCACTGTTCTAAAGCAACATATGTAGAAGAGTGAAAGTCAGTTTGAGAAGTTTTCTAGCTAAGTGCAATTGGGCTCTCAGGGTTGTCTGAGACCTACCCAGTATTGACTGCACTCAGTGCAGCTCACAAAGGAACTGGCTTTTCCACCACTCTTGCATTTGCATAAAACATGGTCCTTCAGGGATTTCTTCAACTGCATCTAAAAACAAACACAAGTGTACCCCTCTAAAGTGCTGAATCTTTAAGTACAAGAAGGTAAGGGGAAGGCTGTGCTAGCTGCTTGAACTGCGTAAAGCATTGTTAGAGTCCAGCACGGATCGGCTCACAGCAGAGGGTCAGTACGTCTCCATTCACCGGTTCAGGTCCAATTTTAGCCTGAATTCTTTTGCTGAATTCAGACCTGAAATGGACCAAAAGACACACAGGACTGCTGTGCAATTTGCACCAGAGCCGCTCCGGAGATGTGTGAACCGGCTCTATAGAGAGCCGGTCACAATCTCCTGCTATGCAAATTGGATGCAGAGAAACCCGCATCCAATTCACAACAGTGTGAACCCAGCCTTAGTCACATAAGGTAGATTACATTGACCCTGATTTACAAAAGGAGTGGAACATGTTCGATTTCAAAGTACATTTTCATTTTGCAAAGAGTTGTGCTGACCTCAGTCACCCAATCATGTGCAAGCAAAAATGTTATTTGTGAACGATAAGTGAACAAAGTGAAAATACGAACATACTGTACTCTTTTAATAAATCAAGCATGTGAACAATCCCTCAACCCTAATCAGAAATGATGTGTGATTACATGATTGCTGGCAGACTGAACTACATGGTGGCCCTCTTGGATTCCAGAAGCCAGATCTCTCCATTGGAATTCCTGGTTATGTCCAACTGCCACAGTCATTACAAGTATTCTTGTTTAATCGATTCATCATAGCGTAGTTTAAACAAATATTTAGGGATTCAAGCTGACACCTCAGTGAGATAAAAAAAGCAGACAAATGATTCAATCCACTTTTGCTTACCCAAATTTAAAACCAAGGTTTTGGATAGAATTCACCTTTAAATGAACTATAAAATATCTGTTGCTGTCACTTCATGTACATAGTCAGTATTTAGACTTAATGAGTCAGTTGACAGATATTAGGCCCATTTTGAAGAATTTAATTGCTGTCCTTTTGTATTTTTGGTTTAGTCCACAGTCTGCACTGGGCACAGGCTATATGTATCGTGCATTAACCACTTAAGACCCGGACCAAAATGCTGCTAAATGACCTTTCCCCTTTTTGCGATTCGGCACTGCGTTGCTTTAACTGACAATTGCGCGGTCGTGCGACGTGGCTCCCAAACAAAATTTGCGTCCTTTTCTTCCCACAAATAGAGCTTTCTTTTGGTGGTATTTGATCGCCTCTGCGATTTTTATTTTTTGTGCTATAAACAAAAATATAGTGAAATTTTTTAAAAAAAATCAATATTTTTTTAGTATTTGTTATAAGAAAAATCAAATAAACAAAATTTTAATCAAAACATTTAGGCCAAAATTTATTTAGCCACATGTCTTTTAGTAAAAAAAAATCGCAATAATTTTTTTTAGCTACCTAGCGGGAACAGCGACACTAATACAGCGATCAGAAAAATGATCGCTTAGTGACACTGGCAATATGGAGTGAAAGGGTTAACTAGGGTGGTGATCAAGGGGTTAAAACTTTATTAGAGGGGGGGGGGTACGGGGGCTACCCTGAACCTAACACTGACTGTCACACTTACACTAAATACAGTAATCCTACATGTATGATTACTGCATTCAGTGACAGGGGGGAGGGGGGCGTTAATGTGACTATGTGTAGTGTATGTCAGTGTAGTGTTAGTGCAGACTTACTGTGCAATGTGATCTCTCCTCAGCGGTGGTTGAAAAAAATGCTGAAGGAGAGATCACATCGCTTCCTCCTTCCTGTGTTTACACAGGAGGAGGAAGTGACAGGGCGGGGGGGCGCGCGGATTGGCTGAGAGCGATCCGGAGGGGGCGGACAAAAACGAATAGCCGCCCCCTCATCCCGGATCGCTCAGCCAGCTACGGGGACCGCCGCATGTACGTTGATGTGCCTGCCGGTGCCATTCTGCCGACGTAAATGTACATGGGGCGGTCCTTAACTGGTTAAATAGTAAAAATCTGTTTTAATGGTCTCACAGTGTATCTTGTAGAAGACAGTGTTAAATCGTGCTTCGATCCCCTCTATACATAAGGGGGTTGGAGCGGTGCTGATGGCTCCGCTGAGCAAGGGGACTAATATTTCAGGCTAGGCCTGTATTCTCTTCTGGGCAGCTGTGATATAAATGCAGATCCGTGAAGATTTTTTATCTTCGCTTTCTCCCGTCTGCTATTAATCCTGCCTTGTGATCCTGGCTTTACCCGCAGCCTCCTGGGCTTACAGTGTCACTCCATGTGATATTCCAGCTGTCAGAGTACACAGGCTGGACCCTGTACATTTATAGAGGCAGCGGGGGACTGAGTCAGGGTACCATATCTGGGCCTGTCACTGATATCAAGGGACTTAAACGGCATGTCAACAGCAGTAGCAGAAACACTGCATGGATTTAACAAGAAGATGCAACAGATATAAGCTAACCACTGCCCTGTTTTAAAGTTCTAATGGTACTTAAAGCTGAACTCCTGGCAAGCAGCTAACTACAGATGAAATACATATGGGAGCAGTAGTACCTGCCAAAAGAGTCTGGCAGGCCAGAACAGATATGTTCTCTGCTGTAGTTAAGTTAGCCATACAGAGCTCAACTTTTTGTCCCTCTGCTTTCTCCTCCTATCAACACGTCACTTGTTGGCACATGAGCACTGCAGCAGGCCTGATTGGCTCCTTGTGTGACTTTTTCCTCTCACAGTCTGAGCTCTGCAGGAAGATGGCAAGAGGCTGATAACAAGTAAGAATTGGGTACATAAACCTGCTTGCATTGAAAAAAGCAAAATGTTTAGTATTATATTAATTAATACATAGTTGCATTAATTTGTGTTTTTATATATATTTGCTTGGGGTTCAACTTTGAACTCCTTTATGGTAAAATGTTCAATTTGTTAACTAATTTAGCTTGACAGACATGTCAAATCAAAACTGAATTGGTGGGTTACATAATGGTTCATGTCTCTGACCCCTACATGTAAGGCAGGCATCACTCTTTGGCATCTTCTTGATGCCCCCTTACAGAGAATCCTTTGGAGAAGAATAACACCATTATTTGATATTGATACTATTGCAGTATTTGGGTAAAACTAGTAATTTGTGGTAATATGCTGCCATTGAAGTCCCTAAAGATATCAAAAAATCATGTTTAACATGCTAACATGCAGGGAAAATGTAAACCTGTAGGTGCATTTGGCCTGTATTAGTAAGGTGAACATACAGACTTTATCAGTGAAGTAAAGCGCAACAAGCACCAATCAAACTTTATAAATGAAATATTTTACCTGCACTTAGGCTCTAAAAAGCAGCTAGTATAAACAATGTAAAACATGAAAGATGTTTAGCAGTGCTGATAAACAAATACACACAATAGTGTCTGAGGATATAAAGCAGCACATGAGTTCATTAAGAGTCCATAAGAGAGGACACCCAAGGTGTATAACCAGATATACTACAGGTGAATAATAGATCCTTCACCAAACGCCAACACACTGGGTTTCTTACCCCCAAAGTATGGACCACTAGATTATCGGTGGTCAGGCATTATAGCAATCCACTGGCTGGTCTCCTCTCCCCTAAGACAGCGTGCAAATGGATGCAGCATGTCCCTCAAGGATGGTAAATCCACAGGTCTCATGCATCAAAATAAAGACACATGGTGCAGTATATCATCACAGTATAAAAGCTTTATTGCAAGTAAATCAGGATACTCACATTTAAAACAAGTAAAACTAGCGTGTCATACGACATATACTTTCCAACCTACAAGATGCCCGCGGTCCGCACGTGTAGTGACGTGATACCAGGCTCCACCCAATCAAACCTTAGTATTGCCCTGAACGCACTACAGTAGATTGAAATCTGATTGGTTGGTAGTGATTGCACCTAATACTGTGTCATTTCTCTATGTAAGCTTTATTGAATACAGACAGAACTAACAGACGGGAAGAACAGGGATAGGACCTTGCAGGAAGAAATTCACAGGAAGCATGAGGTGTAATCAAAGCTGGCCTCAGGGAATATATTAGTTTTTAATGTTGGTGACAAGGCGGAGGCCTGATAAGTTTTCTACTAGCTGGTGAACCAGTAAGGTTTTTAATAATTGTGAGACCATTGTGTCATCCAATGATGACATTACCTGGTGATATATACACTGTATGCTTAAAAACATTGGTTAGGTTTTAAGAATGATGCTCCGTACACACGACCGGTTTTCCCGTCGGGAAAAACTGCGATGAGAGCTTTTGGCCAAGAATTCCGACCCTGTGTATGGTCAATCGCAGTTTTTTGGGGGATAAAAAGACAGCAGGATCTTTTTTTTTCCCATCAGGAACAAAATCCTAGAGGGAAAACCATTCGTCTGTATGGGTTTTTTTTTTTTCGACTGGGAAAAAAAAGGATTTGACGCATGCTCGGAAGCATAGAACTTAATTTTGTCGGCTCGTCTTCTTTTATGTCACCGCATTCTTGGCAGTCAAAAGTTCACCGGACTTTTGTATGACCGTGTGTATGCAAGACAGGCTTGAGAGGAATTCTGTCTGGAAAACCATGACCACGGTCGTGTGTACGAGGCATGACTGTCCATATTGTGCCAATTTAATAGGCTGTATTTTGCCAAATTTCTATGGCATGCGGCTTATACTTCATGTAGACTGCAGCACCATTTTTTGCACTGTTTTTTACAGTAGAAAAAACGAAAAAGCTCTTTCTATGGTTCCAAAAAACTATTAGCATGTATACATTTCCAGGCCATCTTTGTGCTACTGGGTGTGAGCTCCCCACTTTTACTTCATCATAGCTGCTACCATCTTCTTCCACATCCGCTATCTTCTTTGTTTACCCAATGGGCAGCCAGTGATGATGTAACTAAATATTTCTTGGAGGGCTGCTTAAGAGCACTTTCAGGGCCTGATTTGAACCTGTAGACACACACACTTTAGTGCCTAACACGGCATCCCTCTACATGGATCACCTTGTTAAGTGCCTGTGTCCGTGGGCTTTGCTCTCTGTTGATGCATCAGTTTGAGATCATTCAGAATTCATTGCCAGGTACAGATGATCTGCAGCTGATCTCTGATCTCCCTATGATCTGCTACAAGCATGTTTTACATTCCTATAGACTTGAATAAAAAAAAAAGCATATTGAAACAGACCCGGACCATATTATTAAAAGCCCAACCTGGTTTAGGTTGGCCATACACTGGATCAGGGCTGTTCATCGGGAACTGGATGCTAAATCAACAAAAGTTGATAGTTTATGGACTTGTTGAAGGAGCAACCAAGTCACTCAAAAGGGGTAACCAATGGTTGGACTTTGAAGTCAAGGAAACGATAGAAATAGCAAAAATATATATTTATTAAAAAAAATACAAATTGATTAACACTGTGTTCAAGAATTAAAACCATACAAGATATTACAAAAAGATATTACAAAATGTAGATTCGGTCCCTTTTGCGTCTACGCGTTTCGCCGTGAGGCTTCTCCAGGATGAACAAAAACAATGGCAAGAACAGAGGACAAGTCTAACTATCTTGAGATGGACAGGATCTGATATATAAATATCCAAATATCGGAGAATCTATATAGACAAGAAAAATTCCATAGGGAGTAGAGACAGCATGTATATCTGAAATTCTGCTCGCAGGTCAGATATAGGATTAGGGAAATGTTCCCTGTATGGGAAATATCCAATATAGGAAATGCCATATACGGAACACTAGTAGACGTATTGTCCGTAATTTAGTAAATAACACATATCTTGCTTGATGGGGGCAGGTATCCAGAGATTAGAGCTTATAAGGTCCACAGACATCAGAATACAATACCAGGGGTCCAATGAGTAAAACAAAACTGGTATAATTATTTGAAACCCGCCTCTTGTATGGATCGGAGCAGAGAGCTAGGAGTCGGTGGACGTGTGTAGTAAGCTAAGCCCCCAGGAGACAACTTCGCGCTTTACGTGTACAGTGATATTATGTAGCTTATATGAAGTGACTTTTTTGTATCACTTTATAATGAGGAAGTATGCAACTGAACTGAGAAAATCCTCCTGTCTCCTCTTGCCACCTATAGGACCAAGCCTACAATATCTAATAGTATATCCATCCCTGGGTAGTTATAACAATATAGTGGTTTCCACTTGGTTATAAATGGATGGTAATGGGTAGGCAAGAATAATAATAGATGTTGTGGATTTTAATTTTTTGTTAGCTTATATAGCCTTTTCTAATAAAGGATAGAAAGAGTTTTTCTATTTTGATAATAGTTGTATTATTGTTGCTTTCCATTATGTAGCTGTGAATTAGCAGTACATTATTATCCGTTAATAATGTAATAGTGTGTTCATTATAGATATTTCTGAGACGTTAAAAATGCCTGCTTTGTTCTGAGATTGTGTGCCAAATATAAAAGAAAGGATGTGGTTCTTTAAGACGGGCAAATACAGCACTGATTCTTATCTCTGGGTGGTCAGACAATTTTAGCTTGCTGAATAATTCCAGCTTCCTTTAAATTTGCTGATGGCCCCCGCTCACCCTCCCATCTCCATGGCTTGTGTTCCTGAAGCTGCCAGCTCTGACAGGCTATGACACCCCCGTGACTCTGCCAAGCGCAGCAGCCGGGAAGCCCCCCCAGGCTGAGCTGCCATATCTCATCTACACAGCGCGTCTCACAGATAGCTAGGCATCCAGGAACACAGTTGGTAACCTGGAGCTTGAGGAGCCAGGATCTGTGGCAGGCAGACCTAGCCAAACTCAAAGCCCTCACCCCCAGGCAACTGGCTCGGCACCCCTAGAAAGGCAATTACCCAAGCAGTCTTAATTGTATAAAAGCTGTATCTAGTTGTTATAATGATTCCATGTTTCTTTTTTATTGTGATGTGTGATCCTGATAAAATTATACTAGTGTATGGTTCCTTTCAGTGCAGAACGCGATATAGCAGATATACGTACGTGTTCGTTTAACGTGATATTTAACAAGAATTATTTTAAAGCATACAGGGGCTGTAAAAATCATGAAATATAAACAGATATAAATTGAGCCCACTTTCTTTTCATGAAAGAGCACTATGGCATCCTGAAGATGAGAAGATGTAGAGCAGGGGTGTCCAAACTTTTTTTTAAAGAGGGCCAGATTTGATGAAGGGAACATGCGTGAGGGCTGGACATTTTGCCTGACATTCTTTGAACCATTAAAAATTGGTCTAAAGCCCTGTACACACGATCAGTCTATCTGATGAGAACTGTCTGATGGCCCGTTTTCATCGGTTAACCGATTAAAGCTGACTTTTGGTCAGTCGTGCCTACACACCATCGGTTAAAAAACTGATCGTGTCAGAGCGTGGTGACGTAAAACACAACGACGTTCTGAAAAAAATGAAGTTCAATGCGTGGATTTTTAACCGATGGTCGTGCCTACAAACGATTGTTTTTTTGCTATCGGTTAAATTTAGAACAAGTTGGCTTTTTTTTAACCGATGGATAAATAACTGATGGCGCCCACACACGATCGGTTTGGTCTGATGAAAACGGTCCATCAGACCGTTCTCATTGGTTTGACCGATCGTGTGTACGCGGCATGAGTGTGTTCATCCGAGCAACTAATACATGGCCCAACAAGAATTCTCTTGCCTTTGTGACTGTGTGGTGAAGAGATGAGGTCAGACGTATTATTTGGATAGATCTTTTGTGGCCCCAATGAATCCCTGAGTGCCTCTCAGGCCTAAGGATGAGTTTGGGTGTGCTATTTGGATATACCGTATGTATTAGCGTATAACACACAACTTCACTTTAGGAGGGAAGTTTCCGGAAAAAAATGTCCATTTTAAATAAATAACTGTGAAGCAAAATAAGAGCCAGTGCCCACAAATGCAGCCTCTCCATTGCCTTGAATGCAGCCTTTCCATTGCCTTGAATGCAGCCTCTCCAATAAACCATAACAGGAGCCGCAATTGGCCCGCGGGCCGGACTTTGGACATGCCTGATGTAGAGGGACATGGCTATCAGTAATGTCACTGCTGATTCACAGGCCTGTAGCTTATCAGTCAGCACCTGGCCATATACAGTCCTGTCCACTGATATCTGGATGGACAGCACTGCCTCCCACTTAGAACTGCAGTGTCTAGGAGGGGGGGCTTGTGAGACATAAATAAAGAAGGCTGTGCCATGAACGGGTAAAAGCATTTTTTTTTTTTTGTTTACAAGGCTTTTGCATCACATAGTAGCTGAATTTTGTTTATTCAGTCATACAGGAACCTTTACTTAGTATCTTAATTTAGCATCTTGCAATTACCTGATACCATTATAAACTATGTGTTGCATTCCCTTTTCTCTGTTGTATCTAAATGATTTACAAAACCCATGTTTCACAAGTTGTCATATTAGTATCTAAATGTAAGGTGTGGAGGAAACATTCTAATATAGAGAATCTGGTGTTCTGAATGATGTGGACTATAGGTGACCATAAATGGATAGAAGTTCAGCCGGTTCAGCAGGGGCCGGGTGAATTTCAATCCAAGTATGGGCAGGCTGTGTACAGAAGTCGATCAGCCGGAAACGCTCATCAGTGTATTTTGTAAGGAAAGTCTCCCTGCTGTCAGAACACAATAGCACATTCCCCCATTGACATCCAAGTGTGTGGATGGGGGAATTGGATCTTTTTTTTTCCATTTAACCCACTGATTGAACAAAAAAAAAGCATGTATGGTCAGCTTAAGAGTGGGTAGCCCTATCATGCTACCAATTGTGGAATTATTGTAAGGAACTGGCCTGTTAGGGCTAACCAAGTGGTACAGTATTGAGTGTTTTTCGAGTTGCAAGCACACAAACAGAATTCTTTAAAGCATGCAAAACATTTTTGCAAGAGGTACACACAGAGGGAGGGTGTTGACGTCCTATCAGCTGCTTCTGGTGAGTTGAAGGCCACATGGCTGTGGGCACAGGGCAGACAGCCTGTCAACAATTCTCGGGGAATCGTCAACCCTTCTGTGGCACCCCCAAGTTTCCAATGGCTTACCTACTCCCTTGTGGTTCTTTGAAACCAGATGGTGGATATGACTACTGTAAAGCCTGGGTCACACTAATGTGATTTCAGATGCGACTTGGGTCACAATGAATCGCATGGAAATAATATTGCTTCCAATAGTGCCTGTTCACATCAAAAAAGTGCATCTGCAGTTCAATTTGGGAAAGGGTCCTGTGCTACTTTGGTGTGATTTACAGTGTGATTTGGCCCCATCAATATGCAAACCACATCCAAAAAGCAATCAATGTCGCACTACATAATCGCACTGAAAATATTTTTAAAGTCACATTGCAGTAGTGTAAGCTGTAGTCAACCGTAGCTGTCATCTCTTAGTTGCACTATTTTATAACATACTAGTATACCAAGCTCTACTGTGGTCTGTGTGATACTTACCTGTGTGTGGGTAGTTGGATAACCTATTCTGCAGGCACTAACCCAGGAGTAACTTGCGCAAGTCTGTCTCTAGCTGTCTAGTTTGGAGAATTTCCAGTTTCATCTCTGCTATGGAGGGATAACTAACAAACCATACGGGTCCCTGGCTGACTTCCCACGTGAGGAATCAGACTTGGTCCTGGAGAGTAACCTTAGCCTGTGCATCTGAGAGGTTGAAAAACCTCTGGAAATTCTTGCCAGTCAGGATTTATATAAATATTTGAACTGTATTTGTCTGGTCTATGGGTTATCTGTAATGCCCTATTTAACACTCGTGAGTGAAAACTGGGCTCTTTCCACCTCCTCGCTCAGCCCCCTCCACCCATGGGTGACTCATTTGGCCGCATATGTTTTCTAGTTAACCGTAAGGCTCGAGCTCCAGTGGAAGTGAAACATGTGGTTTTGATTGTGCAGAACTGTGAGAGGGAAGAAAGGGGGAGGAAGAGAAGCTAAAAAGGAAAATAGAGAGCGGAACAAAGAGGGCAAGATATGGAGCGGGAGAGTGATAAAGAGCAGGATGAGCTTAGTGAGCAGCCAGGTAATGATTGCTGCACACAGACAGATGAGTAAGGAGTTCCGGAGAAGATGTAAATTGGGGGCGGAAGATGCAGGAGATCTCTGTCAGCAGATGCCTTGTCAGTAGTTTGTCTCACTCCTGGGTGTTTCAGCTTCAGACAATATCTACTCTTCTTTTTTTCCAGATCTGTTGCGGGCACGCCAAGAAGTGGCAGCTGCTGTGGTGAGAAACCCAGGAGCCATGGAAGCTCACATGCCCACCTCAAGTAACTCCTCAAGCCAGCGGAGGAAGCAAGGCCTGCCGCAGCATCGGGACACCTCCCACTTCACAGACAGGTACAGTGAAACCTATGGCCAGTCCTGAGCCGTGTGCATCTATAGAACGTTCATATTTCTAGAACCTAATGCTTTAAAAACATAATTCAGCATATGCATAATATGTTCCATATGGTTCTACTAGTTTAGAGAGCAGGTAAACATAACCTGAAAAATGGCTTAAATAACAAAGCCAACCCTAACATTAAAGTAGTAGTCCACCCTAACAATAAAATCCCTGCATCTACAGACATCCACAATCTAACATTAACCTATCTAGCCCTGTAAAGAAGAAATCTGTATACATACCTTTTCTGCAGCCGATCCGACCCAATTTCACTCTGAGCTGTCAGCCACAGGCGGGTGCAGAGGACACATCCTACAAGGGAAGCCCATAGTAAGTCCATGGGTGACGTCACTCCTCCCCATTAATTTCACAGCCCATGTCGGCTGTGTCCTCTGCAGAGCTTCCGCCGCTGGAGACTGGGTCGGACCGGCTTCAGAAAAGGTATGTATACAGTTTTTTTTTTCTTTAGAGGGCTAGATAGGTTAGTGTTAGATCCTGGGTGTCTATAGATGCAGGGATTTTAGTTTTAGCATGGACTTCCACTATAAAGGATAAACATACCGTAATTGATTATCAGGGTTTAAATTAGTTGAGTTAGAAATGGCATTGGAGGAGGGGCAGTGGTTTTCTATACACCGCTGACTTCTATCAGGAAAGCCCAATGTATATAGATTCATTGAAAACTATACTTGGTTTGCAGCTCTGCTAAATGTTTCTCCAAGAATTTCTTTCCCACATTGCCCCTATTGGTCCTGCATACATAGGGATGGTGCCTTTGACACTGCAAATAGGTTATAAACAACCAGGCTGCAAACACATTCTTAAGACCATTAGGCTACTTTCACACCGATGCACTTTACAGGCGTCTGCAAAGCGCCTCTTCTGTCACTCCAGTGTTAAGGCACTTTATGTTCCCTTAACAAAAATGTGGCCTACACCAGGAGGTGCTTTATTCCTCTTTTCAGGTATTAGAGCTGCAGAACTGCACATATACAACTTTTTTTCATAGATTATAATGAAAAAGGTGGTTTTGCTGTAAGGCTGAATTTTATTAGGTCCTGGGTGGTACAAGAGTGTTGAAAACCCAAATGCAATGCACATGATACCGATGTGAACTACCTCACCTAGACTAAACTGGTTGCCCTTGACCCTAACAATAATATGCCACATTACTGCCTGTGCAAAGCGCTTTGAGCCTCTACTGACACTGAACAAATTGAAAGTTACTGTCTGTCTGTGCAAGATGAGCTCTTCTTAAAGATGCATTCATGCCTGCAAATTCACCATGCCTGCATCTGATCACAGGCTGGGTGCGTTTGCAGGTGTGAATACACCCTTAAAGTGATTGCAACATGAAATATGAAGAAAGCATATCCCTCTATCGTAATAGCTTACTTCAGAGCGCCGTTTGGGGCTCAGCTGACTGCCCAATGGTCTCCTGTCCTGATCTGATGGCTGCAGGGGGAGGTGCTGGGGAAACCCCTCGCTGATGTCAGCCGAGATAATAGGAGGGGAGGAGACCAGCGGGCAGTCACATGAGCGCTGACCGACGCGCTGAATTAAGCTATTATACCACATATTTTTAAAAATGACATCTACTGGGGAGCTTAATCTTATGTAATAGACAGAACTATAGAAGAAAAACTGTTTTGCAGCGTAGGAGGGGGGGATTGGGGAGCTGACGAGCAGGGTGGGGAGGGGAGAGGAGGACAGAGGAGACACAGAGAGCAGGGCTGCGGCTGATGGAGGCACATACGCTGACAATGGTGTCAGGGCTCAGCAGCCCTGATTATTGTGGTCAGCGTACAGAGGGGGGGGCAGAAACTGTCAGGATCAGCCAGGCAATTTAGGTGATACAGGGGGCCAAATTACACAGCACAAGTACTGTGCTGTACAACATGCTTTAAAGAAACAGGATCAATATATTTTTGGGGGGGGGGGGGGTTAACAAACACTTTAAATATAGAAGCCACACATAAATGCCCCTCTTTTGTGTAATAAATTACATCTATGAAAGCACAAAGTGGTAACTGGTATATATGGTGTGGGTACGTTGTGAGAAATGGTGCCAGCTTGGTGACATCAGCAAGACAGTACAGAGTGCAGATTGAGAGGTGCGAAAGTGCAGAGTGAGTAAGCAGTGGTGTGTGTGGGCAGCCTATAATAGCCCTGACGCACACAGGCACAGCACATCGGGACTGGGAATTTGCTAAGCTCCATCTTTCAGAACAATATGTTTGAAGCAGTACTTTTACAATCACACACACACAAAAGCTTACAATAAAAAAATCCAAGGTTATCTAGCAGTGAATTTCACAGTATTTTTAATGTGTTATCACTTCTTTTTATTAAGGTTTACCTTGTTTATTATCAAAGTAAAAAAACACACACACAAAAAAAAAACATAATTAAGTATCCTGTAATGAACAAATTATGGAGCTTCTGTATTTGAAAACTATTAGATGCACACAAAGAGCATTTACTTCAGGCACATCAGTTTGCTGAAAAGGCTGGAGCAGGACAAATCCTGTCACATGACCAGAAGAAATGCAGAACTGTTTCCTTGACAATGCTAGGAAAAATTAACTATACAGTAAAATAAATTCTTGCGCTCAGCCCCCAACGAAAATTATGGTAGACTGCTGCAACTGAAGTATTCCGAACACTGGGCAAATAAACCTGTACTAAACTATAAACAAAATAAAAGTATACTGTCCCTTTATAAATGTATAAATGCATGAAAAAAAAATCTATTTGAAAAAGCAATCTGGCACTCTTATATTTTATATAATGATTATAATTTTAAGATATAAATGAATGTGCAATAATTCTTGGTGAAATAAATTCCACCAGACAATATCTAATGTAGTAAAAAGTCCATATGCCGTTGATGGTGACTAAGGTGCTCCAGTGCCCAAAGGTGTTCCTTAGAAAAAAAAGAGGGACCTCTTACCAAAGGGAGAAACCCCATAGTACAATACAATCAGATCATCTTTATTAACAAAAGTATTGCACTTATTTTGAGGCAGTTCAAAAACGGCAGCAATTGTAAAACAAGCCTGCCATAGTGTCACCCAACACGTAATGACGCCACACGTGGACCCTGCTCCAACGCGTTTTACCACAAATGGTGTCCTCTGGGATTGGAGATCACTGAGGGCTGCCATTTTTGAACTGTAAATGCAATTTCTTTGAGGATCTAATTGTATTGCTTTATGAGGCTTCTCTCTAATTGTACTTTACATATGCCTTTGCGGAGAGTGGCTTTCTGACCCCAACAAAATGCTGGTTCATTAACCACTTAAGGACCGCCTAACGTTGATATACGTCGGCAGAATGGCACGGCTGGGCACAATCGCGTACCGGAACGTAATTGGTTAATGCCTAGCCGTGGGTCGCAGGCGCGTGACCCGGTTCGAAGCTTCGTGACCACGGCCGCGGGACCCACAGACCCGATCATGGCCGGAGTCCCGAGATTGGTCGCCGGAGCTGAAGAACGGGGAGAGCTGTATGTAAACACAGCTTCCCCGTTCTTCACTGTGGCGGCGTCATCGATCGTGTGTTCCCTAATATAGGGACACACAATCAATGACGTCGCACCTACAGCCACACCCCTCTACAGTTAGAAACACAGATAAGGTCATACATAACCCCTTCAGCGCCCCCTTGTGGTTAACTCCAAACTGCAATTGTAATTTTCACAGTAAACAATGCATTTTTTGCTGTGAAAATGACAATGGTCCCAAAAATGTGTCAAAATTGTCGGGTGTGTCCGCCATAATGTCACAGTCATGAAAAAAAAATCACTGATCGCTGCCATTAGTAGTAAAAAAAAATTATAAAAATGCAATAAAACTATCCCCTATTTTGTAAACGCTATAAATTTTGCCCAAACAATCGATAAACGCTTATTGCGCTTTTTTTTTATTTTTTTACCAAAAATATGTAGAATACGTATCGGGCCAAACTGAGGAAAAATTTTTTTTTTTATATATTTTTGGGGGATATTTATTATAGCAAAAAGAAAAAAAATTGCATTTTTTTTCAAAATTGTCGCTCTATTTTTGTTTATAGCACAAAAAATAAATACCGCAGAGGTGATCAAATACCACCAAAAGAAATCTCTATTTGTGGGGGAAAAAAAGGACGCCAGTTTTGTTTGGGAGCCAAGTCGCACGACCGCGCAATTGTCAGTTAAAGCGACGCAGTTTCCGAATCGCAAAAAGGGGCCTGGTCCTTTACCTGCATTTTGGTCCGGGTCTTAAGTGGTTAATGAAAGTGCACCATCGGAAGTTTGTTGTCAGTGATTACTTATCATGGGGTTTGTGTGCTTTTGATCTCTTTAATTCGAGATAATTTCCATTTCGAAAAGGCCCCTCTTTTTCTCTAAGGAACACCTTTGCGCACCATGTGCAATTTTTTAAGCACTGAGCACCATACTCACCATCAACTGCATTGCATTGACTTTTTACTGCATTAGATATTGTCTGGTGGATTTTACTTCACTAAGATTTATTGCACATTTATTTATATTAGGACTTCATAATATCTGTTTATTTGCATTACTGTATATATATGATTAAGAGCACCAGCACACATTCATTGTTCATATTTGCACTGGTTTGTGATAGCATGTGTTAGCATATTTCTTTTTCAATTTGCTTTTTTTTGCACTTATTCATGCATTTATCCATTTAAAGGGACAGCACACTTTTTTTTAGTTTTAATGCCAAGAAAAAATGATAAAGTGCATTGGGCAGGATGAGATCTGTACTATTAAAACATTATTCAGATAATGTTTTTATATTAAAAACAAAACTGTAATTTTGTTCTTTTAGTGTCTGCTTCAAGTAGTTTTATATCATACTTTTTTTAGTTGTGTAAGATTTTTTAGGGTTGTATGCATAGGTGCCAGATAGTTTCCAGCTGGCGAAGACTACAACTAACTTTTATTCAAATGTTTGTGTGGAATTCAACGTAAGGCAAACCTGTATTTATGTGGCTCGGTTACACCTTGCTTAGCATCACAGGTATCTCTAAAGCTCTTTTCACCCAAGTCACTTGATTTTGTGGACCTGCACATTATTGAGACCACAGAACATATAGTACATTCTGCTGTAAAGGAGGATAGTGTGGGGTCTTCCAGCAAGTGTCCCTTGAAACCATTATATGGTGTCCCTTTACAATCATCAACATTGTGCAGTTGACTTTTATTTTACTGTTTTCAAATGCTCTGAATTAATTGATATAGCACCGGTCACAATAAGTGAGAAAGAGTCTTCTGACAATCAAAAAATGAGTAGGGTCTGTTTCATACGACAGCTTAGCTGGAAGCAGAGAAATTTCCATTGGTTAAAATAGAGTTTGCTCTTGTGGTGGTTCAGATCAGGTCAACAGGTGTGTTTTTTTTAAAGGTAATATTTATTCCATTTCCACTCTAGCTCATAGTCCATTTCAGTGCTCAGAATCTGGCAGCCTTCCTTGACTAAAAGTGACTCAAGTAGATATTTTATTTTCTCAGTTTATGTGTAATTCTAATTCCTGGCTCTACTGAGTTTTCCTTTCTTTTTTTCCCCCCTTTAGTCTCTGTTGTTACACAGGGAGTGCTGGTTTCTAGGCAAGAGCAAAGTGGTCTTAAGATGTTAATCTCACTCTTTGGAAGGATGACTAGGCGCAGAGCTCTGGAAGGATGTGTAGGATCAGTCTCTGCAGTAGGATTGCATTAAGGGCGATAGCGTTGTGGGAACATGTGTGAGCGAAGGGGTTTGCACTTTGGCTAACCCTTCCCATCATGGGGAAAGCTACAGACACGCCAGTTGTGGGGATTGCATGGTTCCTGTCCAGCATAACTCCAGGAAAACCTCCCAACCTCTGTGTGGCCTGGATGTTTTCCAGGGAAGCCAGAGGAAAAGATGAAGAAAGCATGTTTGGGTGGGGGAAAGAGCACGAGAGAAGGGAGCAAGTGTGTCTAAGGAGCTAGATCTGGCTCTGACCTGTAATTTCCATCTGGAAGGGAGCAATTCCTTCTTTCTGTTCCAGACTTCATGAGGAAAGAGGGGAATGTGGTTGTTGTTTAGCACCAGATAAAAGATCATTGTCTGGGCAGGACCGGATCTTCTGCCGTTGACGCTGGCAGAGGACTAGTAAATAACGGTTGATTCCAGTAAGGGGCGGGAGAGTCCTGGGGCTTTCTATAGGATCAGTGTTTGGCAAACAAAAACTGCAGTTGTTTTTCTTCTGTCTGGTGCAGGCTTGACAGGGTGGGATTATCTGGCTCCCAGAGGGGCCTGTTGCCAGACACTTTCCCCCCCCCCCCTAGCTAAATAGTGAGACAAGCCTGAAACTCTTGTGACATTGTCAGACTGGAGATAATCTGAGCCACTCTCCAGTTCTGTTGTCACTCTGGTGATACAAGCCCAACAACCAATAACTATTTTTTATATATATAAAAAAAAAAAACACTTTTACTGACATATAATTTAGATTTTTTAAGCATTCGTGAATCACTCAACACTAGGTAATTTTACTAATATTGGAATAGTCTAGGAGCAGTGTGTGTGTGTGTGTGTGGGGGGGGGGGGGGGGGATGTAAAGGGTGTTGGAGGAGGACATACATAAAGCAGAACTTCCCTTTTAGGAATAAGTTCCTGCTTTAAGGAGTGTCTGATAAACCAATGGCTGGCTACCACAACAGACAAGTCTGTGGACCCCACTGACAGCCTGCATACATGTAGTCCATGCCTCCTTTCTCCCAAAATGTTCTCGCATGATGTTTTAATATGACTTTTTAATATTAGGGCCCTTACCTCTCCAGGGAGCCCACAATGTCGGCACCCCAGCCGATCTCCGAATGGACTCCTGGGGGCTGCCGCCATCATTCCTGGTAAGGGAACCAGGCAGTAAAGCTGCACATGCACAAAGCACTTTCTAATTGGCCCTGCGGTGGGGGAAGGAGGAGGGGGGCCGAACTTCTGGGAGATCGGGCCGCAGATCTGTCAAAAACGGGTCCCCGTTTCCCCCTTCCCCTTAAAGGTGCCAAATGTGACACCGAAGGGGGAAGGAAGCGTATAAGCTTTTGGGTGGAACTCCGCTTTAAGCATAGTGATCAATAGCAACCAATCGTAATTCATTCTACAGAAATCTGACCAGTAAGCCTATTTTTCTTTTTCACATAAACCTGGCAGTATGAACCCCTTACAACAGTAGGTGTTGTAACTCCAGTTATCAAGGATAACTTGCCACAAATTTGTGGCAATGTTGAATTGTAAGTCTGTTAACTTGTTGCACTTTTTCCCAGGCAAGTTATACATTTGCAGAGCACTTAAAGCACAAGTTCTAGTTGACACTTTACAATTTGTAGCAACTTTGAATGACAAGTCTCTAGCAAAAGCTCTGCAAGTCACAGTGACCCCTGTGGTGGGATGACTATTGCACAACATAACTGAACCAGATCTTGCAGCGGACGTGCAGGATGTTTGCAAAGAAAGTTGATCTAAAGTCCTGAAATGCAGATTTGTTGCAACTGTGCAACACATTTGTGAAGCCTGGCTGGTCTAACAATAGCATAGCAAGTAATGTTCAAACTTGCAGCTCAATGGCTTGCTATCTGGGAACCTGGATACAAAGGAATGTGAAACCCACACCTGAATCAAACATGCAACTCAGGGCCAGTGCTGGTTCCTTGCAAAATTGTTATCTGACTATAGTCTCAATTTTAAGGTTTTTCATTTAGAACACAAGACATATAGTTTGGAGATGAATTCCATAGCTGCTCTGTATACTTTGTGGTTATGTGAACAGTACCATTGACTATAGTGACACAGATCTCATCACGGATGTGTAACCAGAGCCTTAGAACGACAGTCTTACATAGCTGTGATGGTGTAGGAGGTGGTCTGGAACTGCATGGTATATTTGGCACTGACAACTTGAAGGTTTACTGACCTAGCAGTCTACCTTAATAAGCGGTCCTCCATAGTTCAAACAAGTGCATTTCCACTCAGGATCACATGGGGTTCATACACCACTTTGTCCTGGCAACTTCCCAACATACACCTGCTACTCCACATCTTCAATCAGAGGGCATGACTTTGTAATTACCAGAAAAGTGTACCACTACCCCCCAACTGGAAATGTAAACCCATTCACCCTTATCTTTTGCAGACATTAAATGTTCCTATATGTGCAGGGACAGGTGCTTACTTACCTACAAAAACATAAATATCTTTGTGTAATGCATTCCTAGAGTTCTGTCCTTTAGTAAAATACCCCTAATGAATGACAGAATTTTACCAAGTCTTTTTCAGAAATTGTTCAGTGTGCATATTATGTGCTTATCGGGGGTAATTTTCAAGAGATTTCACAGATGGTTCTATTTTGGAGATTTCTCGTAATTGGCCGACTAGCATTCAGTTGTCTCTTTTAGAACCAGTTTTGTGGACCTGCAGGATTGTAAAGAGTTAAAAGCATACACTGATGCTGGCTAGCCTGCAGCAAATAGCTGGAGCTGACAAATACACCCCCCCTTCCTCCGCTCCCATTTCTCTCCCAGAGGCAGGGTGCGTGAGTGGAAGATAGATTTATGGCAGACGGAGAGACGGGGAATTGCATGAGGTGGAAAAGGCTTGGCATGGGGTAAAGATTCCTTCCCATCTCACTGTGGGAGAACTCCAAGGGAGGAAGAATTACTGAGCATCTTGACAGCTCTGAAACCTAAATGCACCCTGGGATCTGTTATCACTTGGTGCATACAGCCAGGGACCCAGCTCACAGGAAATTGTTGCCACGATAAAATGAAAAACAACTTTCCTTTGCAGCACATGCTGAAATAAACGTTCCAGGGCACAAAAATAATATAATGACTCTTATGAACCAGGTATATTGCCCTGGCCTGACAAAGGCATGCTGAATTAGGAACTATTACATAGGTAGCGAGGTTAAAACACAGACCAATGTTCACCTTGTCCAGCCCCCTACAAACTTCAGTTGTGATCCAGAGTCAACATAGGCTGATGGGCAAATAAAACCCCTCAACCCACCTGCAAACTTTTTAAATTATTAAACGTATTCTTACCCTAATATGTAATCTCGAGTCCCTCTCTAGCGCCTCTTCTGGTAGTGGAGATCAGTGATTTGCCATTATGGCCTGGCTGCTGACCCCTTGTTATAATGTAATTATGGTGAAGTCACTGATGCAGGGACACGGCACCCTCCCAGGACAACAACCCCCCCCCCCCCCCCCCCCCACACACACACACACACCTGCAATAAGGAGCAGTGAAGACTCAGAACTCAACATCATATGACCACAGACAGAGTAAGTAGTTGGGGATGTTAGACTAGTTACAGGAGGACGGGGGGAAAACTTGAGGGTGAATCACTGGTTAGAGCATAACTTTAAGGCTGAATTCCAGCTAAACGTTTTTTTGTTTTTGTTTACACTTGTCGAGGTGAATGCTGTGGCAGGATCACTGCTGTGCCCTTTCAAATCTATACTTTTATTCAAGCTGAATAGCAAAGCTCCCACTAAACTTCAGTCTTTTGCAGAGTTGAGAGGTGCAGATATCATAGACAGAAGTGTTAGTGTATTTTATCTCCCCGCTTGTGCATTCTCTTGTCATCTCCCTCCTGCCCCTACCTGATTAAGTAAAATAACTTTTTTTTTTCTTTACTTACCTGAAGCTGTGGTCACATTATGCAGCTTCCCCTTTTCTGTTTATTTCCTGGGTGGATCCATTTCAGATTTCCACATCCCTGCATGGCATGGGCACTTTCTATTGCATGTCCAGCAATGGGGTTCTCTCAAGATCCTGAAGAATACTGATGACAGTGGAGGAGACTGACAGTCTTGAGCACCATCGCATCGTTGAATCATCACAGCCAGAAGAAAGACTATGCTGGAATGGATGTGCCCAAATGTCTAGCATGGTCAGTTTGAAATGGGACAGCAGGGCGACTAGCAAGAGCACCAGGTCTTTAATGCAAAGGAAGCAATACAAAGCAAACAAGATACTTTTTAACACATGGCACAACGAACATTTGAGGAATATGAGATGTTGGGGTAACATATCCTTTAGGGAATGCTAAAAAATTTAATCAGTTACATGGTGGTGGTAGTGCCCAAAAGGTAACCTATTCAACCAGCAATCAATCAGCAATGCCCCAGTGGCTACATAAAACCGGGCATAAACAAATCAAAATTCAGCAGGAACCAGACAAATTTAGATTCATATATGGGCAGGCTGGTTGTACTAAAGTCGATCTTTAGATTGACTGCAGTACAACCAACCTGTCAGGTTTTTATTTGTACGATCATTGTATTTTGGCGGCAGAGAAATCTCCCGCTGTCAAAACGCAATAGCACACTAAACGGACTTTGTTGATAGGGTAAAATTGAGGATTTTCTTTTCTTCAACCCGTGGTTGAAGAAAAAATATTTGGATAATCTGAGGCCAGTATTATCGCTGAGAATAATTCTTCTAGCCAGTAAATAACTCTTCTGTCAAGCACAGGAATGTCCCTCTTCCCCACACAGACAAGGAATCCACATGTGTGATGAATAAAATCCTTAAGATAAAACTTAAGATGTCTGCTAGTCTTGGCTGGTCACTGGATCTATGTGCAGTGGCTTTGTATGCGACATCGCTGCCTGGGAACAGGACAGGGTTAAGCGACGTAGCAGCTCATTTTAGCCGCATAATGTGTAACCCTGTAATGACTTTAAGTATTGATTATTTGAAGGCCATTAGCGCTTATTGTTAAAGAAAAGTCAATACTTTTAAAACCTTGTGAACCATTTGTCTCCTGTTAAAGGACATATCAAATTTACCAGCGTGCAGCGCAAATCCCTTAATGCCCTGCATGGCTGGAGGAGCTGTGCTCTGAGGATCAGAAAGCAGAGACAGACACAGGATCCATGGGGTTGGAAGGCTTCAAACACAAAGACTGTCTCAGCAATCTCTGTGCCAGAACCCAAATCCCATATCTAGCCCCCTGGCTTCTCAAGCTGATCCACCATATATGGAGAAACCCAAACCAAAGTTAACAAGAAAGGGTAACCTCCGAGGAAGACGATGCATGATGGCAGCAAACCTGTATTTTTTCTCTGGGTTGTGCAGTTTAGCAATAGGCTGATGAAATCTGAGTTGCGCAACTAGGGCACATTTATTTTTTACGAAAAGTCTTTTACTGAATTTATTATCCCTTAGTTAGCGAGGGATAAGATTATCTTGTATTAATATATGGACCATTTATATAGTGAACAGAATACAGAACTGTTTACTATAAATGACCCCATTACCAGATTAAAATATTGCAGGTTGCTATAGAACTTGCTAGGTAATTTTTGACTTCTTCAGGAATGTGCATCCCGGCCTTCCTCTTGTGGGAGTGTCTAATTGCCATCTGTGCTGGCCTAGCTCCTGTCTACCGCCTTAAACTTATATGTAACGGCCGGGGAGGAGTGGGAGGGAATACTATACAGTGTCATTTAACCACTTAAGACCCGGACCAAAATGCTGCTAAAGGACCTTGCCCCTTTTTGCGATTCAGCACTGCGTCGGTTTAACTGACAATTGCGCGGTCGTGCGACGTGGCTCCCAAACAAAATTGGCGTCCTTTTTTCCCCACAAATAGAGCTTTCTTTTGGTGGTATTTGATCACCTCTGCAGTTTTTATTTTTTGCGCTATAAACAAAAATAGAGCGACAATTTTGAAAAAAATTCAATATTTTTTACTTTTTGCTATAATAAATATCCCCCCAAAATATATATAATTTTTTTTTCCCTCAGTTTAGGCCGATACGTATTCTTCTACCTATTTTTGGTAAAAAAATCGCAATAAGCGTTTATCGGTTGGTTTTCGCAAAATTTATAGCGTTTACAAAATAAGGGATAGTTTTATTACATTTTTATTAATTTTTTTTTTTTACTACTAATAGCGGCGATCAGCGATTTTTTTTCATGACTGCGACATTATGGCGGACACTTCGGACAATTTTGACACATTTTTGGGACAATTGTCATTTTCACAGCAAAAAATGCATTTAAATTGCATTGCTTACTGTGAAAATGACAGTTGCAGTTTGGAGTTAACCACAAGGGGGCGCTGTAGGATATGTGTGTTCACAGGGTCTGTTTACAACTGTAGGGGGGTGTGGCTGTAGGTGTGACATCATCGATCACGTCCCCCTATAACAGGGATGACGTGATCGGTGCTGCGGTCACAGTGAAGCCGTGTTTACACACGGCTCTCCCCGTTCTTCAGCTCTGGGGACCGATCGCCGCACTCCAACGGCGATCGGGTCCGCTTGTCCTGTGGTCCCGGAGCTTCGGACCGGGTCACGGGAGCGCGCCGCGGGCGAGCGCCCGTGACCCACGGCTGGGTACTAGAAACCAACGTATATATACGTTGATGTGCCCAGCCGTGCCATTCTGCTGACGTAAATGTTCAGTAGGCGGTCTTTAACCGCTCCGAGTTTGCTGGGGTTGCCAACATCACATCCAAGATAGCAGTGCCTAGTAACAGTCTTAGGGCTTTTACATATGTACACAAGGTACAGGTACAGTATCTCACAAAAGTAAGTACACCCCTCACATTTTGTAAATATTTTATTATATCTTTTTATGTGACAACACTGAAGAAATTAAACTTTGCTAAAATGTAAAGTAGTGAGTGTACAGCTTGTATAACAGTGTAAATTTGCTGTCCTCTCAAAATAATTCAACACACAAAATACTTTTATGTATAAACCACTGGCAACAAAAGTGTGTAAACCCCTAAGTGAAAATGTCCAAATTGGACCCAATGTGTCAATATTTTGTGTGGTCACTATTATTTTCCAGCACTGTCTTAACCCCCTTGTGCATGGAGTTCGCCAGAGCTTCACAGCTTGCCACTGGAGTCCTCTTCCACTCCTCAATGACGACACCATGGAGCTGGTGGATGTTGGAGTCCTCTGCCTTCTGATTGAGGATGCCCCACAGATGCTCAATAGGGTTTAGGTCTGAAGCCATGCTTGGCCAGTCCATCAGCTTCTTTAGCAAGGCAGTGGTTATCTTGGAGGTGTGTTTGGAGTCGTTATGTTGGAATACTGCCCTGCGGCCCAGTCTCTGATGGGAGGGGATCATGCTCTGCTTCAGTATGTCACAGTACATGTTGGCATACATGGTTCCCTCAATGAAATGTAGCATCCCCAGTGCAGATAGCAATCATGCAGCCCCAGACCATGACACTCCCACCACCATTATTGACTGGAGGCAAGACACACTTGTCTTTGTACTCCTCACCTGGTTGCCACCACACGCTTGCCACCATATGAGCCAAATAAGTTTCATCAGACCACAGGACTGCTTGTCTTCAGCAAACTGTTTTTGCACGATTCCTTGTACATCATCTTTAGAAGAAGTTTCCTTCTGGGACGACAGCCATGTAGACCAATTTAATGCAGTGTGCGGTGTATGGTCTTAGTACTGACAGGCTGACCCCTTCAACCTCTGCAGCAATGCTCATAAGTCTATTTTTTCAAAGACAACCTCTGGATATGACGCTGATCATGTGCACTCTTCTTCTTTGGTCGTCCATGGCGAAGCCTGTTCTAAGTGGAACCTGTCCTGTTAAACCGCTGTGTGGACTTGGCAATCTTCTTATAGCCTAGGTAATATTTATGTAAAGCAACAATTCTCAGAACTCAGAGAGTTATTTGCCATGAGGTGCCAAGTTGAACTTTCAGTGACCAGTATGAGAGATTGAGAGTGAAAGACACCAAATTTAACACACCTGAAACCTTGTAACAATAACGAGTCACATGACTCCGGGGAAGGAAAATTTGGGCTAATTGGGACCAATTTGGAAATTTTCACTTAGGGGTGTACTCACTTTTGTTGCCAGCGGTTTACTAGTTTATTCACTAAAAAAGGAGTACAAAATCTGAAGACGCTGTGTATGGTAGACCATCGGCTTCTAACTTCAGATTGTTCAATTAAGCTTTGACAAAAAAAATAAAAAAATTGGAAGTTGATTGGTTTCCAGTTTTAGTAAATCAACACCATAATGGTTTTGGAAGATTGTTACTCAAATGAATGGACCGGTGAAAGTTTTTTTTAAGGTCAATGAAAATGACAATGGAGCACTCTTTGTACCTGGTGAAAGAAGCTGAATCTGCACATACCAAAAAATATTTGCTTCTATAGAAATTAGTGTTAGCCCTTTGGATTCCAAATGGTCTAGATGTTTTTCTAAATGCACCAAATATACTTGGATATTAATATTTGTTAGTAATGACACTGCAGATCGTCAATCCAGGGATTATCCGATTACCTTGATGGTCGGGGAAGGATTTTGCTTCCACTTGGACCTCATTTTATATAAGGCTTTGTTCCTTCCTCCTGGATCAGATACAGGTTAGAGTTCTGAGAATGCAGGCTTTTAATTTCTTAATTTTTTTTGCCATTAGGTTGAACTTGTATTTATTTAACCTTACTGTGTTACTAGTAATATTTCAGTTTGATGTCTGATATTAACATAAAAGTTGAACAATCCCTCCCCCCATTAACCCTTACTGCCCTAAGTGGTGGTGTTCATTTGATATGCTCTGTCGGTGTGTTTTTGGCAAGCCTTGCGCTGCCTAGTGCACATGGGGTTAACGTGGGGCATTTGAAAAACATTCTGAATTACTGGCAGTTCCTCCTCAGTGACTGGCAGGGAGAGGGGGGGTTCCAAGTCTCCTCTCTCTACAATTATGGAAATCACTGGGAGCGAAGTATGTAAACGCAGCTTGTAATTGCCGCGTGCTGACCTCGGCACGCTAAGTTTACTCGTCCTCTCCGGTGGTTTTGCGAGAACCGTCTCTATGGCAACTGTGCACATGGGTCCGGCTTTGTGGGGTTAAGCGAGCCTTATAAAACCCTGTAATGTATTTTGGCTGTGAGCCTGTGCGGCGGAGGTGTTTGAGTGTGCACAAGGGACCAGTGTATCAGAGCGTGGCGGACTGCTGGGTTAGCCTATCATTTCTATATATCGCTGCCGCACGATGGGCTCTCATTAATCATAGTGTTTGAAAGGAGAGCTGTCTGTGTTCCCATAAGTAACCAGTCAGCATCTTTGTTTTCTATCCTAAGCAAGAAATGCACATAGGAGCATCTGATTGGTTATTAGTAGCAACATAGTGCTTCAAGCTAAATTAAGCCCTTTCTTTTAGCTCTCAACTGTCCCTGATTTGGAGCAAATTCCCTCTGTCCCTCATTTTGATCCGATCTATATAGATGTATATAAAATGCACTATTTAGCTATCAAAAAGTGTTTTCCAGCACTAAACTTTTCATCTGATTTCTAAATTGTTGCATTTGTAAATTGCAAAAGCCAATATAAAGGAATAATAGTGGTAAAATAAGCACTTGTGGGTTTAACCAATCCTTGTTTTTTTCTACAAGTCTACTTTAAGGAGGCGTCCTATGCCTGCATATTTTTGCTGATTGGTGTCCCTCATTCCCATCTCAAAGTTGGGAGGTATGCCTTTCTTGGCAGTTTATAGGTACGTGCTGTTTTTTCCCAAAAATACCAAAAACAACAACCACCTTGCTAGAAAGAGTCTGAAGATGACACATTTTTGCTCAGATGCTGGGAGTGAGTAAAAGTATTTCCTGTGTATTCAGTGACAGCCACGATCTGTTACGGCAGCCTGTCTTTATTGAGGAGGGGAGGGGGAGTAGTAAGTGATTTAAAGGTCATGTGTACTGGCAGTTAACTGAATAGGAAATTATTTCAAGATCTGATGATACTTCTGCCACATTTTAGACAAATAAATATTCAGATGTCTGGCCTTCTTTAGATATAGAAGCATGAACGCTTTCAATAATTCTATTTGTTTTCTTTAAGTTAAGAACTCTAAACCAGGCTGCAGAAAAAATAGTAAGGGAGGAGGGTTTAGGTTTTATCCATAACTGCACTTCACCTTATTTTTGAGACATGTTGGGTCTTCGTATTAAAGTCTCTAAAAGTGGAACTCCAACTAATACCTTTTTTGTTTTGAGGTTAGAACTTCCTGTTGTAAAACCAGCGAAAAGTCCAATAGCTTGGTGATCCAGCATAAAAGTGTTGTCTGTTTAGTTTCCTCTTCCAGCAACTGACTGCAGATCTTCACAAATGATTATATGAATATATACCTTTGTATTGTCTGTTGTATAACCAGGGCAGAGATTGAAGGGAAAATTCTGAAAACATGGCAGATCTCAACTTTAAATGTTGGCTGGGGTTTTAATTTAACAAGGCAGCAAACAATATCCAAACTACTACCATGTAAGCTCACTGTGCCCCAGCTTCAGCAACACTTGCCACAGTGAGCCAGTTCCAGTTTACAGAATAAATGGGACCAATAGGCTTGTTCACTAATTTGCTTGTTCAGTCACTTTATTGAAAGTTTTTCAGAAAACTAGTTGCATGTAAACTGCATATAGGTTTGTGCTGTATATATAATAACTATGTACCATTACAAGAAAAAAGGTGGAGGGGAGAGGGGGACAGGGATCAAGGATAATATAAGTGGAGAATCCGGGGCTTTGAGTGGTAATGGTGGTGGGGTGGGGGAGTTTGAAAATTGCCTACAAAGTATGTCATGGGCAAATTTGAAAATGAGGGCAGCAATGGGAATGTAAATATGTACGATGACTAGCTATGACTTTTAAAACCTCTCTCTCCCACTGAGACTACATGCTGGCTTTTTAAAGTGTCCATGACTAGACTAGATCCTGAATCCTATCTTTATAGTTTTGTTATAATAAGACCTGTTTTATGTTTATAGAATATATAATCAGTAGATTTGAATGCACATGTGTGATTGCCGTTACATATTAGTTGCTTTGAAGCAAATTTTGGTAGTGGTGTATGGTGAATGAGTGTTATTGGATGTAGTATGATGATCTGGGTTTGACAGGCAGGCAAATGGTTAAATTCTGCCTGATTTCCCACATTGCATCCTATATAAAAGCCGCCTCACGTCTGGCAGCCTCGTCTCCCCATGATTACAGCTAATTACATCGACCGGACACCTCCTCGCCCCCGCCATGCAGCTTTAATTGACCGTTATTCATCTGCAGGCTGTCCGGGTGGCAGAGCACTTGGCAGCCCAGCGACAGAGGCCTCGGCTAATTGTCGGGCCTGGGGGATTAGGCCAGGTGATTACACACTTCACGGTGTAATTACATAAGCATCGCTTGGCTGCTGCCCCGGCTCGGAGCCGAAGGTCACTTTCTGCGTTACCTGAGATTAATTGGAGCTGCCAGTAGAGTGCGAGGAGCTGGCGGAGCGCTGATACGATTAGCAGGACGTTTGAGCAGCGAGGAATCGATGGCCGCTCTTCCCAGACAGCACGAGCCGTGCAATTAGTTTAGTGCTGAGCGAAGGGAGAGGTGGGGGGAGGTGATAAGTGGGGGCTTAGAGCAGGAAAGGGGGGTGGATGCCAACTGTAACCTTAAAGTAAAAACTGGCATGGTGTAAACACATGAATATTGGTTGTCCTGCTGCTCTCCATTGTCATTGTCTACTTTCCCTACATTTGGGAATATTTGAGGGACAGGCCAAGATTTCAATATTATTTGACCATACAGCATAGTACACCTCAAATGGAACTGAAAGTCTACATGTGGTGATATGTTAATATTTTTCTGCCCAAAGATGAAAGCTGGACATACACATCAGTTTTATTTAATTTTTTTGGTCAGCCAGCCATAATAGTTGTGGATGGGGCAATCCTCCCCCCTGTGTCATTGTATTTTGCTTGCAGCCCTGATTGAAGCAAAATCTTCCAACAAGCTCATTTGAAAGCAGTTGGTCTTTAGATCACTTGCTCCCAAACAAGGACAGCCACAGATGGATAAAAATTTGGCCAGTCTCTGCTGACCCTGCCTAATTTCGATCCATCTATGACCAGTTTACTTGAGAAACTGTAATTTAATAGGAGGCTGTTCGCTTGTCTCCTGAAAAACTAGACTGGTGGTCTCCATACTCTATTGCCATTCCATAAATTCTAGCCAAACTACAACTAATAATGGTAGTTATTTGCACTTGCTTACTTAAAATTACAGTTACGCTGTAGTTTCATGTTACTTAAGCCCAGAAATGTTGCATTAGTACAGTATATGCTGCATGGACTCAAGCTGCAAAGAACTAGGTGGAAATTAACCAGGTTGTCTTCTGTCTCAGCAGCGACAGGACCAGAAAGGTATTTGGCGTAGTATGTTTCTTTTGGCTGTCAGATGCAAGAGCGTAGATGTCTGATAAAAAAAATGTTCCCTTAAATTTACACTTCCAGGTTTCTTCATGAATTCCCATGTTCTATGACACTCATTATTTGTTGAGAGACTTGCCCCCTCTCCTTGGTAATTTATTACGTCAAGTCCAACTTTGCAGCAGTAGAAAATCAAAGAAGACAGTTGGAAGGGTAACCTTATTGATAATAGTGGCTACTATAAAAAGTTAGTAATTTAATTTGGAGAATAACATGAAGAATTTAGTAAAAAATAAATAGAAACCATATTTAAGCTACCATGGCCAACTGAAGGATATCCACACGTGTATTTTCAAGGAAATTACAAGACAATGCAGCATAAAAGGAAAGCTGGTGGATTTGACTACGTCCCCCTCTAGATTAGAGGCATTTGTCTTACTAAAGATGGAGTTGTAGGGGACCCATCCATCTGGCAGCTCAGTCATTAATTTTTTATATCCCTATTACTCTGCCAGTGTGGCAGCGCCACTGTGTTGTACATCTAGGACCTGCACCTGACTCGGTTATCTATTTCACATTCCCAGATGTTGCCAGAAGCTGCTATTTGGACAGTGATAGGCTGGCTGTTCAGGTATCCATAATGTCTCTACAGTCAAGGCAGGACAATCCCTAAGCTGAATTCATTAGGGACCTACTTCTGCCTGTGGAATTGGGGGGAAGTACTATTTTGTGTCATCACACCTGCTATTTGCATGTCCTTTTCATGCGAATACCCAAGACACAATGTATGATGTACAAACCTTTTCTTCCATAACTATGGTGTATAAACTGACAGCACTGCAAGAAATGACTTCCATTAAACTAGTTTAGCGATTTACTGACACAATTATCACAGTTATTACTTTGCAGTTATAATTGATATTGATGTTACAAGCATGCTTGATTATGGAAAGACAAATACTAGATTCCATTTACTGTTATAATGGCCATCTGTACTGCTGGTGTCAGTTTTATGAAAATTCTAATAGCTAGTAATGGTGTGAAAATATAACTTTTCTGGCATTAGAACTATTCATAATGTATGAAGTTATGACTAAGACTATATATATACAATCCTGCATTTATTACAAAGATATTTTTATTCCTCTCTTCAGGGACATTTCTCACCCACCTCCTTTGCTGTCACCTCAGAACGCCCCTCATATTGCCTTGGGACCACATTTAAGGCCACCGTTTCTTGGGGTACCCTCTGCTTTATGTCAGAGTCCAGGTATGTAACTATAAGTCCAAATGAAAGGATGGCACCTGTTAGGCTTCATGCACACTGATGTTTTTGGCTTCAGTTTTTTTTTTTTGTGCAGACAGTAGACTCCCCAGCATGTTAACTAGGGTTGTCCCGATACCACTTTTTTTAGGACCGAGTACAAGTACCGATACTTTTTTTCATGTACTTGCCGATACCGAATACCGATACTTTTTTTAAATGTCATGTGACAGTTTTCAAACCACAATACAGATTAAGGATATTTTCTTTAGAATTATGAAGAACTCTAAGTCAAGACATTATAAAAGAATAAAAATGAGTAAAAATGAATAAAAATGTTTTATTTTCTTGTCACGCAGTAGTAAAAACTCAAAGAATTTTCACAGAACATGTTGATAAATACAAAAAAAGTATTCTATTTAGGTATCGGGAGCATTTGCGCGAGTACAAGTACTCCCAAAAATACTCGGTATCGGTCCCGATACCGATACTAGTATCGGTATCTGGACAACCCTAATGTTAACCTATGGGTCCATGCACACATAGGCCGTTATCAGAATTTTTTGGTAGGGGGGTTTTCTATCTGGAAAAAAACCCAGAACCATGGGATTTTAAGAGGAAATTTTCAGCTGTAAAAATGCTCTAACGCTAAATAAAAGCTAAAAAAGCTTTTTTAAGTCATAAGCTTTGGTGGGAGTATAGTTTTGCTTAAAAAATGTTATGTAAAAATGCTGCAAAACTCTTTCTACAGCTAACTCTAGTGGCATTGTTATAATGTCCAGTGTGCACGAGGCCTTATACTTATAACTAAAGTTAATTTTTTCATTAAGTGCAAATAAATTCCATTGGATCCTGTCAGTAAGCATGTGAGCTGCTAACTTCCTTCGCTCATTGTTCCAAGTTCTTTCTATGAACTACAAACCACTTCACTACTGTGTTATGATGGGGAGAATATGGAATGGGCTCTGTAGTCCAAACACACTCCCTGTCCTAGGGTGACAACTTTGATCCTCCATGAATATAGTACAGCTAGTGTTGTCACTCTTAGAGCAGAAAGTGTGTTACTGGCAGGATCATGAGGTTAAAACAGACATGAAAAAGGAAACTTGTGGAGCTACTACATCTAATGAATGGTTCACTCCAATATATTCCATTTTTGTTTTTGGAGGTTTAGAACTGGTAGTGTGTGTGTGTGTGTGTGTGTGTGTTTGTTTTTAACAGCACCGGGGACAGTACTTACACTGAATAAAGTGTCTTCTGTGCTTTAACCACTTGACTACTGGGCACTTAAACCCACTTAATAACCAGACCAATTTTCAGCTTTCGGTGCTCTCACATTTTGAATGACAATAACTCAGTCATACAACACTATAACCAAATGAAATTTTTGTCCTTTTTTTCCCACAAATAGAGCTTTCTTTTGGTAGTATTTTATCACCTCTGCGGTTTTTATTTTTTTCACTATAAATGAAAAAAGAACGAAAATTTTGTAAAAAAATGAATTTTTCTTCATTTCTATTATAACATTTTGCAAAAAAGTAATTTTTCTTCATAAACTTGGCCTAAAATGTATACTGCTACATATCTTTGGTAACAAAACAAAAAAAATTTAGATGTTATTTAGTCTGGGTGAAAGTTGTAGGGTCTAAAAGCTATGGTACCAATTACTGAAAATTGATCAATTTGATCACATCTGATGTACTGACAGCCTCTCTCATTTCTTGAGACCCTAACATGCCAGAAAAGTACAAATTCCCACAAATGACCCCTTTTTGGAAAGAAGACATTCCAAGGTATTTAGAAAGAGGCATTGTGAGTTTTTTGAAGTTGTAATTTTTCCCACAATTCTTTGCAAAATCAAGATTTTTTTCATTTTTATTTTCTTTCCACAAAATTTTCATATTAGCGGGTTATTTCTCACACACAGCATATGCATACCACAAATTACACCCCAAAACACATTCTGCTATTCCTCCCAAGTATGGCGATACCCCATGTGTGGGACTTTTACACAGCGTGGCCACATGGAATGGTGCCAAACTTTGCGACTTAAAAATCCCCATAGGTGACGCTTTAAATATTTTTACTGGTTACATCATTTTAGTTGGAGAAGAGGTCTAGGGCCAAAATTATTGCTCTCGCTCTAACGTTCGCAGCGATACCTCACATGTGTGGTTTGAACACCGTTTTCATATGTGGGCGGGACTTGCGTATGCGTTCGCTTCTGCATGCGAGCTCACGGGGACAGGGGCGCTGTATGCCCAGAGTATTGCGGAGTATGCCCAGAGTATTGCGGAGTATGCCCAGAGTATTGCAGAGTATGCCCAGAGTATTGCAGAGTATGCCCAGAGTATTGCAGAGTATGCCCAGAGTATTGCGGAGTATGCCCAGAGTATTGCGGAGTATGCCCAGAGTATTGCGGAGTATGCCCGGAGTATTGCGGAGTATGCCCAGAGTATTGCGGAGTATGCCCAGAGTATTGCGGAGTATGCCCAGAGTATTGCGGAGTATGCCCGGAGTATTGCGGAGTATGCCCGGAGTATTGCGGAGTATGCCCGGAGTATTGCGGAGTATGCCCAGAGTATTGCGGAGTATGCCCAGAGTATTGCGGAGTATGCCCAGAGTATTGCGGAGTATGCCCAGAGTATTGCGGAGTATGCCCAGAGTATTGCGGAGTATGCCCAGAGTATTGCGGAGTATGCCCAGAGTATTGCGGAGTATGCCCAGAGTATTGCGGAGTATGCCCAGAGTATTGCGGAGTATGCCCAGAGTGTTGCCCCCCCAGAGTGTTGCCCCCCCAGAGTATTGCCCAGCATTGCAGAGTATGTGCAGCAGGGATGGCTGGATGGATCTGTGACTACATTTGTCACAGATCCAGCCCGCAGCACTGGCGCTGCCATCCGCTCCCTCCCCTCTCCTCTCACACTGTACCGATCGGTACAGAGAGAGGAGGGAGCCGGTCTGTTTACATCTGATCGCACCGTCATTGGACGGCGCGATCACGTGGTAAACCGCCGCTATCATCGGCGATTTACCGTGATCCGTGACCCGCCGGGTCCGGAGGACCCGGCGGTCACGGACATTCCCGTGTGCGCGCCCCAGGGGGCGCGCGGGAGCGCGACTCTGGAATCACGTTATATAACGTGATCCCAGAGTTAAGCAACCACCTTGCCGCCGTTATTTTTCGGCAGGTGGTTGCTAAGTGGTTAAGTTAAATATCAAATTCTCTACCCCAGATACCCCCACAGTAGTGATCTTTGAGTGCTGCAGGGATAAATATAAGCTGCTGCTACAGCTATGATAGGCACTCATCGTGTCCTAGCTAAGCCCACACTTTTGGCCCCATGTGCTCCATCCATAAAAGTTGTACCGTATTTGCCGGTGTATAAGGCGACCGGGCGTACAAGACAACCCCCTAATTTTACAATTTAAACTGAAGCTACATACAGTATTACTGCACATTGAGCAGGCATCAAAACAGCTGACCCGGCGTATAAGACGACCCCTGCTTTTTGGACAGTTTTTTTAAGTGTAAAAGGTAGTCTTGTACGCCAGCAAATACAGTACTATCTGTTCAACCAATGAATAAATGCTATATGAATGGAGGACTGGGTGGATGAATAAACAGTCTGCCTCCTCCATTCATAGAGCAGTTTTCATTGTGGGAACCTATAGTACGGGTTTCTATGAATGGAGCACAATGATGGAGAGAGTAGTCATAATCGGAACTTGTAGTACCAGGAAATTATTGCTGGGTGGGAGGGGGTTGTCCAGGAACAGAGGACAGATTTCAACCTGACACAAAAGCCACCAGCACACATTCACATACCATCTCTGGCTTTTTTATTTTATTTTTTTCAGTATGTTTCAGTATCTGTTTTTTTTTTTCTACTGCAGGTTATGGCTTCTTACAGCCAGCCCAGGCGGAAATGTTTGCACGACAACAGGAAATTCTGCGAAAACAGAACCTGGCCAGGTGAGTGTCCATTTTATTTTTCACATTCTATAAATAATACGCCACACATTTCATAGAAACAGCAATCAGCAGCCTTTCAAGCTGTACACAGACACTTGAGCACTGGAATTTTAGAAAGCATAATAGATTTTCAACACATTTCAATGCAAATTTCTTACCATAACATTTATTTGTCTGGTTAAGGGACTGCTGGAAATGCATGTTCTATTTCTCTTTGTCAATGTGAGCAATTTTATTTTGTGTACCATGACATGTATAGTCTGAAAAACTGATGTAAACCCTTACATACACCCAGCGAAGTGAACAGCCTCAGATGATACACAAGATATGAAAGAAATCTCCCTACATAAATTTTACATGTATATCTGCTGTCGTCCGTTAGAATTTTGTCTTCCTGATTCACCTGTGGGTATGGATTCTTTGCTTACAGTGGGAGACAACTGATTGGAGGAAAGGCACCCCTCCACAGAGGCTGATATTTTTTAGAGCTGTGCCATGAATAGACCAGCTCTCTGCTAATTTATAGTACCCATCCTTACACAAAATTCAGCCTGGTTTTGTCGCACTTGAAAGAGAACTTATCAAAAGATGGGCCTTGAGGCAAGTCTTAAGAAGAATTTTGCAAAGCATGGTTTATATATAAATGGACCGCATCATGTAACCCCAGTTGTGTCCCTTACTAGGAAAACAAAATAGCTTTTTGGCCATCATATCACAAACTCTCATGTGGAACGATAAAAATAAATGAACTCTATGCTGTGGCCTCAGTATGATTATAGCAAAGGCAAATGCCCATATGAATCAGTGGGAGCCTTCCATCCTGTGGTGTGTCATGATGATGCAGTAGTGGGGTCAAGCACAGCACAGCACAGCCTGGTTTCCCCCTTAGGCGCCTTACACGGAGCGGTCCATTTTTCGGTCCGCTCCGTGTGTCCGTCAGCTCAGCGGGGGGTCTCCGCTGAGCTGTCGAGCGGACAGGGCGGCCCCCGTCTGTCCGTTTGCATCCGATCAAGGTTGTTGATCCGCTATAACAGCCTTTCTCAACCTTTAAAAAAAGTAATCCTTAAATTATTTTCCAGTCTCAAGTGTGAAAGAAACCCCTGCTAATATTTACAACCCCACTTCCAAAAACTGAGCACTGATAAGCTGGAAGGGTCTCCCTTCTTTAGTCTGTAGGATGCAGCGCCCACAGTTGCCAAAAAGAATATCCTTCCTTCATCAGACCACAGCACAGTTTTCCACTTTGTGCTGTCTGAGGACCCAAAGCTCACAGACATCCAATATTGCATTCCGGCCTTATCCCTTGTGCACAGAGATTTCTCCAGATTCTCCAATTCTTATGATATTATGTATTAGATGATGTATATAAAGTCTGCAATTTAATGTTGAGGAACATTATTCTGAAATTGTTCAACAATTTTTAAAAATAAGCTTTTTACTTTGACTCCAAGATGCACTTTTAATACCCAATTGTGTTACTGACCTGTTGCCAATTGAACCAATTATTTGCAAAATGTTCTTCCAGCTCTTCCTTGTTTGTACCACCTACTTTGCCAGCTTTTTGTTGTCCTGTCCCAACTTTTTTTGAGATGTGTTGCCATCAGTTTCAAAATTATCTTTTTTTTCCCCCCAGAAACTTTTCAAATGTTTAAACTGTTTTCTGTTGTAAGTAAAATATGGGTTTAAGAAATTTCCAAATCATTGCATTTGGTTTTCATGTAGCATCCCAACTTTTTGGGAATCAGAGCTGTATTATATCTACAGGTCGCAGTATATTTAGTGTGATAGTCACTGGAAAGAATACTCTTTATATTGTGGTCATTAAGAAGAATCTCCCCTTTCCCTTAAAGATAGATACATGTTCAGACACCAAAGATCTTTTTAGCAGAGTGGCAGAAATTGCCTTTGGATCAGGGAACCTCTAGAACAGTGGTTATCAACCCTACCCCACAGGGCCCACCAACAGGCCAGGTTTTCTATATTACCTTGGGGAGATGCAGACTAGAATACTGCAATCACTGAGCACCAAATGATATCACCTGTGATGTATTTCAGTTATCTTGAAAACCTGTTGGTGGGCCCTGCAGGGTAGGGTTGATGACCACTGCTCTAGAGAAACCATGCTTTCCAAAAAGTCCTAATTAAGAAAGGCTGGCCTATATCAAGAAAATGAAAAAGCTGTTGAGACTGGTGTTTTACATTAAAATTTGAACCAGTTTGCTTTGTATTAACTTATTTTATTCTTTGTTCTTCTTCAAGGCTTGAAATGTCTGCTGAGATTATACGCCAGAAGGAGCTGGAGAACCTACATAGACAGAGACTTTTGGCTGGTGATCCACTGAGCCTTCACCCTGGTTTACCCCCTGACCACCCTGCTCTGCGTAACATGCATGAGCTCCCAGAGGGCCACCCTTTAAGAGAGGAACTGTCCAGAAGGAATGCCATGCTTGTTCTAAGACATAACAACACCCCTCTTCTCTCCCTGAACCACCAGGGAGTACCAAGTGTGCCTCCTCCCAAGGAATCACAGAGTGCAAGAAGAGCAAGTCGAAAGTCTGCTCATCACCGGATGGAGGTCCAGGGAAACCATGGAGAAGCAAAGGAACTCTTGGATCAGCGTATACGAGAGGGTGTTTCAGAAGGAAATGATGAGGAGATGAAAGATTCAGAAAGTGAAGCAGAGGAAAAGACAGACCGCTTAAGAGTAGAGCGAGGTGCCTCCTCCTCATCTCATGAACTGCAAGAGGGCAAAGACACCCTTAAAGGAGCAGATTCTGTAAAAGAGTCCAGTGATGCTCATACTCACCAAAGCCTCCCCTGCGGACCTTCAGAGTCACCCACTCATGTCTTGGGACCAGGAATCAGCAAAGGAGATGGAAAGTACTTTCCCTCAAATTCAGTGCCTCCACCATTTCCTTTTGGATTCCCCTATGCTGTCAACCCTTATTTTCACACAGGTAGGTACTGTGCCAATTTATTTTTTTCATCAGTGTACTGAATTTATTACATATCTACAGCCATCCGTTTTATTTTTTTGGGAAATCTGTGTCATTATGTTGTTGCTATCTGTATTGGATTGTGGAAAACTACCTTTCACTTCTTGTCTTTGAGAGTTGTATCACACAGTACAGGAAGTGAAGCAAAATATCCTCAAAATGGCCACAGAGAGTGATAAAATCCTAACACAGGTTTTAAGTCTACACTTCTATGTAATTAAATGTTTGGTGAACCACGGCTTACTTTTATTGATTTTTCATTACTTGTAATTGCATTTTAAGTCTGCCTGTTCCGGTTTTTCATTGCAGGCATATAAGAGGCCTGGCTTGATGGTGTTATGTCTCTAAAAGCCATGCAACTGTTCTAGAATTTAAATACACAAGTGTTTGATGCAGATATTTCCTTGCAAATATTGTTTACCTTTACCCAATGATCTCAAGCCTTTTTATTCTCGCTGGGTCATATGAATGAAAGTATCTGAATAAAAAAACTGTCAGTGCTATCCATATTGACAGTATGAACCTTTCATTTCCTAACTTATACTAAAGGCAAGTGCCAAAACAAAGGCTTTTCCTTTCCATTGCATGACAAAATAACCTATTATTATTTAGTATCTGAAGCATATATTTCATACATTTTAAAGGATTTCCTAGTAAGAGATAATATTTTCTCATTGACTTCTTCAGCACTATGGAAAGAGAGGAGCCATGGCTGTAGACAGCATACTGTGGCTTCAAATATTGCGATGGCTTGATTACCAAGGATGGTCATATTTGGTAAATACTAGTCCAATCCAATGACCTTAAAGCGGAATTTCACCCTAAATATAAGATCTCCCATGTGATCCAGCATACTGGCGTCAGCATGCTGGTTTTTTTTTTTTTTACTCGCACACTTACTGTATTATGCCGGAATTTCATTTTTTTCCCCCGCGGTGGACGGCTCTAGTATTGCTCGTCACATCTTCCTAAAATACCCGATATGGACTCGGGTAATCTCGGCGAAAATGCGGCGCCTGCGCACAGACCTAGGAGCTGACTGCGCAGGCGCCGTATTTCTCCGAGTCCTATTTCGGAGGGCGTGACGCGCCATAGCTGTAGGACTCGGAGAAATACGGCGCCTGCGCAGTCAGCTCCTAGGTCTGTGCGCAGGCGCCGCATTTTCGCCGAGATTACCCGAGTCCATATCGGGTATTTTAGGAAGATGTGACGCGCTATACTGGCGCCGTCCACCACGGGGGAAAAAAAGAAATTCCGGCATAATACAGTAAGTGTGCGAGTAAAAAAAAAAAAAAACCAGCATACTGGCGCTGACGCCAGTATGCTGGATCACATGGGAGATCTTATATTTAGGGTGAAATTCCGCTTTAAGTTTCTACCACAAACAAGAACTCCAGGTCCAGTGAATATATATATATATATATATATATATATATGTCACACACAAATATACTGTGTAAATACACATATACCTTTTTACCAAACAAAGGATTTACTGGTCTCACTGCACATTCCAGTGGGTAATGCACTTGGTTCAGCAAAGCTGCTTCCTGTGTTGCCTCCAGTCTGCTCCCTGGGCAGTCAATCAGGATCGTACATTCAGCAGACAGATGATTCCAGAAGCAATGCAGCTAAACAGGAAAAAGGTTAACCTTTGCTGTTGTGTGTGTGGCAGAACCATGTGAATTACATGACTGGCTGAACAGAATTACAGTGGGTTTATAAGTGAGACACAAGCTAACAGCTGTTGGAGCTCCTTCTTGCTTTAGTTATGCCCAGTTTTAGGTGTTGGTGCAATATATTGTGATAGGCCAGCGCTGGAACTGGTAGCATTGTACATTGTCAAACAGGAATGATGGTGTGCTGCAGACACATCTTTTATGGCTGAGGTTGTGGCTACACATCCAGCATTTCTCTCATGTCCATGATAGGCTTTACTTGTTATACAGTCCATTCTAAGATCAGCTCAGAAAGCGAGTGTTCTGATTGTGTCCCGATTTCTTTGTATTGTATGTAAAGTAATGCAAACATCCATGATAGGCGGAATCTTTGGGGAGAATGGATTTAGCAGAAATCTTTCAGTTTGTCTATGTTTGTAAATATTAAGAACTCCCACACACAGATAGAGAATAATGCTACGTGCCACATAAAGTAGGTATTGAGGCATTGACAGTTTGCCTTTACTTGGTGTGCGGGGACCCCATCGCCTATCCCCCCCCCCCCCCTCACCTTTCTCCCCTACTTCTGCTGTCCAGGCGCTGCCTGTAATTGAGTGAGACAGCTGCACTGGGACTGGATTTAGCAATATTGATTTTGCAATACATTAGGAGAATGGAATTCCTATCACTGTTCCAAAGGCTTCCTGTTAAAGCAACACCTCCCCCTGGCTAGCCCACATCAACCCCTGGCGCCCTGGCTTCTGCATCTCTCATTAAAGCCAAAGCACCTTAAAGCTGCTTGGGAAGAGCAACACACAAAGCATTCCCAGAGATCAGCCTTTCTCTGCAGCCTTTATACAGACTGTTGGCTGATAAGCTTGGATAATATTCCCTGGAAACCTCACTCTCCATGTAAACTCAAAAATCTGCGAGTAAAACGACTTAAAAGCGATTCTTCATAGACTACGTGGAACATACCATCACATTTCTCCTATGGTCTATGGGGATATGTTTCATCTATCAAATCAATACTGGGAGTTATCAGATGAATAATAGATCTGATAACTGGGCAAAATGATTTGCAGCTAATCCATAGCCTGAGGACACCTTGTGCAAATGGAAACATTCACAGATGAATACTGGGAAGCAGATTTCCTTTGCACTCCTCACTTCCTGTCATTTCCTCCTACCACATCAGTGTCATAAGCTTCTAAACCCCAGTCACACAGCTATATACACACATGAAATACATGGGCGATGTTTTACCGGCCAAAAAGTTTTGTATTTCTGTCCATCCATCCTGAGATTTACACAGCTCTTAAACATTGATTGTTCTCTGCTGCAGTTGAGCAACACTTGACAGGTCTTGTCCCACCCTCTCAGTCTCTCTACACACTTCAACTATTATCATATTCCTTGTTAGCTCATGAGCACAACTTACTGGCTTCTTGTGCTGCTTCTCCCTCTCCCAGTCTGAGCGCTTCTATACAAGGGATTACACGAGGCTGGTTATCAGGTTGAATTAAGGTACTTGCACGTCTTGTATTTAAAGCGGAGGTCCACACAAAAACCTTTTCTTTTCGGAAACCTTCCCCCCCCCCTCCGGTGTCACATTTGGCACCTTTCGGGGGGGGGGGGGGGGTGCAGGTATTTGCACCCATTTACCCCCCCCACCCACCACCCCGCTGTCTTCTGGGAAAGACACAGGTCCCAGGAGACAGCGGGGAACGGTGAGGATGCGCAGCGCTACTCGCACATCACATGCGCAGTAGGGAACCGGGAAGTGAAGCCACCATGCTTCACTTCCTGATTCCCTCACCGAGGATGGCGGCGGGGGCAGCCGAGAGCCGAGCAATTGCAAGAAAATGACATAGAACCCCCAAACACATACGCGTATATATATATATATATATATATATATATATATATATATATATATATATGTATGTCTGTTTTTTAAGCAGAATACAGAATACAATGGCGGTCATTGCAACTTTTTATCTCACACAGTATTTGCGCAGCAATTTTTCAAACGCTTAATAAAAAAACAGTAAAGTTAGCCCAATTTTTTTGCATAATGAGAAAGATGAAGTTACACAGAGTAAATAGATACCTAACATGTCACGCTTCAAAATTGTATACGCTCGTGTAATGGCGTCAAACTTCGTTACTTAAAAATCCCCATAGGCGACGATTTAATTTTTTTTTACTGGTTACATGTTTTAAGTTACAGAGGAGGCCTAGTGCTAGAATTATTGCTCTCACTCTAACATCCACGGCAACACCTCAGGTGTGATCCGAACACCCTTTTCATATGTGGGCGGGACTGACGTATGTGTTCGCTTCTGAGTGCAAGCACAGGGGGACAGGGGCACTTTTAAAAAAAAAAAAACAATTGTTAATTTTAATTTTTTATTTTGACACAAAATTGAACACTTTTATTCCTATTACAAGGAACGTAAACATCCCTTGTAATAAGAATATATGACAGGACCTCTTTACAATGAGATATGGGGTCAATAAGACCCCACATCCCATCACTAGGCTGGGAAGCCCAAATTCCCCCCCCCCCCCCCCGAAAAAAGGTTCGCTGCTCCCCAGCCGAGGCAGAGCCGTTTTAATACAGAGGCTGGGCTCTCCGGCGACCATCTGGTCTGCCAGCAATCTCTATGATCAGCATCCGGGGCTGGCGGATCCGTTCTCCGACTCAACAATTACAGCGGTGAGTCTGTAGAAGCACCAGAGGGCAATGCGGGAGGGCATCATTCAGATATACCCCCACAAAGTCAAGGACACCATATGAAAGCCTAGGGGCACCCAGTGGTTAAAGTGATATGAAAGAAAAAAACACAAACATGTTATACTTACCTGCTCTGTGCAGTGCTTTTGCACAGAGCAGCTCAGATGCTCCTCTTCTCTGGTCCCTCCCTTCTGTTGAGCGTCCCCAGAGCAAGCAGCTTGCCTCTCAGGCCACTGCTCTGTATGTCCATTCAGACATGGAGCTGCGGCTTGGCCCTGCCATTTCTCTTCTCATTGTCTGTGACAGCAGTGGCCTCAGCCAATGAGGAGGGAGAGTCCTCAGAGAGCCAATGTTGTCGTGGACATCACTGGATCGGAGGGAGCTCAGGTGTAAGGGGGGCTGGGGGACTGCTGAACATGGTTGGAGGTTTTTTACCTTCATGCATAGAATGTATGAAAGGGAAAAAACATCCAGCCTTTAGAACCACTTTAAAGAAATGCATTTAATGGTATATTTAAAAAAGACAGAGCTGCATTTATGTCTTTTATATGTGCCTGTAGTTCAGTTTTAAACCGGGGGCTTTTCGGTAGCACTTGCCAGCAGTATACATTGAACATTAATTATTAATAGCCCTTCCACACCATACTGCCCCTTTCATGAGCGTGTCTTAACTGTGATCCCAGTAATCTGATCAAGCAGCAAATGTTCTAATTTGCCCCGTGCAGATAAGATAAGGCTACATTAACACCAGTGATTTAGGCCAAAGCGAACAGCAGCAACAGGAATCTTCTGATTCCTGCTGCGGCTGTGAACGGCTAGGTGTGGCTGCCGGCCAATGCTGTATCCTGGCCTAGGCCAACAAGGCCCAGGCCTAGGGCAGCACTTTGCAGGGGGGGGGGGGCAGCACAGAAAGAGTCCCCGCCGGCTTGCTCTACACTGATAGTGTAGCGCAAGTCTGATGGGGTGGACTGGGCTGAGAGGCCATAAGTCTAGCGCCCCCATGAAGAGGCCGCAATGCTTCCAGTATGCAGGAGGCTGGCATTCCGCAACTGTGTGTGGGGGGCGAGCGCTGCTTTTAGTTTTGACTGTCCTATCACCCTGGACCACAAACCTTTCTTACCATGCTATATGTTTTCTGCTGCACCATTGACATGGTTATATCTTCTTAGTCCTCTCCATAAAATTATCAGAAATTTGTGCTTCAAATAGAACTATAGGCAACACTTTTTTTTCCATTTTGGATAGAGTAAGGGAGGGTTATAGCCCCTGTCAGTTTATTTTTTACCATCCCTGTCCCATTGCAGAGATTTCCCTTCACTTCCTGCCCCATAGCCAAACAGGAAGTGAGAGAAAAACTAAATCCACCCCCCAGAACTAGTGTTCCCACTTAAAAATTTCAGGGCGGATCTTAAACAGAAAGAGGTGTGGTCTTGACAGGAAGGGGTGGGTCATATTTAAATTAGGGGGTGCACGAGTTTAGTCAGGCCTAGGGCAGCACAAAACCTTAATACACTACTGCCGCCAGCCCCATTCACTATATTCGCAGGTTCCCGGCAGTGATTGCTGCTGGATGCAGTTTGTGTATGTGCAGCAACGCTCACCATAGGTAATCACTGGCTGTGCGAACAGCTGCAAATAGTTGTGACCGCCGGTGACCTATGGTTATAGTGAACGGGGCTGGTGGCGGCATCTAGTCGCTCATTGCCGTAGCAATGAAACTGTCTGATTAGCAGTCTTGTCTGCCAAAGCTGGCAATCATTTATGTAACCAGAATATTGCCCGTCACCTCTGTATAATGGGATCCTGCAGATATAGAATGTAGATTTGGCTATGTAACCCATAAATTCTCCTATAGCCTATGTCTAAATAAAAATATAACGCTGCCTTCAGAGGGTTAAAGGCTGTTAGGTGATGAATGCTGCCAGTGCCAGTGGAAGCCATATAAAGTCAGGCTTAGGGCATCCAGCGTATCTGTGCTGTAAAACTATGCTGACCTCTATATGGCTGTGAGCTAAAAGGGGAGGGGGTTGTTTATCAGTGGCAGCCCTGGCCCCCATCCTGTCTCCCTCTCTATGACCGACCTTGTCTTCCCTCAAGTTTGTGAGACACGGGACTGCCAGCAAATCTCCCCCCTCCGTCAAATCTCCCCATACACCCCGGGGACAGCTCAGGAAGCTAAAATCCTTCTAATCGATCCCAACCCTGAGTACAATTAACGCAACCTGGCATGAGGCGCTCCAACCACAGCCCCTCCTGCCTATTTGGTCAGAGCGTGGGAAGGGGGGGTGGGGTGGAGGGGTGGTATGCTCATAGTCTGGGTCCACAATGCTTTTGGCATATAGAAACAGGGCTGCTCTTAATTCATTACAAATCCACAATAGATCTTGCGTCATCAAGTGACAGGCTTTAATCGCATGTGACGTTAATTACAGGTAGGATCGTTAATCTCTTCCCAGAGCCAGGTCTCTGGGTAGCTGACAGCTTTGGCTCCTCTGTCTCGTCGTTGCTAGACATTGTGGCAACTTTTGTCCTCCAGGAACCTGAGGAAACGACTAATTGGGAAGCCATTCCCAGCTCCAGCCACCCAGCGTCTCTGAGAGATGAGGGCCTTGAAAAGCTGGCGGCGGCAGGGTCTGACCTCAGGCTGTGCACAGAATAATTGAGATGAATTCATTCCCAGCCATTGAAAGCATGCTGACCTCTCGCTGTCCCACCTTACCCATCACATACAACACAAATATCCTTCATCTACCAGGGGCCTTCTGGTTTCGTACTACAGATTTGCTCTCTCTTCTTACTTATTTTATTTTCTGTTAGGAGAGTTCTACCAACAAAGAATTGTGGGAGAGCAGAGTCTGTACCCTGCATGGTGTTGACAGGTCATTAAAGATGGATGTTAGGCTACAGAATATGTTCATCTTGCTGCTGCCTTGTTTTCTTCGTGGGATTTTAATGATTAATGTCTCTTTCCCTTTCTCTCCCCTTCTTCCCCCACCTCCGCTTTCCCTCACACAACCTCCTCGCCTTTTTTTTTTCTACCTCGTCTCCCCCCCCCCCCCCTCTCGTTTTTCTATATCTGCCCATCTTCTACCCTGTCCTGCGTTAGGTGCCATGGGGGGACTCTTCCTGGATGGGGAGGACAGTGTGGTGCTGGAAGACCTCAGCAAATGGACAGTGGAGGATGTCTGCAGCTTTGTGGGCAGTCTGTCTGGCTGTGCAGAATACACACAGGTAATGGGTCTGGCCACTGTACCCACATCTATGTTCTTATTATGTCACTAGTTTAGCTTTCAGGAAGCAAGTCATTAAAGGGGTTGTAAAGGAAACATTGTTTTTCCCAAATAGCTTCCTTTACTTTAGTGCAGTCCTCCTTCACTTACCTCATCCTTTAATTTTGCTTTTAAATGTCCTTATTTCTTCTGTCTGTAACTCCACACCGTAATGCGAGGCTTTCTCCTTGGTGTGGAGAAAGCCTCTTGAGGGGGGGAGGGGGCGAGCTGGTGAGTCAGGACACTCTCTACTTTGCAGATAAAGGAGCTGTGTGTTAGTGGGCGTCCTGACACTCCTGCTCACCCCTCCCCCCTCAAGAGGCTTTCTCCACACCAGGAAGAAAGCCTTGCATTACGGTGGTGAGTTAGACAATAAGGAAATTTAAGGAGATTTAAAAGCAAAATGGAAGGATGAGGTAAGTGAAGGAGGACTGCACTAAGGTAAAGGAAGCTATTTAGGGAAAAAAAATGTTTTCCTTTACAACCCCTTTAATGTAAAACTAACTTTATAGTTCCATCTCTGGCCAGCTTGTCAAGAAGGGACAAGTGAGACACTTATGCGGTCTCCACTTGCTGGGGTCCTTGCCCCTATAAGCAGCCTGGCAGGGACCTGAACCCTGCAGAAGTCCATCTAGACTTCAAATCCAATTTGGGTGTACTTGCCTTTTAAGTTACTTCCATTCCACTATCGCCTCATATATATTATTCCTTTCTTGCCCTTGCTGATTTCTGTATCTACTGTGCTTTTTTTTTCACATTAGAGGAGGATTCTGTAACTGGAAGTTTTATTTCTCATTAGAGGTTGGATGATGTCCTCTATCTGTCTCCTTTTACTGCCCCCTTGTTTCTGCATTCTGGTCTCCAGTCTGAGACAGGAGGTTGGAGTCTGCTGTTTTTTTTTCCTTTCCCTTTTCCCCTGTGCTAATCCCCTCATGACATGCTTCATTAAAACCACCTGCACTGTCACGCTCCCCCCTCCCTGCAGCTGGGCTGGAGAGCAGTGGCGGCACAGGCTAGAAGTCCGCGCCAGAGAGGAAGGAGAGGGGGACTGGGACAGCAGGAGAGGTTACGGGAAGGGTGAATGAGACAGAGGGCTATTCTCTGAGTGCAGAAGACTTGAAATTAATGAGATAAACAAGTGGGATGGAAACTGGTGCATAGTACTTTGTTTTTAGAATATGATTAATTATTATTATTTTTTTACACTGCAAAGCCATAGTAAGAGGAAGAGTGAATCTTAGATGGGTTACTTCTTGGAAAACACTGCCTTGTTCCAAAATACAGTAACCCATAGCAACCATAATGATGCTAAGTGTAGAGCCATGAATGGCGATAGCTGGCTGGATATTGTGTTTTACAATTATGGGTAGTGTAGAAGTGGGACACACATACTTAATGGATATTAGCCTGGGTGCAAAGACATGTAGAGGAATATTAATAGACATGTAGCGGGGGGCACTCAGTGGGAATTGCACCAGGAGGGACATCCAATGTGGTATTTCTTATCGTCAATGTTTTAGTGGGGCACAGCCCACCTCTCTCAAGTGCTTTACAGTTATGTATTAGATAGTGCAGTCTGCAAAGTGTTCACTGTGATTCTGTAGAGATGGTTGGTCTTGTAGTTGCGGTAACATCCTGTTCTCTGTGCAGGTATTTCGGGAGCACTGTATAGATGGGGAAACTCTGCCACTACTGACTGAAGAGCACTTACTGAATAACATGGGCCTGAAGCTTGGGCCAGCACTAAAAATAAGAGCACAGGTATATCCTATGCACCATGCCTCTATTTATGAAATGCAATGCTAAATCTTTCCATCTGTAGCAATGCTTGCCTATAATCATTGTACCCAGCTTTTTACATTGGTGATCTCCTGTTAATGTTGTCCATACTGGAATTTAGTACCTTATATCAACAACTGTTATATGGGCTGTAACTGCCTCTTGCAGTACTACTGTGAGTTATCATGAGCCTGAATCTAGAGCTCTCTGGTTAGATTAGTACCCCTCCATCTTTCCCTATGGCCTTAGCTGCTGATCAGCAGCATAGCAGTACCTCACTGTGTCATGCCTGTTTTGAAGTGTATTGCTCTTAAAATGACCATGTTTTTACCAACAAAACCTCTGCAGAAATCCCCATGCCTAGCCTGCATCTTTTGAAATGGGAAACAGGACAGCCATCGGATTGGTGAAAGTAATGTATCATTAGCTCTGCTGTTTGAGTGACAGGTACACTTTCAATGTGAACACTGTATCACCGTAATGAAGATGCTAAAATGTAAAGCAGGGGTTCGACAAACCCCCCACGCTCCACACCCACTGCGCCCCTACTTCTTGTTGACCCTGAAGTGACGTCACATGTTCTCATGGACAGTTTTGAGAATGTAATGCAGTATGATCTGGATGTCTCATTAAAGAGTACCTGTCACCAAAAAACATCACATAGAAGACTTTTTGTCCCCTATGCGATATAAAATACGTTTCAAGTAAAAAAAAATTAAATAAAGTTACATCTAAGGACATAAAATTCCCCTCCCTAATTTCTTTTAGCCCTCCCCCCACATTTACACACGTACAAACGCAATGCGGAAAACTTTCATTGCAATACACGTTGGATATTCGCACGCACATCGGAATATGAGCAATAATTCTAGCAACAGACCTCCTTCGTAACTCTAAACTGATGACCTATAGGTGGCTTTTAAAGTGTTGCCTATGGAATATATAGAGTACTGAAGTTTGTTGCCATTTAATAGGCGCACACAAATTTAAAGTTTTTTTTTTTTATATTTTACCAAAAAAATTGGGTAATATATGGCATTTTTGTGCCCCCCGAAATGTAACTTTAATGTGTTTTTAAATTGTGTGTTTCCTAGACATTTCCGGTAATATCGTGTGACATAAAATAGATTGGAACTACCACTATTTTATTCTCTAGGGTGTCTGCTTTCAAAAAATATTTAATGTTTGGAGGTTTATGTAATCTTTAGGCCCAAAAAGATTTTTTTTAAACGTGCAAAAAACAGCTCTGGCTGTAAAAGTTTAAAAGGAGAAGTCCACCTTCAGGAACATGTTACACGTTCTACTCATAAGATTTGTTTGTTAAAAAAAATCTGGAATTTGGAATGTCTGACCTGCATAGGGTCAGTGACTAAGTACGTACAGAATCCACTGGATTAGCATGACAGCCAGTCAAGTAGCATTTCAGATGAAGTTTTTTTTTTTTTTTGGGATGTGGCAGCTAGCTTCCAGTTATACAGCACTACACTATTTTTAGCAACATTTCAGATGAAGAGGTCAGCACTGGCAGTCTATTTTCCTTATGTAGACATAGTAATGTGTCTACAAATGTTCTTTAATCTCACTTCACAAAAATCTTTCATGGGATGTTAGGCTGTCCAATGTAAATGTATAGGGATTTCTTGGAATCACATATACACATGGCAGACTGTATCACACTCCAACACAAGATAATAGGATTGTGCTATGGCCTGCAGGTCTTATAATAAAGTGGTAACTGCAGTTTATAGCTTTCCCTTCAGCCCTGGCTGTTTATGGCGGGTGTAATAAAAAGGTTCTTTGGCCAATTGTTCCCCATGGATCAATTCGTTAGAAATGTGCCGTGGTTTAGTAGGGCAGGGAGGGGTCTGAATTGCAGGTCGTTCTCCTAGGCCATATTATTAAATTTTGGGTAGTGATGGGGTGACTGGGGACACAATAAACGCATGCTCTGGCTGTCCTATAAACCCACTCTGAGGTGGAGCTGCTGCGGTTGTGGGAAATAACAGGTAACTCCAGCTTCTAAGCATGTCAGCGGCTCTGACTGACATGGGGGGGGGGGCGGAATCACATGACCAGAGTGGGCTGACAAAAGGGAAGTATTCAGATCTTTCTTAGAGGTTATAGTCAAAATGGGTGTTAGGATGGGGCGCAGTTTAGAGTCGAAACTAAAAGTAGATAGGCTTGGATTGAAATTCCAAAATTCTACTTTCATTAAAGCGGAATTTCACCCTAAATATAAGCCCTCCCATGTGATCCAGCATACTGGCGTCAGCGCCAGTATACTGTCTTATGCAGAATTTTATTTTTTTTACCCCGCGGTGGACGGCGCCAGTATAGCGCGTCACATCTTACGAAAGTACCCGAAAAGGACTCGGGTAATCTCGGCGAAAATGCTGCGCCTGCGCACAGACCTAGGAGCTGACTGCGCAGGCGCTGTATTTCTCCGAGTCCTACGGCTATGGCGCGTCACGCCCTCCGAAAAACGCCGAAATAGGACTCGGAGAAATACGGCGCCTGCGCAGTCAGCTCCTAGGTCTGTGCGCAGGCGCCGCATTTTCACCGCGATTACCCGAGTCCTTTTCGGGTACTTTAGTAAGATGCGACGCGCTATACTGGCGCCGTCCACCGTGGGGTAAAAAAAATAAAATTCTGAATAAGACAGTAAGTACATGGATTTAAAAAAAAAAAACAGCATACTGGCGCTGACGCCAGTATGCTGGATCACATGGGAAGGACTTATATTTAGGGTGAAACTCCGCTTTAAACTAGTGGACTGTTTTTCACATCTATCTCATACAGTGCTTGTTATTCATTCATTTCCCTTTAGATTTCACACACATTGTATTGTTTGCGATTCTTAGCATTTTATTCATATATCTGTGACAAACATTAAATTGTAAGTACTATAGTAAAAACAGTTTTTTCATTTTTGGATATAATATAATAGGGAAGTGGGGGAAAAGTAGATGGTAGAATCACTTGACTGTGATTACAGCTGTGAATCTTTGTAGGAAGGCTTTGCATTTGTCCATTTTTCTTAGCCAAGTTTTTTTAGTTTTTGAACAGCAGCCTTGACAGTTGTGTCGTGACTACTTTAGGGTCATATGTCTAAGTTCAATGTCTATCCAACAGACTGAACAAGATTTGACCCTTGTATTTGGCTTCTCTCATCTTTCCCTTAATCCTGTTTGGGTTCCCAGTTCCTAAGGTTGGGAAAAAAAATCTCCACAATATGCCAAAACCAGAAGGCTCTGCCATAGGGATGGTGCTAACAGAGTAATGAGCCCTATTGGGCTTGGTGACATGCAATGTATGTGCCATGGGCAAAACATTTTAGCTTTGGTCTCCGTAGACAAGGGATCCCTTTTCCCATCTGTACGGTGTTGCCTGCGTGCCATTTGGCAAAAGTTTTTCTTGTAGACATTGTGCTATGAAGTTCATTTTTTTAAGGGCATCCATGGTCTCCCTCTTCCATACAGTTCACGTCTTAGTGATTGGGTGAGGAGCACATTGTCAGAAAAGCAGCCAAGTTGGATGCCCTTTTGTAGGAAGTCATGATTTGGCCATCATTTTTTCAATAGATTTAAAGGCAGTGCAGAGAGTTTTCAGCATACTGTACAAGATAGGTCTCTCATTAAAAAAAAAATTCTTATTAGCACTTGTTACCATTTGCTTTAGAGATACAGCCCTGGCCAAAAGTTTGGAGAATTACACAAATATTAATTTTCACAAAGTCTACTTGGCTCATTTTTTATACATACTCCAGAATGTTATAAAGAGTGATCAGATGATTTGCAAAGTCCCGCTTTACCATGAGAATTAACTTAATCCCTAAAAATCCCACTGCGTTCCAGCCCTGCCACAAAAGGACTAGCTGACATGCCAGTGATTCTCTCGTTAACACAGGTGTCAGTGTTGACGAGGACAAGGCTGAAAATCACTCTGTAATGCTGATTAAGTTAGAATAACAGACTGGAAGCTTTAAAAGGAGGATGGTGCTTGAAATCATTGTTCTTTCTCTGTTAACCACATGCAAAAAACATGCAGTCATCACTGCTTTGCATAAAAAGGGCAGAGCGTACTCAGGAATGGCAGCAGGCAGGTGTGAATGCATTTCCATGCATAGTGAGGCATACACTTTTGGAGGATGGCCTGGTGTCACGAAGGGAAGGGCAGGAAAGAAGCCACTTCTCTTGGGACAGACTGATATTCTGTAAAAGGTGCAGGGATTGGACTGCTGAGGACTAGGGTAAAGTAATTTTCTCTGATGAATTCCTGTTAGCCTCATCCTGAGACCATTCATGTGTGGGGTTGCTTCTCAGCCAAGGGAGTGGGCCCGCTCATAATTTTGCCTAAGAACACAGCCATGAATAAAAAATGGTACAAAAACATCCTCCGAGAGCAACTTCTCCCAACCATCCAAGAAGAGTTGGGTGATGAACAACGCCTTGCCATAAGGCCAAAGTGATAACGAAGTGGCTTGGGGAACTAAACATCAACATTTTGGGTCAGGAAACTCCCCAGACCTTAATCCCATTAAAAACTTGTGGTCAGAATTTGAGGCGGGTGAACAAAACTCCCCCACAAATTCTGACAAACTCCAAGCATTAATTATGCAAAAATGGGCTGCCATCAGTCATGATGTGGCCCAGAAGTTGATTGACAGCATGCCAGGACGAATTGCAGGTCTTGAAAAAGAAGAGTCAACACTGTAAATATTGACTCTTTGCATAAACTTAATGTAATTGTATATGTAAAAAAAAAGTCTTTGACACTCATAAAATGCTTGTAATTATACTTCAGTATATCATAGTGCCAAAAAGATGTAAAAACACTGAAGCAGCAGACTTTGTGAAAAATTATATTTGTGTCATTTTCAAAACTTTGGGCCACGGCTGTACCCATTAAACAAGCCATGGGGACCTTCATCTAACAGATATTTATTAAGGTCGTGTGGGACACAAGTAAACACTATTCAAGTATTTATATATGTAATATATACCATATTTATCGGCGTATAACACGCACCCTAACTTTAAGAGGGAAGTTTCAGGGAAAAAAAATCTTCCCCTGCGTATAACATGCAGGCACAGTGTACACCCTATTTTCAGGGAAAAAAAGTGAGTGATATACGTCAATAAATACAGTGTGTGTGTGTGTGTGTGTGTGTGTGTATGTGTATATATATATATATATATATATATATATATATATATATATATATATATACACACACACACACACTTAGGAAGATTATTTTTGGTAGACCAGTGACAAATCAGCATTGAATCCATTTTAATTCCAGTAATTCCAAGTTTTAACAATACAAAAAAAATAATGCAAAGTTCTGTAAATCCCTCTACAGCAGTGGTTCTCAAACTTCTAGTGCCGTGACCCCTTGATAAAATTTCCCAAGTTGTGGGGACCCCTAACAGTAAAATTATTTTCATAGCGTGGGTTGAAAGCACCCAAGGCAAGACAAGTAATGTGCGCCCCTAACCCATGGACATTTAGCGCTTCCTGAGTGCCTTCCACTCGTACAGTATTAAAACCCCTTATTTTAGGATGTACCACTCTTCCTCTTTGTTCTCCTTTCTTTCCCTTTCATCTCTCTCTTTCTCTATCCTAAATCCTTGTCCCCCCCCCCCCCCCATCCCTCCCTCTAACTGTCTTTCTTGCTCTCCTTTTTTACTTTCTCTCCCTTTTTCTCTATTCTTCCCCCTCTTATCTACCTTCCTGGGAAAACAGTGCAGGCTTCAGGAACAGCCCAAGATTTGGTGACCACTGGCAAATCATCATTTGATCCCAGAGGGGGTCCCGACCCCCAGGTTGAGAACCACTGCTCTACAGTATGGCACAGATGGTTCATTCCTAGCACTGTAAACACTATTGTTCTGCACAGAATTTTTAAGCATACACATTATACAATGTACTTCATTGCCATCTTCTTTTTTTTTTTTAGGTTGCCAAGAGACTTGGACGTGTCCTTTATATGGCCAGTTTTCCTGTGGCATTCCCTCTCCAGCACCCCAGCCTGCGAGCAGCAGACCGAGAGCTGGGAAGCAGCGAAATTAGACCTCCCTCTACTGGCAGTGCCGGATCTCCCTTTCCCAGTGCCCTCCTTCCTCCCAGCCGCATTTCACCGAAACATGAGAACGGCAGTGCAGCATACTTAAACGAACCTGCTAAATCCCTTTCTTAACTGTGCCCTGTCATATAGCTGGATACCTAAACTGCTGCGTTGCTGAAGCCGGAGCTTTGAACAGGAAGGGATACTTCGCTTCTGGACAGCTGCTGTCCCTTCAGCTGCTTGAGAGACTAAATTGACTGATAGGGTGTGAAAAAAAATATTATAAAGCAAAAGTATGGGGAACTTTTGTGGCACATCCTTGACGGGCAAGACAGATAGATAAATATATGTATGTATATATTTTTATTTCCATTGTAAAGAGATCAAAGAGGAACTGATGGAAGGACATAAATATTCCGGCAATACCTGGAAAATACGCAGGACGTCACAGGAGATCAGCATGAGGAAACGAGGGAGTGGAAACCAGACAGGCATGCCCAGCCTACAATGCAGGCCACTTGTAAACGGCCAAGCATTCAGGATAGTAACAGAACCAGATGCTTTATGGCAGAGTTGAAGCCAACTTGATTTTCATGTTAAGTTCAGAAAGTGTCAGTGATCATTGTATGTTGCCCTCTCCCTTCTTTCCTATGCTGTCTATGCATCTCCAGCAACTCTCTACTGTACCAAAGAAATACCGCGCTACCTGGCGGCGGTACATTGCTGGAACTGGGTTCTCTTTTAGTCTGTTCTGCTTCAAGGAGCTCATCACGCCATGTTTTTATCCCTTACAATTTTGAAAAAGCTAAACAAATCGTCCCACACAATGTCTGCCTTGGTTTTTCCCTTATGTAGTTGACGGGGGCATAAGACCTAGAATTCTGCTTTGGACAATCTATAAAACAGCCCCCATGTAGAGGTTTCAGATGGAGCAACATGGCAGACAACAAATGGAGCCTGAGCTGGTGCTGCTGAACTACTGCAAACAGACGAAAAGCCTCTTCACATTTTGAGACTTTATCATAGGTACCCAGTCATACGTTACTCCATTCTGAATTTTTTTTTTTTTTTTTAAGGGTTATTGTTTTAATTACATGTTTTACATCACACGCTAAAGCTCCTTCATGGAATATGTTTATTTCTGTTTTCCAAAAACAAATGAAAACTAGATCAGCGGTACAATTAGCATTTCTTTTTTTTTTTTTGTTACTGAAAAAAAATCCAGACCTTAACAGATCACCAGAGAGCTGCATAGCAGCAGATTGAAATAAAAAGAAAAATTATACAAGCAATTGGTGTGGTGTCTGAAAATGTCAACTTGTAGGAATGCAAGTATGTGGGAGGTTTCTAAGGGATACTTTAGCAATGAACATTTTTTGTCTCTCAGTAAGCAGTGGCATCAATGATCTTTAGTGGGCAGCCTTATCATTGGTAAACTGTGTGCAAGGGAGCTCCTTCTCCAAATAAGAATAGAAAGGGGTTCTTCTCACTGACCATCAAACTAAAGGGAACACTGCAAATGTTTGTCTCTTTTCTGGCCAATCATTTTTATTTAAAGGAGAAATAGGGCCAAAGCTCTTCTGGACTTACTTCTCATGTGGGTCAGGGATGTGCACCCAGTTCTGCACTCCTGAGACCCGTATTCAACCGACAGCAGGCTAAATGTCCACTGTTGGTTGAGGTCACTAAGCCAGTCCAGGCTCTGGAGCGATTCCAACAGTTGTTCAGAAAGGAGGCCCAATGATTGTAGTAGCAAAAATATGAAAGAACGTGCATGTATAAATGTGAATGTCACATCAAAATCACCATAAGGTAAACATTGGAATGACTCAAAATATGTGCTCACTGACCCACTATACTATCCATTTGATTTTAAGTAAACCACACACATCGCAGGCTTTGAATGTATCCGGTCTTCTACACTGCACAGCCATTAACAAGAAAAATTGTAAAAATGGAAAATGTTCATATTAAAAATATAAAGGTAAGGAAGGCACTGTTATTAATAATGCGCTAAAAAAAAGAAAAATCAAGTCTTCATTACACAGCTACCATCTGAAGGTCAAGTTTGTGTGCATTATTGCAGTCAACCACCTATGTGACCATCAGAATACAAGGACCAGCACCAGTGCAGTCTGGTAGGGAGGAGGGGTAATGAGCTGCCAGCAAAGACACAAATGTACCCCAAATATTTCTGTATAGGTTAGACCAGTGGTTCTCAAGTACCCCACAACAGGCCGTGTTTTGGGAATTTCTCTTAGATAAAATAGCTGTCCAAAATACCAAGCCATTGACTCCGATTTAAAGTACCTGTACAAGATAAAAGAAAAACCTGCAAACATGGCCTGTTGGGGTACTTGAGGACTGAGGTTGAGAACCACTGGGTTAGACAACTGCAATTGTGCATTCATACCAACTGTTATTTGCTGTCTGCTCAGTAGGGATGAGCTCCAGCGTGTTCGCACACTCCACGTGCAGAGCCTGCCAGGAAGTCGGCACAGCAGTTGCGCTAATCACAGTCAGTAAGATATTTCCCGATCTCTGCAGCCACCTATTGGGAAACGTTTCACTTTCTGTGATTAGTGCAGTGCTGACTTCCTGGCGGGCTCTGCACGTGGAGAGTGCTAACACGCCGGAGCTCATCCCTACTGCTCAGCTTGGAACTAAATGGTCAGCATCACTCCCGGCACTTTCATTGGTATATTTAAAAGTTAGTTCACCTTTATTGGCAATAAAAAAAAATCATATACATTACAGCTTTATGTGTACTTTAACCACTTGACCTCTGGAAGATTTATCCCCCTTCCTGACCAGGCCATTTTTTGCGATACAGCATTGGATTACTTTAACTGACAATTACACGTGCAACGATATACCCAAATCAAATCAAAAATAGAAAATTACTACATAGGGTAGTAGAGAGGCGGACTTTTTCAGGCAATCACAAGGACATAAAAGTTAAGAAAAAATATTTAATTATATATCATAAAATCCAAAAACAAAGAATAAAATATACAAAAACAGGGTATACAGAGTATATATGAGCAATATTAGCTTGCATCTCGCCTACGCGTTTCGCCTAGCGGCTTCTTCAGGGCGAGTTTGAGAGAGGGCTGATAGTATATAATTGCTAATTTCATACATCTGCAAAAAGAAGAAATACATAAACAAAACAGTTTTTAAAAAAAGTTTTTTTTATAAAAAACACACTGACAGTCAATAAGCAACAAGGGATCCCCAAAAGAACAATACCAAAAGAATTGCTATCCATCCGATTATATCGAAGATGAAGAAATAAGTATCCGTATGGCTTGTAAGAGCTCAATGCGGCTGAAAAAAGAAGAAAGAAACAGCGCAGAAAGGGTGTCATATATGTTTAAATTCTGCTATGAATTTATAGACAACAGATTGAAAGATTAAAAAATAATAATAATAAGGAATTACCAGACAAAGTACACCAAAATACACGAAAAAGTATCCTATGGTTGGCAGCGAGTCATCATATAAAGATGAACAAATGTATTTCTACAACAAAAATAGAGAGCGTAAACTAGTAAATAGATATATATGAAGACGCCTGGAATATGCATTCATAAAGGTTACAAAGAATGTCAGTTTACCTGAAATAAAGCCAGAAATCAAGAAACAGACCCGGGAGTGAACATGGAACATAACCAGGGAGGAGTAAGTATCCAATCAAATAGGCTAGACCCGGTTATAGTGTCTATAACCTGGTCTAGCCTATTTGATTGGATACTTACTGTGATTAGTCCTGGGTCTGTTTCTTGATTTCTGGCTTTATTTCAGGTAAACTGACATTCTTTGTAACCTTTATGAATGCATATACCAGGCGTCTTCATATATATCTATTTACTAGTTTACGCTCTCTATTTTTGTTGTAGAAATACATTTGTTCATCTTTATATGATGACTCGCTGCCAACCATAGGATACTTTTTCGTGTATTTTGGTGTACTTTGTCTGGTAATTCCTTATTATTATTATTTTTTAATCTTTCAATCTGTTGTCTATAAATTCATAGCAGAATTTAAACATATATGACACCCTTTCTGCGCTGTTTCTTTCTTCTTTTTTCAGCCGCATTGAGCTCTTACAAGCCATACGGATACTTATTTCTTCATCTTCGATATAATCGGATGGATAGCAATTCTTTTGGTATTGTTCTTTTGGGGATCCCTTGTTGCTTATTGACTGTCAGTGTGTTTTTTATAAAAAAAACTTTTTTTAAAAACTGTTTTGTTTATGTATTTCTTCTTTTTGCAGATGTATGAAATTAGCAATTATATACTATCAGCCCTCTCTCAAACTCGCCCTGAAGAAGCCGCTAGGTGAAACGCGTAGGCGAGATGCAAGCTAATATTGCTCATATATACTCTGTATACCCTGTTTTTGTATATTTTATTCTTTGTTTTTGGATTTTATGATATATAATTAAATATTTTTTCTTAACTTTTATGTCCTTGTGATTGCCTGAAAAAGTCTGCCTCTCTACTACCCTATGTAGTAATTTTCTATTTTTGATTCAATTATTTCGGATGTCGGCTATATGTGAGTGCTTTTATGTTTCCCCGTTCCCTACATTTTTGATACCCAAATCAAAGTTATGCCCTTTTCCCCCCACAAATAGAGTTTTCTTTTGGTGTTATTTGATCACACGACAATAAAAAAAAAAACACAATATTTTTTACTTTCTGCTATAAAACACATCCAAAAAAAAAAATAGAAAAAATTGGGCAAAAGTTATAGTGTCTACAAACTGGGATATTTTTTATTTGTTTACTAGTAAGGGCTCCAGGAGATTAGTGACTTATAGCAGGATTGTGATATTGCGGCAAATAATTTGGACTGACACTTTTTGGGGATAGGTGCTAAAAAATATGCAGTCACTGTACTAATGACACTGGCTGGGAAGGGGTTATCAGGGGCAATCAAAGGGTTAACGGTGTGCCTAGCCAGTACTTGTGTACTGTGGGGGAGATGTGTTTACTAAGGGAAGGCATAGATCCATGTCCCTGCTTTGCAGGAACACAGAATTCATGCCGTCCCTATTGACAGATCGCCATTCTGCCTGTGTACTAAAACTGCGGGTGCCGGCGGACATCTGTGTGTGATCTAGAGCTGCACGATTCTGGGAAAAATGAGAATCGCAGTTCTTTTGTATAAAATGAAGATCGCGATTCTCAAAATGATATTTATTCAAAGTTATTTTCAACACAAAAACTGAGCTTATGTGGTTAAATACAGTATATGTAAATCTGACAGACTGTTTACATGTTGAATTTTAAAAGCCGCAGCAAACCTGCTGACCTTACTTGATTGCTAATGTGAAAGAACAACTCTGATTTTCACATTTAACTAATCAGATGTGCTCTGTCACATTAGCAACCATGTAAGGTTTGCTGCTGCTTTTAAAATTTAACATGTTCTGCCGACGTATATTTATGCAGCGGTCCTTAAGTGGTTAAACCTTCTCCACTTTTTCTCAAAACGTCTGGCTTACTGTTTTAAACTTGTTATTTAACCACATTTTACATTTTTTTTAAAAAGGTACAAAATCTTTTCATGTACAACAGATTTCTACATGGCCTAACATGGTAAAAACTTCTACCACACTGTAATTTATACGTCTGACAAGACCTTTCTTAATACCTTGGTGTGAGTCACACCATGAACCAAGAAACAAGAACACAAAGCAAACATTAAAATTAGCCATAGGAGACACAGACATGTGAAGACCGGACTAGGTGGACACAGCCAGAGTCAGGCCACGTACACACGTCCGAGAACCTCGTCGGGCTAAACTCATCATTCTGCCCGACGAGGTTCCCGATGAGCGGTCAGAAAAGCTTGTCGAGCCAAAGTCCTCATTGAACAACGAGGAAAAAGAGAGCGTGCTCTCTTTTTTGGCTCGACGAGCTTCCCGATGGGACACTCGTCGGAAGTGTACACACGACCGAGTTACTCGGCAGAATATGTCTCCCAGCGAGCTTCTCGCTGGATTCTGCCGAGAAGCTCGGTCGTGTGTACGGGCCTAACAGAGCGATTTAGGCAAATATGAGAAAGACATTTACCCACAAAATAACTGTTGGGTGTAACAAGATGTCCGCTTGCCCCCTTCTCACTGTGCAGGAGTGTGGGGTGGAGCAAGAGGGCGGTGCCAAAACGTCACTTCCTACGAGACAGACAAATCTACCGATGAGGAAGCTAGTTCTGCTGACAACTAAAGATTCCATCACTTAAATGTGACCCATAGGACAACATGTTCAATGGACTGTAGTGTGTTTCTGCAAAACTGAAAACGCACTAAAAAATGCATAAGTGTGAACCCGGTCTTAATAAAGTAGCGTTTAATTTGCCAAAGTGCTCATGTCGACGGGCATTTTTTTGAAATGTTGCATTTGTTATACAGATATGCATGCTTTTGAAGAGCAAATGCAGTGTTCGACCTATTTAGCCTGCAGTTCAAACATGCCTCAGTAGAATCTGCTGCGTCCAAAGAAATGCAATGCAGGTGAAACAAAGACTCTGAAATGCCATTGACTTAGTTGAGCAGTACACACAGCTCCAAAACACAAGAAAAAAGGCCAAAAAGGCACAGCCTTAACCAAGAAGTTTGAGAAGGATCCCAACAATATTGTCAGGATCCATTCAGCTACCTGATTGACGGTTTAGGGAGCAGCTGACAACCAAAGCCTGCAACGCCCACTACCTCCACCATCCATGCCCACTCGGGGAACAGCTGAAATACAGTACCAGTGACGCCCAATCCCTACCCAGCCTGGCCTTCCAGTAAGCACTAGAGAAGCAGGGAGGGGGACAGTGACTGACAGTTATTAAGATTGATCAGTGATCCACTCAGTTTGTTGACACGGGACAGCTGCAGCATCACAAAGGTGCTGCAGCATGGAGGTAATTAGGCATGTTTGTTTATTGTTAACCCCAAACGTCTTTTATATTCTCATTTATGGCTTATTTTGGAGTGTGGCTACCATTCTTTCTACTGTTATTGAATTCATGGTGGAGAACAAACCATAGGTGAGGGGTGTACAGGTACAAAAATCTACAGCACTCTTGGTATCATTTTAATGTTCCCTACACATGAAGTAATTCAGCCACTATATATATGAATTGTTAAAACTTGTATATTTTTCGCACTCCACGGGTTCCCAGCAAAAGAATGCTAACACTCAACACACGCAGCGCTTATAAAAGCAAAAAATATTATTCGCCTTTCCTGCATTGTAGATAAAACACCTGAAAGCTGCTTGGTGCCAGCCACGTCGGTAGCTCTGGCCAACACTTTTCTTTGCTTAATTTTTTTTATTTTAAGCATATTTTTGGGGTTTCAATACAATGGTGAGCTGATCATTAATCAGTATAAATGTACAGGTGTGGACTATTCTAAAACGGTAAATCAGCTTTAGAACACGTTTGATGCTAGGAGCAGGTTGTAGGGATTTTTAGCAGTATGGAAGTCTCCTTTAACAATTCATTAGCGCCAGGATAAAATGTGGTAAATTAAATAAATTCATGAGATGGACATGTGACCCTGGGTTAATAATTCTACCAGCCGAGATAATGAATGAATCAGATTTTATTCCGGCTGCATATTAGGGATTCAGACCGTCATATAACAAGGCAAGCTGCTTTAACGTGTTTTATACTGCTTTCTATTACCGGTGAATTTATAATCCGGCAATGCTTCCAGCCTGACAACTAACCTTTTTAAATATATTTATGGTAAATTATAATTCCCAAGGACTATGCATCGCCGGAAATAATCCAATTTCCCTTGTGCTTTAAGAGCTAGCAATCACATCCCTTTGTCTCCGGTCGTCTGTCACACACATTACCCTCCAAGTTTAATAAAAACAAAAATACTGAATAATTCCATTAAGAAAAAAAATAAGAACTCAATTGCAATTTCATTGCTTATTCTACAAACCACAACCCAAGTTTCACCTACCCAACATACATTCAGGTAGGTGAAATCAGTCCTGGAATCAGTCCTAAGCAAGCCAAATGCAGGAGTGCAGAACAAACTGCACTCCTGTGATCCATAGAAGTACAGCCAAATGATCTGTACTTCTCTACCTTAAGCCAGAAAAAAAAAAAAAACAGTATACTTAAATAAATGTTAACCCTGAAAGACATTTAGTTCACTAAAGCAAAAAAAGAAAAACACCAAATTGCTTTAAAACACACCCTTTTTTTTGCTATTCAACACTGCCCTAATTGGCAATTGCGTGATCATGCAACACTATGAAAATGAAATTCATATAATTTCTTTAGTGGTATTTGATCACCACTGTTTTTTTTTACTTATGTGAACCTAAAAAATAGAGAAAACTATCTTCATAAAATTTAGGCCAAAATGTATTCTGCTTCATATGTTTCTGCCTTTTTGGGGACACATTACTACTGGGAAAACTAGTATATTTTTGATCGTGATTAAGATACTGATCCATAAAAGACGCTATACTAGCAGTGATAAGCGTATTATATTGTCACTGTGACAGTATGGCGAACAATTTATCTCTAACTGATACTGGCTGGACTGACACGGATGTCTTTAGTGACACTAATACAGTGAAAACTGAGCTGCTGACTGCAGGGTGAGGGGTTATGACCGGAGGGCCCACCTCCTGGGCGGTGCTGTATTACATGTTTTTTAACCATTTAACATGTCTGCCTAGTCCTCTACTGATAGACGGAACATAACCCTACTGTCAAGAATATTTAGAGCGGTGTCCGTCCATGAACGAAAGAGATTCTAAATCTAAATGCCTGTAAATAAAACGCGCTAAACGCGAGTTACAGTGTTTACAAGTGCATTAAATGCCTTTGGTCATCCATCCTGAACGCATTTTCCTTCTTTCCAAAAAATGTTTCGAAACTCAACTGCCTAGAAACGACTATAAACGACACATGTACTGATAAGATAACAGAGGAGAGTTCAGGGACAGGTGTATAATGACAGGCTGTTGGCAGAAAATCTGACCGTTTGTATGCTCCATCAGACAATTATTGTTGGATTTTCCGCAGGCAAATGTTGTAAGGCAGGCTTTTTAAAATTTCCTGTGAAAAATGGTCTGTTGTCGGATTTTCCGAGCGTGTGTACACAAGCCCGTTCAAACACGCATTCACAGATGCAATGCTCAAACACAACATTAGCAGAAGGTGCCCAACAGGTGGCACTAAAGAGCTAAAAAAAAACATAGTACCTAACTACGTTCGTGTTTGTTGGCTGACAATTGTGTGCCGTTTGTATGCAAGCCAATGCCCTTCAGACAAAAGTCTGAGAATTTGTCTGCGAAAAATCAGATCGTGTGTACAAGGCTTTAGAAGCTGTTGGAGGCAGGGGAATAAAAAAACACTGACAGTGCATTCAGGAGCAGCAAAATTTGGGCGGAAAAAAATGTTTGAAGCTACCAACAGCTGTTAGCAGCTTCTAAAAGCTGTTAAACATTAGTGCTTGAGCATTAATTAATTTCAATGACCAGTCCAGAATAAATTATTTATTCTGGCCAGTGAAAAGAATGAACACCTAAGAGCTTGACGCCTGTAAAAGCACCTGAAAGCTTGAGACTTTTACAACTCCAGGCTTTTTTTCTGCAAAAAAATACTGCTGGCTTCTAGGGGAGTTAAATAAATGTCCTGTGTGCATGAGGCTTAATAGTTGTCCTGTGGACAGATTCTCCTATCTAATCTGTGGATCTCTGCAGCTCCTCCAGAATTTCCATGGGCCTCTTGGCTGCTTCTGACTAATGCTCTCCTTGCTCAGCGATGTCTTGGTAGGTTTGCAGTTGTGCCACACTTTCCATTTTTCGGATGATGGATTGAACAGTGCTCCGTGAGATGTTTAAAGTTTGGGATTTTATAACCTAACCCTGCTTTAAACTTCTCCACAACGTTATCCCTGGCCTATCTGGTGTGTTCTTTGGCCTTAATGATGCTTGGCCTTTACTAAGGTTCTCTAACAAATCACAGAGGGCTTCACAGAACAGCTGTTTTTATACTGAGATTAAATCAAACACAGGTGGACTCTATTTACTAATTAGATGACTTCTGGAGGCAATCTATTCTACTAGAATCAGAATTCATTAGGGGTATCAGAGTAAAGGAGGCTGAATACAAATGCATGCCGCACTTTTCAGATATTTGTAAAAAAAATGAAAACCAGTTATTTTCCTTACACTTCACTATTATGTGCCACTTTGTGTTGGTCTATCACATAAAATCCCAATAAAATACATTTACGTTTTTGGTTGTAACATGAGAAAATGTGGATAATTTCAAGGTGTATGAATAATTTTTCAAGGCACTGTATAAGCTAACCTGTAGGTACAAGATCAGAAAATGAGTTTACTACGATTTGCAGGAAAGAAATTTGCATGATTCCCCCATCAACACAGTGCTGACGGGAATCACCAATTGCCCTCTCCTGGCGCGGTGGTGGGCTGGGGAAGTCGCCCCCGCTGAGAGAAGACAGTGATTATCGCTATCCACTAAAGTAGGCGATTGCAATAATCGCAAACCAATCTGGCAGGCTGGTTGTACCCAAAGTAACCAATCAAATTGGTACATTCAGCCTGTCCATTAATCGTTTAAATCTCGACCAGTACCTGCTGAACCGGCCGAGATTTTAACCGTCTATGGCTGGCCTAACTCCAGTTTGTATTAAGTTTTTTATAGAGTGGGAAAGAATTACAGTACTTCTGAGGTATTTATTCTGTCTATGACCTCACTGGGAAAATGCTCCCTTCACTTCCTGTCCCTGGGAAACCCAAACAAGAAACAAGGGGTGCAGTTGTCACCAGGTTAGGAAGATACAAACAGCAATAAACATATTTTCTGAATTTTTTAACCATTCCAACTTTACTAACAATGTTTTGTTTGTTGCCTCATTGGACAGATTCCTCAACTTTGTGTATGAACAGAAAAAGTGGTAAATAGAAGCACAGGTGGCAATAAAAACTTGACACCCATCATTTGTTAAAACACTATGGAGATAGTGAATGTAGTCCTAAAGGCAGTAAAACGCTCTTTGCATTAACCACTTGACCACTGGGCACTTAAACCCCCTTCCTAACCAGACCAATTTTCAGCTTTCGGTGCTCTCACAATTTGAATGACAATTACTCAGTCATACAACATTGTACCCATTTAAAATTTTTGTCCTTTTTTTCACACAAATAGAGCTTTCTTTTGGTGGTATTTGATCACCTCTGGGTTTTTTATTTTTTACGCTATAAAAGAAAAACGACTAAAAATTCTGTAAAAAAAAAAAAAACTTGTTTCTGTCATATTAGCAGGTTATTTCTCACACACAGCATATGCATACCACAAATTACACCCCAAAACACATTCTGCTATTCCTCCCGAGTATTGCGATACCCCATGTGTGGGACTTTTACACAGCGTGGCCACATACAGAGGCCCAACATGCAGGGAACGCCATCAGGCGTTCTGGAACACCCAGACCAATTCTGACATTTCTCTCCTACATGGAAAAATCATCATTTATTTGCTAGAAAATTACAAAGAACCCCAAAACATTATATATGCTTTTTTAGCAAAGACCCTAGAGAATACAATGGCGGCCGTTACAACTTTTTATCTCGTACGGTATTTTCGCAGAAATTTATTGAACGCGTGTTTTTTAAAAAACTGTTTTGTGCTTAAAACAAAACAAAACAGTAAAGTTAGCCCAATTTTTTTTCATAATGTGAAAGATGAAGTTACGCCGAGTAAATAGATACCCAACATGTCACACTTCAAAATTGCGCACACTCGTGGAATGGCGCCAAATTTCGCTACTTAAAAATCCCCATAGGCGGTATTGCAGAGTATCGCGCAGGGTATTGCAGAGTATTGGGGTATAGCAAAGTAACATGCAGGGTATTGGGGTATTGTCGAGTACTGGGGTATTGCCGAGTACTGGGGTATTGCCGAGTACTGGGGTATTGCCGAGTACTGGGGTATTGTTGAGTACTGGGGGATTGTTGAGTACTGGGGTATTGTTGAGTACTGGGGGATTGTTGGGTACTGGGGGATTGTTGGGTACTGGGGGATTGTTGGGTACTGGGGGATTGTTGGGTACTGGGGGATTGCTGGGTACTGGGGGGATTGCTGGGTACTGGGGGGATTGCTGAGTACTGGGGGGATTGCTGGGTACTGGGGGGATTGCAGAGCTGGGATGGATTGAGGGATGGCTGGATCTGTGACTGCATTTGTCACAGATCCAGCCACAGCTCAGCTGCTGACACACCGCTCCCCCCTCCTCTCCTCGCACACTGTACAGAGAGGAGAGGGAGGAACCGGCGTCATCAAATGACGGCGGTTTGTTTACAAGTGATCGCGCCGTCATTCGACGGCGCGATCACGTGGTAAACGGCCGCGATTAGCGGCAATTTACCGTGATCCGTGATGCGCCGGGTCTTCTAGACCCGGCGAGCACGGACACTTTCGCGAGTGCATCCCAGGGGACGCGCAATCGCGAAAGTGAAGGACGTCGTCCCAAGATAACCCTGCCGCGCCGTAGCAGTAAAATGCTTATGGCGTGGTGGGAAAGAGGTTAAGGTAAAAAAAAAAAATGCATACAGCTCCCTTCCCCCGTTATCCTTTCCTGAGCCCGATCTTGATCCAGTGTTGTGCACGAGAGCAGAGTGGGGCCGAGTTGCACTCTGTATTAATGGACACACAGAGCCAGCTTGGGATCGAGTCTGCATGAGTGCCTCCACAGCATGCAGCTTGCTATAGGGGCACTTGACAGGGGGGAGGGGCAAGGAGCACCAGCAGAGGAGGATCAGGGTTGTGGTGTGCAAAAACTACTGATTATAGAAGGTAATATGACATGTTTAAAATAAAAACAGTCAGTTTGATCATAGCTTCACCTCTTCAGCAGAATCTATTATGTCAAAAGCTACTGATTGGGTGGCAGGTTCATGAACACAAATGTTTGGTTCGGCTTTTAAATACGCTTTACCAGGCGGCAGCTGCCCCAAAAAAGGGCCAAGTTGAGAAAAGTTCATGTCTATAGAAAACTACAAGGCTAGGAATGTAGACGCAGCCATTGTAGACTGTTTTTTTTAGGCACATGGGTTCATTTTAAAGCCAAGACTTTGAACTTGTATTATGAGGAAACCTTCCTGTCAGGTGTTTTCCCCAATACTCCCACTCCCCAATCCTATTCTGAAGTTCTGTATTCCCCAGGTGAGCCAAGCCTGCCACAGAGCTCTGTCTGCTGGAAGGTCAGGCTACACATACCAGCTTTTTGTTGAGCACACAAAGGGTTATCGAGAAGTTCTGGGAAAACGAGTCTGGTGGCGGCTTTCCTTTCAAAGGGGAGACCAGAAAATAAAACCTTTGATGTCACTACAAAGCACGACTTCACAGCAGAAAGTAGTAACCTGCACAGCGGCGCTTGCTACGCTTATTGAGCATGCAAAACGCCTCCAGGGGTTCATCCTGTAGGGATTGTGAGGCTTTGCGGATCTGCTGTTAACCATCACATTGCCAAAAACACCACCAATATCAAAATGAGCAAACCTCTGGCTTTTAACAAGCCTTTTCACAGTCATTTTCTTTAACAGCTGCAATGCTTTTTTATTAATCTAAATACACATTTTAATTTCAGAGAGCATTCACATTTTGGTGCCTGTTTTATGAAGACTGTCAATACCACCAAATTGCATTGCCACATTATTTCCAATCTTTACATAGCCCAGCATTGAGAACTGCGATACCAATACTTGGTGTAAAAAAAATGGTAAAAACTAAAGTAAAAATAAAAAAAGACTGGCAGAATCTAGTGTAGTGCTAGTTAAATTTAAAGGTAGATCAGAGTGTAGTTAAACTCTGATCCAGATTGTTAGTAGCAAAATAGTGTCTCTTTCTCAGCTTGGCTGTGCTGTGGGCTCATTCTGCTGTACTGGGGTGTTCTTCCAGCCCCGATGCTGCAGGTGGCAACAGTGGAGTCAGGGTTTGGATGCTCTTTCCCAGCAGCCAATCACGAGGGTTTGTCCTCACTCTGCATGCTGTGGAGGGGTATTTATGGGGCAGACGCCATTGGTTCTGGGTCTTCTCCAGTGCGGCACCTACCTTTAGGGTGGCCACATCAGGACGCCCCGGCGTTATGGCCTACTTGGCCGGGGCGTGCGTGCCACGCGCTGTTCCTGGTTCCGGGGGCCATGTTGACCCAGAGCATCTGTACAGCGATGGGGACCCAGTGAGTGACTGGGTTCCCACTTTTGAGGATCCCAAACTGTACTGCTGTTCGGTGGGGAGTCAGTCTGAGGAGCGCTATTGAGAGGCTGGCGGTCAAAGGGGGCCTGGACAGGCCACCGGGGATCGAGTTAGCCGGACATCGAGGGATTGATCGCCTGTCGGTCGGTACCTGGGCAACAAGTTGAAGGAGATCCAGATGTAACTCAATTATGGAGGCATATCTCCAAGAATTCAACCCAGAGGGGACCTGTGGCAGAGACTTTCTCCCAAGTTCAAGTTCACCAAGGAGGGTCGGTGGCAGATATTTTATCCTACAATTGTCCGAGTGATACTCCGGCTGCCAGGTCAGTGAGAGGGGCCTGTCCGGGTACACTAAACCCAATTCCAGCAGGAGTGGTGCAAAGAAGTGTTACTTTTGGGAGCAGGACTGTTTCCTGTCATTACGCTTGAATCTGCTATTATCCTATCTTCTTCAGCTTTACTTTCCTCACCACAAGTTTACTCTTTGTTACCCAGCTGGGTAACAAAGAGCACAGCAAAGAGCACCTGTCGTAGACATTCCTTTACTACTATATGCAATGCGCATCATTCACCCCTAGGAATTTCGGAGGAGCCACGAGGTAGCACGCCGCCCAAAAATCCAGCAGCTCCACTGGGGTAATGCTACACTAGCAAAAACAACTGAAAAAAATATATATAGTGGTATAACAATTAGGAATTTAGTGAGGTCTACATCAAAGCTGATTAACACGTTACAGAAGTTCATGTAAGATCAACAGTCCATTGCTGAGCCATTATATTTGACATTGCAACACAATGCACTGGCAGGAACCATTTCTGCTATGTGGTGCGGTGCTAGAAATAGAAAAAAAAAAAAGGTTAAAAAAATAATAGGTTGCCAAAAGCCAGTGGGCAGGTATAAAGAGGTTCTTACTAGATTGCAAGCTTATAGATCAGGACCGATATGAAGGGTTTGAAAGTTCTTGTTCTGTACTTTATCTCTGTGTTGATAGAGGCAGGGCTTTGGTACCTCATGTCAGAGCCTCCAGCAAGGGGAACAGTGAGCAGCATAGTAGTGACATCACAAAATCTCCTAAACAGTCAGAAGCTGCAGTGCCTTAGGTCTCACACTGCAGGCATACAGTTGAGTCTATAGGCATCCTCACATACCAGAAAGTGCCCTATCTTTGAAAAGGAATGACAGAGAAGGTACATTTTCTGGGTATTCCTTTAGCACAAATAACATTTCTATATGTGCTCTACAACATAGCAAATCTTCACTTATTTTAGAATTTCATTTGAATTTTGAACAATTTGAAAATTGAAAAATTGAAAAATTCAAAATTGGAAATGTGAAAATTGAAAAATTCTAAATTTGAAAATTCAAAAAATTGAAAAATTCTAAATTTCGAAAATTGGAAATGCGAAATTTTTGAATTACAAATTTTTCAATTTTCGTACTTCAGAATTTGAAAAATTCAAAATTTGAACATTTTAAAAATTTCTCTGGATAAGTACGCAGCTGGACATACATATTGGTAAAATAACCAACTGAAAATCTCTGTGCCATCAACGGATGGGTCCAATAGTGACGAGCTCTGCCAACGGATCTCTCGCGTAGTTTTGCGACGGCGTTGAAGCCTCAGCAAGAGCAACGTATGGACAATTTCTTGGCATATATTCAATATGGGATCCATTTAAAAAAAGAAGAATCAAATGAAAGTCTGCAAGTCTGCATATGAAAGTCTGCTGCTGCTGCTCTCTCTGTTGAAAATGGCAGAAATAGTTAAAAATATATAGCTTTCAGAGCTTTGGGAGGGTCTACAATGTCTGTGCTATAAAGCTGATAGCTGCAAACGCGGCAAAACGCCGGTTTTTGCTTTTGAAAACGTGACTTTAGATGTGTTTGCATTTGCTTCTCGTGTGCATGGGGCCTTACTCCGCAATGTTGGATTTTCAAGGTACAGCCACTGCATTCTCGTGTGAACGAGCCCTTAAAACATTTAATTTATTCACAATATTGGCTTAAAAATTATCCAAAAAATAAACAGTTTACTTAAAATAGTAACACTGGCAATACATAATAATGTTTCTAAGACGAGACCAGACACCTCCAAGCATGGTTTCACAGCTGAATATTAGAATGTGTAGTAGAGCGTCCTTACTATAATCACTGTCAACAAATGTCATGCTTAAAGCGGAGTTCCACCCAAAAATTGAACTTCTGCTTAATCCACTGGCATGTAATTTTTTTTTGGGGGAGGGGGGGAGTGGGGGCTTCAGGAGGAGTGGGACTTCCTGTCCCACTTCCTCCAAGGGGCTGGTTAGGCGATTAAGCTTAATCGGCTACAGCAGCCCCTCCCTGTAGGCGACCGCCTAGGACACCGACAGGTCCTAGACGATCGCCTGTCCAATCAGCGGCGGGCCACGGGCGCATGCGCAGTGCCGCTTGCGCATGCGCAGTGGGTGCCCAGCCGTGAAGCCAAAGGCTGTCACGGCCGGGTGCCCACAGTTGGAATGAAGACGCCGGGAGGGGGGGAGAGGAGCGGAGCCTCGGCCGGTGCGTCGCTGGATCAGGTAAGTGAATGTTAATTAAAAGCCAGCAGCTACACTTTTTGTAGCTGCTAACTTTTAATAAACATATAAACAGGCTGGAACACCCCTTTAACGCAGCTTCCTCAGGATAGAACAATTGTGAAATCATATACAATTTTATAATTTCTGGTGTCTTTCACAATTAACAATGTTACCATTTTAAGTTGTTTATGTTTTGGATCTTATTTTTTTTTTAAGCCAATATTGTAAATAAAAGATATGTTTTAAGGGCTTGCTTACACTGGAACGCAGTGCGGGAAACCTATGTTGTGCATGTTTTCCTGTGCCACGTTAAAAATGCACTGTTGCGATCGGCAGCGGGTGTCAATGTTTAGTTAACAACACCTCAAATGCAGGATGCAAAGGCCATGTGTTTGCATACAGCGGATCGCACAGTACAAAAGTATCATGCCATCCAATTGCAGTGTGTTTCCAAAAGTAGCGCATGCACTGCTTGTAGTGCAGTGCAATGCAATGTGAGCCCTTTCAAAATGAATTGGCTCAAATCGAACCACACTGAATTGCATATGAATTTCACAGAAACTTGCTGCACATTCCTAGTCTGAACCAGCCCTAAGATAAGTTTACCTTGAAAATTCGACATTGTGGAGTAGCAAATATGTTAAGCTAGAAAAACAATCTCTAGGGTATTCTAAAATAAAATTTTTGGGGTTACAGCCTGACCTACTATAGCAAAAAAATAAATAAAAAATTACCACCAGCTGTAACATCTTAGGATGAATCAACAAATTCATTATGTGTATACTGCATTCTAATTTCACATGAGAAATTAAAGGCTGTGAGATCAGGAAACCCCCAATCTTCTACACCCCCCCCCCCCCCAACATGTATTGTTTATGGGGTTATAAAATTACACTAAAAACAAGGGTAGCACATGCCAAAAAAACATAGATCAGTTAGTTTTTTTCATTTAACAAGTGGTTTAAAACGAAAAAACAACGGACTTGATTCCCCCATCCACACACTCAATGTAAATGGGAGAAACTTCCCAGAGTCTTTGTATTCTAACAGCTGAAAGCCTTTCCCACTATAAGAATACACTAATCAGTGTTGCAGGCTATAGCCTGCAGCGACCACTAAGCAGAAACAACACAAATGGGTGGTTGTACAAGATTAGTAGATGGACATCCATACAACCTCCCTGCCCCTACATGGATCAAAATTTGTCTGATTCCTGCTGAACTGGCTGAATTTCGATCCATGTGTGGCTGGCCTTAGGTAGTAATATACAGCTGTGGATATATAGCTAGAGCATGGGTCTTCAAACTATGGCCCTCCAGTTGTTCAGCAACTACAATTCCCATCATGCCTTGTCATGTCTGTGAATGTCAGAATTTTAAAATGCCTCATGGGATGTGTAGTTCCGCAACAGCTGGAGGGCCGTAGTTTGAGGATCCCTGAGCTAGAGCCATAGTCCTGGAATAGCACTAATTAGATCATCCAAATAACCCTCAAAATCATAGAAGCAACCAGAAGGAGGAAGGATGGAGGGAAGGGGACGGCGGACGACAGCCAAGCTATACATCGGTTGTACAGTCAGGTAAAGATTGAGACCATTGCAAAATTCAAAGCATAGCAATTGTTATGAAGCAACATATCAATACATTACACCATTAGAGCTTTCACCTTAACCCATGCTGCTTAGATTTTTGTAAACTTTTTAGGGCAATTGTCCCAAACTGGTAAGTTTGTAAAATGGTAATACTGCATTAATCAGTATTGTAAAAGAGGAGGAACAGGTAGTTTTTCACTTAGTGAGATTGGTCTTTCTAGCGTAGAAAGCCATATTAAAGAGAAACAGCTTTTAACCACTTTAGCCCCGAGCCTGTTTTTCAGACTCAGTGTTTATGAGACTAAAACATTTTTTTTGGCTATAAAATTACTTAAAACCCCCAAACATTATATATATTTTTTTTTTCTAACACCCTAGAGAATAAAATGGCAGTCATTGCAATACTTTTTGTCACACCGTATTTGCGCAGGGGTCTTACAAGCGCACTTTTTTTGGAAAAAATTCACTTTTTTAAATAAAAAAATAAGACAACAATACATTTGGCCCAATTATTTTACATATTGTGAAAGATAATGTTACGCCAAGTAAAATGATACCCAACATGTCACGCTTAAAAATTGCGCCCGCTTGTGGCATGGCGTCAAACTTTTACCCTTAAAAATCTCGATAGGCAACGTTTAAAAAATTCTACAGGTTGCATTTTTTGAGATACAGAGGAGGTCTAGGGCTAGAATTATTGCTCTCGCTCTAACGATCGCGGCGATACCTCACTTGTGTGGTTTGAACACCGTTTTCATATGCGGGCGCTACTCGCGTATGCGTTCGCTTCTGCACGCGAGCTCGTCGGGACCGGGCGATTTAAATTTTTTTTTTTGTTTTCGGATTTATTTTTATTTATTTTACCAATTTTTAACACTAAAATAAAAAAAATAAAAAAATTATCACTTTTATTCCTATTACAAGGAATGTAAACATCCCTTGTAATAGAAAAAAGCATGACAGGTCCTCTTAAATATGAGATCTGGGATCAAAAATACCTCAGATCTCATATTTAGGCTTAAATGCAAAAAAAAAAAATGTAATGTAAAATGTAATTTTTTAAATAACATAAAAAAAAAAAATGTCTCTTTAAGACGCTGGGCGGGACTGACGTTTTGACGTCACTTCCGCCCAGCAGAGCTACGGGGACTCGCATCCACACTGAGCATGGGAGCGGACCCGATCGCCTCTGCCGCTACCGACAGCTCCGGTAAGCGGCGGAGGGCGCAGGAACGCAGCGGGGGGGGGGCGGGTCCTCGTCCGCCACGATAACGGCGATCTCCCGGCGAATCCGCCGCAGAGACCGCCATTATCGTTTGACCGACCGCCCACAGAAGAGATGGCTGCCGTTACCGAGATATCCATCTTTAAAGTCATGACGTATAACAGCGCTGGGTGGTCGGGAAGTAGTTAATGGTAATTTGTGTCAACTGTATCACAGATGCTCAATACACTGGGATCACCAGTCCACCCACTGCACTGATAGCAGCCACTACTGCCGCTAAAATTCCTATATAAAAGGAGCAGGACAATATATATGCCAATATCACTGCGGCACTTAGGACACATGGCTTCTACAGTACGATAGATCACAGAGCGCTTCTGGGGTGAGTAGTATACTTGGTGTACAAACGTCAGCTGTATATCTCTATCCCTAGCTGAGATCATAACAGGAAGGCATTACTGTATAACCTCTTCCCAGTCATCAATGTGGGGATGTCCTAATGCCATACCTGACCAAGCTGGGTAACCTTAGAGGTATCAGTTTTGGACGAATAGAAATAGAAGGATAAGATGATTTTGTCTACACGAAAAATAAAAGCCTCTCCACAGTATGGAGAGGCAAGGGTAATAGGAGTAGAACACTGTGAGGTTGTGTGGCAGATTTGAAAACAAATCTGATAAACATCCAACTGGGCAGGTGGTACAGGGACTTCAATCTATCAAAAGAAAGCAGGCGAACCACAGACATACTATGCTGTAATGTTTTAATACGCCCAAAACAGAGGGGTTAGGTATGAAATGAAAATCAGGGAGGGGTGAAAGGGTACATACAGGGACCATGTAATAACTGCATCTACTTTCATCATCATCTGTCTCCATACCAGGAGGGAAGAGTTCTTTGGAACAGTAACATTAGGATTGGATCAGGGTCCTCTAAATACAAGATTACTCGGTTTCCAGTAACAGCCCAACAGTGCAGCCTCCAGGGTAATTGAAGGGTTGGTAGCCATCTGGAAGAACCACCAGCAGACGGTAACCAACACTGCAGCCCAAATATATTTTTGGAAGAATGGAAGGGCCAGACCTCCTAAACAAAACGGGAGTTGCAAAGTGGTTTTAACAATTACGATACGATTAGGATACAATCTATACAAATTAAGGAAGAAACGATCCATTGCAATAGGGATAAGTACTGGGGTGTGTCAAAAAAAGTAAAAAAAACTTTGTTGTCAAAGGTAGAGATTTCCACAAAGCGCAGTTTTGAGTCAGTTGGAAAAGAATAGAGTACAGGTCAGTGGCGGTTCATCCATAGAGGGCGCTGGAGCGCCGCCCCCTCTGGCTCTCACCGCCACTGAGTCTAATAACATAGATTCATGCATTGCACGAATCTATGTTATTATTGCCGCTGCTATTCAGATGGTCGGCGCTACGGAAATGTCTATCAGAGCCAACAGCTCTGATAGGCTTTCCCAGTACAGCCCTCGGGTCCCGGAAGCTTATTCTTGGAGCGCACAGACTGTACGCCCCTTGGATAAGATGACAGGCGTCTCAGCGAATCTGGTTGGCCGTTTATGGCTACCGGTAACCTGACTGGCTGGGACGCGTCAGTCATCGAGGGCGGGAGAAGACATCGTGGGACGTGGATGCCTGACTCCAGTAAAGGTAAGTGCCGTGCCGGGCGGGGGGGGGTAAGAGAGCAATTTACAGGGCACAGTGGGGACAATTGTCACAGCAGCGACCATGGGCACAGTGGTGACAATGGATGGCACAGTGGCTGGTTTAATGGCTTGGAACAGTGGTGACAATGGTCGGCACAGTGGCTGGTTTAATGGCTTGGAACAGTGGTTACAATGGATGGCACAGTGGCTGGTTTAATGGCTTGAAACAGTGGTGACAATGGATGGCACAGTGGCTGGTTTAATGGCATGGAACAGTGTTTTTCAACCTTTTTCCAGTCGGGGCGCCCTTAAAAAGTATTTTCAGTCTTGAGGCACCCCTGTCCAAGACTTGGTTCACGTCGATGTGTGTTGCGGAACACGTGCAAAATCGCGCTTGTTCTCGACACACAGACAAATGCTCTGCTCTTTAGGGGTGCTATTAATTGTTAATGGTGCACCATCTATTGGCAAACATGGGTTGCTTTTGTTATGGCACAATTTAAAAAAAAGGGTCGGGGACTTCTTTCCCCGCATTACTGCAGGTAGGGAAATGAATGGGCTGCCCTACAGGCAGCACGCATCCACACAGAACCAAGAGCTTGTTCACATATTAGGCTGGAGGGGCAGTAAAACCACATGGTTGAGCTGTTTTTACCACCCCCAACTTTTGCCCCTTTAGCTGCAGAGGCAACAGCTGGGGGTGTAAAGATGCTGTGGCTGCAGCTGGAGATATACCCAGGGATAATGGGGCTGCACGGCAAATATGCCGCAACTGTGTGCATTGCATTTACGGGCTTAAAAAAGGTGGTGAGGAGGCAAGATATGCCTCTTTACTGGCTGACAAATGCCCCTGAAAAGCGATATGAACACAAATTGCTTTTCAGAGGAGCAACAGTCCTTACTGCTATCTTGAACCTTACAAAAGTAGTTCTGATGATACAGGAATAGGGGGGGGGGGGGGGGGGGTCAGGATTAAAAGTAACATACATACAGACAGATGCGCACGCACACAAACAGACACACGTACATCTGTCTGTATGTATGTTACTTTTAATCCTGACACCCCCTATTCCTGTACCATCAGAACTACTTTTGTCCCACACACACTAACAGACATGTGTACACATACACTGAAAGAAGAACGGTCAGAGCTGCACAACAACCAATCAGATCAAGAGTGCTTTAGCCATGAATGAAGGATGTGGGGTGACTGAGACAGCTGGTTATTCATAGCAGAGCCCCCCTCACCACCTTACCCTTGGCCTCGCAGTCAGCGCAGTACTTGTTGTCCTCCTCCCTCAGCATACGAGACAGAATGGCCTGGTGCTGCTCATTCAGCTTCAGGGCCTTCTCCCTCTCTGAGCGGGTGGCAATGTCTACGGGCAGTGGAGCAGTGTCGGTCACGGTGACTCTACTCTTTCTTCTTCCCCCTCAGGGAAAAGCGTGTCAGGCAGAATTCAGGACGGTACCCGCGGCTCTCACGTCACAGAAGCAGTGTGTGTGTCCGACCCTCCCATAGCAACCGATGACGTATTCGGTTGGCAAGACGCGGTCAGGAGGCCCTCACAGCCAGCACAGCTTCCCGAGTGCCGGGAAATTAGTTTTACACAGCGGACCAACACCGCTGTAAAGTCAAATGATAACAAAGTGCCCAGCAGTAGTGTTGCATTAGATAGCAGCCATAGCTGCCAATATTTGGGGTAATTTTTCTCGCTCCAACGATCGCGGCGATACCTCACTTGTGTGGTTTAAACACCGGTTTCATATGCGGGCGCTACTCGCGTATGCGTTCGCTTCTGCGCGCGAGCTCGTCGGGACGGGGTGCTTTAAAAAATTTTTTTTTTTGTTTTCCTATTTGTATTTATTTTAACATTTTTTACACGGAAAAAAAATATATATATATAATAATTGATCACTTTTATTCCTATTACAAGAAATGTAAACATCCCTTGTAATAGAAAAAAGCATGACAGGTCCTCTTAAATATGAGATCTGGGGTCAAAAAGACCTCAGATCTCATATTTAGGCTTAAAAAGAAAAAAAAAAAAAGAAAAAAGGAAAATTTCATTTTTTAAATAGCCTGAAAAAGAAAATGTCTCTTTAAGACGCTGGGCGGAAATGACGTTTTAACGTCACTTCCGCCCAGCGCTGCTATGGGGGACGGGTGGGGGCGATTTTTCCCTCACTCGTATCCCAGCAGAGGAGCCGCACAGACCCGATCGCCTCCGCCGCTACCGACGGCAACGGTAAGCGGCGGAGAGCATGGGAAAGCGGCGGGAGGGGGGGGGCACCTCTCCGGTCACCGATAACGGCGATCTTGCGGCGAATCCGCCGCGGAGACCGCCGTTATTGTACACAGGACCCTGCACTGAAGAAATGGATATCTCGGTTGTGGCAGCAGCTGCTGCCGTTACCGAGATATCCATCTTTAAAAATAGGACGTATATATACAGTGCAGGGTCCTTAAGTGGTTAAGCTAATGCATTGTTTGTTTGCTTACCTTTTCCTTCGATTTCCCTTCTAAATGTTTTTTTTTCTTTGCCCGAATTTCTTTCTTCCTGTTCCTCCTCAGTAAGCTTGCCCCCATCATCCGAGCCGTTCTGGCTGGGGGTTATAGTCAGCATGCTCGCCCCCCTCCCTTGGGACAACATCCCTGCGGGGCCCGCTTTAACAGGCGCAACACTGATTTGTTCCAGTTAATATTATTGCCCAATTACCAAAGGTGTCAAAAACTTGCAAGCCAGTAGTGAAACTCCCAACCATAATCAACCTCTATCAGCCTTTATTTCCCTTTTTACTTCTATTGGGGATTTTTCTTTTTTCTTCTCACTTCATGTCACCATGTGTTTTGAGTGCCATGTCCCTTTTGCAAAGATTTCCCATTACTTCTAGTCCAGGTGGCCCAACAGTAAGTGGTCATCTCTCCACCGGGGACACAGACCGAAATAAACATATTCCAGTTTTTATTATTCACGCAGATCCAAAACTAGAATTACAAATAGCTGCAGTTGAGCTCTAAAGTTAGAAAAATGTGCCCATTTTATCTGTTTAAAGCTAAGTGCCACAACTGGCAATGAAAGGGATAGCACAGCAAACACCTGTCAGAGCACAGCCTGTTTTTTTACTGCTTACCTAGAAAGCTGTGTGCAAAGCTGGATATGTATTTGGTCTATCAATGTTTCAGTCCTATAAAGCGCTGCTATAAGGAATGACAGCCTGTGACTTTTCTGGAAGCTGTACACGCAGCCACTTACTGAAAAGCCAAGAGTATTACAATTTGTAATGGTGATTTGGGAGGATGGATAGAAGTTAGCAAAGTTGAGGCTTATTGTAAAACCTAATACAAAAAGCTTCAACATTTGTGATAACCTATTGTGGAAGTAGGTTCAGACTGAAAATGCAACTGGATTTTGGCAGTGTCCCAGACTATGGCTTATCTTTATGACAATAGACTAAATGTTCTCACTTCGGCGGCAGACAATTGCTGCTGCTCCAGCAGTGTCTTTAATAACCACAGGTGCTGCTATTTATGTATTGTATGACTGAAAGGCTGACAGACTAAACAGATGCATAGTAGCGAACACCTGAAACGGTTAGGTCAAGGAATCAAAATGTGTATGCTAATAAAATGATTTACAAATAATTGGGAAAGCAAAAGGGCATAATTATAAAGAATGTAGAAAAGGACAGTGTCAGCTTTGTTTCTACACACTCTGTAGATACTTAGGTTGATGGCAGCAAAATCACCAACGTACAACTTCACCTAATGGATGTAATTTCCTCCCTTACTAAAATGCTTCAGAATCGCAATCACTACATATGGGGCGACAATGATTTTCCCTTCCCTTTAGTTCCAGTGACAATGGTCACCAAGACAAAGAGAAGGCAAATTTCCCCATGCAGGGACACAGACCAGCAATACTTCAAATACTAAAATTACTCTAAATATTCCCTACTCATTTATATGTTCCGGATAAACATTTTGGCCCAGATTCATAAAGCAATTACGCCTGTCTAACTGGTGTTAGACAGGAGTAATTTCAAATTTTGCGCGCCGTATCACTAGTTTGAATCCTCAAACCATGATACGGCGGCTTCGATCCGAGAGGCTTACGTCTTCGTAAGCCTTCGGATCTACGCTGCGATATTTTTGCGGCCGCTGGGAGGAGTTCGCGTCGTTTTCATGCGTCGGGATATGCAAATGTGTTTTTACGGCGATCCACGAAGATACGAGGGGTCTTCGCAATCGCTTACGTCTGGTTTTTTTTACGTACTGTTAGACCAGCTTTTTGCTGGTCTAACGGTGCGTAGCCCATGTTAAGTATGGCTGTCGTTCCCGCGTCGAATTTAATTATTTTTTTTTTTTTTTTGCGTAACTCGTTCGGGAATAGAAATGTCCGTAAACGACGCTACTCAAACAACGAATGACGTAACGACGTGATTTCGCGCAATGCACGGCGGGAAATTTGCGAACGGAGCATGCGCAGTTCGATCGCCGCGGGAACGCGCCTATTTTAAATCCTTCACGCCCCCTACTCGTGTAGATGGATTGCGACGGGAGAAATACACTACGCCGCCGTCGTTTACTGGACAAAATCTACCTGGATTCCACGTAGAGCCAGGTAAAAAACGGCGGCGTAGTGTATTTCTGATACGCTACGAGAATCCAATTCTCTCTGAATCTGGGCCCTGGGCTTTAAATATTACTTAACTGAAATTGCTACTGCCATGTTTTTTAAATTAATCAGACTCTAGTAAAGGCATCTTGTTATCCCAAGTAGCTGCATAGAGACTGTCACTCCATCTAACTTCCTTTAACATAGCAAAGACCTCTGGCAGATGCCAGGAAAAAGTATGTGAACCCCTTAGCTCTAAAGCCTAAATATGTTTGATCGTAATACATTACATCCTCCCCCCTCACCTCCTAATCTCACAGGCATTAAATGCGCCAAATATAAAAGTAGCACCAATTAATACCAGATCATTTTAGAACCATATAAAATACGTATGAAAAGAATAGCGAGTCGGAAAGAAAGAACCAGCTAGAAGAGAAAAAATAAATAAAAAAAATAGAGGTAGAGGAAGGTTAAAGAAGAGTAGGGACAAGGGTAAGGAGGCCAGGTGGGGTTTGAGGTCTTCACCACTTTTAGAATGCATGAGAGACACTTTCGCAAAACCTGCCTACACCAGTCTTTATAAATTACAGGGAATGAGCTTACAGGTTTATGCCAGATCCACTATTAGAGCCTGGCATAGCACACTGTGTAAAGCGTATTTTTTTTTTTTTAAAACGAGGTGTGTAAATACATATTTTTAGCTGTCTTCAGGCCAGTCACGTGATTTACGGCTGCTTTCAATTTCAGATAGATTGCTTCTGCGGGAGGGGATGGGATCTCTCCCTCTGACGTCAGTCGATTTTTGTGGCCGATGTTTTAGGCCAATTTAAAAAAAACACATACAAACTCACCCACTCCACTCCACTCCTTCCTCCTGTCACTCTAGCACACACTTGATGTCCTCAGTACAGGTGGCACTGGTTTGGGACAGATGGCACTGGCAGGTGGCACTGACTGGCACCAGTTTGGAACTGACAGATTGCACTATTGGCACTAGCAGGTGGCACTGGTTTGGGACAGATGGCACTGGCAATTAGAACTGGTCGGCACTGGCGGATGACACTGGCACGCAGTGGTTGGCCCTGTCGAGTGACACTGGTTGGCACTGGCGGGTGACACCGACAGATGGCACCGATTTGCGGTGGCACTGGCATGTTTCACACTAAGCAGAGTGTAATTGTGTGCAGCTAACAGAGGAGAGAGAGGAGCCGTGAGCTCGATGTCGGGGGTGGGCGGGACCCAGCAGCTAAATTACACCAACCATGGTTGATGATTGGGCTGCTCTAGAAAGGGGGCTGGGCCACATACACATAGTGGCCCACCCAGATAACATCTAAGCGGTGACAGACAGTGAGAGGGAGCAGAGAGGCAGGAGGGGTGAGCCAGCTGACGCTTAGTAGAAGTTGGGTAATGCAGCATGAAAATAACACTAATCATCAGAGTAAATACAATGCAGACTGGCTTTAGGCTGGTTTCACACCTATGCATTTTTTTGTGCTTTTTGCAGATTTGCACTACAGTCCATTTAACATGATTTCCTATGGAACACGTTCTGTAGAGAAAATCTGCCAAATGCAAAAAGCACTAAAAACGCATAGATGTGAATACAGCCTTAGAAAAATAAATGTGCCTTTTTGGAGTGGCCTAGTCAGAGGTCAGACCTTAACCTTATAGAGATGCTGTGGAATGACCCAATGAGAGCCATTCACACCAGACAGTTTTGTCTAGATGAATGGTCAAAACTTACTTCGGAACTTTGTGAGGTCTGATCAAGTGCTTGCTTGAAGTCATTGCTGCCAAAGGAACTTCGACCACCTATTGACACCAAGGGTTGACCTATTTTTTTTTCCTCCAACACTGTGAATGTTATATGTGTTTGTTCAATACACCATAAATTAGAATTGTTTGTGTTATCAGCTTAACCACTTCAGACCCACGCTATTGACAAAATTCGTCGGACCTGAGGCGCCAAGTGGACGTCTTTGGACGTGATTTAAAGTGCATTACTCGCGAGCGCCACTGGGTGGCGCACTGCGGGTAAACACTGTCCCGCCGCATCGCTGAAGAGCCGATGCGTGTACCTGGCAGCCGCGATGTCCGTCGGGTACATGCGATCGGCGGGAACACAGCAGGTGACAGCAGGGACGTGGAGCTCTGTGTGTAAACACAGAGCTCCACGTGCTGTCAGAGGAGAGGAGACCGATCTGTTTCCCTTGTACATAGGGACACAGCATCGGTTACCTCCCCCAGTCACCCCCCTCTCCCCACACAGTTAGAACACACCCAGGAAACACATTTAACACCTTCCTCACCCCCTAGTGTTAACCCCTTCCCTGCCAGTCACATTTATACAGTAATTAGTGCATTTTTATAGCACTGATCGCTGTATAAATGTGAATGGTCCCAAATTTGTGTCAAAAGTGTCAGATATGTCTGCCGCAATATCGCAGTCCCAATAAAAATCACAGATCGCCGCCATTACTAGTAAAAAAAAAAAATTAAAAAAATCATAATTCTGTTGCCCATTTTGTAGGCGCTATAACTTTTGCGCAAACCAGTCGCTTATTTTATTTTTTTACAAAAATACGTCGAAAAATACGTATCGGCCTTAACTGAGAAAAAAATAAAAAATAATAAAAAAAATTGGGATATTATATAAGTAAAAAATATATATATTTTTTTAAATTGTCGCTATTTTTTTGTTTATAGCGCAAAATATAAAAACCGCGGAGGTGATCAAATACCACCAAAATAAAGCTCTATTTGTGGGGAAAAAGGGACGTCAATTTTGTTTGGGAGCCACGTCGCACGACCACGCAAAATGTCAGTTAAAGCGACGCAGTGCCTGAAGATGAAATTTCGTCTGGGCACGAAGGGGGTTTATGTGCCCAGTAAGCAAGTGGTTAAAGGAGTTGTAAAAGGAGGCGATTTTTTGTGGGTAGCAGCTTCCCCAGCACCCCCTAATGTTTACCTGAGTTCCATCTCCCTCCAGTGATGTTCACGGGTCCCTTGGCCATCCCCGACTCTCCCTTCTGACAAAGTCAGTCAGCCAATCGGGAGAGAGAGGGGGCGTGGCCAAGCAGCTTGCTGTGGGGGCACTCGGTAGGAGGGAGGGGCCAGGAGAGGCAAAGAGGGACCTGAGAAGAGAAGGATACAGGCTGCCCTGTGCAAAATCACACCAACGAGCAGGTAAGTATAGCATGTTTTTTTTTTTTGAAAAAAAAAATTGACTTTACAATCACTTTAAGCACATTGTGTTTGTCTATTATCGTGAATTAGACGAGGATCAGCAAAATTATGAATTCAAAAGAACAGTGCTACCACTATTACTGGGAATTAATCAAACAGTGACATGTAACTGTTCAGTAATAAAATTAATAAATGTAAAATACAGGATGTCATAAGAATGGATAAATCCAACCAAATGTATAGATCACATTAAACATATCCATAAAGTGCCTCGCAGTAGTGTTTGGATATGGAGTGCTAAAAAACCTATACAGCACTGCGTAAATTGACGGTGCTATATTTCTCTCTCCCCCTAATATATATATATATATATATATATATATATATATATATATATATATATATAAATAAAAGTGTGTGTGTTCAAAGCAACTCCTGTGCTGCCCAGAGTGCACCTTAACCGCTTGCTGCCCGCAGGTATACGTCTGCAGCACGGCATACCTGCGATCGTCTCATGGAGACATAGATCGGGGATATGTTCGTGTAAACGCAACATCTCCCCGTTCTGCCTAGCTGACACTGATTGTGTGTTCCCTGTCATAGGGCACACGATCAGTGATGTGTCACAGCAAGCCACGCCCCCCTACAGTAAGAATCACGCCTTAGGGAACACGTAACCCCTACAGCGCCACCTAGTGGTTAACCCCATTCACTGCCAGTGTAATTTTCACAGTAACCGTGCATTTTAATAGCACCAATGGCTGTAAAAATGACAATGGTCATAAAAATGTGTCAAAAGTGTCCGCCATAATGTCGCAGTCATGATAAAAATTGCAGATCGTCGCCATTACCAGTAAAAAAATAAATAATAAAAATGCTATAAAACTATCCCCTATTTTGTAGACGCTATAACTTTTACGCAAACCGTTCAATAAACACTTATTGCGATTTTTATACCAAAAATATGTAGAAGAATACGTATCGGCCTAAACTGAGGATTTTTTTTTTGTATATATATATATATATATATACACACACACACACATACATATATTAGGGCTGTGGAAATTAACTATTAATTAATCGATTAATCTTTAATTGTTTTGATCGATCAATTTTTTTTTGATGGATCAAAATTCTTCAGAGCTTGCCGTGTCCATCTGAAGGGCTCCTTTGCTGTGCCTTCATATCTGCATGCCGGCGGGACCTTACTATCTGCCACATGCAAGGGCTGTTACATTTCCCTCTATCAACCTGAGATTCTACAACCATCTACTGGGAGTTGTGATAGTTCCCTTCACGGGACATCTACATGCTGACGGACCGATGTTAACCCTTCCTCATCTGGATTCAGCAGTGGTATCGTTGATCAGATTTTTATACTAGTATCATACTTAGCTACATGTTTTTATGACTGTTTTTGCTACGTTTTGGTATTACTCGCACCATTTTTACAGCTTATGTAGCTACGTCGATTTTATCTCCAGTGCAACATTTATTTTGTTACCTACTTGAAGACTATAAAAGTTTTAATGCTATTCCTATCAAACGCGGCCTTTGTGTGTTTTTTGTATCCTGCTATCCATTTCCCAGTGGTTGGAAGCTGCACTGGGAATCAGCCTGCAAGGAGATCAGCTAAAAGTAGTTGGATCTGTATGGACGTTATAATTAATCAAAATTAGTCGATTAATCGATTTAAAAAAAATAGGGCTGTTACTGATCAAAATTTTTGTGTTCGATTAATCGTTTTCTTTTTTAATCGATTAATCGAATAATTTCGATTAATTATAACGCACATACAGATCCAACTACTTTTAGCTGATCTCCTTGCAGGCCGCGTTTGATAGGAATAGCATTAAAACTTTTATAGTCTTCAAGTAGGTAACAAAATAAATATTGCACTGGAGATAAAATCGAAGTAGCGACATAAACTGTAAAAATGGTGCGAGTAATACCAAACGGTAGCAAAAGCAGTCATAAAAACATGTAGCTAAGTATGATACTGGTATAAAAATATGTACAATGATACCACTGCTGAATCCAGATAAGGAGAGGTTAACATCAGTCCGTCGGCATGTAGATGTCCCATGAAGAGAACTATCACAACTCCCAGTGGATGGCTGTAGAATCCCAGGTTGATAGAGGGAAGTGATAGAGGAAAGTATCAGCCCTTGTGTGTGGCAGATAGTAAGGTCCCGTTGGCATGCAGATATGAAGGCACAGCAAAGGAGCCCTTCAGATGGACACAGCAAGCCCCGCCAGTGTCTGTGACGTTACCGGATCTCCGACGGAACTCCCTGAAGGCCCAGAAGCCGGCGGAGAGGGGAGTACCAATCAAAAGTATTTTAATCGATCAAAAAGATTTTGATCGATCAAAAAAATTAAAGATTAATCGATTAATTAAAAGTTAATTTGCACAGCCCTAAAAAAAAACGATTAATCGAACACAAAAATGTTAATCAGTAACAGCCCTAATATATATATATATATATATATATATATATATATATATATATATATATATATACAGAGCTTTTTTTCTCAGAAAATAGGTGCAGGAACTCAACCACGACCCGTTCAGATTTCACAAACAGTAGAAGGGTCTTAAAGGGGCATTAAATACCAGAATTGCATTACATACAGTGTGCAGAGTTCAGGGGGTTACAAAGCAGTCACTTGTAAACACAGAAACCAGACTTCTGTGTTCACAAGTGATTGTGGTGAGCGGGCACCAAAGGGTCTGAGCCAAAGGTGGTGGAACTGAGTTCCCCCAAGTTCCCCCAGAAAAAAAGCCCTGTATATATATATATATAATTTGGGGGATAATATAGCAAAAAAAAAATAAAAAAAAATTGTCGCTATATTTTTGTTTATAGCACAAAAAATAAAAACCGCAGGGATGATCAAATATCACTAAACGAAAGCTCCATTTGTGGGAAAAAAGGACGCCAATTTTGTTTGGGAGCCATGTCGCACGACCGCGCAATTGTTAACTGCTTGCGGACCGCTGCATGTACATTTACGTCAGCAGAATGGCACAGGCAGGGACATCAACGTATATATACGTGCCCGCCTTGCCGTGGGTCCGATCGAGACCCCCCCGGTACATGCGGCGGTCCCCGTGGCTGGCCGAGCGATCCGGGATGAGGGGACGGCTATTCGTTTTTGTCCGCCCCCTTCGGATCGCTCCCAGCCAATGCGCGCGCTCCCCCGCCCTGCACTTCCTCCTCCTGTGTAAACACAGGAAGAGGGAAGTGATGTGATCTCTCCCCTCTGCGTTTTTTTCAACCGCCGCGGAGGAGAGATCACATCTCACAGTAAGTCTGCACAACAGCACACTGACAGCAGTAAACGCAGGCAGACTTAACCCCTTGCGATCACCCCCCCTCCCCCCTGTCACAGTGTCACTGAATACAGTAATCATATATGTCTGATTACTGTATTTAGTGACAGTGTGACAGGCAGTTAGTGTTAGGTTCAGGATAGCCCCCGTACCCCCCCCTTATAAAGTTTTAACCCCTTGATCACCACCCTAGTTAACCCTTTCACTCCCTATTGCCAGCGTCACTAAGCGATAATTTTTCTGATCGCTGTATTAGTGTCGCTGTTCCCGCTAGGTAGCCATTTTTTTTTATTGCGATTTTGATTTTTTTTACTAAAGACATATGGCTAAATACATTTTGGCCTAAATGTTTGACTAAAATTTAGTTTATTTGATTTTCCTTATAACAAAAAGTTAAAAAAATAGATTTTTTTTTTTCAAAAATGTCGCTCTATTTTTGTTTATAGCGCATAAAATTAAAATCGCAGAGGCGATCAAATACCACCAAAAGAAAGCTCTATTTGTGGGAAAAAAAGGACGCAAACTTTGTTTGGGAGCCACGTCGCACGACCGCGCAATTGTCAGTTAAAGCGACGCTGTGCCGAATCGCAAAAAGGGGCCTGGTCCTTTACCTGCATTTTGGTCCGGGTCTTAAGTGGTTAAAGTGACAGTGCCGAATCACAAAAAGTGACCTGGTCCTTTAGTTACAAAATGGTCTGGGGCTTAAGTGGTTAAGGAGTGCTCACTGGCCAAAAGTTGTTGACTTCTTAACATAAGAAAAGTCAGTTTGCCCCAGTATACACCTCCATTCCGCACGTAAACTGTATTCTAAAGCACTTGAGCGGCAGCAGAGCCTCATTGGTCACTATTAATAATTTGGTAAGTATTTTAATTTAGGGGTTATCACACATAGGTCATGTGTTTCCGATTCTAAACTTTAGTATCAAATTAGTACTGAAATCAGTTAAGAACCCTTTCACACTGAACCGCCCCGGGCGTCAGGGTCCAGGTTTGCAGCTGTTTTACCCCCCGCTAGCGGGCAAAAAGGGGTTAAAACCGCCTGCAAAGTGCCGCTACAGCTGCGTTTTGCCGGCGGTATGGTAGCGCTGCCCATTGATTTCAATGGGCAGGAGCGCATTAGCAGCGGTGAGTTCACCGCTCCTAATGCACTCCAAAGAAGCTGCTGGCAGGACTTTTTCTGACGCCCTGCCAGTGCACCGCTCCAGTGTGAAAGCACTCAGGCTTTCACACTAGAGTGAATGGAGCAGCTATTTTAGGGCGATTTGCAGGCGCTATTCTTTAAGTCATAGCGCCTGCAAAACGCCCCCAGTGTGAAAGGGGTCTAAAGGGTTTGTAAAAACTTTTTTTGTAATATAACAAACATGTTACATTTACCTGCTATGTGCAATAGTTCTGCACAGAAAAGCCTCGATCATCCTCTTCTGCAGCCAAGTGCCCCATACTCGTGGGTGATTGTTTCCGAGCCCATCTCTGTGTCCAGTGTGGGAGCTAATGGAGACATGCGACTGGGCCTGTATTCACAGTTTGCTTGCCCCGATAAACACAGAATTTTCATGCTTGGAAAGATTTTTCATACTTGAACCTTAATATGTATAGATAATTCTGAAAGCGATATGATTTCCTAAGGCAGTGTGCACAGTCATTTTCAGTGTGTGGCTGTAAGCCTGACCACTACCCATTGGATCCTTAGTAATGTGGTGACTCCTTGGACGAATTTATGAACATCCAGAGACAAAATATCATAATGAAGAGAGCTGAAGAACCCTAAAGCTATTATACAAAAAGAATAGAAGGTTTAATGAATATTAGACAAATTCTAAAAAACAATTTCCTGCAGCTTCTTCAATACGCTAAATAAATATAAATCATACCACTATTGTGATGATCCATTACATACTATGGATTTCAGCTGAAAGAATTTCTACCTTAGATTGTAAAGGCTTGTTTTTTTTTCCCTATAAAAATAACAAACATGTTATACTTACCTGTCCTGTGCAGTGGTTTTGCACAGACCAGCCCTGATCCTCCTCTTCTCGGTACCTCTTCTGTGATCCTAGCCTGTCCCTCCTGTTCAGTGCCCTCACAGCAATCAGCTTGCTATGGGGGCACCCAAGCTGGGTCACAGCTCCTTGTGTCCTTTCAGACACAAAGCCCTGGCCCCCGCCCCCTCTCTACCCTGATTGGCTAGATGACTTTCAAAGCAGCAGGAGCCAATGGTGCCACTGCTGTTATCTCAGCCAATCGGGAAGAATCTCGGATTGTTAAGACATTCATGGACATCGCTGGACAAAGAGTGACCTCAAATAGGTGTTAGGGGGATGAAGGGGGCTGCTGCACACAGAAGGCTTATTATCTTAATGCATAGAATGAAAAACCTTCTGCATGTACAACCCCTTTAAGTAGCTCCATCGGATCTTGCAGATCAAAGAGGAAAAAAATTGCGAGCTTCATTTTGTACAGAAAGAGGATAGTGTTATAGTTAGAATAAGACAGGTGTGTAGTATTTTGCTTTATTTCACCATTATTATTTAGAGCACAAGATTCCAGAAACACCTGCCCACATTTGCCAGTAAGTGGTCACAAATGATCACACTGCATAAAAGATAGCTTTCAATGCTAGACTTTGGTGTCCAGTCTGTGTGGTCCTACAACTTAATTGAAAGTAGAACTCTGTATAAGACATCCCAGGAATGACACAGGTGCTATAAAGTGACAATGATAACAGCTTGACATTGTAAGAAGTAGCTTAAGTGGGGTGGAGAATGGAGTATAAGCACTAGGAAGGAAGAAGGGGCGTGCAAAGAAAATTTAAGGTTCTTGCTTTTATAGTTTAACCACTTGCTTACTGGGCACATAAACCCCCTTCGTGCCCAGGCGAAATTTCAGCTTCCGGCACTGCGTCGCTTTAACTGACAATTGCGCGGTAGTGCGACGTGGCACCCAAACAAAATTGGCGTCCCTTTTTTCCCCACAAATAGAGCTTTCTTTTGGTGGTATTTGATCGCCCGTGCGGTTTTTATTTTTTGCGTTATAATGAAAAAAAGAGCGACAATTTAAAAATATATATATATTTTTTACTTGTTGCTATAATAAATATCCCATTTTTTTTTTTTTTTTTATATTTTTTTTTCTCAGTTAAGGCCGATACGTATTCTACGTATTTTTGTAAAAAAAAAAAAAAAAAAATCACAATAAGTGACTGCTTTGCGCAAAAGTTATAGCACCTACAAAATAGGGGACATAATTATGATTTTTTTTTTTATATTTTTTTTTTACTAGTAATGGCGGCGATCTGCGATTTTTATTGGGACTGCGATATTGCGACGGACACATCGGACACTTTTGACACATTTTTGGCGCCATTCACATTTATACAGCGACCAGTGCTATAAAAATGCACTAATTACTGTATAAATGTGACTGGCATTGAAGGGGTTAACACTAGGGGGTGAGGAAGGGGTTAAATGTATTGCCTGGGTGTGTTCTAACTGTATGGGGGGAGGGGGGTGACTGGGGGAGGTGACCGATGCTGTCTCCCTATGTACAAGAGACACAGCACCTGTCACCTCACTGACAGGACGTGAAGCTCTGTGTTTACACTCAGAGCTCCACGTCCCTGCTGTCTCACCGACGATCGCGTGTACCTGACGGACATCGCGGCCGCCGGGTACACGCATCGTATCCTCGTGATGCGTCGGGACTGTTTTTCCCCGCCGCGCGCCACCTTGTGGCGCGCGCGGGGAATTACAAGCAAATCACGTCCAAAGACGTCAACCCGGCGCCTCAGGTCTGCGCTGTTCACGTCTTTGGACGTGATGCGGGTTTGAAGTGGTTAATAAAAAAATCCCTATAGATGCAGTTGTTTGTTTGGGGGGGGCGCGTGGACTGGATCGGCATGCGAGTAGCTGCTTTCTCACAGAGCTCCTGCCTGTCACCCTGCTTTGATCCTGTTCCCGGCAGCATCACGCTGATCTGAAGCCAGTGACAGACTCCGGAACCCACGGGAAACAAATTGTGCCGCTTACCTGGGCTGTAGCCATGATGGGACTGCGGAGAAAGAGCTAAGAAGGGGAAGACCACACGGAAATCCAAGATGGTGCCACCGCAGCAGCGTGTACGGCGCGGCGCTGAGAAGGACACAGTGAGTAAGCCTCCTAAAACGCCCAAGCATGCCAGTGGCGACCCCTGACAAAAGACATTCGCTTTTATGCACAGAAACTGGCAGGCACCCTGAACATAGAGGAGGGGGAACCATCAGCACAGGGATCTGTGGAGGAAGGTATTCTGGGTGACACAGATAGCAGCCCCATAACAACACAGGCAGCGAAGGAAAACAGTGAGGATGAGGAGACTGTGCAGCCTACCCTTGCTGAGATTTTGAGAGCCGTTACCAAATGTACTGCCTCTGTTGATACCCTGCAAAAATGTTTTGGTGGTCTGGAGGAGAAAGTGTCTTTAATTAGGCAAGACATTCAAAAGATTAGAGAACGGACCACTGCAGCTGAAAGCAGAATTAGTGATGTGGAGGATAAACTACCTCCTCTGATAAGAGACACACAGCATAATACCAGGATGGTGGCCGCGGTGGATCAACGTGCAGATGATCTCGAGAACAGGATGAGAAGACATAACGTGAGAATCGTAGGTCTCCCTAAAAAAAAACAGAGGGTAGAGACCCCACCAAGTTTATTGAAAAATGGCTGCTGGAGTTATTTGGGAAGGAAGTGTTTACACCCCTGTATGCTGTGGAGAGGGCTCATAGGCTGCCACTGCGGCCCCTTCCCCCGGGTCATCCCCCTCGTCCTATCCTTGCCCGCCTATTACACTATAGGAACAGGGAGATCATTCTACGGCTTGCCAGAGAAAAGCAAAATATACGATTTAATGGAGTGCATATTTCTTTTTACCCTGATTTTTCCTCGGATGTACAGAAACGCAGGGCTCAGTTCACGGAGGTCAAGAAAAGACTGCAGCAGTTACAAGCCCCATATGCTATGCTATGTTATATCCTGCCCGACACAGAATCATAGCCAGGTGCCAAGCTCACTTTTTTGAACAGGCGGCAGATGCGTTAGCCTGACTGGATATGAATGAAAATGCCTTTCGCCCGGCAGGACGGAGGGAGGTGGAAGGGGACTGACATGGCCTGGGAGCAGGACGTTTCAGTTTAGCCGGGAACACAAGTTTCCCCCACTCTCCCCACGGAGAGTGAGTGAGACCACGACAGAATGTTTTCCAAGTGCTTGATTCAACATGTTCTTCTTGACAAACTTTCCCGACTGGTGGTTGTGAGGCCAGCGGTGAGAGGGACCTGTTGTCCTATAATCATGCCTGAGGTGCGTTTCCCTATATGTGACCTTTCACTATGGGCCGGTGGGATCGTGGATGCGACCGGGGCCATTGCTCAGCCTGGAATCACACTTGAGGCCTCAAGTAGGGAGATTGCACAGGGCAGTGTTAGAGTGCCATTGCACTCAGAGGTTCAGGAAGTTTTGACTAGTTTATGCAGTATAGTATAGTATTTACATCACTTACAGACTTGGACGATGAACTCAATGCATTGGGTACAGGTTTTTCGAAACTGGGAGGGGGAAGGTGGTTCAAGCTATGAATCGTACTGGAATGTGATATGTTGCCATTGCCAAGGTGAGAGTCTATTATGGCGGGAGGGTTGAATGTGCTTAAGGTGGTGTCATGGAATGTTAGGGACCTAGGTGATCCTCTTAAACGCACAATGGTTTCCACCTCTCTGAGGAAGTATTTACCGGCCATATGCGCTTTGCAGGAGACTTGCCTTACCTCCGATACTCTGACATGCCTCAACTTTAGATGGGTGGGTAAGGCCTATCACTCCACTCACACCTCATTTTCCAGAGGTGTGAGCGTGCCGATACATAACTCACTGGACTATCAGGAGTTGGATAGTGCGGTGGACTGTGAAGGGAGGTATGTCATTCTGTAATGACGATTGTTTGCGTTGAAATGCATACTTGTTTTTGTATATGTCCCACCTCCGTATGGCCATCGGGTTCTGAGAGCAGTCTTAGACTATCTGGTGGGCCGGCCGAAGGTGCCGATGTATATTTTGGGTGACTTTAACTGTTACTTAGATCCACTGGTTGACCAGCATCAGCCAGTTTTGTCGGGGAGAGGCGCCTGCCGCACGCCCCTGAGGAAGCTGATTGAGGAGGTGGGATGGATAGATTTGTGGAGGGTTAGGAACCCTGGACAATGTCAGTTTTCATGCTTTTCGAAATCACATATGTCCCTGTCATGCATTGACCTGTGTTTATGTTCAGAGCACGGGGTCCGCTCGGTGGCGGATATCACTTATGTCCCAAGGGGAATCTCGGATCATTCACCGTTAATTTTGGACCTGGATGTGTGCCCCCATTCGTCGCTGCTTAGGGCTCTGTGGAAGCTTAATGCCATTTGGCTTAATCTTCTACCATCACCGTCTCAGATGTTACAAGATATAGTTGACTTCTGGGGGGTGCAGGCAGATTACCTGGATGTAGGGGTGGGATGGGACACATTCAAGGCCTTTCTTAGGAGGTTGTTCATCAGAGAAATTAACAGTTTTAAAAAGGAGTCGAATGCACTGAGTGAGGGGGTGGAGCGATTGGTTCTTGACTTGGAGGCCAAGTTTGTGGCGGACCCTAGTGAGGAAAGTAGGGATGCCTGGGTGTCGGTGCAAGACGCACTGCATCGGCTCACCACTTTGGCGGCTGAGCGTAAGCGCTTCTTCAGTAAACTTGCCTTCTATGAGGAGGGGGAACATACCAGTCTCCTGGCAAAAATCTCCCGTGCTCAGCAGGCATCACCATCTATTGGTGCCCTGCGGGCGTCTGATGGCAAGATAACTAGTTCTCCGTATTACATAATGAATGTTCTTAGCTCCTTTTACTCAAATTTATATTGCTCCCCCAAAAATTACACAGAGGCCTCCCTACAGGAGTACCTTGACAAAATAGTTCTCTACCCTGACAGCTCTGGATAGACAACAACTGGAAGCTCCTCTGACTTTGGAGGAGCTTCAAACAGCGACTGGTTTGTTGCCCAACACCAAGGCACCGGGGAAGGATGGGCTACATATAGAGGTGTATAAGAACTATAGGGGAACAGCTATTACCTAAACTATTGGGAGTATTCAATGATGCCAAGGATAAGGGGAGGCTTCCCCTATCCATGTCTAAGGCAATTATAGTACTGCTACTAAAACCAGGTAAGGATCCCTTGGACCCAAGTCCGTATAGACACATTTCCCTTCTACAGACAGATGTGAAAATATTGGCCAAGGTCCTAGCCTTGCGACTTAATAAAGCTATTTCTTCCATAGTTCACTCCAACCAGGCACGGTTCATGCCTCAGAAGTCCACGGCTATTCATTTACGACGCTTGTTTGTCAATTTACAATCTGTCTCCGATAATATGGGGGACAGGGCTTTGCTATCACTGGATGCACGCAAGGCCTTTGATGGTATTGAATGGTCATATTTGTGGGCCATACTGCACAAGTTTGGGTTTGGGCCAAATTTTATAGCATGGGTCCAATTATTGTATAGCTCCCCAACAGCGGCTATTAGAGAGTCCGGGAGGGTGTCTCAGTGCTTTCCACTTCAGAGGGGTACCAGACAGGGCTGCACCTTATCGCCCTTACTGTTCACCCTAGCCATAGAACCATTGGCGGCCTGTGTTCGTGCCAATGATAATATCAGGGGCTTCCAGGACGGTGGATTGCAAGAAAAGTGTATGCTGTATGCAGATGACACTATGCTCTTTTTGGGGGACACGAAAGTGTCCCTACGGGAGGCTATGGAGGTGATTCGGACGTTTGGTTGCTACTCAGGCTTGGTAATCAACTGGTCCAAGTCCTCCCTTCTGCTTTTGGATAACATGCCTGATGCACAGGAAGCGACTTTATTGGACATTCCTATGTCTGGGGAGTTGAGGTATTTAGGAGTTCAGGTTACCCCCAACCCTTTAGACTATGTCGGACTAAATCTATCCCCTTTACTTAACCGCTGCAGAGATCGGGGGAAGGTATGGTCCAAATTGAAAATGTCCCCCGTGGGTAAGATAAATTTGATCAAGATGATCTTGATGCTCCAACTTTTATATATACTTCACAACTCCCCCATGGTAATTCCCCTAAAACAATTTAGGATCATTAATTCCATTTTTAGGTCCCTTATCTGGCTAGACTCCACTGCTCGGGTAAAACTTGAACAATTACACCGCCCAAAGAAGGCGGGTGGGCTTTCTCTCCCTAATCCATGGATGTACTATTTGGCCTTCCAACTGCAACACATAGCGAGAGTATTGAGGCTATAGGCACCCAGGAGGGTCTGGAGGCGTTGAGTTTTGCTAAATCCAATAAGCGCTTTCCCACCTACAATCTGATGCAGAAGGTGGAGGGTTTCAGTAGATTTAGTCCAATCTGGGGGAACGGACGCTACTTGGGAGCTGGAAAGATTACAATATGGTTCGAAATGGCAGAAGTACGGCATTATTCATATGAAGCAAATATTTAGAGATGGTAAATTGCGTGCCTTTTCTGCGTTACAGGTGGAATTTAATCTACCTGCATCTATGCGTTTTTACTATTTACAGTTCCAACATGCGGTGAGGGCCCGTCGAATGGGGACACCTGGACTCTGGATCCTACCCCCATCTTTAACTACATGATGGAAGTGACCACATTTAAAGGGTTCATTTCAGACTGTTATTCTATGCTCCTCACCAAATTCCTCCCCAATAGCACTGCAGGGATCATATTCAAGTGGGAGAGGGACATAGGTGCCTTTGAGGAAGACCAGTGGGAGGAGGCGCTTGCAGCAGTCCCCTTAAGTTCCCTAAACGTGGCTCAACGACTCTATATTTTGTTAGGTGTACACTACACACCAGCTAGGTTGGTAAGAATGGGAGTACCCTTCCTGTACCAGATGCAAGAGGGACCACGGGAACCTGATCCACATGCTGTGGAGGTGTCCCAAGTTACACCTTTATTGAAGGGAGGTGGTGGACACAATTAACCGGGTATTTCTGGTTCAGTTGGAGACGCACTCGAAATCGTGCTTACTGAGTTTTTTTGGCACCGTCCCGGGCGAGGAGCCTGCTAGGATAGGGATATCGAGGGCCCTCTTTCAGGCTCGGAAACTCATTCTGAGGCATTGGAAGTCAGAGGAACACCCTATGGTGCGGGAATGGATTAACCAAATGGGTGATACTATTAGATTGGAGAAATACATCTATCAGCACAGGGGGAGTGTGAGGAAATTTGAAAGTATTTGGGCATGCTGGTTGAATGTCCCTGGGTTAGCTCCGGTTGATTTAATCATGGACCGCCTGTTCCTATAAGAGGAGGGGGGGGCAGTAGTGGGGCCGGTCGTAGGTCAGAAACCGGTGGTGGAGTGTTTTGTACTTTTTGGGGTGATGGCAGGTTGTAACCATAAAATGTGAGCCGCACAGTCGGGCATGTCCTTTGGAATGTTACATGAAATGGTCTAGTATTGAAGTGTCTTTTATGTGTTTGTGATTTGCTGTTGAAAGATCGAATTGTACCTTGCCTGAGTGTACTGTACTGCATTTATTCTTGTTACTTTTGTGTCTTCCTGTGTTTTTTGTTGTTCTTCAATAAAACCCTATTTGATTTAAAAAATCTCTTTCTTTGCATACTGTACAGGACACAGGATCTTTGGTCATTGCAATGGGTTATTTGCAGGGTGAACAAGGGCAAAAGAGAGGAGACTGCAGGGACATCCCTCTATATCCTTCCTCCCATTCCCAGTTTAGTAGCAAGCAATAGGGGAGAATCAAAAGAACAGAGGGAAGGGGTCTGTGCTGTCCTTCAAAAATTTCAATTTTACTATAAAAGAAAAAAAAAAATCCTACTTTCTTGTTGTACAGTACGAGATACTGTATCCATCATTAACATGGGATGGATGGGGTGGGGAACACAGAAAATGCACACCAACAAGCCCACGAACATATGGGTCAAAAAGATTATGAAGCACTAAACAGATATTGTACAGTGAGTCCCAACAGGGAGGATAAGAATCCTATCCTTCAGATCATAGCCTCAAATGACAATTTGACTGATCCATCTAGCATTGACGGAACCAGACGGAAAGTACCTTTGGAAAACCTCAGGAAGTACAAAGAGGAATTCAACTACCCAAAAGAGGTAGAGCATACCAAGTTAGGAGAAATGTCCTTGGGATGTTTCAGAGCAGGACATAAGGAAGGATGAAGTCCTGGTTGAGGTGGAAGAAAGAGACCACCTATTAGGGAGGAAGAAGTCCTTAAGACTCGAGACAACCTTATCTTTGGGATACAGTACTTAAAGTTCTGTACAAGATAAGGCCACTTGCTCAGAAAGACTTTGTGCAGAGGTAAAGCAAAGAGAAAGACCACCTTGCGGGTGGCACTGGACAAATTAATTTCCCCAACAGGCTCAAATGGTGGTCTCTGAAGGGCCAAGATAACCAGATTGAGGTCCCTTAGAGCAAAGGTTGCCTACCTTAGAGAGACGGAGAGCTATTTGAACAACACCGGTGAAATCAAAGATCACCGGGCAATTCCCTACTCTTAAGAGAAAGATTGTCATATAGCCATAGGGGGGAAGCGAGCAAATTTGAACTTATATGGCAACTTATATGGCAACCATGATTAGAGGATGCCAGTCTCGCATTACCCCAATTGGTAATGGACAGACTCCGGAGATGGGGAATCTAGAGGGGCAAAAAGGGGGAAGGTGGAAATTGGAGAAGGGAAAAGTATATGCACTAGAGAAGCCTGTGGGCAGAAGAAATATGAAAGTTATTCACAAGAGGAAATAAATAAGGTGATGGCGAAAAATAAAAATACACAGGCGATACGGTTGATAATAAAAATAAGGTTTTATGGGAATGTATTTAAATGTCTTTAATGTATATTTTTTTATATGATTGTAAACACAGAGTGTACCACAAGAGCAAAATTTCTAAATAAAAAAAAGGAATTTATTATTTAAAAAAAAAAAAAAAAAAAGATTACCGGCCAGTGTCCCGTTAGGCCGCATACACACGACCAAATAAATCGGATCAAATCGGTCTGTCAGACCGATTTGATCCGATTTGTCTGCTGGGATTTATTGGTTTGATCGTGTACACACGATCAAACCAAAATCCCCACCGGCAGACAGCGCGGTGACGTTGTCGCCGCCACGCCTCCGCACCAGGAAGTAAATTACTTCCACGCATGCGTCAGATCCATTGCATGCATTTGCGGGCAGATATGTCTGCTGGTTAGCGTACGGGTTCCCAGCAGACAGATTTTAAAGCATGCTTTAAAATCTGTCTGCTACCAAAATCTGTCTGTCCACCCGTACACACGATCGAATCTGTCTGCTGAAACGGTCTGTGTACGCGGCCTTAGGGCCAGTTCACACCAGACTCCACACTTCACACTCCAGAAATGCATGTTCCATATGCGTTTCCTGCCTAGTGTTCAAAACCACACCGCCTTTGTGATCTACTGTGGGTGATACATGTTAACCCCAAAATAGATCCAAAACTCAGTGGACAAAAAAAAAGTACTACAAGTGAGTGCAGGGTTCAGTAGTGCATTATGTTTATAAATGCAGGGATCAGGGGTGTATTATGCTCAAGATGCAAGGATCAGAAGTGCCTTATGCTCAGAATTCAGGGATCAGGAGTGTTGCGCTCAGAGTGTAGGGATTGGGGGGGGTGATGTAAAGTGTGGTAGAGGACAATGCTATGGGGGTAGTCCTGCACCCTTCACATCAACACCCCCCCCCCCCACACACACACACACACAGTAGTGTCTTCTCCCCCTCCCATAGCATCCTACCTGGGCACACTGAGACCGAGAAGCAGCACAGTTCTGTACAGGGGGCAGGGAAAAAGCTGACAGAGTGACTTTAGTTGCTTATGACCTAGCAGCTTTTAACCCCAGGACCAGAAACTGATGGCTAAAAGTCTACCTGCCAATTCACGGCCAAGATGTAGATGAAGTCTTGCTCGGAAGCAGACCCATCCGCCAGGCCATCCACAGAATCCTGCGCTTTAGGCTCTTCCCCCATCCTCGACCCATTCTTGCGCCAGACATGGAGGCTCCGGGGAGGAGGATCTGTCACGCTTCCTGCCACCCTGTGGGATGGAAGCAATCATGGCAGCCACCTGTGCTCTAAGCTGGCTAGGTCTGAGGACAGTTCATCCTTGGTAATAAAGGGTGAGGAAGCAGCGTTGATTGTAGACCCAATACCAGATAGGGGCAGCGGCTCAGGCTGCCCAGAAGCATCTGGTCTTTCAGGGGATACAACACTAGGGATAAAACTAGGTTCATCAGAAACTACTGATGACATAGGTGTGCCCTTTCCCTGTAGTGTTAGTCCTGCTCCTCTTTTTTGAAGAAATTTACCGTATTTATCTGGGTATTGCGCGCTCCCGCATATAGCGTGCACCCCTAATGTCGACCCGAAATTCCTGTAAAAATTTTTAGTACTTACAGTTTTGGTGTCTTGCGCGGCGTCCATCGGTGGCCTTGTCCGGTGTCCTCCCGGCTTCTCCAGCGCTGTCTCGAGTCGAATTCCCGCTTCCCGCGCTCAGTTTCAATGCCTCCGCCAACATATACCGAGTGCAGTACACTCGGTACATTCGGTAAGGCTCGGCTTCGCTCGTGCTCACGCTCTGTGACGTTTATGCGTGAGCACGAGCGAAGCCGAGCCTTGCCGAATATACAGGAGTGTACTGCACTCGGTATATGTTGGCGGCTCAGTTCAAACTGAGCGTGGGAAGCGGGTATCGGCGTATATCGCGCACCCACGATTTTCCCCTCATTTTAAGGGGAAAAAAGTGCGCGGTATATGCCGATAAATACGGTACTATCCACAAAAAGGGAGTACTTGGGTGTAGATTTAACACACCTCAGAAGGGCTACCCTTTTAATAGGGCTCATCAAGCCCATATAAAACAATCCTGATAAGCACCTTAGCCTGCCAAGCAACACTTGGTGACTCATGTGACCCGGGTAATGAGAAATGAGTCTCTGATTTAGAGCCTGCTCTGTGTCCCGCTGTCTCCTGGAAGCACTGCATGTTTGGCATACACAGCTTAAATAAGCTGGCCGTGAGCCTAGACGTTCTGCACCTGTGTACGAACGCACGTGCAAAGTCCCATCTAACGGGGGTGGGCGCATTTGTGTATGACACAATTTTTCGCGTGGCAAATACACCTACTGCGCCAGTGCAGCGACACTGTGTGCATCAAGGCTACCAGAAAACAATTGGTAAGCCAAATGGCATCTTTGGGAACGCACATGCGCCTTGGCCGTTTAAACAGGAGTATAACGACACTGCTGCAATAGTTTGTGCACCATGGCTGCCAGACAAGAACCGAGTATAGCAGCACTCTTACAATGCACATGAGCCCTAGTTGTCAAACAAACTGTTCAGCGGCGCCTTTGCGAATGCATGTGCGCCCTGGTAAAACCAAGGCGAAAAGGTACAGCGTTGTGCGCCACCATAAAGGTAAGAAACAGCCAGACAAGCAAAAAAGGTACACTTTGCAAACACCCACAGCTAACCCAAAACTCCCCCGTATGGTCACCGCACACTAGAGCTGCACAATTAATCGTCAAGAATCGTTATCACAATTTTTTTCTTTCTTGACAAAGTATTTCCCGGATCGTTCTATGCAGAGAATTCTCTCTGCTCTGCTGAAGCCATAGCCGTAAAATCTGGGCAGTCTGCCAAGTATCACAACATTCTTTATCAGTGGAACTTAACCAGTTAAGGACCGCCGCATGTACATTTACGTCGGCAGAATGGCACCACAGGCACATCAACGTATATATACGTTGGTGCCTTGAGGGGGTTCGATCGGACCCCCCCCCCCCCCCCGTACATGCGGCGGTCCCCGTAGCTGGCCGAGCGATCCGGGATGAGGGGGCTGCTATTCGTTTTTGGAAGGAGGAAGCAACGTTATCTCTCCTTCAGCGTTTTTTTCAACCACAGCTGAGGAGAGATCACATCTCACAGTAAGTCTGTACTAACACTACACTGACACACACTACACATAATCCCCCCCCCCCCCCCTCCCCCCTGTCACAGTGTCACTGAATGCAGTAATCATACATGTATGATTACTGTATTTAGTGTCAGTGTGACAGGCAGTGTGACAGGCAGTGTGACAGGCAGTGTGACAGGCAGTTAGTGTTAGGTTCAGGGTAGCCCCCTACCCCCCCCCCCCCAATAAAGTTTTAACCCCTTGATCACCACCCTAGTTAACCCTTTCACTCCCCATTGCCAGTGTCACTAAGCGATCATTTTTCTGATCGCTATATTAGTGTCGCTGTTTCCGCTAGGTAGCTAATTTTTTTTTATTGCGATTTTTTTTTTTACTAAAGACATGTGGCTAAATACATTTTGGCCTAAACGATTGACTAACATTTAGTTTATTTGATTTTTCTTATAACAAAAAGTAAAAAATATTGATATTTTTTCAAAAATGTCGCTCTAATTTTGTATATAGCACAAGCAAAAAATAAAAATCGCAGAGGCGATCAAATACCACCAGAAGAAAGCTCTATTTGATGGAAGAAAAGGACACAAATTTTGTTTGGGAGCCACGTCGCACGACCGCGCAATTGTCAGTTAAAGCGACGCAGTGCCGAATTGCAAAAAGGGGCAAGGTCATTTAGCAGCATTTTGGTCCGGGTCTTAAGTGGTTAAGCTTTAACATTGTAAAAATGTGTCCTTTACATCAAGGGAATACAGTTATGTGTGTAAATGAGGAAAGATTAACCACTTTGCTAGAAAATTACTTAGAACCCCCAAACATATATATTGTCACACTGTATTTGCGCAGAGGTCTTTCAAATGCAATTTTTTGGGAGAAGAAGAGGAAGAAGATAAACTAACCAGTAAAGTTAACCCCACTTTTTTCGTATAATATGAAAACTTTTACGCCACGAGAATCGTGATCTTTATTCTAAGCAAAAAAATAGTGATTCTCATTTTGGCCAGAATCATGCAGCTCTTCCTCACACAAGTGTCCAGCCTCTAGCTAGCTTGACTGATCGTTACAATCAATGGGACACCCCACTATATATTGCACACACACACACACACACAATATATATATATATGGGGGAGAATCTGATGAGTCACAGGATTCTCTCTTCCCATTCACAAATCTCGTTACAAGCAGTGTAATCAGTGAAAGAACTTTTCTTAATGGAGAAGGAAGGGAGGGACATGTCCTTGTCAGATCACCTGTTACCTACTGTAGAATCCAAAGTTCAGAGCCAAGAAGTGGACAGGCACCCCTGCAACAAATATTTCTCTAGAATCCAGATCGCACATTCTTTTTTTTTTTCTAAGCTAAACTTCTGCTTCAAGATACCTTGCCTCACATTATCCCAAGAACATAGGACATCTGCTAAGTACCCAAAAAGTATGGACATCATTGCATCTGTGATTTTCTTACAATACAGCAAATTACTAAGTTAGTAAATATTTGCTTTGTGAAGGAGGGGGTTAACGACATGACCCTCAATGCAGTTGTGGGGTGGGGTTGGTACTGCCGACACCAAAGTTAGTTTGTTTTTCATCCACTGACACCAGTATCAGTGGTTGTTACTGTGTTCACCGATACAGACATTGAGGGTTATTATTGTGTCCATTGACATCGGTGTTGGGAGTTTCTATTACATCCATAGACACCAATGCCAGTGGTAATTATTGCACCCACTGACGACAATGCTGGGTGTGAACACATACGCTGACACCGTTGCTGGGAATGAATATTGCGTACACAGACGCCAACTTTGGAGGTGGCTATTGAGTCACTGTCATCAATAGTGGGGGTTATTATTGCAGTCACTGTCACCAATGTTGGGGGTTATTAGAGGTCGACCGATATATCGGCCGATTCTTGGCACTTTTTAATTAATTGGCATTGGCCAATTGTTTAAAAAAAAAAAAGAAGATGCAAAACCTCAGCACGACTTGCAAATAAGTTCTGTATCATAGAAGTCAATGCAAGTTGCCTGTTTCCCTGGAGCAACTTGTCTCTGGGCAGCCTGCCAAGTGTGAGAAAAGATACAATGTTTCTACTCATCAATGAACTGAACTCTGTAGAAGTTATCAGTTTAACCATTTAAAGACTAAGACTTTTCTGACACTTGTTGCTTACAATTAAAAAATCCTGTAATTTCTGCTGGAAAATCACTCAGAACCCCCAAACACTATATATATTTTTTTAGCATAGACCCATGGGAATAAAATAGCGGCTGTAGAAATATTTTATGTCACACGATATTTACACAGTGGTCTTTCAAATGGAATTTGAGGAAAAAATACACTTTAATGAATTTAAAAAAAACGAAACAGTAAAGTTAGCCCGTTTTTTTTTTTTCTTCGTCCAAAAGTTTGGATTACCTGTTTTTGTGCCCGATTCCCTTACCGAAGATGGCCGGGGCAACACCCGAGAGCCAAGGGATAGATCAGTTTCGGGTGCAGACATCGCGAGTGCCCAGGACAGGCAAGTGTTTATATATTCAAAGTCAGCAGCTGCGGTATTTGTAGCTGCGGACTTTTAATATATATATATATTTTTTTTTCGGCAGAACTCTGCTGCTTTCACACTGGAGCGGGCAGGCTTTGACGGTAAAATGCTGCTAGTTTTAGTGGCGCTTTACCACCATTTTAGCGGCACTATTCCACTAGTGAGGCGCTGATAACCCAGCTAGTGGGCGATGAAGAGGTTAAATGTGCCCGTTAAGCACCGCTGCAGAATCGTTTTGCAGGCGCTTTGGCGGCAGTGCCCATTTATTTTAATGGGCAGGAGTGGTGGAGGAGGGGTATACACCGCTCCAAAGATGCTGCTTGCACTGACAATGTTGGGGGTTAATATTGCAGCCACCGACACAAAGTTTGAATGTTATTATTGTGCCCACTGACACCAATGCTGGGTGTTATTGTACTTCAACTTCTTCAGTGTGCATTGTAATACACTGCAAAAGGACTGAAACTTTTGGACGCTGAGGTGTGAAAATGCAAAGCCCTCTGGGATGGTCAGGGGCTGCACTTGAGGTGTCTAAAAAAAATTAAAATTGACTACCACTGCTTTAGAGCATCTCTTTGCTGTTGGGCAGAGGGGGTTACAAGTGGAAGACCTGATTAGAACAGATTCCCAAGTTGCAGATAACAAGTAATAGTTCCCAGCTGTGTGCCATTCATCTTATTACACATCATTTTGTTTACAATATATTTTAGAATGTGGGAGGTTTAGCAGGTTTGTAAAGTTTGAAAGGATAGAATGTGGTCACTTTCAGGACCTAAGCCCTTAGGATGAACTCTAACATACTTCAATTATTTCTCAGTTTAAGCTTAAGAACCTGCGAGAAGCACAAGACTGAAAAGCACACAGTTGTACCAAGGTCTATTTTTCCATGACCAGAAAATTACAAGGGCAACACAATTTTCTTCCTGTGCAACTAAATGCCACTCTGACAGTGGAAGACCGGACAGTGCCCAACTGCCCTGCCTAGCCCCATTAGTCACAAACACTTAAGCATAACACATTTACCCAAAGAAAACCTTCAGCTCGCTCATCAAACTAGCCGAATAAATGACTCATCTGCCAGTTCAGAAGAATTCAAAACAGAAATCATGGTGTTCTTATGTATTATCATTTTTATATAAACAACATGTCCTGTACAGAATGTTACAGCTGTTTTTCCAACAGACCAAATCGTACAGAGGGAGATGAGAGTCTAATTAGAGATAAATAAAAACAATCAATTGGAAATCACTTCAAGAGACGCTCCGTGTGTTCATCCTTGGGCTTGGGATATTAGCAGCAATTAGAATTCCATTTACATGGCAGCTTGATGTTTGGAAATGGTGGGGTGCGTACAAAGTTGTTCATGCATGGCTGGAGCTTCCGCAGGAGGGGGATTCCTCAGGCTGGCCCCTTACAGGCACAGTAGCCAAATGGACGAGCTTGAAGTTGTCTACCCAGAGTAATTCTGCACTTGCCTCAGGAGCTGATGTATTAATCCCTGTGCATTCGATCTGCAATATTTCATTATTGCACATTGTATGATTGCTTGGCACTGGGGTGGAGGTGCTGAAAGTATGCCCTATAATGTAATGGCTATTTAAATCGTTAGTATACAATTGAATTTTAACACTGGTGCTGTCGTAATTTTTTCCCCACAGCGAGGACAGGTTTGGTACCAATACATCTGTCAGAGGCACTTGATTTCACAGTACATTTGGTTCTTGCAAGGGGCTAGCCAGTGACTGCAGCCAGCACAGAAAGGGTTACCGGTACTGGGGCTGCCGTGTTTACTCATCGTCTGAGAATTCCAGATCCTGCACAATATCTTTTTCCCCCTTGGCTAGTTCCTTGAGATCGGCCTCAGAGAGGCGCTGCACCCCCTTATTTTTCTTCTGGTTCTTATTCTTGTGGGCTCCGGCTTCTCCCCCCTCCTCCTCGTCTTCATCCTGCGATTCCCCTGTGGGCGGAAGAGCAAATATAAATTCTGCTTTATCAGGAAGGAACAAGCCGGCCGAGGGTGGCTCATCACTAATTAATCTCGGCGCTCATTAATTTATCGCTGCTTGCTGCAGCATCCAGATAGAGGGGGCATTTGCCCAAACTGAGCTCTGCAGCCAGATGTGTCTACAGAAAAGCCACATTATTTGGTATATGGTCTGGGCTGGGGAGAATATATAAATAGCTAATGATGTCTTTTAAACAACAGAGAAAGCAAAAAAAAAAAAAGCAGCGGCTACCAAAGTCACATAAAGTCTGAGATTGAAAAGAATGTGCACACAATGCAGCATCATGTATGGGAACTTTCACCCTATACTACAGCTTGAAGTCTTGGCCATATATACCCTTACCACTGGCATTTTTCTATATATTTATTCTGCATATTGTTTTTAAGTCACTTAAAATATCTTCATTTTCATTTTCAGGTAATCACATTTAACATTTCCATTTCTATATTACATATGTGCTCCACATGGTTGTATTCATGCTGCTCCTACACTGCTTAGGTGTCATGGCTGAAGAATACACACACTATATATATATATATATATATATATATATATATATATATATATATATATATATATATATATATATACACACACACACACAAACAGACACACATATATATATATATTTTTATAAGTCTAGCACTAGGTTATAACGCAAATTTCAATATGGAGGGGGGAAATTATATTGAAAAGGACACATGTATTCCCACTTTCATATAATGTGCACACCCAGGAAGTGGAATCTTGCCATAGTCCCCAGGAAGGAACTGTCTGGAAGCGAGTATGAGCAGGCGGATGGATGAGCATAGGTCTATGTAAATGTGCACATGGGGGAGCCATAGTGCATCGTGCCTGCCAGATCGAACTCTCCCTGTATCTGGTGATTAATGACACAAGGCCTGCAATAAAGCGTTCTGTCCCACACTGCCTCCACAGCTCATTACCGGCCAGCTGTACGGAATTAACCCTTCAACTCATGCTTCCTCTGCTTTACACTTTAGCAGGATACATGAAAGTTAACAGCAGCTACCACTAACCTATACAGTTATACAGTACCCCCCCCCCCCTTTTTTTATATATATATTTGTATCTTATGAGCCTGCCAGTATGAGCCCTCTCTGAAACTTCATGTCTTGGGTAATACTGCGCCTTTACAGACCTATACCAAGGTATTATGCCAACTTAGAAGACATGCTCCTGCTGCAGTATGAGCTGAAGTGCTGATGGACAGTGCGCCAGTATATTCAGCTTGACTGCTTTCATTTGCCTCTTCATGTCTAGTGTAAAACTCACCTATAAAGCAACCCTATGTGTAGTCAATGACAAGCTGGCATCGTCATTGCTATCAAGCAGAGAGACTCAAAGAGCTGCAGCACCATGCATGGCGCAATCATGTAAACTCAGCTATAAGAAATTTTAACAAATTTAGGCCAAAATATCTATATATAGATCTATATCTCTATATCTAGATATATCTAGATATATATATATTGTGACAGGAAGTCAGGTAAATCTGTGTGTGTTGTCACAGACGGAAGATATATTTCTGCATTGTTTAGACAATACACCAATTACTATTAGGCGTCGGCTGCAGAGATGGGCAGAGAGGTTTGGGGGCGTTAGAAGCCTTCAGCTGTTCAAAATGAAGCAATTAAAGCCCCTATAAAGATAGCCTAAGGATGACGACTGATTGCTGCATCCTGAGGCTTTGAGTGAAGGAGCAGTCACAAACTCTACTGAAGAGGTGAGGTGCTGATGGATATTCCTGTGTGAGAAATATCAAAGAGACTTTTTTGTTGTTTTCTGCGGTAGGACCAGCAGTGTGTGCCCAGCAGTAGGCTGTGCCAGACTCCATAGGAAGGTTCCTGTGTTGGAAAGGTAGACGCCCCAAGTGGCAAGGGTTTATTTTATGTTTTTTTTTGTGCCGTTTTGATGCTTGCACGTGTATCCAGCAATATGGAAAAATAAACCATATCATTTGTTTTCAACCATCCTCAACTGCTTTTTTGTACAGTTCAGCGTGTAGTGAACCCATCCAGGGGGTCACACACCCGCTACCGAGTTAATCCCTCACAATATATATAATGGTTTTGGTAGGGGTTTAACTATAACAACTATTATGAACATTACACAGAAGAGCAGCATCAAACTGTGGTGCCCCATAAAGGAGAGACCACAATGAGCAGGAAAGTGATAGACTAAGGGGCATTGCTGCATTAGAAATGTACTGCTTTTGTCTGTAGATGACCTAGAAGACTAATGGAAAACAAACATTGGAATCCTCCTGCAGATCTATATACTTCATTATGACGGTGACCAATGAAAGACATAGATCACAAAAGTTGTGCACATCTGAATATACTAAATGTATATTGATTGCTGAACAAGTTGCAATTCACTATAACATTGTGTGACTTACCTTCTAAGTCACTGCTTTCATCATCTTCCACCTCATACTCCCCTTCTTCATCACTGCTCATTTCAGAATTATCAGAAGAGTCTTCCTCATTCTTGGATTTTGACTTTCCTAAACAAAAAAAAGGGCAAGTAAATTAAAGTACAGAACCATTATGTACCATAACACCCAGATTTTAATGGTGGTACCGGACTATGTTGGCCTTTAGCAGAAGTGAAACAGTAAAGCAGATTAATTTATGAAATAACACCGACACAGATTGCAGGTCCAAGCAATATATACAAATATGGAACAATTTTATTTATTCCTTGTTCCTGCTGTTCCCTGGGAACACTGTACCCCAGAGGTTATGTCAGTTCAAATTTCTCGGCTATTGCATATGTAAGGTGACAGGCCAATGTATGTGTGTTTAACCACTTGACCACTGGGCACTTAAACCCCCTTCCTAACCAGACCAATTTTCAGCTTTCGGTGCTCTCACAATTTGAATGACAATTACTCAGTCATACAACATTGTACCCATTTGAAATTTTTGTCCTTTTTTCACACAAATAGAGCTTTCTTTTGGTGGTATTTGATCACCTCTGGGTTTTTTATTTTTTGCGCTATAAAAGAAAAACGACTGTAAAAAAAAAAAAAAAAAACTTGTTTCTGTCATATTAGCAGGTTATTTCTCACACACAGCATATGCATACCACAAATTACACCCCAAAACACATTCTGCTATTCCTCCCGAGTATGGCGATACCCCTTGTGTGGGACTTTTACACAGCGTGGCCACATACAGAGGCCCAACATGCAGGGAACGCCATCAGGCGTTCTGGAACACCCAGACCAATTCTGACATTTCTCTCCTACATGGAAAAATCATCATTTATTTGCTAGAAAATTACATAGAACCCCCAAACATTATATATGCTTTTTTAGCAAAGACCCTAGAGAATACAATGGCGACTGTTACAACTTTTTATCTCGCACGGTATTTTCGCAGAAATTTATTGAACGCGTGTTTTTAAAAAAAAACAGTTCTGTGCTTAAAACAAAATAAAACAGTAAAGTTAGCCCATTTTTTTTTCATAATGTGAAAGATGAAGTTGCGCCGAGTAAATAGATACCCAACATGTCACACTTCAAAATTGTGCACACTCGTGGAATGGCGCCAAACTTCGCTACTTAAAAATCCCCATAGGCGGTATTGCAGAGTATTGGGGTATTGCAAAGTATCATGCAGGGTATTGGGGTATTGCCGAGTACTGGGGTATTGCCGAGTACTGGGGTATTGCCGAGTCCTGGGGTATTGCCGAGTCCTGGGGTATTGCCGAGTATTGGGGTATTGTTGGGTACTGGGGTATTGTTGGGTACTGGGGTATTGTTGGGTACTGGGGTATTGTTGGGTACTGGGGTACTGCAGGGTACTGGGGATTGCAGAGCTGGGATAGATTGAGGGATGGCTGGATCTGTGACTGCATTTGTCACAGATCCAGCCACAGCTCAGCTGCTGACACCCCGCTCCCCCCCCCTCTCCTCGCACATTGTACCGAACGGTACAGAGAGGAGAGGGAGGAACCGGCGTCATCAAATGACGCCGGTTTGTTTACAAGTGATCGCGCCGTCATTCGACGGCGCGATCACGTGGTAAACGGCCGCTATCAGCGGCAATTTACCGTGATCCGTGATGCGCCGGGTCTCAGGGGACGCGCAATCGCGGAAGTGAAGGACGACGTCCCAGGGACGTCGTCCCAAGATAACTCCACCGCTCCGTAGCAGTAAAATGCTTATGGCGCGGTGAGAAAGTGGTTAAAAAGGTACATAACAAAAAAAAATATATATTATGCTAAAGCTTTCCATAATTGTTTAAACCCAACTGCTTTTTGTCACATACATAAAACCTCAGTCAAAGCCAAGATTGTTTTCACAACCACCAGATTTATACCTGCATTTAAAATCATACATTAAGCAGAAAGATAGGATCACACAGCGAAAAACACCCACCACACAAGTGAGGAGGTCTGTGAAACCTAGCTGCAGTGTGATTGCAGTGGATTAGCATTGATGCAGTGCATCAGTTCTCCACACTTCAGGTTTGTTGATCTGGTAGCTGCTTACCAAATACAAATGTGTAAGGGAGATTGCCAAGCTGTGTCTTTAAGCACACCAAAAAAATATGTAATAATGTATGTGTCAAATATGTGCTGAACTTGAAAATGGATACTACAAGAAAGAGAGAAAGAAATTACAGCATAAGTTTTAGGATGTAGAGCAATCCCCTCACACATGAGCTCTATGAATTCTGACAGCAATGGATTACATAAAAATAAAGGTAAATTGAGTGGACTTTAGCAGAGCTGCATTGTTTTCTAAATGGCATAAACCACCTGCTTCCCCCTGTTTGAGACTGCACTTTGAAAAGAAAGTTTTCTCAAATTTTCTTCAAGAGAATCTACCCTACACATACCCCTGAAAGCTTTGGCAAGCCTTAAAGGCCAATTCACACGACTGGCGTTTTTTTCACACTGAAGAATGCCAGTGAATGCTAGGAGACACAGAAAACTATTCTTTGAATGGGCCTGCTGCCCTAGTAAAGAAAATCAGCTGAAAGGTTGTTCACAGAAGCCAAAAAAAAAAAAGAATCACATAGGCCAAATTATAGTTGGGGCATCAAATAACTAATATAAGCCGACAATTTTTTTGACGCGAGCAACAGGTTTTTTTGTCCACTTAAGATAACAAAATAAAAAGGGAACAATAAAGCAACGTTCCTTGTTAGGGTTTACATACACTTTTATCGCACATTCATAGTAGGTAAGGTTGAATAAAGACACTAGTCTATCCAGTGCAACCTGTGTGTGTGTTTCAATACCAATACAATCATTTCCCATATCCCTGTATGTTGTGTTTACTAAGATGCACATCCAAGAGTCTACTAAAAATACCAATACTCCCCGCTGACACCACCAATTGTGGAAGAGAGTTCCACAACCTTATCGCCCTGACAGTGAAAACCCCCCTTATGCAGCTTAAAAAGTTAAAACGCTTCTCCTCCAATCTCATTGTGTGGCCATGTGTCCTCTTACGCTCCCGGAGACTGAAACGTTTTCTTCCAAAGCTGGGATCACTATTGAGGTATTTGTAGATCGCTGTATCTCCTCTCAAGCGTCTCTTCTGCAGGCAGAATACATTTAGCACTTGTAGTCAGTCGTTCTAATTGAGGTCCTCCAGTCCACTTATTAATTTAGTTGCCCTTCTCTGCATTCTCTTGAGCTCCAGCACATCCTTCCTAAGGATTGGTGACCAGAACTTGATGGAATACTCCAGATGTAGCCAAGCCAGAGTTTTATAAAGTGGCAGGATTATCGTTTTATCTCTGGAGTAAATCCCCTTTCTAATGCAAGTTGCTGGTTTTACTTGCTCCCAGCTTGACATTGATTGCGATTGCTCAGTCGGTCTTCTACCAGGACCCCCAGATCTTTCTCCATCTTTTTCCCCCCAGAGGTTCTCCCCTTAGTGAGTAGTTTGTGTTTAAATCTTTAACGCTCAAGTGTACCACTTTACATTTTTCAACATTAAACCTAATTTGCCATGTAGTTGCCCACCCCATTATTTTATTCAGGTCTTCCTGTATAATTTCTATATCCTGATGTGAAGTTATTGCCCTGCTTATTTTTGTGTTGTTCGCAAATACTGAGAATGAGCTATTTAGCCCATCCTCTAATGCAGTGGTCTCCAAACTGCGGCCCGAGGGCCGAATGTGGCCCTTTGCTTGCCTTTATCCGGCCCTTGGGGCACTATCCCTCCCACTAATACGAGACACTATTCTGCCATCTGACACCGACAATAGAGCACCATTTCTCCAACTGACACAACAAATAGGGCACTATTCCTCCCTATAATACCAGCAATGCGGCACTATTCCTCCCCCTAATACCAGATGTTTACTAGCAATGATGTCAGGAAAATTTCCACTCCCGCTGGCCAAAGTCCGGCCCACTAAGAGTGTGAAGGACAATAAACCGGCCCTTTGTTTAGAATGTTTGGAGACCCCTGCTCTAATGTATGAATAAATTAACCTTTTCGCAGCCAGAGTAGTTTTTGCGTTTTTTGCACACGTTTAAAAAAAAAAACATTTCAGCCCTAAATATGTATAACCCCCAAACATTAAATATTTTCTGAAAGTAGACACCCTAAAGAAGAAAATAGTGGTAGTTCCACTTTTTTATGTCACACGATGTAACCACAAATTTCACGAAGAAAAAAAAAAAAAAAAAAACACTCTAAAGCGAATTTTAGGGCAAACAAACAAAATAAAATTACCCAAATTATTGGTAAAATATAAAAGACAGGGTTGCGTAGAGTAAATAGATACCCAATATGCCAAACCTTAAATTTGTGTTTGCCGATGCAATGGCGTCAAACTTCAGTACCCTATTTTTTGCATAGGTGATGTTTTAACCACTTCACCCCGGACCATTTCGCTGGCCAAAGACCAGGCCACTTTTTGCGATTTGGCACTGCGTGACTTTAACTGACAATTGCGTGGTCGTGCGACGTGGCTCCCAAACAAAATTGACGTCCTTTTCCCCCCACAAATAGCTCTTTATTTTGGTGGTATTTGATTAGCGCTGCTATAAACAAAAATAGAGCGACAATTTTTGCTATAATAAATATCCCGTAGTTTTGGTTAAAAAAATAATAATAAATCGCAATAAGCGATTGATTGGTTTGCACAAAAATGATAGTGTTATGGCATAAAGGGGATAGATTTATGGCATTTTTATAAAAAAAAAATGTACTAGTAATGGCGGCGATCATCATTTTTATCGTGACTGCGACTTTATGGTGGACACTTCGAACACTTTTGATATATATTGGGACCACTTATTTTTACAGCGATCAGTGCTATAAAAATGCACCGATTACAGTAAAAATTGAACTCACAGTGAAGGGGTTAAGCTGGAGGGGGCACTGAAGGGGTTAAGAGTGACCTAGGGAGTGCTTTTAACTGTTAGGGGGCGTGGCTTGCCGTGACACATCACTGATCGCTGTTCCTGATGACAGGGAACAGACTATCAGTGAAAGTGTCACTAGGCAGAACAGGGAGATGCATGGTTACACTTGCTAATCCCCGTTCTGCAGCTCTGTGAGCCGATCGCGGGACACCGGCGGACATAGAGTCCATGGGTCCCACGGGCACGGTCACAGAGCAAGCGACCACACGGCCGGCAAATTAAAGGGTCACTAAAGGAAAAAATGTTTTTGCTGAAATGACTGTTTACAAGGTATAGAGACATAAAAGTTAACTGACTCCTTTTCAAAATGATTACAAATAGATAAAAATCAATCATATAATGTGCCTGCAGGTTAGTTTCACTTTTGAACTGGCTTCATGTTTTCTGTGAAGTAGAAATAGACACACAGAACAAAAGCAAACAAATCCAGGGCAGGGTTTTGTTTTTAAAATAAATCTGATTGGTTCTGGGAAGTTTTAGACACACAGTAATGACAGCTCAGCCCACCGTGAGAAAGCTCCCAGCACTGTGGTTATAAGGAAACAGACAAGCAGGAAGTGTGGAGATCAGAGCAGGATTACAGCAACTTCAAAGCAAAAACGAACAATAAGGACATGAAACCAGTACTGCAGCGAGGTAAAGGAAGCTATTTAGCTAAAAAAAAAAAAAAAAAAAAAAATTCCTTTAGTGATCCTTTAAGGGAAATGTATATATACACCCATTTGGTCAGCCGTGCCATTCTGTCGAAGTGAAAGTGCATGCGGCGGCCGGCAAGTGGATAAAATCCCCCTATATGTATCCGTTAGGGGATTACGGAGGAGATCTTGTGCTAGAATTATTTCTCTTACTCAAATGCGCTTGGCAATATGTAACTTGTATTGCAACACTTTGATACGTAGGTGCCCCGGATGCAGGCGTTTACGTACGTGTGAAGGGGTTTTGTGCTTGGGTGCAACTTTATTCTTTTGCAAAATAAGTCCCCTATGTAATAATTTGTAGATAGCAGGTCCTCTCAAATGAGATATGCAGAGTCTAAAAGACCCTGCATGTCTCCCCTGTACTCCACTGAATGTTTTGCCATTCAGGTCACATTGCAAAGCATTACTTCCCGGCTGAGCTAGCCGGAACACTTAGATGCGGACCCGGTAGTGACGCCACTTTTCAGGTCACAGCATAAAGGAGGGGAGACACGTCCGCTCTTCTCCTTCCCGGGCCCACAAATGGGGGAGAGGCGCCTGGTAAGCATAACTAGGGGCTGCACGCCGGCACCGGGGGCGTGTGAGCAACAGGGCGGCAGCGATGCAGCCACTGAATTGTATGTTAAAGCCCCCCAGCTGTCAGGTCCGTACGAGGTATGGACCTGGCAGCGAAAGGGTTAAACAGAATTGGTCCCAAGACAGAGCTGGGGGTACCCCCACTTATCACTCCAGGCCAATTTGAGTACACGTTATTCAAGTATTTATACCCATGATTTGATCGCTTAAAAACAGCAGTTATAAAGACCACTAAATCAAACAAAAAAAGAAAAACGCATTTAATAAACTATAACCCCCAGCCACTCTGAACCCCACTTAGCCCTTAGTCAACTACTCGCCGAGGATATGGACCCATGGGCACCCACACACGGGAATGTGTGTAACGCTTGCAGTGACCTGACAGGAACACGAATCCAGCGGAGTGCAATTGTCACGTCTGGATGACAGGAGGCGAGAATGTGGCTGAAAGAGCGCGGCAACATGAAATACTCAAGAGACCAGGCAAGAAGCAGGAAATGAAAAGCACACGCAGAAAGGGATCAGATGGAGAAGTGACAAGAGGGGAACAAAAAAAAAAAAAAAAAACACGCACAATTCACTGTAAAAAAAAAAAAAAAAAGATAGGAAGGCTGCAGATAAAAGAGAGTCTAGAAGACAAGAGAGAATAAAACCACAGAGCACTTCTGGAGGTGACTGCGGGCAGAGTAACAAGCCAGGTCTCTAACGTCCATTAGAAGGCCGTCAGTAAGCGCTCGTTTGGTGCTCATTAGAGAGGTTCTCACGGATACTCCAGCTCCCCACTCCTCTCTGCTAATTACCTCACGAGGAGCACATCCGGCCCTGCTGGAAGAGCCATTAATAAGCCCTGGCTGCACGGTGTGCTCCGGCACAGATCTGTCACCGGCAACCTTCCAGCTAAATGTCCTTACTACTAGCGGGGGAAGATGTATTGCGTTAGCGAGTCACGTATGGCTCAAGGCTCCATACGTGAACCAAGTGATCGGAATTATACGCAACCTGTCTCTCCACATCACATCTGTATTATGAAAGTCACAAAGTGAAAAAATAGGCATGTATTAAAAATATGATTATTTTTACCATTTTTATACCAAGTAGTGAAAATTCTGCAGCAGATTGTTTCATTTCAGCACACAACTTTGGTGCGTTTGGTACAAATAATGACCTACTCTAGCACACGTTTAGACCACATTCACATGGTTACACACGGTCACCAGATGCCAGTGGAAAGAACCGTGTATTCTAGTGGCTGGAATGACCACAGTGAGCTGCGTCTAGGCTGGGACATCTGTCCATGACCGCAGATAACATGCAAACACATGCCCCTGTTTTTTCTAGTCGTGCCGCTGGAATCTGGTAGCTGCATATAATCAGTGGTGTGAAAATTACCTTATTAGACATTTCTGTCACAATAGTATTTTTACCAATCTATGGTAGTATTTATAAACATGAAACTATTGCATTTATTGTAAAAATTAGGGTTGTCCCGATACCGGTATTAGTACCGGTACCGATACCGAGTATTTGTGGGAGTACTTGTACTTGCACAAATGCCCCCGATGCTTCTGCCGATACTTTTTTTGTATTTATCAACATGTTCTGAGAAAATTCTTTGAGTTTTTTACTACTGCGTGACAAGCAAATTAAACTTTTTCATTCATTTTTACTAATTTTTATTCTTATGTCTTGAGTTAGAGTTCTTCATAATTCTAAAGAAAATATCCTTAGTCTGTATTGTGGTTTGAAAACTGTCACATGACATTTAAAAAAAGTATCGGTATTCGGTATCGGCACTTGTACTCGGTCCTAAAAAAGTGGTATCGGGACAACCCTAGTAAAAATAATATAACATTTCACCTGTGGTTTAAGGCTCCTTTCCCACAGGATGGATCCGCTGAACCAAGTCTGCTATCTCAGTGAGGGGTTCACTCAATTGTACCCTGCTGAGCAGACAGATACAAGTCTGTTTCTGCTCACTGTGCAGGGACAGACCTGTCAGAGCTCTGCTGTTTTCTATGGGGAGAATGGATTAAAACAGGCAGCTATGTGCCTACGTACAATAGGACAATGGAGAATGAACGTAGTCACCTTTTAACAGGAAGTCGGTTCACAGCAAAGATAATTGAATTTGGAGGCGATCAACAGATAGTAGTTTGAGTTAAAGTGGTATTAACCACTTCCATACTGGGCACTTAAACACCCTCCTGACCAGACCAGACCTTTTTTTCCCCACAAATAGAGCTTTCTTTTGGTGGTATTTGATCACGTCTGGGTTTTTTATTTGTTGCGCTATTAATGAAAAAATATTTTTTCTTAGTTTCTGTGATAAAATTTTGCAAATTATTAATTTTTCTTCATACATTTTGGGCACAATTTATACTACTACATGCCTTTGATAAAAATAACCCCACATTTTTGGAAATTATTTGGTCTGTGTGAAAGTTTTAGAGTCTACAAACTATGGTGCAAATCATAAAAAATTATCACATCTGATCACACCTGATGCACTGAAGGCCTCTCTCATTTCTTGAGACCCTAACAAACCAGGAAAGTACAAATGCCCACAGATGGCACAGGTGGGCACTGATTGCAGATGTGCACTGAGGTGGCAGGTGGGCACGATGGCACTGAAAAGGCACAGGTGGGCACGGTGGTACTGATGGGCACACAGTGGTACTGTGGGGGCCACTGTGGTACTGTGGGGGGGCACTGTGGGGGCCACTGTGGTACTGTTGTGGGCCACTGTGGTACTGTGGGGGGCACTGTGGTACTGTGGGGGCCACTGTGGCACTGTGGGGGCCACTGTGGCACTGTGGGGGCCACTGTGGTACTGTGGGGGGGCACTGTGGGGGCCACTGTGGTACTGTTGTGGGCACTGGTTGGTGACTTTTTTTTTTTTTTAGCGCTGGTTACCTTAGATTTCTCTCCCTCCTCACACGCTGTCTGTGTGAGGAGCGGAGAGTCAGCAATGAGAGATGATCTCATATGTTTACATATGAGATCATCCCTCATTGGCCGCACAGATCGTGCTGTAAATAGCTGCTGTGATTGGCTATTTACCGCAATCTGTGTTTGGCTGTGTCCGAGGGACACGGCCAGCACAGGAGTTCCCCGATGCACGCTCGGGAGCGCGCGCGGGGGAACGGGGAAAGGGGCGGCCGTAAAAACACGGCTTGTTAGGGATTCACGACTGCGCTGCAGCCGTACAAAGTCGTACGGCCGTCAGCTAGTGGTTAAACCCTAAAGCAATAAATGTATAGTAGTGCAGCTTACCAATCATACAGTGCATCCACAAAATATTCACAGCGCTGCTTCACTTTTTCCACATTTTGATATGTTACAGCCTCATTCCAAAATGGATTAAACTCATTACTTTCCTAAAAATGCTACAAATACCACCTCAATGACAACGTAAAATAAGTTTGTTTGAAATCTTTGCAAATTTATAATAACCACTTAAGGACTGGACCAATATGCTGTTAAATGACCCAAGGGGTTTTTACAATTCGGCACTGCGTCGCTTTAACAGACAATTGCGCGGTCGTGCGACGTGGCTCCCAAACATTTGCGTCTTTTTCTTCCCACAAATAGAGCTTTCTTTTGGTAGTATTTGATCACCTCTGCAATTTTTATTTTTTGTGCTATAAACAAAAATAGAGTGACATTTTTGAAAAAACAAAAAAAAAAAAACAATATTTTTTACTTTTTGTTATAAGAAAAATCAAATAAACTAAATTTTAGTCAAACATTTAGGCCAAAATGTATTCAGCCATATGTCTTTAGTAAAAAAAACGCAATAATAATAAAAAAAATAGCTACCTAGCGGGAACAGCGACACTAATACAGCGATCAGAAAAATGATCGCTTAGCGACACTGGCAATAGGGAGTGAAAGGGTTAACTAGGGTGGTAATCAAGGGGTTAAAACTTTATTGGGGGGTACTAGGGCTAACTGCCTGTCACAGAGACACTAAATGCAGTGATCAGTACATATATGATCACTGCATTCAGTGACACTGTGACAGGGGGGTGGGGGGGATCGCAAGAGGTTAATGTGCCTATGTGTAGTGTTGTGCAGACTTACTGTGTGAGTCTTCTCTCCTCAGTGGCGGTTAAAAATACCGTTGAGAGGAGAGATTACATCACTTCCCCCTTCCTGTGTTTACACAGAAGGAGGAAGTGACACGCAGGGGGAGCGCGCGGATTGGCTGTGAGCGATCCGGAGGGGGCGGACAAAAACGAACAGCCACCCCCTCAAGACGGATCGATCCTGAAGCCACCGGAACCGTCGCATGTACCGGGGGCGGGGGGGGTCCGATCCCCCGACCCACGTCTAGGCAGGGACATACAGGTAAACCAATGTGCCTGTACGTGCCATTCTGCCGACGTATATGTACATGCGGCGGTCCGCAAGTGGTTAAAAGGGGGGGGGGGTTTAAAATCACATGTACATAAGTATTTACAGTCTTTGTTAGATCACCTTTGGCAACAATTACAGCTTTAAGTCTTTTTGAGTATGATGCTACAAGCTTGGCACACCTATTTTTCAGCAGTTTCTCCCATTCTTCTTTGCAGGACCTCCCATGCAGAACCATCAGGTTGGATGGGAAGCGTTGATGCACAGCCATTTGTTTTAGCTCTCTCCAGAGATGTTCAATTGGGTTAAAGTCTGGGCTCAAGGACATTCATATAGTTGTCCCATAGCCTCTCCTCCGTTATTTTGGCTGTGTGCTTAATCACGTTGTCCTGTAGAAAGACCAGAGAATTTTGTCTCATGGTCAGAGTCCTTTAGGTGCCTTTTAGCAAACTGGCTGTCATGTGCCTTTTACAGAGTAGTGGGTTCTGTCCGGCCACTCTACCGTCACATTCTATTCCGTCGCCGCCATCATGCTACACCCCACACTGTTTGCTACCGCACATGCGTTGAAGTGTTATCGAGCATGCACGTTTTTTTGGACACTCGGGTAAGCATACAGACGACCTTTTTTTTGGCAGAAAACTCTCTGCCGGGAAACTAGACGAGAAAATAGAAAGCACCGTTCTCTATTTTCCCATCGGGATTCCCGGCTGCTTTCCTGACGGGAAAACTGCTAGGGAGCATACATGCGGCCAGGATTCCCGGCCAAATGCTCTCCCGGTCGTGTGTATGAGGCTTAAGGGGTAGTTGCACACTGAAGGTGTGATAAATGCACGAAGGTAAAAAAAAGCTTCAGGCTTAAGAACTATTGCTACTTTATCAATAAAACAAAAATTGTCTTTGAAAAATGTTTTAAGTCGAACTGTACTAAAAAGAACAATGATGGTCTCAGATGCACAATCCCTATATCTGTTAAAGCATTCATTAAAACACAACCCAATGCTTGCAATACTGAGTTTTGCTGTGGCCTGTGCTTCTGTGTGAAGCTCACCTTTTAGGCATTAAAAACGTATGTGTAATACACTAACTCATCATCTCTGCAGCTTGCTCTGGCCAAGCCCTATTCAGACACATGCTTTAAATTACATCTCATCCCCCAGAGGAGCCATAAGCTACAAAGGGAAGGTCCACCTGCGGTCACAGAGGCCTGTGTGAGACCCACGGACTGAATTAGTAACAGATTTTTGGCAAGCAGGCGGAGGTTGGCGTGCATGGGGGGGCTGATATTTAGTCGTCAGAGTTCCCAGTTCTGTATTTATCCAACCATATGGGAGAAGGAGACAACCCCCACCCTCATCTATGAAGAAAAACCTGGAGGCAGCTTAACTCTTTTTCTCAGGGAACATTAAGATCACCCTTCAAAGTGGCATAATTGCGAAGTACATTAACAGAAATGCCAAATCTGAGCAGTACAGGAAAGGGTTTTAAATATGATCCACTGAGTGCGGACAAGTAGTAAAAAGGAGAATGAGAAGGGCAGCAGGAGATAAGGGAGGGGGAATATACAATTTGCGAACACACCGTAAAAAACTTTTCTTGGGAGTCCTGTGAAGGACAAAGGACATCTTGAACCTTCAGGTTTTACTGCCACCTACAGAAGAATCTGACATTGGCAAACGGTAGAACACCCCAGGGCAAATCCTCCAACTTCCAACATGTCTCAGTTTTGTAGCAAAGCAGTACCAAAAACATGGTCATAAACATACGAGTGAGATGCCAAGAAACAGTAACCATTACGGTAATTATAAATAACCTATTTTCTATCAACTATTGAGCGACACAGGAAGCCTTAAAGGGGGTTGTAAAGGAAAAAAATGTTTTCATAATAAGCATTCTTTACCTGCAGACATTCCTCTTTCCACTTCCTCATTGTTCATTTTTGATCAGAAGTTGCTCTATTTCTTCTGTTCTTTTCACTTCCTGCTTGTCTGATTTTAATGACCACTGTGAAGGGAGACTGTACTGCGGTGGTCAGTAACATGCTCGCCCCCCTCCTGGGAACTACATCTGTGTGGCAGGACGCTCTCTACGTGTTAGAGATTTCAAGGAGGTGTGAATTACTGGGCGTGCCGCAATTCATACTGGGAAATGTAGTTCTTAAATGAACAAGTGATGCAAACCAGGAAGTGAATGAGAGAACAGAAACTAGAACGCCGGAGGTAATATAGATGAAGGAATTTAATAGGTATTTACTCGTTTGTTAACAAAATCATTACACTATTCTGTCTGTCTACCTTGCAGACATTAATTTTAGGCAAAAAAAAAATTCCTTTACAACTCCTTTAAGCCTTCACCATGTCGAATTGTAGTCCAACTGAGGGGTAGGAATGCCTGCAGCTCAAAGCACTGTGCAAGAACTTACACCTGAAACTGGCTTCTGATGAGGCCACAACATCCACCTGGTAGAACGCGTGAACAGAAGACCAGGTGGCAGCCTTGCCAATCTAAAAAAACAAATGCTTGATGCCAAAAATCCCAAGAAGCACTCACAAATCTAGTAGAGACAACTTTGGCAGGAAACAGCAGGTCCCCAAACCCAGCAAATCTTGTAACCATAAGCTTGTATGATGGTCTATCTGTGTCACATAGAGATAAGAAGCTGGTGCACTCTTACAAGGTCCCACTACTAGGGATAACAAAAAGGGAATAATTCTTTGTGAAAATATACTGAGAAGCAGGGGAAATCCTGGTTAAAGGGAGGAGCAAAACCCACTTAAGGCAAGAAGAAAGTTCACACCACCTTATCTCAATACAAAAGCAAAAAGGGTTCCTTGCAGGATAAGGCTGTTTGTTCAGACTCTCACCAAGATGATAGTTACAGAAAAACACTACCTTGTAAGTGAGAGTAGAGACAAGAATGTCTGCAACTAGTTTAACCCCCAAACAATATACATTTTCTTTTTTTTTTTGCAGAAAACCTAGGGAATAAAAAAGAGATTTTTAATACAGCTTACCTGTAAAATCTTTTTCTTGGAGTACATCACGGGACACAGAGCAGCATATTCATTACTATACGGGTTATATGGTGTACCTTCAGGTGATGGACACTGGCAATCTCAAACAGGAAGTCCCCTCCCTATATAACCCCCTCCCATAGAGGAAGTACCTCAGTTTTGTAGCAAGCAGTATGCCTCCCAAAAACGTTCCCTAAAAGAGGGGTGGGAGCTCTGTGTCCCGTGATGTACTCCAAGAAAAAGATTTTACAGGTAAGCTGTATTAAAAATCTTTTTCTTTCTCGTACATCACGGGACACAGAGCAGCATATTCATTACTATACGGGATGTCCGAAAGCAGTGCTTTAATGAGGGGAGGGAGACAAAAGGATTTAATTTAGAGGTATACTTAAATAATAATAAATCCAACTTAGTCAAGAAATGTAACTCTGAAATCTAAATCAAGGGACCCCCTCAGATCCTGAGGAGCTTGACTCGCGGCCTGCAGTACTGCCTGCCCAAAGGCTGTATCCGCATTCCTTCTCACGTCTAACTGATAAAACCTTGTAAACGTGTGGACTGATGACCACGTCGCCACCTTGCATATCTGAGCCATAGAGATCTGATGGTGTGCTGCCCAGGAGGCGCCCATGGCCCTGGTAGAATGGGCTTTTACTGACAAAGGAGGAGGCAACCTCTTCAAACCGTAGGCCTGAATGATTAATTGTCTAATCCATCTTGAGATGGTGGATTTTGCAGCTGCCTGCCCCTTCTTGGGGCCATCTGGTAAAACGAACAACACATCTGTTTTCCGGATTTTTTCTGTAGCTTTAAGATAGGCCCTCATGGCCCTGACAATATCTAAGGTATGCCTCAACCCCTCCTTTCTAGACGTGGGTTTCGGAAAGAAGGATGGTAGTAACAAATCCTGGTTCAGGTGAAAACTGGATATAACCTTTGGTAGAAAGGAAGGATGAGGCCGGAGAACCGCCCTGTCCTTATGTAAAATGAGATATGGTTCCTTACAAGATAAGGCTGCCAATTCTGACACTCTCCTGGCCGAAACTATGGCGACCAAAAATACCAACTTTCTTGTCAGTAAAACTAAAGGAATCTCAGCCAACGGCTCAAAGGGTTGTTTCTGTAGAGTGGACAGAACAAGATTTAAGTCCCATGGACAAATCGGTGACTTGACAGGAGGATTAATACGCAAGACCCCCTGTATGAAGGTTTTAACCAGCGAGTGGGTGGCCAGCGGCCTCTGAAACCACACTGACAAAGCTGAAATCTGTCCCTTGATTGTGCTTAATGCCAGGCCCTTATCCAGTCCTAGCTGGAGAAAACTTAACACCCTATCAATGGTATATTTGCGGGAATTCCATCTTTTGGATTCACACCAGCCTACGTAGGTCCTCCACACCCTGTAATAAATTACCCTGGAGGCCGGCTTTCTAGCCCTAATCAGGGTAGGAATTACCTGCCTAGACAGACCTCTACCCCTGAGAATCAGGGATTCAGCCTCCAGGCCGTCAAATTTAGACGCCGTAATGCAGGGTGGAGGATCGGGCCTTGTGAGAGTAGGTCTGGTCGTAGAGGAAGAGTCCAAGGGTCTCCCACTGCCATCTTCAGGACTAGTGAGTACCATGTCCTCCGGGGCCAAGCTGGCGCTACTAGGATGACTGGCTTGTGCTCCACTCTGATCCTGCGCAACAGGCGGGGAAGTAACTGTAGCGGGGGGAATGCATATAGAAGTTTGAATTGATGCCAAGGGCAAACCAACGCATCGGTTCCGCAGGCCATAGGGTCCCTTGCTCGAGACACGAACCTGTCTAGCTTCTTGTTGAACCTTGATGCCATTACATCTATGTCTGGCACTCCCCACCTCTGGCAGATTGTTTGAAAGACCTGGGGATGTAGAGACCACTCCCCCGGCGACAGAATCTGGCGACTTAAGAAGTCTGCCTGCAGGTTGTCCACTCCGGGAATAAATATCGCCGAAATGCAGGGTACATAAACCTCTGCCCACCGAAAAATCAAGCTCATCTCCCTTTGAGCGGCCTGACTCCTGGTTCCCCCTTGGTGGTTTATGTATGCCACCGCTGTGGCATTGTCTGACTGGATTCTCACCTTGGGACCCCTGTAATCTGGAAGTCCATGCCAGGAGGGCTAGGCGAGCAGCTCTGATCTCCAAGATATTGATGGGCAGCTGTCTCTCCGCTTCCGCCCAAGTTCCCTGGCGAGTAGCTTGCCTAGTAATCGCATACACAGGCGAATAGTTGGTTTTCTCTTGCTTAGAACCAACTGAACCAACCCCTTGATAGCCTCGACCTTTACAAGGAGCAGGAACACCCTTTGCTGTTCTGTGTCTAACCTCATGCCGAGGTATTCCAGCTGCTTTGTAGGATGAAACGCTGATTTTTCCCGGTTTAGGACCCAGCCAAACCTCTCGAGGTACTGAACCGTGAGGTTTACTGCTTGTTCCAGACACGGCCGTGAGTGTTCTATGATTAAAAGGTCGTCCAAGTATGCTAGGACCGTGACCCCTTGGATCCTTAGATTGGCCAGAACTGGAGCTAGGATCTTCGTGAATACCCGGGGGGCCGTGGCCAGCCCGAAGGGGAGCGCCCTGAATTGGAAGTGTCGCTGCCCCACTGCGAAGCGTAAAAATCTTTGATGTGGCTGAAAGATTGGTACATGAAGGTAGGCATCCTTTATGTCTTCAGAAGCCAGAAAGTCGTCCCTCTGGAGCGTGGCGACTGCTGATCGGACGGATTCCATCCGGAAGGAACGAACTCTTAGGTAAACATTTAAACCTTTTAGGTCCAAGATTGGCCTGACATCGCCGTTGGGCTTTGGTATGACAAAGAGATTGGAATAGAAACCTAGCCCTTGTTCTTGGGCTGGTACCTCTATTATCACGCCCTGGCAAAGCAGGTGATCCAAAGCTGCCAGCATCGAGGCCTTCTTTGTTGGATCGTTTGGTAGCCTTGACTCTTGAAAATGAGACGGAGGCAACTTTAGAAACTCCAGTCTGTAGCCTGTGGTTACAGACGACCGGACCCATTTGTCAGGGATATTGGCTTCCCAAACTTCTGAGAAGAAACAAAGCCTTCCCCCCACCCGCGTGAGTGGGGGCGCCCCTTCATAAGGCAGACTTAGGGGCTGGCTTTGTCGGCTTGCGATACCATTGCCTCTTACCCCCAGGGGCCTGTCCCTGCGATTTATTGTTAAAGTTTGATCGCGCAGGCGGCCGTCGATACTGCCTGGAATTTGAGGGCCCCGGGCCAGGGGAGAGCTGCCTTTTAAAAGTAGGACCCCGGAATCTCTTTTTGACTGGTAAAAGGGTACTTTTGCCACTTGAAATAGTCTGAATGTATTTATCCAGATCCTCTCCGAAGAGTCGTCCTCCATGGAAGGGAAACCCTGCCAGAAGTTTTTTGCATGGGGGCTCCGCCGCCCAGTTCTTCAACCATAAGAGCCTTCTCATATGCACTAAAAATAGTGACAAACGAGAGGCCTGCTGGATGGAATCCTTTATAGCATCTACCGCGAAACACAGAGCTCTGGGAATGTCAGAAAACTCTTCTGCCTGTTGGGTAGGCATGTCTTTAAGCATTTGTTTTGTCTGGTCTTTAACGCCTGACAAACTCCAATTGCAGCCACTGCTGGCTGTACCACTGCTCCTGCCGTAGCAAAGGATGCCTTTAAAAGTGTCTCTAATCGTTTATCAACCGGATCTTTAAACATTTGTATGTTTTCCACCGGGCACGTTAGTGATTTATTCACACATGAGACGGCTGCATCCACAACTGGGAGCGCCCACCTCTTCGAGAATTTTTCCTCCATAGGGTAAATAACCGAAAACCTCTTAGGCGGCAGAAAAATCCTGTCCGGTCGTACCCAATCCTGGAAGATCAACTCCTCTAACAGAGGATGGACCGGAAAAACCGCGTTGCTCAAAGGAGCTTTTAAAGAGCCCAAAGAGGATACCACAGGAACCTGAGGCTCTGGCAATGGTAAATTAAATGCCGAGCGGACCATGTCCGTCAAAGACTGGACCCACAGCCTCTCTGTTTGGGAGTCTGAAAATGGTTCCTTAGAGGTAGATTCCTCAATCCCTGAACCCTCTTGGTTCCGGTCCAGTTGATCGTCCTGAGATTCTAATTCCTCCGGAGAGAGAATTTCAGCATCTGAGGATATACATCTTGGCGATGGGGATCTAGCCCGTTTCTTGCCAGGAATAGAGCTAGCGATCATCGCTGCTAATCTTTTCTCTAGCCCCCCTAGGGAGACGGCTAGCATCTCCTCTGTGATAAACACAGGGCTGGGCTGATCTGGGCCAGCCTCAGCACCAGACCCCCCTAATGGCTCCTCCAAGGCGACCTTCATGGGAAGCTGCGGGGAAAGTACCGGCATATCATCAGAATCAGAGGGGGAACCCCTTTGTTTTTTGGTCTTTTTTGTACCCTTTGATCCCGAACCTTTGGAAGCCATAATACAAAACCGAGGGACTCCGCCTACAACAACCGACTGTAGTGGCCAGGAGTACAAAACTAGGGTTTAGGGGACAATAGACCACTAATGCCCAAAAACCGATGGGGCCCAGTATGTTCTCTTTTTTTTTTTTTTTTTAAACATACAGTGTCGCCCCAATTTAGTTTGCCAGCCTCCAACCTGTTGCCAAAGGTTTTTTTTTGGCTTAACACAAATGCATTGGAACAAACTCCAGCATGTACTACCCCTCTTCCGCCACCGGGAGTCACTGTTCTGCTGCTCTGCGTCCTCTCCCTTCCAGATCAGCCTCAGACTGAGCCCTGATCACAGCCTGCTGTGTATAACAGCGAATGAAGGCGCGCCCTTGATGACGCTGCAGGCGCGCCCCCCCCCCCCCATGGCGCGAAAAAACGCCTATAAGACGTGTGTGCGCGCGCGCATGCCGGGGAAGGAAAGCACATGGAGGAGCCGCGCTGCTGGAGACCCAGGACTGCAGGCTTCAGGCGGCAGAATCAAACCCCGGCCAGGTAGGACTTTCAAAAGGCCCCATAGGGATCCTCATTAGCCCTGGGACCAGCGAGCAGCAGGTAGCTAGCAAACCTAGACAGGGGGACCAAGTGATGGGGGGAATGAGATCATCCTGTCTTCTCAGACATAGTGAGCAAGGCTGCCAATGCAGAAAATACTTAGGCTACCCCCCTTTGAGGTCTCCCTGGAGAGCCTGCTGTCGAACCAAGTCCCGCAGGCTCCCCTCTTACCTGCTCCATGCTGCAGGACGTTTGCCTAGCAAAACGGTCCAATCTTCTCCCATCTCCGTGGGTAGCGTAGTAGACCTTCAGGCCCTGGGGTCCTGTGAAGATTCCCACTGTCCTGGACCTATACAGCACCCTGGCAAACAGGATCTTATGGTTTTTTACAAACTCCAAGTCCTGGGCCCAGGGTCCAGCCCACTAAAGAGGAGCATTATAGGCAAAACCCCACGGCTTGGGGCCCGGGTACTGTCCACTTTGGCACTGAAGCACCTTGGACAGATCTGGTTAGCCCGCCCTTAATCCCAAGGATGTGGAGGCAAAGCTATTCCGTGACCAACACCTAAGACACTGGCGAAAAAACTGAGGTACTTCCTCTATGGGAGGGGGTTATATAGGGAGGGGACTTCCTGCTTGAGATTGCCAGTGTCCATCACCTGAAGGTACTCCATATAACCCGTATAGTAATGAATATGCTGCTCTGTGTCCCGTGATGTACGAGAAAGAAATAGCGATCATAGCAATTTTTTATGTCACAGCATTTGCTTAGCGGTTTTGCTAATGCATTTGGAAAAATACAAAAAATAAAAAATGCAACAGCTGCCCCAATTTGTTTTTTTAAATTGTAAAAGATGATGCAACAGTCAGTAAACAGGTACCAAACATGTCACGCTTTAAATTGTACATGCTCGTGGAAATGTGACAAACGGTAGTACTTAATCATCATAGGCAATGGTTTAAACGCCTTTACAGATTACCTGTTACGAGTTACAGAGGTGGTCTAGTGCTAGAATTGCTCTCGCTTTAACGTGAGCAAGGAGGGATGGGGATGCTTTAAAAAAAAAAAAATGATTTATTTTTAAATAAAAATGTGATCACTTTTATTCCTATTACAAGGAAAGTAAACATCTTTTGTAATAGAAATTAGAATGACAGGTCCTCTTTATGGAGAGACGTGAAGTAAAAAAAACTAGCGACATCCTCTCCCGCCACTTCGAAAACCGTCCCAACAGATCATAAACCACTCAGACCATGACAAAGCCGGCCACCTTCTGAAAAAAAAAGTACCAGGAGTTATGGCTGATATTCAGCCATAATCCTGGTAAACCTTTTGCAAACTGCAACATACGTAATAGGAGAGAGGAGCCAAATCTGTGAAGCATCGTGAGTGTAGAATCGTGAGTGTAGCACTTCCTCCTCCTCCTCACTTGCTTTGCCATATTTTGCCATATCTGTGAACAGAAATGCAAGTCCACAGATTCTCAATTGAATTTAGGTCTGTACTTTGTCTGAATTTCTCACTTCCTGTTCCTCCTCAGTAAGCTGTTTTGGCTGACTAACCCCCAGCCAGAACGGCTCGGATGATGGGGGCAAGCTTAGTGGAAGGAAGTGAGAAATTCAGACAAAGGAAAAAAAAGACATTTAGAAGGCAAATCAAAGGAAAAGGTAAGTGAACCAACAATGCACTAGCTTAAAAGGAACCCATTTAAAAAAACTTAATAACAACCTTTACAACCCCTTTAACTGCTTGCCGACCAGCCGCCACAGTTTTATGGCGGCAGGTCGGCTCTGCTGGGCGAAAGCACGTAGCTATACGTCACCTCGCCCAGCAGCCAATAGGGGCGCGGGCGCCCCCCGCTCGTCCCCGACTCCCGTGCCTGGCAGCCACTATTGCCGACTGGGCGCCCGCGATTGCTCGTTACAGACCGAGGGCTGGGAGCTGTGTGTGTAAACACACAGCTCCCGGTCCTGTCAGGGGAGAAATGCCTGACCATCTGTTCATACAATGTATGAACAGCGATCAGTCATTTCCCCTAGTGAGGCCACCCCCCTACAGTTAGAACACACCCAGGGAACATACTTAACCCCTTCCCCGCCCCCTAGTGTTAACCTCTTCACTGCCAGTGGCATTTTTATAGTAATCAATGCATTTTTATAGCACTGATTGCTATAAAAATGCCAATGGTCCCAAAAATGTGTCAAAAGTGTTTTAAGTATCTGCCATAATGTCGCAGTACCAAAAAAAAAAAAAAACACGCTGATCGCCGCCATTACTAGTAAAAATATATTAATAAAAATGCCATAAAACGACCTATTTTGTAAGCGCAATAACTTTTGCGCAAACCAATCAATAAACGCTTATTGCGTTTTAAAAAAAAAAAAAATTGGGGGATATTATAGTAAAAAGTAAAAAAATATAAAAAAAAATAATCAAAATTGTCGCTCTATTTTTGTTTATAGCGCAAAAACTAAAAACTGCAGAGGTGATCAAATATCACCAAAATAAATCTCTATTTGTGGGGGGAAAGACGCCAATTTTGTTTGGGAGCCACGTCACACGACCGCGCAATTGTCAGTTAAAGCGACGCAGTGCCAAATCACAAAAAGTGCTCTGGTCTTTGACCAGCAATATGGTCCGGGGTTAAGTGGTTAAGGGTTATGTGCAGTGTTCGTTTTCCACCACACATAGCATTTTGATTTTAGGCCAAAAAGTTCAATTTTGGTCTCATCTGACCCGAGCACCTTCTTCCGCACATTTCCTGTGTCCCCAACATGGCTCCTTGCAAACTAGAGTTTTTATGGCTTTCTTTCAACAATGGCTTCCTACTTGCCACTCTTCCATAAAGGCCAGATTTGTGGATTGTACAACTTATAGTTGTCCTGTGGACAGATTCTCCAAAATGAACTGTGGATTTCTGCAGCTCCTCCAGAGTTAGCACGGGCCTCTTGGTTGTGTCTCTGATTAATACTCTCCTTGCCTGGACTGTCAGTTTAGGTGGACAGCCATGTCTTAGCAGGTTTGCAATCCACCAGATGATGGATTAAACAGTGCTCCGTGAGGTGTTCAAAGCTAGTGATATTTTTTATAACCCTGCTTTAAAACTTCACCACTTTATCCCTGACCTGTCTTGTGTGTTCCTTGGCCTTCATGATGCTGTTTGTTCACTAAGGTTCTCTACCAAACCTCCGAGTGCTTCACAGAACAGCTGTATTTATACTGAAATTAAACACAGGTGGACTCTATATACTAATTAGGTGACTCCTGAAGGCAATTGGTCCCACCAAAATATAGTTAGGGGTATTAGCGTAAAGGGGGCTAAATACAAATGAACGCCACACTTTTCAGATATTTGTACAAAATGTTGAAAACCATTTATCATTTTCCTTCCACTTAATTATGTGCCACTTTGTGTTGGTCTAGTAGTACATAAAATCCCAATAGAATACATTGACATTTTTGGTTGTACAATAAAACATTTTTTTAAGGGGTATGAATACTTCTTAAAGGCACTGTATATCTCCCTCATAGTGGGCATCAGGTCACAGCAAAAATCCACTTCCCAATGCCTTCAGGCAGCGGTAGAAGCTCCAGCTACCAACTTTTGCCTCCTCCCTATCTGACACAAATTTCAATTCTCTTCTGTTTGATAGGAGGGAGTTGCACTTACATCAGGCTGAGATTACAAGACTAGATTCTCTGTACAAAGCAACAGGAATTTTTTTCAAACATGGCAACAATAGTCATTTTCTGGTTATGTTGTCCCAATGTGACAGGCCTCTTACCTTTATTTACATGATCATGAGCTCAAATGGCACTGTAGTAACTGCTCGAGGTCATTCTTGAAGAATATCGAAGGTACTATAGTAAACGTTATCCCCCGACACTGACTTCACTAACCTGCACTCTTCTCTTAACCCTGTAGCACTAGATAGGTCTGTTTCATGATCAGCAAGCCAATTAGTGAAACCTTTCTCTGCTTGAGGAGGTCCTTGCAGCCATTTACTCATTCTCTAATGGAAAGGCTTCAGGACTGGATGGATTTTTCTAAAACACATGCAGGGGCCTTAGCTCCCAAATTGGCACCCATAGGCCCCATGTACACTGCTGCTAAACGGATGTTCAGAGGCAGTTGGACACTTTTTTTCAACTGCCCCTGAACACAGGTTAGTTTACTGTTGTTTTTAGGCAGTTGCATTAATGGGCCTTTTTTTAAAGTTTCCGACTTTTCAGATGCCAAACGTGGCAACCCGCGTTTAGATTATATGCGTTTATCATTTTTTTTTTTAAATGCTTCTACACGCAAACGCAGCTAAACAAACGTTTCTAGCTGTCAAGTTAAATCGTTCAGAAGAGGATGAACAACGTAACGTCCCTTGTACATGAAGCCTTATACACTCGCTGTTTGGAAAATGACTCTCTTCCTTGAAGCATGCAGGAAGCACATTTTGTTCTTATTCACAAACCCATTACGGATCCCAAATTATGCACAATTTATAGAACCATCACCCTTTTAAACTGTGACTAACAATCCTAACTAAGCTGCTTATCAATCGACTTAGTCAAGTCATCTGTAGCCTTATTGACCCAGATCAAACAGGCTTCATGTCTCATAATGCCATAGATATTAATATCCGCAGACTATTCATGAATATACAAGCACAGCAGGCCAACTGGGACAGCAGAGTTGTTGCCTCCCTCAATATCGAGAAAGCATTTGATACGATAGAATGGCCTGATCCCTGGGAGGTTTTGAGAAGGATATGTTTTCCTCTTAGATTCATACAAAGGCTACTCACCATCTACATCTATCCGGTTACATCTATACAACTCTGAGGTGGCCTTTCTGCCCTGTTGCCACTAAGAGGAACCTGGCAGGGCTGCCCACCCTCCATCCCAAACCCTTTTAGCTATTGCAATGGAGTCAGTGGCTCGGTTTCCACTTAAAGCAGAGGTTCGACCGGTTTTTTGTTTTGTTTTTAATTATTATCCCGCTCTTACCTTGTCTGATTCGGAGCCTGTGCGTCCCACTTTTTTCGCCGCCAGCATAGTTTTTTTCAGCAAAAGAACACTTTATAAAATGCGGTGGTGGCAGGTTCCATCTTTACTTTGCCACGTTGAAGCCGAGAACTATCCACTTCCGGGATACGGTGAATGCTGGCGTCCCAGCATTCACCGCTCTATCCCGCGCATTTGTGCAGTGTTGACAGCGAGTTGCGCCATCAACACTTCACAGTTCCCATGGCAACGGCCGGCGTCATAATGACCCGCCCCGTTGTGCTGAGACACTCAATGGTGTATTTTTTCACACCACGTCACATGACCCGCTTGCCGAGTCACATGACCTGCTTGCCGAGTCACGTGACCGGCGAAATATCGCGGGATTTGACCAGAGAGCATCTCCTGGGGACATCAGAACTGAGTCCCAGGAGACATAGCGCCGTCGGGGGAAAATGGATAGGCACGCCCATTCCCCTGCGGTGTACTATGATTGACAGGGCCGTATCAAAGGAAGAAAACGGGTAAGCCTTTACCAAAAAAGAAAAAAAATAACCACGGATTTGGTATTGTGTATAGAACGCTGTTGTATGCATATTAAGTGGAAAATTAGGGTAAACCACCACTTTAATATTAGGGGTCTTTGGGCTGGAGGAGAAAGTAGCCCTGTATGCAGGCGATGATCTTTTATTGTTAAATGATGCAGACCCCTCCTTGTAAAGAGCACTTCAGGTTCTAAATGCTTTTTCAGCAGTAACTTGGCTCAAGGTAACCTGGAGCAAATCCCTCTTATTTCCAATACACTCTGAAGCTTCCTCTTGAGCCTCACTTGAACTTCCACTACAGTGGGAATCCCACTTTAAATACTTAAAGGTTATATATATGAATAATTCTGATCATATCACCCCTAACGTGTTACCTGACCTGCAGGGGCTTAAGACTAATACAAACGCATGGATAAATCAGTTCTCTCTTCTGGGCCTTATTAATCTTGTTAAAACACTTTTTTACCTAAACATATATACCTGTTCTGCGATTCTTCCAAGTGGATCCCTAAATCATTCATTACCCACCTAAACCAAAGGCCATCTTCCTTCCACTAGGGTGGCGCCACTCCAAGATACAAATTGGCCACACTCATACGAGCCACCCTATAGCAGGGGTCATCTGTGCCAGACTGCCCCAAATATATTGCCACACAATTGGTGACATTATATTGGTGGGCTAGGTACAGATACTTCCAACTCTCCAGTGGGACAGGCTGCCATTTTTCACCCATTGGAAGCTTTAAAACTATTACTACATAGTGGACCAAAAGCCCCCCGTCACTTAACCACTTCCTGCCCGCCGTATGCAGAATGGTAGTTCATTGAAAACTACAAGCTGTCAGCTGCAAATGCTGTTGGTTCTTGTAGTTCACCAATTCACTGAGCTCTGTGTCTGAATAAGGGCTCCATACTTTTCAAATTGTAATAGCAGCTTTGGGGAGAAGATCCCTGGCTCACTGTAAACACAATAAGGGAGAACGGGGATTGGCTGAAAGAGCAACAACACGTTACATGTTCCACCCTAAAAATGGGTGTAACGTTCCCAAAGGTGAACTTATCCTCCCTGATCTGTTTTCCCTCTGACAGAAATGGTTAAGGCAGGGGTCCTCAAACTATGGCCCTCCAGTTGTTCAGGAACTACATTTCCCATCATGCCTAGTCATGTCTGTGAATGTCAGAGTTTCACAATGCCTCATGGGATTTGTAGTTCCGCAACATCTGGAGGGCCGTAGTTTGAGGATGCCTGGGTTAAGGGATATACTAGATCTTGATGATGAGGGTAGGACAAACATCAGGGAACTCCCCCTTTAAACAACTTGTTTCTATTGGGGACACACTTGTTCAATTTAAAATTCTACACAAGGCCTACTTCACAAACTCAATGTACTCTCCGGCCTGTTGGAGATGTACTCTCCAGATTGGGGAATTGCTGCATATTTTTTGGGACTGTCCAGCAATCTTGCAGTATTGGGGGGCAATTGTTAATATGATTAATGCAGTGGCTGGCACTTCCTTTACCCTTCACCTAAAATGTGTTTGTTGTGCCTTGTTAATGCTCATGTGTCTACACGACTAAGAAGTCTTTTCCTCAGGTTACTGTTATTTTATGCCAGAAAGGCGATTACTCTATGTTTGAGAAAGTCCTCACCTCCCTCTGTCCAGTACTGGCAACACTTTGTTAATTCCACCCTACCCCTCTATTAAATATACACATGCTTTCAGGGGCCGATATAAAAGAAAATATATAGGGTCTGGGCAAGGTTTATAGAAAGTGTCTCTACTGCTTCAATGCCAGATTCTGTATGACCAATCAATCCCTGTTCATTTATGTTACTTTTGGCCACCCAACTTTGGGTAGTAAGCCCACTCCTATGATCACTATAGTCCCCAGGGAGCAATACCTGTTAAATGGACCTGGTATATTGGTAATCATCCCTATTCAGTATAAGCCACACACTCACACAAGTTGTAACTTGTTTTGATGCTTTGATCTTTGTTTTGGTATGGATACTGTGGTACTGGGTACCTTTCGTCTGTTTATTTGGATTAATACATCCCTGCGTGGGCATTACTGGCAAGTGTTTTTTGTACATTTTACTGAAAAATCTAAACAAAAGTTTTTTGTTTGTTTTTTAAGAAATAAGAAAGAGTAAGATCACCTAGCAGACACCATCAAAAACGTATCAGGGTATCTAATCTTTCCATGCACTGCTTAAAATATAAAAAAATATTGCTATATATATATATATATATATATATATATATATATATATATATATATTTAAAAAAAGAAAACAATGGACCACTAAAGCGGAATATGTGTCTGAAGACCTGACAATACAAGAAAGTGGATTGGTTACTGCATGAAAGGCTCCCATACAGGTGTCACATGTGCACAATTAGAAGGAAAACCTGTATGTACAAACATTTAAAGGGGAACTGGTGTTTTGCATAAAAAAATAAAAACTATTCTTAAGTTGTTGAAACAACCTTTAAATAAGAGAAGTAGACATGTAACTGTAAGCTGCACCGTCAAGCTGTTGCTTTAATCAGGGTTCAGTAGAGCCCCTAGCTACGTTACCTATAAGCACTGTGCTAACTGGTGACTTAATTGCTTTTGCGATTAAGGTTCAAATGCCTAGGAAGACTGCAATAATAAGCATTAAAAAATATGCAGCCCAAACTGCTTTCCTTTAGGGCTAATTAAAGACTCATCAACCCCAAATAGTGAGGACAGACTGTTGCAGCAATTACCAGCAGGTTTTTAGAAAACTGGCAAAATGTTTTTGTATTTCACTGCCCCTGACAAAAAACAAGTGTTTTCCCATCAATATTGCAAGTGGAGGGAAAACTTTCTTACACGATATAAAAGACAAAACAAAAAAAATTGGATTTTTCTTTAGCTGCATCTCTGAAGTGGTTAAAGTGTCACACAATTGCCCTAAAACCCATAAACTAACCAGAATACCCAAAAGGATAACAAGATTCATGCAAACTAAATTGCTTGTTGGTTCTCCCAGATTCTACCACCATCCCTAGAAGGGGCTTAAAAATCTGGAACAAAATTTTTGAGGTTGTACAACCACAATTCAGAGTCAGGTGCTACTGGTTTTGTGCAGCTCGCTACTTCTTCAGGGACTATGTTTGTGTTAGTGTCATATCAGAAATCAAGAATGCTGCAAATATCAGCCATGGGAAGGCAAGTGCAAAAAAAAAAAAAAAATGACTGTCACTTCATTTAAATAATTAAAAAACACTGCTGACAGGAACAAAATTGCAGGCACAAAGATTTCATTGTCCCCTTATGCATGAATGTTGGGTTGTTCTGACCAAGCAAAGCTTTTTCACATCCTGATTGTGAAGGAGCTTGCCTGTCCATTTCCTATTCACACTGGCAAGTGAGACAGCCTATTACACTACAAAGGGCTCTGTTGTTCTAACAGAACAGGGCTTCCAGATATGGGGGAGTATGCAGATTCTTAAGCATCCAGATGCTCTTACAAGTGGAAAGGCTCTAAAACTTGGTTGGACTTCTGCATCAGAAAGGGAGTGTGGATAGGGGAGTATACCTTGCTTGGGTGGTAAGCGATTAGGAGATATTGTCACACTGACCTGAATTTTCAAGGTGACGTCCATTTAAATAAAAAGTTCACCATTGAGGAAAAAATAATAAATACTCATATTGTTGCAGAAAAAAATGTTAATTTATGTTTTACCCCAGGCGCATTACACACATGATCAGTAGATTGTGGGTGCAATTTCAGGCTCCTGCAGACACATCCTGCAACCTAGATGAAGTGTCAATGAGCTATGAGGGCATTTACCAGTCAAGGAGGCAAACAGGACTTGAAGTGTCTTCATTCACAGATTGCTGAATGATGTGTAGCAGCACCCGTTTTGAACGTGTCAGCGGGTGTGGTAGAAACAAACACCGCTGTCATGGGGAGAAATCAGGGGCACGAGAAGAGGTGTCGGAGCACGTTACACCCAAAATAGTTTTTATGTGTAAAATGCTCCAAAAGTGAACATAGACTTTAATGAAACATGTTTATACATACACATGAATTTGCTGCAACGTTAGGGCTCTTTCACACATCCGTTCAGTTTTCCCCTTCAGTTTTTTCCCCTTGAGTTGATCAGTTTTTCATCCGTTTTTCGTCCGTTCCGTTTTTTTTGATGGAAGAAAAATAGGGTTTTCTTCCGTCCAAAAAAACTGAGCTTACCGCAGACGGATATTAACGGACGTTTAGCGGATGCTCATCAGCTAACGGACGCTAACCCATAGGGAAGCATTGAGGTCCGTTAACGGACGTCCAAAAAAAACGGACGAACTGAACGGACGTGTGAAAGGGCCCTTAGAGGAACCGTAGCAAAGGCAGACCTAGAGAAATAAATTACCTTTTTTCAGTGACAAGCCAGCACTGTCACCCTCTGAATCACTGTCAGAGTCAAATAGGTCTTTGAATTCTTTTTTATCTTCCTCCTTCTTTTCCAACTTCTTCTTCTTTATTTCAGGGAGATTCATATCTTCCATCTAATAAGGAAAAAAACATTTAGCTTCATAACTTATCAGAGAAACAGGATCCAAGACTTAAACATATATATGTTTGTGTTTAAATTGTAATGTGCAGAAACTCATAACATTCAACCCAAATCAGCTTTGGTAAAGATAGATCACTGAAAGTACAACTCTGATTCCTAGATGATGAGGATTACTGCATGCTGCATTGTATTCAAGGTCTTGTTAAAGAGACCATGTCTCAAAATAGAAATTAAAGCGGCAGACCCTTGTAAGAAAATGTAGTATCCTCACCTCTCTAGTGGCACTTGTATCCTATTTTCCTCTCTGTTCCAGCTTTGCAAGCCTTCAACTGTCTCTTCAGTATTTACAGTGCATCTGGAAAGTATTCACGGTGCTTCACTATTTCCTCATGTTGTGTTACAACCTCATTACAAAATGTATTTTCCTCAAAATTCTACAAACAATACCTCATAATGACAATGTAAAAAAAATCCCATGTACATAAGTATTCACAGCCTTTGCTCAGTACTTTGGCACCAATTACAGCCTAAAGTCTTTTTGAGTATGATGCTACAAGCTTAGCACACCTAATTTTGGGAAGTTTCTCACATTCTTTGCAGGACCTCTCAAGCTCCATCAGGTTGGATGAGCAGCGTTGGTGCACAGCCATTTTTAGATCTCTCCAGACATGTTCAATATGGGCTCTGACTGGGCCACTTAAGAACATTCACAGTTGTCGTCCCATACAGCTCCTTTGTTATCTTGGCTGTGTGCTTAGGGTCATAGTCCTGTTGGAAGCTGAACCTTCATCCCGCTCTGAGTTTCAGAGTGCTCTGGAGCAAGTTTTCATCAAGGATGTCTCTGTATATTGCTGCATTCATCCTTTCCTTGACCCTGACTAGTCTCTCAGTTTCTGCCGCTGAAAAACATCCCTATAGCATGATGCTGCCACCACCATGCTTCACTGTGTGGATGCAGTCGGCCAGGTGATAAGCGGTGCCTCGTTTCCACCAGACATGACATTTTCCATTTAGGCCAGAGAGTTCAAGCTTTGTTTCATCAGAACAGAGATCTTCAGTTCTATTTTGTAAACTGCAGGTGGGTTTTTAGTAAGGTGCGGCTTCCATCTGGCCACTCTACAGTACAGGCCTGATTGGTGGAGTCCTGCAGAGAATGTTGTTGATGGTTGTCTTCCATTTACAGATGATGAAGACCACTGTGCTCATTGAGACCTTCTATGCTGCAGACATTTTTCTGTACCCTTCCCCAGAGCTGTGCCTCCATACACTTCTGTCTCAGAGGTCTACAGACAATTCCTTGGACTTCCTGGCTTGGTTTATGCTCTGACATGCATGGTTAACTGTGGGACCTTATATAGACAGGTGTGTGCCTTTCTAAATCATGTCCAGTCAACTGAATTTACCACAGGTGGACTCCAATCAAGTTGCAGAAACATCTCCATGGAAACAGGATGCACCCAAGCTCAATTTTAAGGGTTATGGCAAAGCTGGTGAACCCTTATGTACATGTCATTTTTAATATATTTGCAAAGATTTCAAACAAACTTCTTTCAAGTTGTCATATTGGGGTATTGTTTGCAGAATTTTGAGGAAAATAATACATTTTGGAATAAGGCTGTAACATAACAAAATGTGGAAAAAGTGAAGCGCTGTAAATACTTTCTGGATTCACTGTACTACTACTACCAGGAGTCTCAGATGGTTGTGTCCCCTGCCACGTGTTGCAGTTCCATCCTCCTCACTATAGGACTCAACACTAAAAGTACAACACCCATTTTCTTAAAGGGAGCTGCCATTTTCATTTCTTCAGACCCGACAGTCTCTTAGGCTGGATTCACACCTATGCATTTTTAGAGCGTTTTGCAGATTTGCACTCCAGTCCATTTAACATGGTTTCCTATGAAACATGTTCCGTAGTGCAAATCTGAAAAAAGCACTAAAAATGCATAGGTGTGAATCCAGCCTTATAAAACTAAATTGAATAGAAACAAGATGGGGTATATGCGTAGTGTTCAGTTTTAAAACTAAATACAATATTTATGTCAGCCTACTCAGACAATAAATCAGCATCAAATTGCTCCATTAGGCTGGCAGATGACACAGGAAGCGCTAAAGCTGAACAAGGAAATAGTGGAGCAATCCTACTGGCTGTGCAAAGTAGTAGAGGTGCGGCAATCACAAGACATGTTGAACAGAATTGCAAACATTTTGGCAGGAAAACATTTGCACGCATTAATTTCAACTGCATATACCCGTTTGGACTAGAGTTGTGCTTTAACACATAGTAGTGGGCTGAAAATGACATGTAAATGACAAACATATAACCACTGATCCCATCCAACTAGATGTTCCGGGTGCGGAAGCTAGTCTTAGAATTGGATTATATAATCTCTAAAACACAATGGGAGATTCATCAGTGGTGGCCCCCTCTCCCTTGTCAGATCATTCCTACCCCTCGTTAATAACCAGACGATAATGAGATAACAGGAAGCTCACAAGAGACTCCCAAGCCAGCATCTTTTATTTCCTCTATATTTTTTTTTTCTTTCTATTATTGAAGTAGCTGAGCCCTCTGCTCGTTAATCTGCTGCTCCTAATGAAGGAGCTAACGACTGCTGCCACCCTTCCACAGCGGCATCATTAGAGGCTGTTAGAAGCTCCAGGAAAAATGCTTAGCGCTGTAATTATTAGCACTGATGAGAGCCGAAAGCTCTCACACACACACATACACACTCACCTACGCACAGACGTGTACAGACACAGCAGACTGCTATCACATTTACCAACAGCAGCCTGACTTGCGCTTATGCAGACATGCAGTTCTACAGGGAATGGACGAATTGACCCCCAATATAAGCAGGAGTTTGTTCTTTCATTAACTCCATGTTTTCATGGCTCACAACTTTGTAGCGCTTGTCGAGTAGTGACATCACATTGACAGCGAAAGAAGCTGAAGATTTAAAATGCCAATTCGCTATTACGATTTTTCTTACTGTGCATAAATACCAAGCCATCTTCTGATGTCATAAAATGCATCATCAAATACAACCACCTATATCTCCCTAAATACAGTATTTATCGGTGTATAACACGCACAGGGGTATTAAACGCACCCTAACTTTAAGAGGGAAGTTTCAGGGAAAACCCTTTCCACAGCCCCCTGCGTATAACACGCAGGCACAGTTTACCCTCTATTTTCAGGGTAAGGAAGTGAGTGTTATACACCAATAAATACAGTATATGCCCACTCCATATGATGCAAAGGGCGCACATATCCAAGCACAGAGAATGTTCAAGTTTATGATGAATGCCTGTTAATATTCATTGACACTCAAACCTCACAGGTCCTCCTTGAAATATTTTTAATGCAATAAAGTATGCATGTGGACAAATTTAAATGTCCCATCCCCACTTTCTGGTAGTTTAACCAGTATATTTCAGTATTTGTAACGAGAGCAATATGCATGTTTTCCAGAGAGATAAAGTGGCATTAAACCCAAAAGCAAATATTGGTCATATTGCAGCGTACCAATTCCTATATGCAATAGCTGCATTTGGTTTATTTTTTAGACTTTATTTTTATCTAGTGAGCAAGTTTGTTTTACAACAAAGCAAGCTCTCCTACAAATGTAGCAGTTAAGTCCTGGTTCACACCAGTGCGGCTCTGAAATTGCGCTATTCCGGCGTGATTTCAAAGCCGCAGATCAGTGCGATTAGCACCTCAAATTTCATTGCAGCTTACAATTTAACAGAAGTCTATGCAAGTGGCAATGAAATCCCCAAGGAAGAGGTTGCAAGAATTTGAAAACTTCCATTGCCATCAATGGGGTGCAACTTATGCGATTTTGAACTGATATATCGTGTGACAAATCGCACCAGTGTAAACTAGGGATTAGAGCATGGGTCTTCAAACTACGGCCCTCCTGTTGTTCGGGAACAACAATTCCCATCATGCCTAGTCATGTCTGAATGTCAGTGTGTTACAATGCCTCATGGGATGTGTAGTTCTACAGCAGCTGGAGGGCCGTAGTTTGAGGATACCTGGCTTAGAGTGTTGATACAAGACATTTACCACTGACAGGGGTGCTTAAAATGTTAAACCTTTATCCAAAAATGTATTTAGTGTAGGGCTGTTACTGATCAAAATTTTTGTGTTCGATTAATCGTTTGTTTTTTTAATCGACTAATTTCGATGAATTATAACGCACATACAGATTCAACTACCTTTAGCTGATCTCCTTGCAGGCTGATTCCCAGTGCAGCTACCAACCACTGGGACAATGGATATCGGGATACAAAAAACACACAAAGGCTGCGCTTGATGGCAATAACATTAAAACTTTTATAGTCTTCAAGTAGTTAACCAAATCAATTTTGCAATGGAGATAAAATGGATGTAGCTACATAAACTCTAAAAATGGTGCGAGTAATACCAAACGGTAGCAAAAGCAGTCATAAAAACATGTAGCTAAGTATGATACTGGTATAAAAATGGGTACAACGATGCCACTGCTGAACCCAGATGAGGAGAGGTTAACATCAGTCCGTCGGCATGTAGATGTCCCATGAAGGGAACTATCACAACTCCCAGTGGATGGTTGTAGAATCCCAGGTTGATAGAGGGAAGTGATAGAGGGAGGTGTAACAGCCCTTGCGTGTGGCAGATAGTAAGGTCCCGCCGGCATGCAGATATGAAGGCACAGCTAAGGAGCGCTTCAGATGGACACGGCAAGCCCTGCCGGTGTCCGTGATGTTACCGGATCTCCGAATGGTACTCCCTGAAGGCTCAGAAGCTGGCGGAGATGTGAGAATTTTAATCGATCAAAAAAATTAAAGATTAATCGATCAATTAAAAGTTAATTTGCACAGCCCTAATTTAGTGATATCTAAATCTGCTGGTCCATCCAACACTCTCATCCCCCAGATTAACAATGCTGCTGTCCATACATGCCCCTGTGCTCCTCCATCCAGAGTGGAGGCACTCCAATACACGAGGTGCGTTACTGGTCAGATTGCTTTTAGTTGGGTTTCCTGTTCACAGCTAATAGCTGGGAACCCCCAATGGGTCTCTCAACACCTAGTCACTGATAGCCCCAATCGCAAGTGTGAATGGGGTCTAAAAATGTAATACATTTCTAGAATACATGCATATTTCTCTCATTGAAATAAATGAAAAATACTTGTTGAATTTGCCAGAAATCCAGTGAGCTCTTGAAAATCGGTAGTAAACCCAGCCACCCAAATAATGACTATCAATAAAGCCATTACAAAAAAGCTTTTTAAATCATTCTGCCTAATTATCCTCCTCTGTGTTTTATGTTGTTGCAGCTTATTTTTGTTTCCGGATTTAAGCCAGCACCATGTTTTCTGTTGTCTTCCACTTCTATACTGTATACCGTTTCCTCAGCCCTTTCTGTCAGTAAGAGTCAAAATCTCGTTTATGTGCCTTGACAATGGGGATGTACTCTTGCGGGATTACAATGCAATGCTGCTGAGAGTGGATGACACAGCCATGGTACCTTAGGGAAAGGACTGACGTCTTATTAATTTTAATAGCGTAAAGTCAAACTAAAGAGTTTACTACCACTTTAACGCCCTGCTTGAGCTGGCAATGCAGTCTCTGCTGCACCAAAATCCCAAGCGGTGTTAATAGCCCTACTCTGCGAACTACAAAACTCCTCCCTGTGTGTAATGCCGATGGGAAGGTGTTCTGTAGTTCAGCAGGAGAGAACTGGGCAGGGCTGGGACTTTAGTGCAGGTAAGACACTTACCTCAATCGAGGAGTTAGGAACACACAGGATTTCTGTCAGATTAATTGGAATTTTGCTATGCTTGTAGAGATTTCATAAGGATAACATAGTTACATAGTAGGTGAGGTTGAAAAAAAAGACACACGTCCATCAAGTCTAACCTACTTGTGTGACTATAGGTCAGTATTATATTGTATATCCCTGTATGTTGTGGTCGTTGAGGTGCTTATCTAATAGTTTTTTGAAACTATGGATGCTCCCCGCTAAAACCACGGTCTGTGGAAGGGAATTCCACATCCTTGCCGCTCTTACAGTAAAGAAAAAGGGAAAACCGCCGTTCCAGACGACACTCTTCAGTGGTGAGTAAAGTTCAAAAACCCAAATGGGTGCAGGCAATGCGTGGTGCAATATAAGGAAAGAAAAATGGACAGCCGCACTCCAATGGATGAAAAGACTTAAAAATAGTGCCTGTTTATTCCAGTCAAAAAACTAAAACAGCAAAAACAGCAAACAGTGGGGTAACAAAAGCTGACGCGTTTCACATCGACAACCGATGCTTAGTCATAGCCCAGTTTAGAAATCCTTCTGTAACCATTGCCATCAGTATGTTTTGCAAAAATAAGGTTGCAAAGGTCTGTTTAAGCAGTGTTGCAACACTTCCGAATTGCTGCCCATTCATTGCAATGGGCAGGGGCATTTTGAGAGCCCTGTACACAGGGGTCTTACAGAGAAAAAGTAAAGGCTTAAAAAATTAATAAAAATTAAATAGAATTACAAATCCCCGCCAGCCCCCCCCATCCAAACACACTCCACCTGTTTCAGCACAATGTCTTTTATCACAGTATAGGCAAAATGTAAATGGAAGATGCAGGGTTGTATTAATAGACTTGTTTTGCATTCACATGCTTCCGTTCTTCTTGCAGAGCACATACAGCACCCACACAGTCAGCCCAGCAGGCTCCCGCTGTATCTGCTGGGGAATGTCAATGCAGAGCGTCAGGAAGGGCACAGGTGACACCAATACTTGGTATTGTAGTGTGCGCTGACAGCTGATGAAGCAATGCGTTTCCCATTTGATATATTCCCCATCACTAGGCAGCACATACAGCACAAAACTCCAAACTGGTAATCCTATGCAGTAAAGTTTTAATTTATTTACATTTTCAATATGAACATTCTATCATCGCCCTCTTTTTAAGTCTGCATATCAAAAAAAAAAAAAGCTTAAAAGCATTGGATATCAAAGCAACTACAAAAGAAAATCCTAGTTTTGGTAAAACTGCTATAAAATATAACAGCGTGCAATAGCCATGCTGTAATTTAAAAGTTATGAATAACCCCCAATTCCCCTCCTACACTGCTGGTTATGGCAGTTAAAAGGGAACCTTCAATTTGTATCGCTTTCTACATGACATTTCATGCCAGATTTAACACCACTGTGTCCCTATGTGAAAAGATGGGACATTTCAGATCCAGTCCTGGTGACATTGCTGGGCCCCTGAGTGGGACATTTCTCTCCAGATCCTGTTCTGGTGACACTAAGGGAACTGCTGTGCATTTGCCATACATTTCTCTGGAGGTTCCACCAATGGCTTTATGACAAACCTCCATTTCACCTTTCACAATTCTACTGTAAAGAGTTGACTCACTTAAATATAAATTGAATAGAGAGATGAGCAATCACCTGCTTGGAGCTGATCTGACCCATAGAGACTAGGAAATTAACCCAATGCATGCTGGGTATTACAGTTTATTGGATGCTAATCTTTTCCACTACCATTTTTATAAATCTGTTTGCACACCACAAAACTTCTACAGCAAAGTGCATTTGATCACTGCTCATCTGTCCTGTGATAACATTAGAGAGAGGCATACTGCCTCCTCCTGGTTTCACAAGGTACACTAACAGCCAGGGTTTATACTCCTTTAATCCCTTGAGCCATCGGCTCCTGTGATGGATTAGCATTATGTAAATAGGAATTTAAATCCCATGACACAGTCATACAGGAGCCCCAGGCAAGACTTGAGAATGACGTGCAGCCACAAACCCACAAAGACATTTGTGCAAACCCCAAACTACTAGATTGCGCCTAACAAATTCAAATCAGCAGGGAAAAATAAAAAAATAAAACAATCAACACTGACAGCACCAACAATGCATGTCTGATAGTCGCCTATAGCAACCCATAGATTATATTTTTTTTCTGACTCAATTCCCCCATCCACACATTTAATGGAGCTTCTGATCAGGTCAGGATACAAATCCAAAGGAGATCGGAGATTTGCGACTGTGGAATGCACTACCAACCACCATCCGTCTGGAGTCCGACCACTTGGCCTTCAGGAGAATGATTAAAACTAATTCCTTCTGAAGGTAGAGCCTTCCTTTATCCAAGGAATGGAAACAGCGCCCAGAGGCGATTCAGTTCGCAAGTGTAGCACTCTATAAGTTCTTCACTCACTCACTCAGGTCAGCCTGAAAAAAACTGACAGGCAGATCTATAGGACCACTAGTGTATAAAAAGGGGCCTGAATGACAGTAAAGACAATGTAAGATGAAATTGGTTTAATTAATTAAAGTAAAGCTAAATCCTAACTGTATGACATTCAGTTTGCTAAAAATGTGCATCAAATAGTTGCCCTTTTGTTTTTTTAATGGGGTACCATCATCAATTTTTTTTTTGGTCAATATTTTTGCATTTCATATCTACAAGCACACATTCCAATGTCCGCTCCACATCACTGCATAGGACTGGCTCTTCCTGATGTGACAATGGTGGAGCATACCTACAGTATGCAAAAGTGTGTCAGCAAAGCCACATGCAGTCTCCACCGGGGGAGCCAGTGAGTGGGTCATCCCAAAGCCGAGTCTAAAAAAACTACCTTCATGACAGAATTACCATCGATTATTGAATCTTTTCAACTACTGCAGAATTCAAGAGATTAAAAGAAAACAACTTTTAAAATTACATTACCTTTTTAAACCTTACCAGAGGTTTTCGTTTCTGTGTTAGAGTACTTTAAAGCGGACCTTCACCCTAAAATAACTTGACTTTTAACTTAACACCCCCCCCCCCTCCCACATTTGGATATGGATTTCATTTATTTTTCTTATTTAAAAGATTTTTTGTGCTGCAAAAAAGGGATTTTTAAATACAGCTTACCTGTAAAATCCTTTTCTTGGAGTACATCACGGGACACAGAGCGGCATATTCATTACTATGTGGGTTATATGGAGTACCTTCAGGTGTGGACACTGGCAATCTTCAAACAGGAAGTCCCCTCCCTATATAACCCCCTCCCCTAGAGGGAGTCCCTCAGTTTTGTAGCAAGCAGTATGCCTCCCAAAATGGTCACCCAAAAGAGGGGTGGGAGCTCTGTGTCCCGTGATGTACTCCAAGAAAAGGATTTTACAGGTAAGCTGTATTTAAAAATCCCTTTTTCTTTCTCGTACATCACGGGACACAGAGCGGCATATTCATTACTATGTGGGATGTCCGAAAGCAATGCTTTAATGAGGGGAGGGAGACATCTTCCAAAGAAGGATTCAATTTAGAGATAAACTCAAATCATAATAATAATTCCAACTTAGTCAAGAAAAAACTTTTTTTTTTTTTTTTTTTTTTTTTTTTTTTTATAACCAAGGGTGTTTCTGATCCCGAGGATTTCAAACTGCAGCCTGTAGTACTGCCTGTCCAAAGGCAGAATCCGCATTCCTTCTCACGTCTAGTTGATAAAACCTTGTAAACGTGTGGACTGATGACCACGTTGCCGCCTTGCATATCTGAGCCATAGAGATCTGATGGTGTGCTGCCCAAGAGGCGCCCATGGCCCTGGTAGAATGGGCCTTTACCGACAACGGAGGAGGCAACCTCTTCAACCCGTAGGCTTGAATGATTAATTGTCTAATCCATCTTGAGATGGTGGATTTTGCAGCTGCCTGCCCCTTCTTGGGGCCATCTGGTAGAACGAATAACACATCTGTTTTCCGGATCTTTTCTGTAGCTTTAAGATAGGCCTTCATGGCCCGGACAATATCCAAGGTATGCAGCAACCCCTCCTTTCTAGACGTAGGTTTTGGAAAGAAGGATGGAAGTACCAAATCCTGGTTTAAGTGAAATTTGGATATAACCTTTGGTAGAAAGGAAGGATGGGGCCGGAGAACTGCCCTGTCCTTATGCAGAACAAGATATGGTTCCTTACATGATAAGGCTGCTAATTCTGACACTCTCCTGGCCGAAACTATGGCGACCAAGAAAACCAATTTTCTTGTCAGTAAGAGTAAAGGAATCTCAGCCAAAGGCTCAAAAGGCTGTTTCTGTAGAGTGGACAGGACAAGATTTAGGTCCCAAGGACAAACTGGTGCCTTGACAGGAGGATTAATACGCAAGACCCCCTGTAAGAAGGTCTTTACCAGCGAGTGGGTGGCCAGCGGCCTCTGAAACCACACTGACAGAGCCGAGATCTGTCCTTTGATTGTGCTTAGTGCCAGGCCTTTATCCACTCCTAGCTGGAGAAAACTTAACACCCTATCAATAGTATATTTGCGGCAATTCCATCTTTTGGATTCACACCAGCCTATATAGTTCCTCCACACCCTGTAATAAATTACCCTGGAGACCGGCTTTCTAGCCTTAATCAGGGTAGGGATTACCTGCCTAGACAGACCCCTACCCCTGAGAATCAGGGATTCAGCCTCCAGGCCGTCAAATTTAGACGCTGTAATGTAGGGTGGAGGATCGGACCTTGTGAGAGTAGGTCTGGTTGTAGCGGAAGAGTCCAAGGGTCTCCCACTGCCATATTCAGGACTAGCGAGTACCAAGCCCTCCGGGGCCAAGCTGGAGCTATTAGAATGACTGGCTTGTGCTCCACTCTGATCTTGCGCAACAGGCGGGGGAGTAACTGTAGTGGAGGAAATGCATATAGAAGTTTGAATTGATGCCAAGGGCAAACCAACGCATCGGTTCCGCAGGCCATAGGATCCCTCGCTCGCGACACGAACCTGTCTAGTTTCTTGTTGAACCTGGATGCCATTATATCTACGTCTGGCGTTCCCCACCTCTGGCAGATTGTCTGAAAGACCTGGGGATGCAGAGACCACTCCCCTGGCAACAGACTCTGGCGACTTAAGAAGTCTGCCTGCAGGTTGTCCACTCCGGGAATGAATATCGCTGAAATGCAGGGTACATGAACCTCTGCCCATTGAAAAATCAAGTTCACTTCCCTTTGAGCGGCCTGGCTCCTGGTTCCCCCTTGGTGGTTTATGTATGCCACCGCCGTGGCATTGTCTGACTGGATTCTCACCGGGAACCCCTTTAATCTGGAGGTCCATGCCAACAGGGCTAGGCGAGCAGCTCTGATTTCCAAGATATTGATGGGGAGCTGCCTCTCTGCTTTCACCCAAGTTCCCTGGCGGGAGAACCCCTCGAAGACCGCCCCCCAGCCTGCCAGGCTGGCGTCTGTGGTAACTACCTTCCAGACAACAGGGCTGAAGGATCTTCCCTTTAGAAGGTTCTGAGGGTTCAACCACCAGGCCAGGCTTTGTCGGACCCTTGATGATAGCGTCAAAGGGGACTCTAAGGCATGTGCCCTCTTGCCCCAGGCTGCTAGAATGGCTGCCTGTAGGACGCGAGTGTGGATCTGAGCGTATGGTACTGCCTCGAATGTGGCCACTAGCTTGCCTAGTAATCGCATACACAGGCGAATAGTTGGTCTTTTCTTGTTTATAACCAACTGAACCAACCCCTTGATCGCCCTGATCTTTACAAGGGGCAGGAACACCTTTTGACGTTCCGTGTCTAACCTCATGCCGAGGTATTCCAACTGCTTTGTAGGCTGGAATGCTGACTTTCCCTGGTTTAGGACCCAGCCGAATTCTTCGAGGTACCGAACCGTGAGGTTTACTGCCTTCTGCAGACCCGTCCGTGAATGATCTATAATTAAAAGGTCGTCCAAGTATGCTAGGACTGTGACTCCTTGGATTCTTAAATTGGCCAGAACTGGGGCTAGGATCTTCGTGAATACCCGGGGGGCCGTGGCCAGCCCGAAAGGGAGCGCCCTGAATTGGAAGTGTCGCTGCCCGACCGCGAAGCGTAAAAACCTTTGATGCGACTGAAAGATTGGTACATGAAGGTAAGCATCTTTTATGTCTATGGAGGCCAGAAAATCGTCCTTCTGAAGCGCGGCGGCTGCTGACCGGATGGATTCCATCCGGAAGGACCGCACCCTTAGATAACCGTTTAACCTCTTTAGGTCCAAAATTGGCCTGACATCGCCGTTGGGCTTTGGTATGACAAAGAGATTGGAATAGAAACCTAGGCCTTGCTCTTGGGCTGGCACTTCTATAATTACGTCCTGGCAAAGCAGGTGATCCAAAGCTGCCAGCATTGAGGCCTTCCTTGCTGGATCCCTTGGTAGCCTTGATTCTTGAAAATGAGGCGGAGGATACCTTAGAAACTCCAGTCTGTAACCTGTGGTTACAGATGCCCGGACCCACTTGTCGGGGATCTTGGCTTCCCAAACTTCTGAGAAGAGACGAAGCCTTCCCCCCACCCGTGAGAGTGGGGGCGCCCCTTCATAAGGCAGACTTAGGGGCTGTCTTTGACGGTTTGCGATACCACGGCTTCTTACCCCCAGGGGTTTGTCCCTGCGATCTACTGTTACCGTTGGATCGCGCAGGCGGCCGTCGATACTGCCTGGAATTAGAGGGCCCCGAGACAGGAAAAAGCTGCCTTCTAAATGTAGGAGCCCGGAATGTCTTTTTGACCGGTAAAAGGGTACTCTTGCCATTTGAAATAGTCTGAATATATTTATCCAGATCCTCTCCGAAGAGTCGTCCTCCATGGAAGGGAAATCCTGCCAGAAGCTTTTTGCATGGGGGTTCTGCCGCCCAGTTCTTCAACCATAAGAGCCTTCTCATGTGTACCAAACATAGTGATAAACGAGAAGCCTGCTGGATGGAATCTTTTATAGCATCTACCGCAAAACACAGAGCTCTGGGAATGTCAGCAAACTCTTCTGCTTGTTGGGTAGGCATGTCTTTTAACATCTCTTTTGTCTGGTCTTTTAATGCCTGACAAACTCCAATTGCAGCTACCGCTGGCTGCACCACTGCTCCTGCCGTAGCAAAGGATGCTTTTAAAAGTGTTTCTAATCTTTTATCAACCGGATCTTTAAACATATGTATGTTTTCCACCGGGCAAGTTAGTGATTTATTCACACATGAGATGGCTGCATCCACTACTGGGAGCCTCCATCTCTTGGAGAATTTTTCCTCCATGGGATAAATGACCGCAAATCTTTTCGGTGGCAGAAAAACCCTGTCCGGCCGTACCCAACCCCGAAAGATCAATTCCTCCAAGAGAGGATGGACCGGAAACACTGCGTTGCTTAACGGGGCTCTCAAAGAGCCCAGAGAGGATACCGGAGGAACCTGAGGTTCTGGCAATGGCAAACTAAATGCCGATCGGACCATGTCCGTCAAAGACTGTACCCACAGTCTCTCTGTCTGGGAGTCTGAAAATGGTTCCTCAGAGGTAGACCCCTCCATCCCTGAACCCTCTTGGTTCAGGTCCAGTTGATCCTCCTGTGATTCTAATTCCTCCGGAGAGAGAATCTCAGCATCTGAGGATACACCCCCTGGTGATGGGGATCTAACCCGTTTCTTACCAGGAATAGCTCTAGCGATCAATGCTGCTATTCTCTCTTCTAGCCCCCCTAGGGATACGGCTAGCATCTCCTCTGTGATAAACACAGGGCTGGGCTGATCTGGGCCAGCCTCCGCACCAGATCCCCCTAATGGCTCATCCAAGGCGCTTCTTAAATTAATAAGCTGCGGGGAAAGAATCGGCATATCAGAATCAGAAAGGGAACCCTTTTGTTTTTTGGTCTTTTTTGTACCCTTTGACCCCGAACCCTTGGAAGCCATAATACAAAATCGAGGGACTCCGCCCACACAACAGACTGTAGTGGCCAGGAGTACAATTCCAGAGTTTAGGGGAGAGTAGATCACTAGTGTCCCCACAAACTGATGGGCCCGTATGTTGGTCTTTTTTCTTTTTTTTTTTTTTTTTTAAATAATTATATATTATATATTTTCTTTGACCATATACAATGACCCTAATTTAAGTTTGCCAGCCTCCAACCTGCTGTCAAATAAGGGGGATTTTTTGGCTTAACAATAAAGACATTGGGACAAAGTCCATATGTACTACCCCTCTTCCGCCACCGGGAGTCACTGTTCTGCCGCCCTGCGTCCTCTCCTTGAAAAAATCAGCCACAGACTGAGCCCTGACAAGGCCTGCTGTCTATAACAGCAGAAGGGCGCGCCCCTGTATGACGCCGCAGGCCCGCCCCCCCCCGCCCTCCTGTCTGGATGGCGCGAAACCGTCAATAAGACGCGCGCGTGCACGCGCGCGCGCGCGCGTACCCGGAAACAGGAAGAACATGGAGGAGCCGCGCTGCTGGAGATCCATGGCGCAGAAACGGCGGCAGATTCAAAACTCCCGGCCAGGTAGGACTCTCTCAAGGCCCCTAAGGATCCTTTACTAGCCTCTAGGAAGAAACAGCAGGTTAGCTAGCAACACCTTTAGACAGGGGGGCCTAGTGATGGGGGGAGAAAGGGTGTCATCCTGTCTCTTAGACATAGTGATCACGGTTGCCCATGCAGAGCATACTCAGGCTATCCCCCCTTTTAGGTTACCCCGGGGAGCCTGCTGTCGAACCAAGTCCCGCAGGCTCCCCCTTACCTGCTCCATGCTGCAGGATGTTTGACCAGCAAACTGATCCAGTCTTCTCCCATCTCCGTGGGTAGCGTAGTAGACCTTCAGGCCCTGGGGTCCTATGAAGGTACCCACTGTCCTGGACCTATATAGCACCCTGGCAAAACAGGAACCTTATGGTTTTTTGCAAACTCCAAGTCCTGGGCCCAGGGTCCAGCCCTCCAAAGAGGAGCATTATAGGCAAAACCCCACGGTTTGGGGCCCGGGTACTGTCCACTTTGGCACTGAGGCTCCTTGGACAGATCCGGTTAGCCCGCCCTTAATCCCAAAGGATGTGGAGCAAAGCTATTCCGTGACCAACACCTAAGACACTGGCGAAAAAACTGAGGGACTCCCTCTAGGGGAGGGGGTTATATAGGGAGGGGACTTCCTGTTTGAAGATTGCCAGTGTCCACACCTGAAGGTACTCCATATAACCCACATAGTAATGAATATGCCGCTCTGTGTCCCGTGATGTACGAGAAAGAAATAGCAGTTTCCTATTTTTAGTCTAGGAGAGTATGACATTTGCGCTTTCCAATTGAAAGACTACACTTAGGTGACCCCGTTCACACCGGTGCCATTTGCCATGTGATTTGACAGTTTAAAATCGAATGACAAGTCGCACCCTATTTGTGCCTATGGAACTGTTCAAATCGGTGGGACTCCGACTTGCAATGAATTGAAAAGGGTTCCTGCACTATTTTTGGCAATTTCATGAGTGACTTGCATAGACGTCGCACATGTAATCTTAATGACCATCGGTTCTGAAAGCCACATTCAGTGTGAATGGGGTGTAAAGGCATCTTTTTTTTTAAACCTTTATCTGTATGTTTTCCTTTTGAGGAGTAAAAAGTGATTTACTCCTGAAATACTGGATGTACTTCCCATCCGCGCTAATAGATCACTCATTGAGATGGTCGATTTATTCTGATAAGCCAGTGATAAGCAATTAGCGGACCTCCAGCTGTTGCAAAACTACAAGTCCCATCATGCCTCTACCTCTGGGTTCATGCTTGTGGATAACCGAGTCTTGCTTTGCCTCATGGGAATTATAGTTCTGCAACAGCTGGAGGTCCGCTAATTGCATATCCCTGTCAGATAAGCGGACTGATGTAAAGTGTGTGGATATCGCCTGCAACACTGCATGGATGTTTCTTGCATTAATCCCTGCCTGCTTTTCCATCCTTCACGTTCATGCAAGATTACTGATGGCAACAATTATAAATGGATGTTTATTCTTCAGTGTGTGGACTAATAGCATTCATGAACTAGATCTTTTTGAAAATATGTTGCTAGTGGGTCACTGATTATATCAATTGTATTTGTGCACATGTATATATACACCTGTATACTGTATGTGTTGAACTATAGGATTATGATGGTTGAGATTTAAATTTTGACATATTTGTATTAAGGGCTGCACTGTATGATTTATAGGTTTAATAATCAAATATGAGGATTTTGTGTGAGAAGCTATATATACATTTTTTTATTTAAGTGCAAATTTACGATTTTAATGCGGCAGTAAACCTGTAGAAAAAAATAAAATGACCAAGCCTCCCACAGGTTAATAGCATAACAAGCAAGGTTCTCGGATTCCTGTTCTAACAAAAATTGTATTGTAACGGTAATGTCTGCCTTCATTTTGTAAGAGTCGGTTCACACTGGGGCGACTTGGGATCCGACTTGAAGTCGTCTCAAGTCGCGCTGTCCGGAAAAGCAATGTAAGTGAATGGGAGCGGTGTTAATACACACTACTCATGTCGCTCCGACTTTAGAAGAGGTTCCTGTACTACTTCAATCAGACTTCTAGGCGATTTGTACCCATTGATTTCAATGGAAGTCGCTTCCAAGTCTGATCACTGTTTTAATTGAAGCTACTTCCCAGCAAGATAACATACATTTCTCAGGCAAACCCCTCCCTCCCCCTCCCTCTCCCAGAGCTGATTGTTGTTTTATTGGCCACTGGAATGTCTCCTGACCTGAAAAGGACTTCAAGTCGTGTTGTGAATCGCCCCAGATCGCCCTGTGGTTCATGCTCAAGTTGTGTTGAAGTTGCTTCTGAAAGTCGTGCTGGAAGTCGTGTCGCCCCAGTGTGAACCGACTCTCAAGCACTACGCAAACTGTTGGTATTATATAAATTCTGTATAATAATAAATAACAATAATAAATGTGCTAGCATGCGCCACATACTAGGGCATTATACCAGACATCTTTCAAGCGGCGCCCTCCAGAGGTGCCCTGTCACTGCTGCAGGCACATTCATTTTTGCCTGGCTTTCCTTTCAGGTTTGTGCTCTCTGACCATTTTGAATGGCTAGGCTGCAATGACATCACTCCCCTGAATGTGTACTGGAGTCATGATTGGGGCACACTCAGTGTGCCCTAAATGCAGAGTGCACTTGCTGCGATGTAATCCTAAATGGTGCATATTTACTACAGGTAAGCTTTAGTATAAGCTTACTTGTCGGAGCAGGTCAGACATCTTAGTTTACCAACACTTTGTACTAGGGTTGTCCAGATACCACTTTTTTAGGACCGAGTACAAGTACCGATACTTTTTTTCATGTACTCGCCGATACCGAATACCGATACTTTTTTTAAATGTGTCCCCAAATGCAGCCATGTCCTGTCCCTCACATATGCAGCCATGTCCTGTCCCTCACATACGCAGCCATGTCCTGTCCCTCACATACGCAGCCATGTCATGACCCTCACATACGCAGCCATGTCATGACCCTCACATACGCAGCCATGTCATGTCCCTCACATACGCAGCCATGTCATGACCCTCACATACGCAGCCATGTCATGACCCTCACATATGCAGCCATGTCATGACCCTCACATATGCAGCCATGTCATGACCCTCACATATGCACATGTCATGACCCTCACATATGCACATGTCATGACCCTCACAGTACATGTCCCTCACATATGCAGCCATGTCAAGCCATGTACAAGTACTCCCGCAAATACTCGGTATCGATCCCGATACTGGTATCGGGACAACCCTACTTTGTACCCAATGATATTAACAACTGTGTTGTTGCATTTAAACCCCACCTCTTGACTGGTGTCCTTCCACTCAATGTATACAGGTTATATAGGCAGGGCTTTAATATAAAAGCTTACTTTCCTTACGCCCTTCCTAATGTTTCTGGTAGCGGCAACCGGATGCCCCAGAGATGCTTTACTTCTCTGGTTATGTTTCTACCCCCCTTATCAATGTTACAGCTCACACTGCAGGAACATGCATTGTATGTGATGATGTTGGGGGCCCAGCTACATTTGAGGAAGTGCCTGCCACGGAGCTGTGAGTTGGGTGTGGGAGATACAGATCACATTTTTCTTAGCCAGAGGAAAATTTACCTTAAAATTCATGCCCCCAATTTGGGGAAAATTAAATCCTCCAACAACCACTCATTTAACACTTTTTGTTCTTGTATAGGTCAGGTATCAACCCTACTACATTTTTCCTTACAGTATTGTTTTAGCCTTGACTGCCAGTTGTGCACAACATATATTTATACATACATGCAAGCCCTATGCACACTTACCCTCTCCTTCCCAGAAATCTCTAGTTGAATCTCTTTCTCCCGCAGTTTCTTCCAGTTGGTATAATATTTGGTCATTGGTGTCCCCTCTTCTTTAGTTTGTTTTTCCCATTTGACCTGTGAGACAAAAAAAAAAAAGACCTGCTATTGCAACCTTTTTGACAAACTTTCAGGATCCCTTACCAATAACTACCAGATCTATAGCTCATGGTAAGTAATGTTGAGGCATAGATTGCAGATATAAAAATGAATAAAAATAAAATAAGGAATGTGACATTCATTGCATATTTTAAGCACAGTGCTGGTCTAGGTGACAATTTTATATTCAATAATAATAAAAATAATGTAATGAAATCGATAATAAAATTAACAACTGCAAGGGGAAAAAAAAAAACGCTAACAATTAAAATTGTAGTCTTCAGTACAATGTTTCCCCTTACACAGAGGTCACTGAAGTGCACCCTTCAAGTGTCAGTGAAGAAAGGCCCCTTAAGCTGACCATACACTGATCAAGATTCAACCAGTGTGAACTGCCCCTTATCAACAGAAGTCTATCATTTATGCCCCATTCACACTTGTGCAGCTTGTCATGCAACTCTGGATCCCAAAGTCGTATAAGTCACACCCCATGCTTTTCAATGATAATCGTTCATATCTGTGCGATTTCAAAGTTCCTGGGCTACTTTGGTCTGACTTGCATGCAAATTGAGGTCCATAGACCTTAATGTAAACCCTCAAAAGTCACATGAAAGTCGCACCTTCATGATACAGATGTGATTTGGGTGCGACTGGAGCAGGCAGATGGTGGGAGCCTTTGTCAGGGGAGGAGATTTTATTACCCCCCCCCCCCTTCCTGCCCTGCCAGGCTGCATGTTCAGATAAGGGTGTGGAATGGATTGGGGGGGGGGGGGGGGAGGAGACACCACGCCCTTTTTCTTTTTACATTTTGGAGTGGTGTTCGGCTTAAAATCTATACCAGACTAGACTATACGAGGCAATTATTTTATTTACATTTAGCTGTCAATGGGAAAACCCACTGACAGCCGATTTGTCATTGGTTAAGGACGTGGCAGCTGGCTTCCTGGCCCACTTCTTAACAATCAGTATAGAATTCTAATCAGTCTATCAATTCTCTACCAATTTAAATTCAAATTGATCTGAAAATTTTTAATTCATTAGAAAATAAAGACTAAACAAATTTTTCCATTCAACAACTTCTTTGTGGAGCAAAAAAAAAATTACATTGGTCAAAGTTAAAGCTGTAACAAAGTTACACTCATCCAAAGCCGCATAAAGTTGCAGAATAAAGTTGAAGTGGAAATCGCACAAATGTGAATGGAGGCTTAGGCCCCATGCATACGAGACGCTGGTAAGCTCGAGTTCAGAGGCATTTGGACATTTTTCTCAACTGCCCCTGAACACATTAAGGGCTCATTTCCACTGGCGTTTTTACAGCCACTTTTTTTTAGCCTTTTTTACAGCTTAAAAACGCCTGTCCATGTTTATTTTGTCCAAGCTCAAAAACGCTGCAGTAGGGTTTTTGCGCGTTTGAGAGTTTTTTAATGTCTGGCGTTTTTACAGCTCTATTGCTGGAGCTTCAGAACGCACAGGTCTCACGTTTTTTTTGCAGCTTAAAAAGTCTCAGCCATCTACAGCTGAAAAACGTCATGGTGGGCATGAGGCCATAGACTAACATGGAGAGCCGTTTTTAAACTGCAAAAAACGCTCAAAAAAGTGGCTGTAAAAACGCCAGTGTAAATGAGCCGTCAATGTTATCCTATGTGTCCATGCACACAATCTTGTTTATTGCCGTTTTTTAGGCAGTCGGGTATACCCTTGTTTTTCCAGAAGCAAACAAATGGGTTCAGACGCAAAAGTTTTTGCGTTTCAGATGCAAAACGTGGCTAAACGCAGCAAAACGTGGTACCGGCGTTTTGCCGCAATTTCGTTTATAGGCGTTTTTAAAGGTGACCTATTTTTTTACATTAGAAATCTCAAAAATGATGGCAAATGATGAAAAACCATTAAAAAAACAAACAACTGTAATTGCTTGCATTGCGGACAATTCACAACGTGTGGCAGGTGACGTGGCCAGTGGACAATCCACAAATTGTGGCAGGTGACATGGCCAGGTGATGTGGCAAGTGGACAATCCACAACACGTGGCCAGGTGACGTGGCAAGTGGACAATCCACAACTTGTGGCAGGTGAAGTGGCAAGTGGACAATCCACAACTTGTGGCAGGTGAAGTGGCCAGTTGAAGTGACAGGTGAAGTGGCCAGTGGACAATCCACAACTTGTGGCAGGTGACGTGGCCAGGTGATGTGGCCCGGTGACGTGGCAAGTGGACAATCCACAACTTGTGGCAGATGACGTGGCCAGGTGATGTGGCCCGGTGACGTGGCAAGTGGACAATCCACAACTTGTGGCAGATGACATGGCCAGTTGATGTGGCAGGTGACATGGCAAGTGGAAAATCCACAACTTGTGGCAGGTGACGTGGCTAGGTGACATGTCAGCTGACATGGCCAGCTGACATGGCCAGGTGACATGGCCAGTGGACAATCCACAACTTGCAGCAGGTGACTTGGCAGCTGATGTGGCCAGGTGACGTGGCCAGGTGACGTGGCAAGTGGACAATCCAAAACTTGTGGCAGGTGACGTGGCCAGGTCATGTGGCAAGGACAATCCACAACTTGTGGCAGGTGACGTGACCAGGTGACGTGGCCAGTGGACAATCCACAACTTGTGGCAGGTGACATGGCAAGTGGACAATCCGCAGCTTGTGGCAGGTGATGTGGCAAGTTACACGCTAAATACAAGTATACTGCTGCTCTTTCAGCTGCTACTCACTCTGGTCTCACAAAACGGCTGAAATGGTTAAATAGGATTTTTATGACAGCTTACCTGTAAAATCCTTTTCTTGGAGTACATCACGGGAAACAGAGCGGCAATCCTTTACTATGTGGGTTATAGAGTCTACCTTCAGGTGTGGACACTGGTGTAATTAACTACACAGGAAGTTCCCTCCCTATATAACCCCTCCCATACTGGGAGCTCCTCAGTTTTTGTAGCAAAGCAATAAGTGTCCCAATATCCCCAAACAAGAGGGGCGGGAGCTCTGTGTCCCGTGATGTACTCCAAGAAAAGGATTTTACAGGTAAGCCGTCATAAAAATCCTATTTTCTTTAGCGTACATCACGGGACACAGAGCGGCAATCCATTACTATGTGGGATGTCCGAAAGCAATGCTTACTGAGGGGAGGGAGACACAAACAACGCAGGCCGCCATCAGATGTGAGGATCTATAATGCTGCCAGATGCATACTGCGCCAAAAAGCTGCATCCTCCTATGTACATCTGACAAGAATCAGTGAACCTAAGCACAGACGCCAAGTTGTGGCCCTGAAAATCGGTGTCATAAAGGCTCGGTAAAGCATCGCGCATAAAGCGCTTACTATCCTGGTACGGAGCACCCCCCCCCCCCCAAGAAACAGGGGGAGTCCCACTCTCCGAACCACAAGCCTGAATAATACCCTGATGAATCAATCTTGAAAACAGTTGATTTTAGACGCTGCCTGCCCCTTCCTGGGGCCTCCTGGTAGCGCAATAACATCAGCTTTCCGTATCCGAGCAGCCGCTTCAGATAGGCCTTGACCCTTCTACTCCAAAGGAGAGAGTGTAACCATTTTAATAGCTGAACTGAACACTGCCTGCCCACATCTAGGGTCTTCTGGCAGCACCATAAAAACTTCAGATTTCTATATCTGAACCTTCAGATAGATATTTAACTGCTCTCATCTCTACTGAGAGAAAGCAATAACCTTTCCTTCCGAAAACAAGGTTTTGAAAAAGGGGGAGGTAAGAATATCTAGATTCAAATGAACACTAGATCCTTCTAGTAAATAAGGCTGGGTGAGGATTAACATCACCCTACTAGTAAGAATAAGTATGGTTTTATACCAAGAGGTTGCCAATACTGAAACTCTCTTGGAGGCTACCACAACCAAGAACACCAATTCCCTTGTTAAAGGCTGAAGGGAAATATGGTGCATCGGCCCACAGAGCTGACCCTGTAAGCCGACAAAACTAGAGCCAATCCTCCAAGCACAAGGGCGACTAAACTGGTGGACTTATGCGCGTCACCCCTTGTATAATGGCTCGGAACAAAGAGTGTGAAGCAAGCGACCTTTGGAGGCAAGGCCGAGATCGGATCCTTGATGTAACTTAAGGCTGGCTCCGTCTCCTTTCCAAATGCAGGAAGGCAGGAATTTTATCTTTGACAAACTTCCAAGGATGCCACCATCTGTTTCATACCAGGAACATGGGCTCTCCCGATCCTGGGATATCTGGTCCTGGAGGCCAGCCTTCCTGTATGAATCAAGGAAGTGCCGTTGATTCTAAAAACCCTGATCCTGAAGAATGTGGGCTAAAATAGCCAGACCATTAATTCACCTGTTGCACGACAGGATGTAATACCCCCTTCGAAGTAGGCCTGGACAAGATGTAAGGGACCGTGGGTCCTCTACTACCACCCCTACTGTCCCTGCACAGAAAAGGTCGTCAGGGCTATGCCGGAGTAATCAGGCCAGCTTCCGCCATCCTCTAATGTTGCATGGAAGCCACAAACGCCGCGGCACTGGGGGGAGAGACATAACCAGTGACCACTAGTCCCACCAGATTACTAACACATCTGCCCCGCATGCGGGTGGATCCCTTGTCCTTGACCTCAAGCTGTTCAATTTCTTGTTGAGCCTGGACGCCAATACATCTTATGTACAGGGTACTATTTCTGTGGCCCATGGTCAGGAAAACAGTCGGGGTGTAGAGGTCCTTCTCCTGGAGACACTTGTTGACGGCTACAGCGAATCGCCTGCCAATTCTGCATTTCATGAAATGACGAATGTCAATAGGCAAGGCACAAGCTCCTCCTTGGTAAATGAAGTAAATCACTTAATATGGTATAGTCTGATTGAACTCTGACCGAACCAACCAGCCCCTGAACGTTCAGGCCCCTAAGCCAGATGCTCCATCGGTAGCTCTAGCTGACAGATAAGGCTCCCTTGGAGCTCGACTACTTCCCCTGGGCCAAGGTCTCTTCCTGACCTGGCAAACCCTTTAGTTAAGAACCACCAAGAGGAATTCCAGCCTATCTCTGGGACCGGTTCTTTGGATAATGCTAGGTTAAGATCCACTCCTTCTAGGCCAACACAATACTGTTTATAACAGTCCTGAATAAAAGTATAGGGAACCGTCTTGAATGAGGCAGCATCTTCCCTAGTGCCTTAAGCAGAAGGCCAAAAGTAAGGAACTGTTCCTTGCCGTAACCACCTAGACCAGCTTTCTTATAGCGATGGTCTTGTCTTAGGCCAAAAGTACTCTCCTGGTGCAAAACATACCCAGCTTCTTGTCAATGAAGAATGTATCTTTAGACTGGAATCCTAACCCAGGAGATCCAGATACCTGACCATGCTGGACACCCTTAGGTCCAGCCATGCTGCTGACTGATCCATCAGCAGGAGTCTGCTTCCGTATGCCATTACTGCTATACCATGGGCCTACAGACCTGCTAGAGGCGGGCCCTAGCACCCTGACAACCCAGACACGGAGGCTAACCCAAAAGGGCAAGACCACCAACTGGAGATAGTGCTGTTCCCCTGCACAACGCAGACAACCTCTGCAGTCCCAAGTAAATAAACACATATGCAACTGGCTCCCCATATGTGTATGTGGCCAGTGTTAAAGCCATATGCCTCAATGGAGGCGTGTGTACATGGCAGTGTGTGTTCATGGAAGCATGAAATCATATAAATATGTCTCCCGCCAAACATGCATATAGCATGTGTGCTCTGGAACGAGCATCCTTGCAAGCAAGCAAGCATGTGCTATAAACGTGTTATGCAACAATGTGCAACATGAACCCATGCAGACACGTATCTCTATGCAAACACAAGGCATCCTGTATTGCTTAATTAAGCCACCATGTGCAACTTTAAAGTAACCATGCATGCGATTCAGCATCTTCCACGCGATCAACATCTTATGCATTTTAAGCACTACTGTGCGGACAAGAACCCTTGTGTGACCAAGCACCCCTGTGCGTTCCAACATCTTTATGCACCCAAGCATCTTAATGCGACTTTAGGCATTTCTGTGAAACAAGCCTCTCTATGTGATCAAGTATCCCTGGGTAATCCAGGACTCTGTTGATCCAACAACCATGTTTGATCCAGCTTCTTTTTGCATTCAAGCATCTTTAAGCGATCCCTTTAGGCCTTGAGTAATCCAGGACTTGGGTGATCGGGTAATCCTGTGTGATTCAGCATTTTTATGCCTTCAGGCCTCTTTATGCGATTCTAGGCATTTCTGTGGGAACAAGCCTCTTTGCGTGACCAAATATCCTTGGGGAATCAAGGACTTGGGTGATCATGTAATCCTGTGTGATTCAGCATGTTTATACCTTCAGGCCTCTTTATGCGATTCTAGGCATTTCTGTGGGAACAAGCCTCTTTGCGTGACCAAATATCATTGGGGAATCAAGGACTTGGGTGATCATGTAATCCTGTGTGATTCAACCTTTTTATGCATACAAGCATCCTTTATGCGATTCAGCATTTTTATGCATACAAGCATCTTTATGCGACTTTAGGTACTTTTGTGGAAACAAGCCTATTTGTGTGACCAAACATCCTTGGGTAATCCAGGATGCTGATGATCAGGTAACCATGTGTGATCCAGCATCTTTTTTGCACCCAAGCAACTTTATGCGATTTTAGGCCTTTCTGTAGAAACAAACCTCTTCTGTGTAACCAAACATCCTTGGGGGAAACAAGGACTTGGGTGATCAGGTAATCATGTGTGATTCAGCATTTTTATGCATACAAGCATCTTTATGCGACTTTAGGTACCTTTGTGGAAACAAGCCTATTTGTGTGACCAAACATCCTTGGGTAATCCAGGACGCTGATGATCAGTTAACCATGTGTGATCCAGCATCTTTTTTGCATCCAAGCAACTTTATGCGATTTTAGGCCTTTCTGTGGAAACAAACCTCTTCTGTGTAACCAAACATCCTTGGGGGAAACAAGGACTTGGGTGATCAGGTAATCATGTGTGATTCAGCATTTTTATGCCTACAAACGTCTTTATGCGATTCAGCATTACAAGCATCTTTTATGCGACCTCTTTTGTGGAAACATGCAGCACCATATAGACAGAAACATGTATGTTTATGCGATCCACAATAGAATCTGCTCTGTTACTTGTTTTTATCCCACATGCATTCCAAACTCATGTATGTTATGCAACATGCGGACTGGTAAAGAAGAAATTATCCTCTGCAGATGTGTGTTTCCTCAATTAAGAGACATTAGCAATGTGTGCCCGCAACTGTGCATCCCTCCGATGCATTTGGTTAGCCTGAAGCCGACACCAGGCTGAGGATTATATGGAGGTCTTACTAGCCACCTATAGGAAAACCTCTCTTTACACTCCAAGGAGAAGATAGAGGTGTAATCAGAACCTGTAGGGCTTTTGATAGCTTCTCCTTGTTAGGCTGCAGCTCCTGTCTCCTGTCCTCTGACAGTGAAACTTTTATCCCCAAGCTTTCTAATCCTTTTGTTTCAGGATTAAAGCAGGAAAAGGGGAACACCCCCCCTCTTTTTTTTTTTCTTGCAAAACACAAAACACATGCAGAGTGATTGCAATGTTGGGGGAAGGCTGCATTGCCTGACAGGTCTGATGGCTCAATCTATGAGCTGTTTAAGTTTTTTCAGAGGAGAATAAGGGTCCACCAGGTTCAGGTGGCGATCCCTCTTTATATTCCTACCCCTGACCTTATTCAATGGGGAGACCAAGTCCTAAGCTAAAGCAGAGGCACTTAACCCAGGTGCATCAAATAGCTGAATTTAGTCAGACACAATGCCTGCTAATCTGCACAGCTAGATGCGAGTAGGCGTCTTAGATGAATCTGTATCCAACTCACACAAGGTGCTTACGTTTGTGTCCCCCTAGCTTTACAGAGCTCTGACGTCCAGGCCCTTTGAAGAGCCTTCTCTGCGACTGCACTGAGCCGGTGAGCACGTGCAACATGGTAGAGCCTGAAGCGGAGGAAGTGGGACACAATAGATCAGCTAACACTTAAGCTTCCGTTTTCTGGAAAGCATGGTAAGCAAAAACATCAGGCATGTCTTCTACTGCCCATAGTAGTGGAAACACAGATAAGACTTGCAACTACTCACGGAAGACAATCCTTTGTATAGGATTAAGGGCATATTTTTTATTTTATTTTTTTATTTATGTACCGGCCCCTTCAAGGGGAGATATATAGGTACTGCAGCCATCCTGTCTAACAGATATGGTGGGCCAGGCTGCATGCCGGCTAGGGGAGGTATATGGGTGCCCTGAGCCATCATGTCTCAGAAGACATAGTGGTTTACATTGCCCATGCATAGAAGCATAATATAGGCGAGACCCAAGTCCCCCACGGAGGACCTACTGTCGAACCAAGTCCCGTAGGCCCTCCTCTTACCTTCTCCACGCTGCAGGGTATTGCCAAGCAAGAGGCCCAATCTTCCCCATTCACCGTGGGTATTGTCCTAGACCTTCAGGGACCGGGGTCCATGGCAGGAACACCAACTCCCCTGGACCTATATAGCATCCTGGCAGCAGAAAAAACATTTGGTCCTTAGAAGGCACAAAGTTCTGGAACCCAGGATCCAGCCCTCCGCAGAGAGGCATTATAGGCTAAACCTCGTTCTTCGTACCGAGGCCCGGGTACCGTCCACTTTGGCTATGAAGCACCTTGGACGGATCCGGATTTATGGAGGTTTTTTACATCCAGCATGGATCCCTCCAGTGGAGCTCCTAAGAGCACATGTTCACTCGTGACCAACACCTTAGACACTGATGAAAAAACTGAGGAGCTCCCAGTATGGGAGGGGTTATATAGGGAGGGAACTTCCTGTGTAGTTAATTACACCAGTGTCCACACCTGAAGGTAGACTCTATAACCCACATAGTAATGGATTGCCGCTCTGTGTCCCGTGATGTACGATACAGAAAATATTGTTTTTTGAGCTTAGGGACGTGGCAGGTGATGTGGCCAGTGGACAATCCACAACATGTGGGCAGGTGACGTGCCAGGTGATGTGGCAGGTGACGTGGCCAGGTGACATGGCAAGTGAACAATCCGCAACTTGTGGCAGGTGACGTGGCAAGTGGACAATCCACAACTTGTGTCAGGGGACGTGGCCAGTTGACGTGGCCAGTGGACAATCCACAACTTGTGGCAGGTTTCATGGCAGATGACGTGGCAAGTGGACAATCCACAACTTGTGGCAGATGACGTGGCAAGTGGACAATTCACAACTTGTGGCAGGTGACGTGGCAAGTGGACAATCCGCAGCTTGTGGCAGGTAATGTGGCAAGTGGACAATCCGCAGCTTGTGGCAGGTGATGTGGCAAGTGGACAATCCGCAGCTTGTGGCAGGTGATGTGGCAAGTGACATGCTAAATACAAGTATACTGCTGCTCTTTCAGCTGCTACTCACTCTGGTCTCACAAAGCGGCTGAAATGGTTAAATAATATTGTTTTTTGAGCTTAGGGACAAGGCAGGCGACGTGGCCAGTGGACAATCCACAACTTGTGGACAATCCACAACTTGTGGCCAGGTGACGTGGCCAGGTGACGTGGCCAGGTGACATGGCAAGTGATGTGGCCAATGGACAATCCACAACTTGTGGCAGCTGACGTGGCCAGGCGACGTGGCAAGTGGACAATCCACAACTTGTGGCAGCTGACGTGGCCAGGCGACGTGGCAGGTGACGTGGCCAGGTGACATGGCAAGTGGAAAATCCACAACTTGTGGCAGCTGACGTGGCCAGATGACATGGCAGCTGACGTGGCCAGTGGACAACCACAACTTGTGGCAGCTGACGTGGCAGGTGACGTGGCCAGTGGACAATCCACATTTTGTGGCAGCTGACGTGGCCAATGGACAATCCACAACTTGTGGCCAGGTGATGTGAACAGGTGACGTGGCAGATGACATGGCCAGGTGACATGGCAAGTGGACAATCCACAACTTGTGGCAGGTGACGTGGCCAGTTGACGTGGCAGGTGACGTGGCCAGCGGACAATCCACAACTTGTGGCAGGTGAAGTGGCGAGGTGATGTGGCAGGTGACGTGGCCAGGTGACGTGGCAAGTGTAAAATCCACAACTTGTGTCAGGCGACGTGGCCAGTGGACAATCCACAACTTGTGGCAGCTGACATGGCCAGTGGACAATCCACATTTTGTGGCAGGTGACGTGGCCAGGTGACATGGCAAGTGGACAATCCACAACTTGTGGCAGGTGAAGTGGTCAGGTGACGTGGCAAGTGGACAATCCACAACTTGTGGCCAGTGGACAAGCCACAACTTTGTCCACTGGCCACTTCACCTGGCCACAAGTTGTGGATTGTCCACTTGCCATGTCACCTGGCCATGTCATCTGCCACGTCCACAAGGGAGGGGGCGAGCACGACACTCTACACCAGGGAGAAAGCCTCACATTACTGTGTGGAGTTAGACAGAAGAACAGGGAGTGAGGATTTCTCGGGAAGAAATAAGGACATTTAAAAGCAAAATTGAAGGATGAGGTGAGTGAAGGAGGACTGCACTAAGGTAAAGGAAGTTATTTACTGAAACATTTTTTACCTTTACAACCCCTTTAATCAACTTCTGTTGGAAAGACATGCTGGAAAAATGTTGTTGATCAGCAGCTGCAGCCATCGATTGGTGTATTCTGATAGCTGCTGTCAGAATACCTAATCCCAGCAGGAGTGTTTCTTCCATCCACTGCACTTATGCAAGTGTGTTGTTTATTTTCCGTTTGGTCAACTGGTTGATTGAAAAATAAAAACTAGCCATGCATGGTAAGCTTAACACTTAATTTTACAATTTTCCAGGGTGCATGAAGGCTGGTTTCATGTATTTGCCTCTCTTTGAAGTAAAGGAACGCTGGCATATACTTAGATATGCCAAACCATTACTAAACTTTTCTTCCATTAAATGAATAAAATTTGACTTTTATGCATTATAAACAACTTTATGATGTCCTAAACGACAGACATGAGACTTTAATCCACAGTTGGAGGACTATAGGATGGCCATCCTTGCAATAAAGGTGGGTACGCATGGATCGCAATTGGTCCAGTTCTGCAGGAAAAACAAATGCAGCCATCACGCGTAAGGACCAGTTTGCTCAATTATATCACATTATTGTTCTTTAGATATTCTAAGGAAAAACTATATACTGTATATAGTTACTACCTGTGAAATACAGATGTTTGTGCCTTTTAGATGTATGCAAAGCCTGTGTCAAAACACAGGAGATCAGGCAGAGTTGGGGAACAGAATGACTGGGATATTCTCTTGTCCCCAAGGGACAATACAGATGGAAGCAGTTATAGAAGGAAATAAAGAATGTCCCGGTAATAATTAATCCTTCTGAGAGCTTTGAGTCCCCTGTGTGCTATTCCAAAAGGTCCCCACGTGTTTACTTGACGTCATCCAGCAAACGGAAGCCCCAGGATTTCCGTCAGATACAACTTACATGTGCGCAAGTACTTTATGCAATAGGAACAGACAATGACTCAATCAAAAAAAAACAAAAAACATGGTTATGCATAAAGTTTAGAAGTCACACTTCAGATTAGGAAAGTCAGATAAGTGGAAGATAAGTAGTAGTTAGACATGGACTTGCTTAGTAATGTTGAAGACATTTCATCTCTAAGACACCTTTCACACTGGAGGAGTTTTTCAGGCGTTTTAGAGATAAAAATAGCGCCTAAATACCAACTAAAACTCCTGCCCTGCTGTCTCAATGTGAAAGCCTGGGGGCTTTTACACTGGAACGGTGTGCTAGCAGGACGGCTCCAAAAGTCCTGCTAGCAGCATCTTTGGAGCGGTGTGTTTACCACTCCTCCACAGCTTCTTCCCATTGAAAGCAATGGGAAACCGCAGTAATACTGTGCAATGTGCAAGGGGCCCAAGTGGCTTCATCAGTTCAAACGAGTACAGGGAAATTATGCAAACATTTATACCCATAAGGATATAATCGAGCACCATGGTGCCATGAAATGTGTCCAGGCAGATGATAACCATCTTACAAATGTCATCAGAGAATGGAAGGAGCACCAATCACTGACCAAATGCATGAATATGTAAAGGAGTGTGGCCTCAGCCATTGCCATTCCAGCTATGCCACTTACATGTTTCGACCCACACACATGTATTCTGTGACCAAGCCCCGATGCGCAGGGCCAAACATGTCAGGGGGTGTGGCTGAAAGTGCCACTGGCTGAGGGCAAGCATTCACATATTCATGCACTGGGTCGGTGAGCCGTTCTTATCTCTAATGATGCTTCTTCACCTCTGAATGGTGCATAGACGCCTGCTCCCTTTACTGCAACCAACAGGGAGATCTTTACCGCAGCTTAGAGCGGCACTGCACGTTATACCTGTATCCTAGAAATGTCTTCAACATTACTAAACAAGTCCAGTTGAAAATGAGCAAGTACTGCTAGCTATACCATGACTTGGCTAAAGGAGAACTTTTACAGAATAAGGCTGGACATAGACGTTTAGTTTCTTTTTTCTCATTCAGCTGACGCTGTCTGCATTTAAGTGACAAGTACCTGCAGAGCTGTCAATCTGAGAGCATTGGCTGTATCCGTACAGGCACTGTGTCCCAATTGACATGAATAGGACATGGGCATTCTTGTAGGAAAACTTGGGCCTCACACAGGCGTACGCTTAAATAGAAAGGCCCAATACCGAGAGTGTGTGTGTTTTTAATTGCAGGTTTTTTTTTTATATACAATGAGTCAGACACTGATGTGCTTTTGCTGCGCTGAAATGCACCTTTCTAGCAGGCCAAAAGTGTATCAATAACAAAAAAATATACGGCGCTCGTTTTAAATTTCTAGAATGGAAAAAAAAGCTGCAACTAAAAGATGTTATACTACATCAAACGAATTGTAAAGAGAGAACAATTCGCGCTAATTGAGACTGTTTGGTGCAATGTGCTAAAACCAACACCAAAAATAAACAAATGAATAATATAGTGACTATTATTGAATGTACTAGAAGCAATAATATAAATCAAATGAAAAAACATTAACCACTTCAGGCCCGCGCTACCGTCGGATGACGGCAACAGCGCGGGCCTGAAAATCCAACATGCCATCATTTGACGGCATGTCATTCAGGCGTTCCCAGCGCGCGCTGTAGAGCGCGCTGCGGGGAAGCCCTGTGCTGTCCGTGTCCCTTGGACACGGCCGATCACAGATCGCGGTGAACGAGTGGCCGTTTGCGATGCGATCTGTGGGCGAATGAGAGATGATCTCATAGATCATCTCTCATTGCCGTTTTACACAGAGACAGCGTCCTGTCTCTGGAGAGGAGCCCGATCTGTGTTCCTTCCTACATAGGGACACAGATCGGTCACCCCCCCAGTCACCCCCCCCCCTCCCCCCACAGTTAGAACACACCTAGGATACACAATTAACCCCTTCCTCACCCCCTAGTGTTAACCCCTTCAATGCCAGTCACATTTATACTGTAATTAGTGCATATTTATAGCACTGATCGCAGTATAAATGTGAATGGCGCCAAAAATTTGTCAAAAGTGAAAGCTCTACTTGTGGGGAAAAAAGGACGTACATTTTGTTTGGGAGCCACATCACACGACCGCGCAATTGTCAGTTAAAGCGACGCAGTGCCGGAAGCTGACATTTTACCTGGGCAGGAGGGGGGTGTAAGTGCCCAGTATGCAAGTGGTTAAATAAATAAATGAAAAAATACATGAAAAATTACATAAAAAAGTGAAATATGCAAGAAATCAGTGTACAATCGTGAATGAACCGTAATCAAATATAGAGTCCATCGAATGAGGAAGAAAGTTCATAATAAATAATCTCCCAAAAGTATCGAAATTATTAACTTTTAAAGCCTATGTGAATTTTACAGTTGCTGCAGTTGCACTGTGGTTTAAAAAGTTCTGCATCTTTAAAAAAGCTTTTAAAAAGTCCCCTGCCATAGCTCATGGCCCCTCCTCTCTGTCCAGTGCCCCCAATGGGAAGCCGCTATCCATGGGGGCTCTCGTGCATGCTGGCTCTCGAGCACTGCTGAGCTGAAGACACGTGAGTGAATGAATGGAAACTTATATCGATCGAGGGCTCAGGTAAGGGGGGGGGGGGGGGGGGGGGGGGGGGGAATGCTGATTTCTAAACATTTTCACCTTAATGCACAGAATACATTAAGACAATATTGTTTAGGCATTGGAACCCATTTTTAATTTCAGCATGAAATGCGATTTACTGATGTTAAATACAAATACCAATTTAAAGCGGATGGTTCACCCCAAAAAAATATTAAAAGCCAGCAGCAACAAATACTGCAGCTGCACTTACCTGTCCTGGAGTCCAGCGGCGTCCGCAGCAGAGGACGAGCGATCGCTCGTCTTCCTGCTGCTCCCCCCTCCATCCACGGTGAGGGAACCAGGAAGTGAAGCGCTGCGGCTTCACTGCCCGGTTCCCTACGGCGCATGCGCGAGTCGCGCTGCGCCCGGCTATTGGCTCTCGCTGTGTGCTGGGAGCCGAGAGTTCCCAGCACACAACGGGAAAAGCCCGTCTTTTGCCCGAGACTGTGGGCCGGAAGTGGGTGCAGATACCTGTCTTTAGACAGGTATCTGCACCCCCCTCCCCCCTGAAAGGTGTCAAATGTGACGCCGGAGGGGGGGAGGGTTCCGATCAGCGGATCTTCACTTTAGGGTGGAGATCCGCTTTAAGTGATACATGCAATATGTGTTCTACTTTTTTGTGATTTTTGGTGTACAGACTCTTTAAATAATAGGGGCATTATCCAAGATTCAAGACACTTAATGCAGGACATTTCAACTCTAGTAATGACATACCAGTAATAAGAATGGAGCCCTTGATGTGTCTCCTCTTACCCTGCAACTGTATAGACCCAGCACATCTCTAAGTGGCACCACCTGCAATCCCCCAGCAAAGCTCTATCCTACTGCAGAGACCACAACACGTGGGCGTCTATGATCTGACACTTTCCCATTGCCGCTGTCCCTGCGAGGTGGTGCCAGAGTGTCTGTGGATGGCTTCTAGCACTCCCAGCCCCCTGATTTATATTACCAGCAGACTGCCATTAAAATATTTATGAAGGCATTACATCCGTGCGTGCTGTTCTAGGGTTGCAGAGGAGATCAGGCTCCGTCAGACAGCAAACAACAGAATGCTAATTATCAAGATTTATCTGCTCCCCTTGGAGACAGAGGTGCCTGCAATGTACTGCAGTGCAATTCGTGGGAGGTCTACCAAGCAAAAACAGGGTCCAAGAGCAGTAGGTGGGTCTAATGACAATTACTGATATCTAAGGGACGGAAGGTCATTTGCTGGTTTCAATATCACAGTTAAGGGATTCAGTTACACTGAGAGCATCCTACACATTGCCCTGATGACAGAAAACGGCTTACCAATTTCCTCTGTACTAAACACTGTCATTTGCTTCACACATAGTATATCAGGTGGTGTTTATCCAATGTGACATGCTGCATGTTCACCTGTTTTAGTGAGCAAAACTTCACAGGCTGTGTTAAATTACAGGGCTATCCCATGGAACAGGATACACTCACAACCAAGGAATCTGACCAACACTATGCAAGGCGACACTCCAGGATGGATGCAAAATGTATATATAAAAAAAGTTGGATAATTGTCTAAAAGGAATTTTCATCGGCCAAAATATTAGTTTGAAATAAAGAGCCAGAAGGGCTGTACAGAGATAGTAACTTCTGTGTTGAGAGGAGCGTAGCAAAGTTTTTTTAATACTCCAAGTATTTAAAGTAGAATTGTAGGCAACACCTTCTTTTATTTTGGATAGAGTAAAGAAGGATTAAAAAACCCGGTAAGGTTTATTTTTGCCATCATTACACCATTAGGGAGATTTACCTGCACTTCCTGTCCCCTTACTAAAAACATGATATAAGAGGAAGCCTCTGCAAATTAAGGGAATTTCTTGTGGGCCCACAGGTCTTTAGAACAAGTGTCCCCATTGGAAGATTTCCCCTTTATTACTTTTCTGGGGACAACCCAAAATTTGGAATTTTCTTTTAATGAGGTCATTCCCTGATGTGGATGAGAAAGCCTGACTCGCAGTCTCCACTCTAATCCCAACGGTGTTCTATCAGGACTCTCTGCTGGCCAGTCAAGGTCCTCCACTCCAAATTCGCTCATCCATGTCTTTATGGACCTTGCTTTGTGCACTGGAAGGGGCCATCCCCAAACTGTTCCCATAAAGTTGGGAGCATGAAATTCTCCAAAATGTCTTGTTATGCTGACGGCTTAAAGGGCTTCCTTCACTGGAACTAAGGGGCAAAGGCCAAACCCTAAAAAACAACCCCACACAATAATGACTCCTCCACCAAATGATTTGGACCAGTGCACAAAGCAAGGTCCATAAAGACATGGATGAGCAAGTTTGGGGTGAAGGAACTTGACTGACCTGCACAGAGCCCTGACCTCAACCCAACAGGACACCTTTGGGATGAATTAGAGTGGAGACTGCGAGCCAGGCCTTCTCGTCCACATCAGTGCCTGACCTCTGAAATGCACTTCTGGAAGAATTGTCAAACATTCCCATAGACACGCTCCTAAACCTTGTGGACAGCGTTCCCAGAGCTGAAGCTGTTAAAGCTGCAAAGGGTGTGCCAACTCAATATTGAACCCTACAGACTAAAACTGGAATGCCATTAAAACTCATGTGCATATAAAGCCAGGGGTCACAATACTTTGGGAAGTATAGTGTAGTACGATCCAGTGTGTTCCAGTGCAGACTGAACTGTACTGATAGGCGTTTCTGCCTGCAATTTCTGATGGTTGTTAAAAAAACGCAACCCACCGGTGTCCTAACAACCAATGACACACCCTTCCTGTCAGCAACGAGGGCGAGTACACTGCCATCTTCACAACTACGATGAGTCAGCCCTGCTGTCAGTGGGGATTTTCCACTGACGGCAGAACATAAAAGGCCAGGATAAAAACAAAAGTGTGGGGTATCCCCCCAATCCATATTGGGCTCTGTGGGTCTAGTATGAATTTTAAAAGAGGGCACCATGATTAAAAAAAAAAAAAAAAACGTGGGATCCTCCCCAAAAAAAGTAAGGTTCCTTTCTTCTTCAGTGTATTTTGCCCGTTCACCATGCGGCTTAAGGACTGGCAGCCTGTTCCATTGTATTGCCCTCTCCGTGCCCCTATTTTGCTGGCAGTGATATCCACTTCAATAATTCCATGGCTCATCTATCCTCATGTTCTTTGTACTCCCTTTCCCAAATAAGCAAATCCGTGAAACGTGTTGAAAAAGTGTAACCCATCCATAGGCTACAGCTGTTCTGCTTACTTTATACGCTAGATTGTATTGGTATACATCTGGAAGGTTGCTTCAGTGGCCCTTACTGGATCAGATGTCTACTAATATGTTGAGAAAAATCTTGTGGTAGGGTCTACACATAAGAGGTTCTGTCCATAGTATTTGCATATGTCTTCAACACTTTGTCAGGGTTGTTCCGATAGCGATACTAGTATTGGCACCGATACCGAGCATTTTCCCAAGTACTTGTATTTGGGCAAATGCTCTGATGCTTCACCCGATACCTGCACAGTCAGCGGTTATCATGGGGGAGTTGCAAGCACCGATCACCGCTCTACAGATTTCAATAAAGCCATTTCTCCCCCTGCGGCTTTCTGCTGCTTTAGTGAAATATATACAGTGGTGATTGGTGCTTGCAACTCCCCCACGCACCGAAACCGCTGACTGTCCCCGCGTCCCCCTCCTTCCTTTTCCGAATGAACAGAGTCAGTCACTGACTCTGTCCATTCACATAAATGAAAAATCGTAAACTCTGATTACGATGTCTCAGTTTATGAATGGAGAGGAGCCGCTGTCTCCTGTCCATTCACTTTCAGCGCAGCCGAGGCTGCAGAGAAAGGGACTAGGGAATCACTATCCTTAGTCTTTTTCTTTGTCTCAAGGGGGAGATATCAGGGGTCTGTTAAGTTATCTCACCAAAGCTCCCAAGCATGGCTAATAAAAAAAAAAAAAAAAAAATGCAATAAATAAAAATAAAAAAACAGACCAAAACAATTTTTTTTTTTTAAAAAGAAGGAAAAAAAAACTACTTACACATGTGCCACTGTCAAACATTGGTAATTGGTATTGGCGAGTACTTGAAAAAAGTATCAGTATTTGTACTCGGTCTTAAAGTGGTATCGGGACAACTGTACTTGACTTGTGTATGTACTTGATTTTGATCAAAATACCACCAACCTGTGTGGGTAACAATCCTGTTTTTAACTAATGCATTTCTGCTTAAATATAGGAAGTGATACACAATTAAAGTCCCTTAATACCAGTTTGACAGTCTTGGACTGCTAATTTATTGTACTTTTGCGTAAGCAAATCTTTATTTATCGGTTTTGTAAACCCCTTTAATGTTTTCCGCAGCTGCGGCAAATTCATCAGGAAAGGTGCATAGGTACTTAGTCTGCCACTAAGACCCCTTTCCCACTGAGGTGGTATTCAAGCGTTTTAGTACTGGAAATAGTGCCTGTAAAGTGCCTGAAAATTGCCTCCCATGCTGCCCAAGTGTGAAAGCCAGAGTGCTTTCACACTGGGCAGTGCACTTGCAGGACATAAGAAAAAGTCCTGCTAGCAGCATCTTTGGGGCGGTTTGGGAGCTCCCAAAAGGCCCTGCCCATTGAAATGAATGGGCAGCGTTTTCAAAGCACCGCAACATGGGCATTTTTAACTCCTCCTTTGGGGTTAAAATCGTCCCACTAGCCGCGAAAGGTGCAGCTAAAACGAGCAGCGCTTTACCACCAACGCATGGGTGGCTGCAGTGTTATGTATGCTATATATTCCTATTAAAAATCTATTAGGTTGCAAGAACTATAGGTTTAAACTTTACTAAGAGAAAGGTATCGGGAACAGGACTTGGTCACACATTGCAAAGAGCTACGCATTTTGGGAGAGCACAGCATCTATGGCATATAAAATGTCCCAGTTGTCTACTTACCACAGCTTCCCTGTCAGACACCCCAAAGGCAGACTTCTGTCTTTTGCTAGTTATGTAGGACGAATTCTCTTGGATCTTCTCCAGCAGTTGGCGCACTGGCTTGCAATAATTGGATACTTTACATTCCTTTAGGAAAGATTTCAGCTGCAAGGACAAAAAATTATTTTAGACAAAAAAATCAGTGACTTTAAGGTTTGCTAGTAGAAATCTTGGGCAACAATTAACTGGTAAGGACATACACAGAAAGGATACAGCGTGAGAACACCATTTGGAGATGTAAAAGCATACCCATTACAAACCTAAGAAACTTGAAAAACGTAGTAAATATGGTGGAAAAAAATACAAGATAGGTAGAGGTTACTTTCAAGGAGAACTACAGACAACCTACTTTGGATAGAGTGAGGACAAGTTGAAACTTCTGTCAGATTTTTATTACTTTGCCGCACTTCCTTCCTAATGACTAAACAGTAAAGCTGGCCATACACTAGAACATTTTTAAACATTGATTTATATGATCATTGATGCAAACATTTTAAGTATATTTATTGACTTGACAAATGTTGTCCGAAAAAACGTTTTCAAAATGAAAACCACATGCTGTTAGAAATAGTTTGTACAAAAACATTTTCCATCCTGCCTTTTTGAATTTTATCATCACTGTGGTCAAAAACATTGATTTGACCCCATTAATAATTAGAAAATCAAAATAACAGTCCAAAAATTTAATATCAAACATTCTACCAGTATATAGCAAGCTTAAAGCGAAGCTCCACACCCCCACAAAAAGTTTAGTCAGCGGCCTCAAATACTGTAGCTGCTGACTTAATATGTTAGGACACTTACCTGTCCAGGGATCTCGCAACTTTTTCAATCAGCTCTCGGGTGCTGCCACCACCATGACATGCAGAGGGAAACGGTCAGTAAAGCCCTGCAGTTTCGCATGCGAGAAACGCGATGCTGTGTCATTCACAAAAAGGCAGAAGTGGAAGGAAGAGGGGGGGGGCAAAACTTCCAGGGGATTTTGCCGCAGTGAAGTCTCTCTGAAGTGGGGACAAGCACCTGTCAATAACAGGTACCCACACTCCTGCTTAAAAGGTGCAAAACATGGCAGCGAGGGGGGGGGGGGGGGGGGGGGGGAGCAAACAAGCAGAGCTTCCTCTTTGGGTGGAGCTCCGCTTTAAGATAACATCCCGACATCAGCAAGAACCTTCCACACATTTGTAAAGGTTTGTCTTTTATTTTCTAAATAGGTTCCTTTAAGCTAGTGCATTGTTGGTTCACTTACCTTTTCCTTCTATTTCCCTTCTAAATATTTTTTTACTTTGTTTGAATTCCTCACTTCCTGTTTCTCCACAGTAAGCTTTCCACCATCATCCGAGCCGTGGAAAGTCATTTAGAACAGCTTACTGAACACCTTACTGGAGAGGAACAGGAAGTGAGAAATTCAGACAAAGAAAACAAAGAAAAAAAACATTTAGAAGGGAAATAGAAAGAAAAGGTAAGTGAACCAACAATGCACTAGCTTAAAGTAACCTATTTAGAAAATAAAAAAAGAAACTTTACAACCCCTTTATCACTTAGGGTGGCATCACTGCTGTCTGTCTTCACATTGCGGAAATTCTGTTATATATCCCTCGCCTAACTGGAAAAATATGTCATTACTTTGATTGAAAATACCGGGGTTATGGCTACAGCTAGGTGCCATAGTGTTTTTTTCCCCCTCAGGTGTCGGTCTCTCATAAAAGTTCTCTGAGCAGAGCATTGGCCCCATGGTCACTTTCAGGTGTTCTGGGTGGTTTTCGGGCCTTATGCAAATTAGGGCCTTCCCTGTAAAAGTTAATCTTGGCTCCACCCCCGACCCCACTTTTCAACTGGTTATTCAATGTGACAGGTAGCCTACCTGACCAATAGGGTAACTTCTCAGGAGCTAAAACACTCAATGGAAACATCTATGCTATAATGTTTACAGAGAGGTAGCAGATCTTTGCCTAAAATACGTAAACTCTAATAAGGAACTTCTCCTATTTGCTCCACATTGGCGAGTTAAATACTGTATACCATTGAAAGAGTTTACTTATATCTGTTAAATAAATGCAAACTAATCAGTCCATTTTGCCAGAAATCCAGTGTTGTCCCACACTCGGCAGACTTATCTGAAGCTATTTTATCATGAAGAGCATTAGAAAAACAGAACACTTCCTCCTACGTTAAGAAAGATAAGGAGAGGTAGGATTGTTCTGTAGTCTTCCTGTCCTTGGTTACAACAAACATTCATCATTTAACTGACTTCCTGCCACAATGGCCAACAGACTGGCCACAATGGCCAAAAGAGGAAGAAGACCCCAGGATGTCACCAGACCTTTAGAAGACCCCCAGAACATCACCTGATTGTCGGGAAGACCCCCAGGATAAAGGGTATGTATAAAAGAGAAGCTTTGGCCATACTTCTCTTCCAGGTCACAAGAGTGCACTTTTGCTCTCCTGTAACGCACACAGTCAGCTAATAGCAGGCTATTATTGCCCGCTATCAGCTGACATCACAGAGCCACTCCAGGCCCTGAAAGAATCCCAACTATATTGTCAGGATGCACCCAGCCAGCTTATTAACAGCTGGCTTCAGCTGTCCGCTGAGAGCAGAAACCATCTGCGCCCACCCACTCATCAGCTGCAAGCTACAGTGAGCAACATCTCTGAGCGCAGATCGGTGTCTACGGACTGAGTGATCAGCGGTCACGTGATTGCTCAGTTCTTGGGCTTAGAGTCGGTGGGGGGCAGCTGCAGTACCTAACTGAAGCAATGAGATATGTGCGATTTCTTATACAGATAGCAAAGGGAGGAGAAGAGCCCGTAAACAGTTCAGAAAAAAAACAAAAAAAACTTGTGTAACCGAAATAACAGAAAAATTATAAATTGAAGTACTTTTTCCTTGAAGAAGCAACATATTTTCCATCTTGTACCTGAAAGCCAGAAAAAGTATGCATGTGCCCACCCCATCACTTTATGAAATTTCAATCATGCAATGGTGAATGCATTTTGGGAGCATATGTTTCTTCTTGCACATAAGGGTCTTTGCTTTTTCAAAATTTACAATACACAGTTGTGTGGCCAATTTAAACAAAAAAAATTGTATTGGACAATTTTTTCAAAAATCTCTAAACTGTAGTGACCCCCCCCCCCATCTCCGTACACACCCGGAGGCCACAGTACCACAAAGCACAGAGCGGCTGTTTGCACATCTGTGTGAAATCCCTTTGGCAGAAGACTGCAGGCTCTCTTCCCAGCCCCCCCTCTTGTGTGCGTTCACATCTGGGATCGGGCAGGGACAAGAGAGGCAAACTACTAACAGAGCCCTGAGCCGCAGACAGCCTGGGGGTCTCCGATGTGTCAACGTGTGGTCTAATAGATGACGCATGAAAAAAGGAGGGGGACAAGGGGGCAGTTTTCCAAATTTCCGTGCTAACGTCAGCTCGAAGCGCTCGGCAGCCTAATCTGTGTGTGACCTGTAGAGAACCGCATCTGGTTCTTCTTAGACGGCGTTGTGTGTCTATCCCATTTCCAGTATCCACACAGTTTATAGCTCAGGCTAAGAGGGAAAATTAAAACACCATTTTGTGTATCAGCCCTAGAACACCTGGCTACATAGAATTAAAAATAAACGGTTTTAAAATGAGGACTTTGAATTTGACGCATTCTAACAAATAATATTTGGCCTAAAAAAGGTTGCATAAAGTTTTCAGATTTACAGCCTGCCTTACCCAATACCCTCAAAAGCTATGTGCCTTTTGCCCATTTACTCCACTACCTTTTTCTGACTGGCATAACAGTGGAAAAGCGGAAGCCGAATTTAAACATAAATCTGTAGTGCTGTCCTTACAATTGCATCAAACAAATTCTATTCCACATTTAGCCCAAAAAGTCACTCCTAATTAGTAACAGTGGCTGAATAGCTCAAGGGTCTTGCAGATTCCAATAGCCTATGGGTAGCTGACAAATTGGGCAAACAAAAGGAAGCGCAGAGCCGAACGCAGTTAATCCTTTGAGTCATAATAGAAGGATTAACTGCACTAAGGTCTGCGCTTCCTTTTCTTATTTGTTAAAACAGAAGCAAGCAGGGAAGGCTTCCCACCCCAATATCGCATGATTAGGTGAGACTCCTGCACAACCTCTCTGCCCATACATGGATTGAAACTAGGCCAGTCCCTGCTGAGCCAACCCAATTCTGATCCACGCATGGCCGGCTTAACTCTTGCCTAATCATGCAAGGTTGGTAGATTGACTTCTGTACAACCACGCCACTCGATCAGCACTCCAGGCTAAAGCCTGAAATGCTGATCATTGTATTCCGACAGCAGGGAAGTCTCACGGCTGTTAGAGAATAATGAATGAATGAAAAACTTATATAGCACGGCACATGCGAACTAAATCGCCTCTGGGCGCTTGTTGTTCCTGTCTCCTTTGATATCAAAAGAGAGGAGTCTTGATCTTTCTCCTGAAGGCTAAGTGATTCTCCTCCAACCGAATGCTGGTTGGTAAAGCGTTCCATAGTCTGGGGCCTTGGACCGCAAATCTTCTTTCTCCTTTGGACTTGTAGTTGGCTTTCAGGATTTGTAGCAGGTTTTGATTGGTGGATCGCAGAACGCGATTGGGGTTGTGAGCTTTTGATTTTCCGCATAGATATTGGGGGGCATTCCCATGGACACATCTATGCGTTAGACAGAGTGCTTTAAAATAAATCCTGTCTTTAACTGGTAGCCAGTGAAGGGCTCTCAGTGAAGGTGAGATGGATTCCCAGGGTTTTTCCCCTGTCACAAGTCTGGCAGCCGTGTTCTGAACGACTTGCAGACGAGCGATTTGGTATTTGGGGAGTCAGAGGTAAAGGGCATTTGCATAATCCAGTCTGGAGTTAACAATTGCTCCCACCACGACCGCTAAATCTTCTTTGGGGATGAAAGGGGTAAGTCTGCGTAGTAGGCGCAGAAGATGGTGGGATCCGCTGACTACTGCCCCTATTTGTGCGTCCATTTTCATATAGGAGTCAAAGATGACCCCGAGACTTTTGACTTTGGCGCTAGGGGTGATGATTTTGCCCAGAATGGGCGGGGGTGTCCAGGTTGTTGCAGGTTGATTCCTTTGCTTGGCGTGAAACAGGAGAAGTTCTGTTTTCGCTCCGTTGAGTTTGAGATAACTCTTTGTCATCCAGTCCTCTATCAAAGAGAGGCATGTCTCTAGATTGAGGTGTTGCTAATGCGGAAATACAGTTTTGTGTTGTCTGCATATCAGTGATAAAGCAGTTTTTGTCTGCTGATAATCTCAAAAAGAGGACGAAGATAGATGTTAAACCGCACCGGTGACAGAGGCGATCCTTGAGGGACTCCGCATGATACTGTGCGTTTCTCGGATGTGAAGGGTCCTAACTTCACTGTTTGCGATCGGTTTTCCAGAAAAAAAGAGGAGAACCAAGATAAATCGCCTTCTGCGACTCTGGCTACTTCAGCTAGCCGTGTCAATAAAAGTTTGTGGTCTACAGTGCCGAAAGCTGCGCTTAGGTCCAACAGAACCAGAAGACAAGATTCTCCTTCGTCTGCGGCCTCGAGAGCGGCGTCCCATATTTTGAGCAATGCGGTTTCTGTCCCGTGTCCTGGACGGAAACCCGATTGAAATGGATCAAGTAGCTTGTGGGTATCTAGATGCTGTTGCACCACTACTTTTTCCATTACCTTTGAGAGTACATTTAAGGCTGTTATGGGACGGCGGTGAAGTGGGTCCTTGGGGTCTAGGGTGGGTTTCTTCAGGATGGGTTGGATTACACCCTCTTTCAACTGTGAGGACACTATGCCCTCCTTGAAGGACTGGTTGATAAGCTGCGTGATGGGGGGCGCCAAAATGTCGGCGCATTCCTTTAGCAGTTTTGTGGGGATGATATCATTTGGTGCCGTGCCATTACGCAAAGCCCCAATGATATTTTTTGTGGCATCGATGGAGATGGGTTCCAGGGTGAACATACCTGATAGAGGTGAATTACTGTGGGTGTTGTGTGAAAGATTGCGGGGGGGGGGGGCTAAGGGGGGAATTGTTTTGCTGAATGCTTTCACGGATTCCCTCGATTTTATTAATGAAGTAATCCGACACTTCATTGCAAAATTCTTCTGAGTCCGAATTGGGGGCTTCAAGACATCCTGGTTTCATGGTCTGAGTGACCATTTTGAAGAGTTTGCGTGGGCGGTTTAAGGCGCTATTGATAGCCTCAGAAAAATAATTTTTCTTGGCTTGGAAGATTTCTTTGTGGTATTTTCTTGTTGTTGCTTTGTAGATGGAGAGGTTTGCCTCTGAAGAACTTCTTTTCCAGGCGGCTTCCGCCCTTCTACGTTCTTGCTTCAGTAACGACAGCTGGTTGTTAAACCAGCTACAGTTGTTTCTCCGGATGTGAGTTTTACGTTTCGGCGCTACTAAGTCGGCTGACTGTAATAGGGCTGAGTTTATGGCATCCAGTGTTTCTACGGCCGTTTGATGTGGCTGAATTGTTTTTATTTTTTTCCTTAAAGTGGTTTTGAAGAGTTCAGAATGGAGCCCTTTCTGACATCTAGTCCAGTGTGTTGTCACTGGTCTAGATGTTTTTGCTAAGGGGGGGATTTTGGAAATAATGAATTTAATTGCATGGTGATCAGTCCATGGCAATGGTTCATTTTCCAAAATTTTTATTTCCAGATCTTGGAAATGATGATAGCAGCTGCGATTTTGGGCCGGGCGGCCTATAGCAGAGAAGAATGTGGACGGTCTCCTTGGAATTTGTTTGCAATTGCAGAGTAAGGGTTTCCATGAATGGAAGAGGGTTTTGAAGGACTGGTTTAGTGATCGTAAGGTGAGTCTTGTGGATCACCGCCAGTCCTCCTCTTTGCCCTATTCTGTTTTCCGTTATAATACGGTAGTTTTCTGGCACCAGTTCTCCTAGAATGGTGTTGCAGTCGGCTGTAAGCCAGCTCTTTGTAATAAAGAGGCAATCTAGATCGCATTGTAAAATGAGGTCACGGATTTCCAGTCGGTGTTTTACTGCCGATCTTGTGTTGATCAAAGCACAAGATATGTGCTTAGGCTGGGGTGAATGGCTGAAATATCAGTCGATCATGATCGATTCTCAATATTCGCTCAATTCTTAGGGCTTTTTTGGTGATGGCTGGTAGTATTGCGGCGGATTGCCTCAAACTCCAAATGGTTTCTGCAGAATATTGCTGATATGCCATGGTCGCCAGACACCGGGAGGGGGGGGGGAGTTTCAGGGGCGATGGGGAGAGGAATTGGCTAAATCCTCTCTCCTGGCTTGGTCCAGAGGAAGGCAAAAAAAAAACCTAGCCGTGCTGGGCCAATATGCTCCGGTGGGGTAAAAAATTCCTTCCTGACCCTGTGAGAGATGATCGGTGATCGGGTGACCCCTGGATCAAGCTTCTGTTGTGTTGAGATGAGAAGTGACTAGGGATGAGAATACAAAAGCTTAGCAGAGAGGATTCCTGCATCAAAAGTATGGATAGGAAAATAGAGTTTTTTTTTTTTTTGGGGGGGGGGGGGGGCGGACTAAACTATGGGCTGCCTTGGGGACATAAAGACACCAAAGTAACTTTTTCCCACCATCACTGAATTTAGGTTATTACAGATACAATCAGGAGTAAGTATATTGTTAACGTTGCTGGCTGTGTCCCCCACTGGAGAGATTTCACCCAATTTCTGTGTCACTAAGGCAGGAAGGGAGCTAAAATTCTACTTTGAGGACACACAATTAAAATAAAAAATTCCAATATGTAGTTACTGGGGCAGAAAAGGAAGGAAGGAAAGTCGTCGTCGTCGCCCCCCCCCCCCCCCAAAGTTGAGAGAGACCGAACAAAACCCCTTAGGCCCCTTTCACACGGACGAATAGAATGATGCTTTCAGCTGCAATCTGGCCCAGCTATCGGCACATAACCGCAGGTAATTACAGTGCACTGTCAGCTGCGTTTGGTACGCCAAATTTAAAATAAAAAAAAAAACGGGATGGGTTCCCCCTCCGAGAGCTTAACAGGAACTTGGGTCTGCTATGGATTTTAAGGGGAACCCTGTACGCCGAAAAATCGGCGTTAGTCCCCCCCCCCAAATCCATACCAGACCCTCATCCGAGCACGCAGCCCGGTCGGTCAGAAAAAGGGTGGGGACGAGCGAGCGCCCGCCACCCCTCCTTAACCATACCAGGTTGCATGCTCTCAAACTGCGGGCCCCCCCCCACCCCAAAGCATTGTGTCCCCATGTTGATGAGGACAGGGCCTCTTCCCGGCAACCCTGGCCATTGGGAGCTTATCGGAAACCGGGAGCCCCCCCCACCCCCCCACCCGAGATGAATGAGTACTGGGTACATCGTACCCCTACCCATTCACCTGGAGGAAAAAAAACGGGGAGAAGCCAGAAGACCCGGAGGCCCCCCTTGCTGGTAAAAGAGCTGCAACAAGACAGTGGAAAAGCCTGGTAGAAGGAAGAAGGCACATGAGAGCAGAGGAAAAGGTCAGAAGTCAGAAGACCCCCCGGAGCTGCCTAATGACTTGTGTAGTGTGTTTGACATTTTTTTTCCTCCAGGTAAATGGGTAGGGGTACGATGTATTATTAAAGGGGGCTCCCAGATTCTGATAAGCTCCCCATCTGCAGACCATGACAACCAAACGTCCAGGGTTGACGGGAAGAGGCCCTGTCCTCATCAACATAGGGACACGATGCTTTGGGGTGGGGGGGGGACGCAACGCGCCCCCTGCCCCAAAGCACCTACCCCCCATGCTGAGGGCATGAGGCCTGGTACGGTTAACGAGGGGGTGCTCGCTTGTCCCCACCCCCTTTCCTGACTGCGTGCTCAGATAAGCGTCTGGTATGGATTTTGGGGGGACCCCCACGCTGTTTTTTTGGCGCACGGGGGTTCCCCCTAAAATTCATACCTTTTGATATAGTTATGGTCAGCCTGGTACAAAGAAATGGTAACCAATACAATCACAGAAATAGATTCAGCAGGGCTGTACCCAGTGCCCAGCCTGCTGACCTCCATGTTACTCTGCAGATCACAGTAGAGATGTGGAGGTTGGTGGAAAAACTACTGGGTACAAGAGATCACCAGGAGATCCACACTCCCAGAGTGTCGGCTTCCAAATAGAAGCCTTTAGCAAATGATTCCTCTTGAATGGAGTGGTGTTCAGCAATCTGTGCAGCGCAAAAGGCAAGAATCTCTATTCTGCGTTTGAAGGGTATTCTTTTGCTTACTTTGATGTTCCTGAAGGGGTCACTTTCAATGACCTCTGGTCATGAAAGGTTTAAAAGCTTACAGCATTCTGTACAAAAAGAAAAGGTATATCAAGAGCAGAGCACAAGGCTGAAGTGCAAATAAAGGGCAGCATAAAGTCATCTTCTGGAGTGAGAAAGTGAGGCAGGTTGTTTGGCCAAGTTCAGCATAATTAATATGGGATCAGTGACCTGTAGTGACTAAAGCATCCCGAATCTCTCCTAGCTGCAGGCTGAAAATAGAAAATGCTAGGAGCGCATGCTGCCTCCCAGCAAGAAAACAGATCTCTGACAAGCATCCAAACCACTGCCTGTAACCCTACAGATGCCAGACACAAGCACTGGAGAAAGATGCTGCTTGTCTGCAAGCGTGGTCCTTGTTCTTGAATGCTAAGAGTTAATAAAGAAAGACTAATAGCGACGCGCCGCTCCGGAGCTGGGATTTGCAGTCTGCCAAAACAACTCTGCCGCCTGTGCTTCTCCCAGCATGGGGGAAGAGTGCATGTCACGGAGACAGAAGAGAGCGCTTCGTTGGCGAGCCGCGCCAGCCAGAGATTATCAGGATAGATGCTGTCACGCTGCCAGTGATGCGGCGCTCACACTGCGTTCTCTGTACGGCTGCACACCAACACGCCCACGCGCCAGCCACCCCGGACACACTCCCCTCCAAGTCTATGCATGCCTCTAACGGCTTTTCACACATCTAACCGCGCACAAAACTTTTAAAATTCCTTTTCTATCAAAGGGAAAACAGAAACAATGAGGCCATATGGACCTGTTTAAACTGTAACCAAAATAAGCTGTAAAAAATAAAAAATGTAATTGTGACTTTAATGTGCTGCATCGACAAACAACATTTGTATTAAAGAACCCCAATGCACGGAGTTGAATGGAAAGGCTGGGGGTACTACACAGTCCCTAACTATAACTTAAGCCTGCTTTAACCACTTAAAGACCCCCGCACGCACATATACGGCCACAACATGGCTCGTACAGGCACAAGGGCGTAAATTTACGTCCCCGCCTGAGTGCGGTTCGGGGGTCCCATCGGGACCCCCTCCGCGGCGTGCGGGGGTCTCCCTACCTCTGGGAGCGATCCGGGATCTGCGGGCGGATGTCCGTGATATCCGCCCCCCCCGCGATCGCTCCCAGCCAATGGGAGCGCGCTCCCAGCCTGTCACTTCCTCCTCCTGTGTTTACACAGGAAGGAGGAAATGATGTATTCTCTCATCGCAGCGCTGCTGATGAGAGAAGACATCACAAGTAAGTGTGCACCAACACAACACTGACACACACTCACATAGGCATATTAACCCCTTGTGATCGCCCCCCCCCCACCCCCCTGTCACAGTGTTACTGAATGCAGTGATTTAATCACTGCATTTAGTGTCAGTGTGACAGGCACTGTAAAAAACAGTTAGTGTTAGGTTCAGGATAGCCCCCCCACCCCCCCTAATAAAGTTTTAACCCCCTGATCACCGCCCTAGTTAACCCTTTCACTCCCTATTGCCAGCGTCACTAAGCGATCATTTTTCTGATCGCTGTATTAGTGTCGCTGTTCCCGCTAGGTAGCTATTTTTTTTTATTGCGATTTTTTTTTTTACTAAAGACATGTGGCTAAATAAATTTTGGCCTAAATGTTTGACTAAAATTTAGTTTATTTGATTTTTTTTTAACAAAAAGTAAAAAATAGTGTTTTTTTCCAAAAATGTCGCTCTATTTTTGTATATAGCGCAAAAAATAAAAATCGCAGAGGTGATCAAATACCACCAAAAGAAAGCTCTATTTGTGGGAAGAAAAGGACGCAAATTTTGTTTGGGAGCCACGTCGCACGACCGCGCAATTGTCTGTTAAAGCGACGCAGTGCCGAATCGCAAAAACACATTGGGTCATTTACCAGCGTATTGGTCCGGGTCTTAAGTGGTTAAAGCAGAACTCCAGCCAAGATGTTTCTAGTTTTGGACAAAGTGGGAAGGTTCAGAAGCTTTGTCAAATTTTTAATTGAGATCTGTGGCAATATTTTTGTCAGCTTCACCCACATTCGAGCCACTGAGTATAATAAAGGCAACCCCAGGAAATCAGCAATTTACCATCTTCACATTCCATTCCGGGCAATAAATTAGACAATTTTAATTCACTCCGATCAATTCACAAAGCTTTTACATCAGCTTAAAGCAGGCCATCAGCCGTCACTAAATGGCAGACGTCGGTCCATACACAGATCGAAAGCCAGTTCTATCCGGACCACGTCTCCACCATTTAGCAGCCTGGGTGTCCTCTCCTGTGTGGTGGTATCCTTCCCCGCCACCGGCACAGCATTCATCATTCCCAGCAGATAGAAGGCAGAATGGGGGGCAGCACATCTGGGCAGAGGGCCAGAGCTGTCCAACTTTTCTAGTCAACAAGCCAGTGATTTGGTGCTAGGATGCGGGGCGGTCCTAGCAACCAATTACCTGAAAAGTTGCCCAACTCCCGCTCTCTGCCCGGACATGCTGTGACTTGTGTTTTCTATTGGCTGGAATAGATAAGTGCTGTACAAGGTAAGATTGGAAAGAAGAGGAGAGTTGTCGGTGGAAAAATGTGGTGCAAGGGAAATTCACATAACGAGGGCTGGGGTGCATGTAAGGGGGGCTGTAAAGAGGACTGGGTGCAAAGAAGGGAGACTAAAGGGAAATGGGGTGCAAAGAAAAGGTGCTGTGAGTAGGACTGGGGTGAGGGGGGGCTGTAAAAGACTGTGGTACAAGGAAGGAAGCTGTTTAGGTGACTGGGATGCAAGTAAGGGGGGGAGCTGTAAGGGGGACTGGGGTGCAAGTATGGAGGGGGTTCTGTAAAGGGGACTGGGATATGGGGGGCTGTGAAGGGGACTGAGATATGGGGGTGCAGGGGGGGGGCTTTAAAGGAGACTGGGGTATAAATAATGGGGGCTTGGATGCAAATAAGGGGGGAAGGAAGGTTGTGGTGGGGACTGGGGTGCAAGGAAGGGGGGTTTTGATCTAAAGGGTTGACACTGTGAAATGGAGAGGGACTTTGATGTAAGGTGGGGGCTGAGGGCACTGATGTAAAAGGGGAGGGTTTGTAATGTAAGAAGGGGGCTGTGGTATGAAGCAGGGACAAAGGACATTGAAATAAAGGAGGGGCTGTGATGTAAAGGTGGGCTATATTGCAAACGGGGGTAACTGATGTAAAAAGTTTGCTGTAATGTAAAGGTGGGCTGTATTGTAAAGGGAGATGCTGTATTAAAAAGAGGGGGGGGGTTCTGTGATGTAAAGGGGGCGCTGTGGTGTAAAGAGGTGGACTGATGACACGGATGCAAAGGGCACGTGATCAGCTAAGTCCAATCACAGCTGATCACGGTGTAAACAGGAAAAGTCGTGTATCTGTCAGACACGTGTAGAGGAGAGACGATCGGCTTGTCCTCTGACAGGGAGAGGTCTGCACGATAATCAAGATTAGCTTGGGCAGGAAGGGAGGAAAGTGCCTGGTATTGAAGTGGTTAAACAAAATATTGCGTTAATCTTAAATTGATTATAGACTCAATCTTAGGTGTGATGTGACACACTTAGTGCATAAAAACATAAATAAATACTTTTACATTCAAAACATTTTTTTAATAATAATAATGATAATAATTCAAAATCTGTGCATTTCCCACATCTGTTGATGTAGGAAAGTCCAAAAGGTCAATTAAACAGATATTCCACCACCAAAATCGTCATGCAGAGACTTCTGTGGCACCCCACACCCAGTGATCAGGGACTCTCACAAAATGGTGGGCACCACCTATTGCTAGGATAGACAAACAGGCAGAACCTCTGTAGGGTATTGGAAACCAGGAAGCCTCTGGGAACTCCTGCCTTGTGTGCCAGTGAACCGCCCCAAAAATACTTAGCTGAGGTACAGCTGTAAACAGTAAGCAAATATATATACACACACACAGGCCACTTTATTAGGGACATCTGTACAATCAGCCAATCACATGGCAGCAACTCAATGCATTTACGCATCTAGACGTGGTGAAGAGGACTTAAAGTTCAAACCGAGCCTCAGAATAGGGAAGAATGGAAATTTAAGTGACTTTGAATGTGCCAACAAAAAAACTGAAGTTATGCCTAGCTGGAAGGGGATCTCCTGCCTCTATTTCTAAGTGTCCAATCACCTGAAGGTGGCAGCATAACTCTATGCAGAGATTTTCTTCTAAAAGAATAGGTGCAGGTACGCTCTTCTCTTTCTAGTTACCCCTTGTCTCCGCCCCTACCCACCTTTGAGCACATCCCTTGGCACCACCCTCTAGGCACCACCCTCTAGCCACCTCCCAGTCCACCCCTTTTAAAAAACACAGAACCAAGTATCTTTTTTGGTGCCAAGTAATTTGTATGGAATTAGTTAATTATAAACAACAAGAAAATCAGTAAAATAGATATCTCCAGCAATTACAGAACCCAACACCAACAATAGATCACCCAGCAACAATAGATCACCCAGCAACAATAGACCCACTTTAGCAACAATAGACCCACTTTAGCAACAATAGACCCCCTCCTGCAAAAAGATATCTCCTAGCAGCCAACATCAATAGATCCCTCAGCAGACAGCAACAATAGACCCCTCCATCAACAGTAGATCCATCACAGCAACAATAAACTCTTCCCTCAACAGTAGTTCCCCCCCCCCCCCCCCCCCAAGCAGCAATACACACCTCCCTCAACAATAGATCCCCCACAATGGGAGCTGTTCGGAAATACTCGGAAACACTCCATTCCCTGTTGTTTTCAAACGTTTCCAAGATCAGCTGAGCTGTCCGAGTATTTCTGAGGCTCTCTGGCGCCCCCCACCTCTGGCCACATATGGTATTGCATGCCATAGACGTCAATGCTGAACTAATTATTTTCGTTTCCATTGACTATTATGGGCAAACTCGCTTTGATATGCGAGTGCTTTGGATTACAAGCATTCTCCTGGAATGGATTATGCTCGTAATCCAAGGTTCAATGGTACGTTAAATTTCAGTTGGAATAGTGAGCAATAGCGCTTATAAAAACCAATTCCTAGCTGGCGAAATACTTCCGTTAACTCAAGGTTATGCCAAAGTCAGGTTACAGTGATTTATTGGCAAGTCACACAGACATGACAGGGAATAAGAACAAACTGCTCTACTTGCATGGAAGAACTCTCTGTCTTCTGTTATGCCCTGTGCACAGAACACCTGTAACTGAATACAGCTCATGCACGGAGCTGACAAACCTAAGATTTGGACTGAGACTAGGGTAAGATGATTATATAAGAAATGCAAACCTGCATTTGGTATTAGAGAATAGCCATATGCCATTAATCTGCCTCTAGATATTTTATGTTTTCATTAACACCTCAAGGCTTGGTGTAATTAGTGTAGTTTAATGATGCTTGTTTGCACTTAGTTGTAAGCTTGCTGTGCTTGTTTGCACTTAGTTGTAAGCTTGCTCAGTGTGCTATGACATCTTTATCAAATGTCAGTAAAGATGTTATTAAATAGTTAGGTACTGCGAAATATATTGTGTTATAACGGATACGTTGTTTCTCACATATGCTTGATATTTAATGTATACGATACCCCCACCCCTAATAAAGCCTTTTTCATATTTTTGTACCTTAAGCCCTTGCTGACCCGCTTTATTTTCCTTTCTGGGGGCTCCCTTGTCCCCTCCAAACCCCTTTTTTAATATAGCTTTTTTGCAGGTATCCCGTCTAGTCCTGGCTAATCGGCCGATACACTAATTAATTATTTAGGTTATCGCTAAAGGGAGTGTGGATTTGAGGAGTCTTATTTTCGAATGTTATTTAAGAAGCTATGTTCAGGATTTTTGTGGTGTGGTAAATCATTTACTCAACACCTCCATATAAAATGATGTGCTTTACTATAGATGTGCACTTGTTGAATGCAATAAAAACTAGAACAGATGCATCACTTGCCAGGGCTGTATAATCCATTTAGTGGGCAGTACCCAAGACATCGGGTTACAGGAGGCAACACCAAGAGTTAACACGTAGATACTGTATTGTAATAACTTATTCTGTTTGTAGTTTCTGTCCAAATCTAGACATTCTGTGGCTGAATTCAGAAACATTGGATAGAAGATCCTGGACTGCCGCACTCTTTAAAACGATTTCTTTATTGAACAAAAAAAAAACAACCAAAACGTAATGAACAACAGAAAAAAGGTGTCCGACATGTTTCACATCATGTGATACTTACTCATAGCTAGTGAACAATGACAAAAACTGTTTAAAAAAAGGAGAGAAAAGGTGAATGGGGCGTTTCACCAATTAACCCACAGGTGATCGTTAGTCAATGGAACACTTTGATGAACCCTGATGTGTCACACATGGACTACTATTGTATATGGGATTAAATAAAATAAAAATATGAGGTCTTAAAAGAGTTCTGCCCTTGACGCATACCCAGGGTTTGGCAAATTTGCTTGGAATCTAGCAGCCAGCTAAGAAAGTTAGGAGCCAGAAAATGCGACCTGTCCCGCCAAACTCACGCACAGAAGCGAAGCACATACGTGAGTAGCGCCCGCATATGTAAACGGTATTCAAACTACACATGTGAGGTATGGCTGCAATTGGTAGAGTGAGAGCAATAATTCTAGCCCCAACCTCCTCTAACTCAAAACATGCAACCTGTAGAATTTTTTAAACGTCGCCTATGGAGATTTTAAAGGGTAAAATCTGTCGCCATTCCACAAGCGGACGCAATTTTGAAGCGTGAAATGTTGGGTATCAATTTACTCGGCATAACATTATCTTTCACAATATATATAAAAAAAATAATTGGGCTAATTTCACGTTTGTCTTATTTTTTTATTTAAAAAAAGTGTACCCCCCCCCAAAAAAGTGTGTTTGCAAGACCTCTGCGCAAATCCTTTGTGACAAAGTATTGCAACGGCCGCCATTTTATTCTCTAGGGCAGTGGTGGGCAACCTTGGCTCTCCAGCTGTTTTGCAACTACAAGTCCCATGAGACATTGCAAGACCCTGACAATCACAGGCATGACTCCTAGAGGCAAAGGCATGATGGGATTTGTAGTTCCACCACAGCTGGAGAGCCAAGGTTGCCTACCCCTGCTCTAGGGCATGGGTCTTCAAACTATGGCCCTCCAGTTGTTCAGGAACTACAATTCCCATGATGCCTAGTCATGTCTGTGAATGTCAGAGTTTTACAATGCCTTATGGGATGTGTAGTTTCGCAACAGCTGGAGGGCCATAGTTTGAGGATCCCTGCTCTAGGGTTTTAGAATAAAAAATATATATAATGTTTGGGGGTTCAAATTAGAGGGAAGGAGATGGCAGTGAAAACAATGAAAAACACATTAGAACTGCTGTTTTACTTGTAATGCCAACGGCCACCACAAGATGACGCCAGATCACACAAGGAAGTTTAGGCCTGCAGAAGGCCGCAAAGCCGCGGCCTCAATTACCGACAGGTGCGGGCCCGCTGCGATCACGCGGCGGGGGAGGTGGGGGCGCATGGAGACACAGAATCCTGCATCTTCGTGCGCCCCCACCTCCCCCGCCGCACGATCGCGGCGGGCCCGCGCCGGCAGGTAATTGAGGCCGCGGCTTTGCGTCCTTCTGCAGGCCTAAGCTTCCCCGGGCGCCAGGTCACAATTTCTTGTCGCAATTGCGACCGAGCACCCGGATTTTGTCGAGCCCTGCCGTATCATACGCCCCACTATCTCCCCCCCTATATACCATATACCCCACTATCCCCCCCTATATACCATACAGCCCACTATCCCCCCCCCCCTATATATCATACACCCCACTATCTCCCCCCCTATATATCATACACCCCACTATCTCCCCCCTATATATCATACACCCCACTATCTTCTTCCTATATACCATACACCCCACTATCTCCCCCCTATATACCATACACCCCACTATCTCCCCCCTATATACTATACACCCCACTATCTCCCCCCTATATACCATACACCCCACTATCTCCCCCTATATAGCATACACCCCACTATCTCCCCCTATATAGCATACACCCCACTATCTCCCCCTATATAGAAAACACCCCACTATCTCTCCCCTCCAATGATTGTATTGGTCAGGTTGTCTCTCTCATGATGGTGGGGGACTAACTTGGGATGAAATGGCGACTTTTTACACTAAATATGAATCAATTCTCTGCATGAAGGTAAAAAAATTGTAGCGTAATTCTCACCTGGTGCTGTGTCTCTGTGCGCCCCCACCTCCCCGCCGCGTGATCGCGGCAGGCCCGCGCCGGCCGGTAATCGAGGCCGCGCCTTTGCGGCCTTCTGCAGGCCTAAGCTTCCCTGGGCGCCAGGTCACAATTTCTTGTTGCGATTGCGACCGGATTTTGTCGAGCCCTGCTCATACCATAATGTCATCTCTGGTTTGTCCATTATATGCTATGCTACATTAGTATGTGTCACTTTAAGCATGTTTTGCATAATATTATGAGGATATATACAGGGAGTGCAGAATTATTAGGCAAATTAGTATTTTGACCACATCATCCTCTTTATGCATGTTGTCTTACTCCAAGCTGTATAGGCTCGAAAGCCTACTACCAATTAGGCATATTAGGTGATGTGCATCTCTGTAATGAGAAGGGGTGTGGTCTAATGACATCAACACCCTAAATCAGGTGTGCATAATTATTGGTCAACTTCCTTTCCTTTGGCAAAATGGGTCAAAAGAAGGACTTGACAGGCTCAGAAAAGTCAAAAATAGTGAGATATCTTGCAGAGGGATGCAGCACTCTTAAAATTGGAAAGCTTCTGAAGCGTGATCATCGAACAATCAAGCGTTTCATTCAAAATAGTCAACAGGGTCGCAAGAAGCGTGTGGAAAAACCAAGGCACAAAATAACTGCCCATGAACTGAGAAAAGTCAAGCGTGCAGCTGCCAAGATGCCACTTGCCACCAGTTTGGCCATATTTCAGAGCTGCAACATCACTGGAGTGCCCAAAAGCACAAGGTGTGCAATACTCAGAGACATGGCCAAGGTAAGAAAGGCTGAAAGACGACCACCACTGAACAAGACACACAAGCTGAAACGTCAAGACTGGGCCAAGAAATATCAAGACTGATTTTTCTAAGGTTTTATGGACTGATGAAATGAGAGTGAGTCTTGATGGGCCAGATGGATGGGCCCATGGCTGAATTGGTAAAGGGCAGAGAGCTCCAGTCCGACTCAGACGCCAGCAAGGTGGAGGTGGAGTACTGGTTTGGGCTGGTATCATCAAAGATGAGCTTGTGGGGCCTTTTCGGGTTGAGGATAGAGTCAAGCTCAACTCCCAGTCCTACTGCCAGTTTATGGAAGACACCTTCTTCAAGCAGTGGTACAGGAAGAAGTCTGCATCCTTCAAGAAAAACATGATTTTCATGCAGGACAATACTCCATCACACGCGTCCAAGTACTCCACAGCGTGGCTGGCAAGAAAGGGTATAAAAGAAGAAAAACTAATGACATGGCCTCCTTGTTCACCTGATCTGAACCCCATTGAGAACCTGTGGTCCATCATCAAATGTGAGATTTACAAGGAGGGAAAACAGTACACCTCTCTGAACAGTGTCTGGGAGGCTGTGGTTGCTGCTGCACGCAATGTTGATGGTGAACAGATCAAAACACTGACAGAATCCATGGATGGCAGGCTTTTGAGTGTCCTTGCAAAGAAAGGTGGCTATATTGGTCACCGATTTGTTTTTGTTTTTGAATGTCAGAAATGTATATTTGTGAAGGTTGAGATGTTATATTGGTTTCACTGGTAAAAATAAATAATTGAAATGGGTATATATTTGTTTTTTGTTAAGTTGCCTAATAATTATGCACAGTAATAGTCACCTGCACACACAGATATCCCCCTAAAATAGCTAAAACTAAAAACAAACTAAAAACTACTTCCAAAAATATTCAGCTTTGATATTAATGAGTTTTTTTGGGTTCATTGAGAACATGGTTGTTCAATAATAAAATTAATCCTCAAAAATACAACTTGCCTAATAATTCTGCACTCCCTGTAGATGCTTCAAAATGGCATCCAAACCAGAACGACATGGTACATCATATAGTATCATAATCATATATATACTATTTTTATACAATACTATATTTTTACATATTTGTGATTTACATATAATATTTTTGTTGTTTTTTTAATGATACTTGATATCATTCACCAATGATCATTTAGACCAGCCATTCTCAACCAGGGTTCCTCCAGAGGTGGCTAGGGGTTCCTTGAGCTGTGGCCGATTTACCTCCTGTTTGATGGTGCCTACATAGTTCTGAGCCAATTCCACTTGGAGGAGCCAGTGGTATTACACCAATGATCTTCATAGTTCTCTGTAGGGGGGGGGGGGGGGGGCATTCTTACCACTACTGTAAAAAAAGGGCATTCTTCTCACTGACCACCAAAGTAAGGGGCATTGTTCCCACTGACCCCCAATGAATGGGTTTTATCAGGGGTTCCCCGAGACCTGACATTTTATAGGGTTCCCCAGCGGTAAAAAGGCTGATTTAGACCATTATATGAGCCTATTACTTTAAGAAATATATGTTCATTTCAAATCATTTTATACCACAGTACACAAATATTGTGTGTGAATTTTGTGACATCTTTGTGTTTATACACATACCGAAACACAATTTTTTCCTTTCTTCACATTCAATCATTCATTTATTTATTATTGTTGTATTGTCTAATACTTTATTAATTTATGGTATACACATATAACTTTTTTCACCATATTGGTTATGATATATATTTGTTTTACACGTGGACATATATAATAATCTTTCTTTTTATCACCGAGATATTTATGTAATCCCATACACGATAGTAGACCATGGGTGACACATCAGGGTTCATCAGTGTTCCATTGACTAACGATCACCTGTGGGTTAATTGGTTAATTGGTGACACGCCCCATTCACCTTTTCTCCCCTCTTTTTAAACACAGTTTTTGTCATTGTTCACTAGCTATGAGTAAGCATCACATGATGTGAAACATGTCAGACACCTTTTCCTGTTATTCACTATGTCCAGGATCTTCTATCCAATACACCTGTGCATAGCCCGCAACTTTTTGGTTTAGTGGGAAGGAAGCAAAGCTAAGCGATCAGCAGTTTTTGGAGAGGCATCATCTCTAGCTGAATTCAGAAAGAAAACTTTTGGGGGACAGGGGAAGTACCAGGTGTTGCGATGTTCAAAGGCTTTTAAAGTTAAAAAAAAAAGGAAACTCCTCCTCATTCCCAATTTGGAAAAATAAACCTGACCAGTTTTTCTTAACCGCTTCAATACTAGGCTTTTATACCACCTCCATACCGGGCCTATTCTGACACTTCTCTCCTACATGTAATAATCATCATTCTTTTGCTAGAAAATTACACAGTACCCCCCAAACATTATATATGTTTTTTTTAGCAGACACCCTAGGGAATAAAATGACGGTCATTCCAAAGTTTTATCTTGCACGGTATTTACGCAATTATTTTTCAAACGCTTTTTTTTGTAAAAAAAAGGGATTTTTAAATACAACTTACCTGTAAAATCCTTTTCTTGGAGTACATCACGGGACACAGAGCGGCATATTCATTACTATGTGGGTTATATGGAGTACCTTCAGGTGTGGACACTGGCAATCTCAAACAGGAAGTCCCCTCCCTATATAACCCCCTCCCCTAGAGGGAGTCCCTCAGTTTTGTAGCAAGCAGTATGCCTCCCAAAATGGTCACCCAAAAGAGGGGTGGGAGCTCTGTGTCCCGTGATGTACTCCAAGAAAAGGATTTTACAGGTAAGCTGTATTTAAAAATCCCTTTTTCTTTCTCGTACATCACGGGACACAGAGCGGCATATTCATTACTATGTGGGATGTCCGAAAGCAATGCTTTAATGAGGGGAGGGAGACATCTTCCAAAGAAGGATTCAATTTAGAGATAAACTCAAAACATAATAATAATTCTAACTTAGTCAAGAAAAAAACTTTTTTTTTTTTTTTTTTTTTTTATAACCAAGGGTGTTTCTGATCCCGAGGATTTCAAACTGCAGCCTGTAGTACTGCCTGACCAAAGGCAGCATCCGCATTTCTTCTCACGTCTAGTTGATAAAACCTTGTAAACGTGTGGACTGATGACCACGTTGCCACCTTGCATATCTGAGCCATAGAGATCTGATGGTGTGCTGCCCAAGAGGCGCCCATGGCCCTGGTAGAATGGGCCTTTACCGACAACGGAGGAGGCAACCTCTTCAACCCGTAGGCTTGAATGATTAAAGGGTCACTAAAGTCAGGGATTTTTTTTAAAAAAAATAACAAACATGTGATACTTACCTCCACTGTGCAGTTCGTTTTGCACAGAGTGGCCCGGAAACCTGTCTTCTGGTGTCCCTCGGCGGCTGTCTGGGCTCCTCCTCGCAAAAGCTTTCCTTCTTCATGCGAGGGCGCTCGCATGGAGGAAAGCTTTTGCGAGCGCGCTCCCGTGATACAGCGGCGGCCATAGCCGCCGACTGTATCACTCGGCTCCGCCCCCCAGCGCGCCGCGTCATCCACCCTGATTGACAGCAGCGCTAGCCAATGGCTGCGCTGCTATCAATCCGCCCAGCCTAGCCAATCAACGGCCAGGCTGGGAACCGAAGAGGACGACGTGGACGCGCCCGGGAGATTCGAACGGTCAGGTAAGTACAACGGGGGCTCGGGGGGGGCCGGTGCTGCTAGATGTTTTTTTACCTTCATGCATAGGATGCATGAAGGTAAAAAAACTTGTACCTTTAGAACCCCTTTAATTGTCTAATCCATCTCGAGATGGTGGATTTTGCAGCTGCCTGCCCCTTTTTGGGGCCATCTGGTAGAACGAATAACACATCTGTTTTCCGGATCTTTTCTGTAGCTTTAAGATAGGCCTTCATGGCCCGGACAATATCCAAGGTATGCAGCAACCCCTCCTTTCTAGATGTAGGTTTTGGAAAGAAGGATGGAAGTACCAAATCCTGGTTTAAGTGAAATTTGGATATAACCTTTGGTAGAAAGGAAGGATGGGGCCGGAGAACTGCCCTGTCCTTATGCAGAACGAGATATGGTTCCTTACACGATAAGGCTGCTAATTCTGACACTCTCCTGGCCGAAACTATGGCGACCAAGAAAACCAATTTTCTTGTCAGTAAGACTAAAGGAATCTCAGCCAACGGCTCAAAAGGCTGTTTCTGTAGAGTGGACAGGACAAGATTTAAGTCCCATGGACAAATTGGTGACTTGACAGGAGGATTAATACGCAAGACCCCCTGTAAGAAGGTCTTTACCAGCGAGTGGGTGGCCAGCGGCCTCTGAAACCACACTGACAGAGCTGAGATCTGTCCCTTGATTGTGCTTAGTGCCAGGCCTTTATCCACTCCTAGCTGGAGAAAACTTAACACCCTATCAATAGTATATTTGCGGGAATTCCATCTTTTGGATTCACACCAGCCTACGTAGTTCCTCCACACCCTGTAATAAATCACCCTGGAGACCGGCTTTCTAGCCCTAATCAGGGTAGGAATTACCTGCCTAGACAGACCTCTACCCCTGAGAATCAGGGATTCAGCCTCCAGGCCGTCAAATTTAGACGCTGTAATGTAGGGTGGAGGATCGGGCCTTGTGAGAGTAGGTCTGGTTGTAGAGGAAGAGTCCAAGGGTCTCCCACTGCCATCTTCAGGACTAGTGAGTACCAAGTCCTCCGGGGCCAAGCCGGAGCTACTAGAATGACTGGCTTGTTCTCCACTCTGATCTTGCGCAATAGGCGCGGGAGTAACTGTAGTGGAGGGAATGCATATAGAAGTCTGAATTGATGCCAAGGGCAAACCAACGCATCGGTTCCGCAGGCCATAGGATCCCTCGCTCGCGACACGAACCTGTCTAGTTTCTTGTTGAACCTGGATGCCATTATATCTACGTCCGGCATTCCCCACCTCTGGCAGATTGTCTGAAAGACCTGGGGATGCAGAGACCACTCCCCTGGCAACAGACTCTGGCGACTTAAGAAGTCTGCCTGCAGGTTGTCCACTCCGGGAATGAATATCGCTGAAATGCAGGGTACATGAACCTCTGCCCATTGAAAAATTAAGTTCACTTCCCTCTGAGCGGCCTGGCTCCTGGTCCCCCCTTGGTGGTTTATGTATGCCACCGCCGTGGCATTGTCTGACTGGATTCTCACCGGGAACCCCTTTAATCTGGAGGTCCAAGCCAGAAGGGCTAGGCGGGCAGCTCTGATTTCCAAGATATTGATGGGGAGCTGCCTCTCTGCTTTCACCCAAGTTCCCTGGCGGGAGAACCCCTCGAAGACCGCCCCCCAGCCTGCCAGGCTGGCGTCTGTGGTAACTACCTTCCAGACAACAGGGCTGAAGGATTTTCCCTTTAGAAGGCTCTGAGGGTTCAACCACCAGGCCAGGCTTTGTCGGACCCTTGATGATAGCGTCAAAGGGGACTCTAAGGCATGTGCCCTCTTGCCCCAGGCTGCTAGAATGGCTGCCTGTAGGACGCGAGTGTGGATCTGAGCGTATGGTACTGCCTCGAATGTGGCCACTAGCTTGCCTAGCAATCGCATACACAGGCGAATAGTTGGTTTTTTCTTGTTTAGAACCAACTGAACCAACCCCTTGATAGCTTCGATCTTTACAAGGGGCAGGAACACCTTTTGATGTTCTGTGTCTAACCTCATGCCGAGGTATTCCAACTGCTTTGTAGGCTGGAACGCCGACTTTCCCCGGTTCAGGACCCAGCCGAATTCTTCGAGGTACCGAACCGTGAGGTTTACTGCCTTTTGCAGACCCGGCCGTGAGTGATCTATGATTAAAAGGTCGTCCAAGTATGCTAGGACTGTGACCCCTTGGATCCTTAAGTTGGCCAGAATTGGGGCTAGGATCTTCGTGAATACCCGGGGGGCCGTGGCCAGCCCGAAGGGGAGCGCCCTGAATTGGAAGTGTCGCTGCCCCACCGCGAAGCGTAAAAACCTTTGATGCGACTGAAAGATTGGTACATGAAGGTAAGCATCCTTTATGTCTATGGAGGCCAGAAAATCGTCCTTCTGAAGCGCGGCGGCTGCTGACCGGATGGATTCCATCCGGAAGGAACGAACCCTTAGGTAACCGTTTAACCTCTTTAGGTCCAAGATTGGCCTGACATCGCCGTTGGGCTTTGGTATGACAAAGAGATTGGAATAGAAACCTAGGCCTTGCTCTTGGGCTGGCACTTCTATAATTACGTCCTGGCCAAGCAGGTGATCCAAAGCTGCCAGCATTGAGGCCTTTCTCGCTGGATCCCTTGGTAGCCTTGATTCTTGAAAATGAGGCGGAGGATACCTTAGAAACTCCAGTCTGTAACCTGTGGTTACAGATGCCCGGACCCATTTGTCGGGGATCTTGGCTTCCCAAACTTCTGAGAAGAAACGAAGCCTTCCCCCCACCCGCAGGAGTGGGGGCGCCCCTTCATAAGGCAGACTTAGGGGCTGTCTTTGACGGCTTGCGATACCACGGCCTCTTACCCCCAGGGGTCTGTCCCTGCGATCTACTGTTAACGTTGGATCGTGCAGGCGGCCGTCGATACTGTCTGGAATTTGAGGGCCCCGAGACAGGAAAGAGCTGCCTTTTAAATGTAGGAGCCCGGAATGTCTTTTTGACCGGTAAAAGGGTACTCTTGCCATTTGAAATAGTCTGAATATATTTATCCAGATCCTCTCCGAAGAGTCGTCCTCCATGGAAGGGAAACCCTGCCAGAAGCTTTTTGCATGGGGGCTCCGCCGCCCAGTTCTTCAACCATAAGAGCCTTCTCATGTGCACCAAACATAGTGATAAACGAGAGGCCTGCTGGATGGAATCTTTTATAGCATCTACCGCAAAACACAGAGCTCTGGGAATGTCAGAAAACTCTTCTGCTTGTTGGGTAGGCATGTCCCTTAACATTTCCTTTGTCTGGTCTTTTAATGCCTGACAAACTCCAATTGCAGCCACCGCTGGCTGCACCACTGCTCCTGCCGTAGCAAAGGATGCTTTTAAAAGTGTCTCTAATCTTTTATCAACCGGATCTTTAAACATATGTATGTTTTCCACCGGGCAAGTTAGTGATTTATTCACACATGAGATGGCTGCATCCACTACTGGGAGCCTCCACCTCTTGGAGAACTTTTCCTCCATGGGTAAATGACCGCAAATCTTTTCGGTGGCAGAAAAATCCTGTCCGGCCGTACCCAATCCCGAAAGATCAATTCCTCCAAGAGAGGATGGACCGGAAAAACTGCGTTGTTTAACGGAGCTTTCAAAGAGCCCAGAGAGGATACCGGAGGAACCTGAGGCTCTGGCAATGGTAAACTAAATGCCGAGCGGACCATGTCCGTCAAAGACTGTACCCACAGTCTTTCTGTCTGGGAGTCTAAAAATGGTTCCTCAGAGGCAGATCCCTCAATCCCTGAACCCTCTTGGTTCAGGTCTAGTTGATCCTCCTGTGATTCCAATTCCTCTGGAGAGAGAATCTCAGCATCTGAGGATACACCTCCTGGTGATGGGGATCTAACCCGTTTCTTACCAGGAATAGCTCTAGCGATCAATGTTGCTATTCTCTCCTCTAGCCCCCCTAGGGATACGGCTAGCATCTCCTCTGTGATAAACACAGGGCTGGGCTGATCTGGGCCAGCCTCCGCACCAGATCCCCCTAATGGCTCATCCAAGGCGCTTCTTATGTTAATAAGTTGCGGGGAAAGTATCGGCATATCAGAATCAGAAAGGGAACCCTTTTGTTTTTTGGTCTTTTTTGTACCCTTTGACCCCGAACCCTTGGAAGCCATAATACAAAATCGAGGGACTCCGCCCACACAACAGACTGTAGTGGGCAGGAGTACAAAAATCAGAGTTTAGGGGACAATAGATCACTAATGCCCAAAAACTGATGGGATCCCGTATGTTCTTTTTTTTTTTAAATATATTATATATTTTCTTTTAACAACATACCGTGACCCCAAACTAAGTTTGCCAGCCTCCAAACCTGCTGCAAAAAAGGGGGATTTCTTGGCTTAACAAAAAGGTATTGGAACAAAGTCCACATGTACTACCCCTCTTCCGCCACCGGGAGTCACTGTTCTGCCGCTCTGCGTCCTCTCCTTCTGAAAATCAGCCTCAGACTGAGCACTGACAATGCCTGCTGTCTATAACAGCACAAAGGCGCGCCCCTGTATGATGCCGCAGGCACGCCCCCCCCCCCCCCGCCCTCCTGTCTGAACGGCGCGAAAAACGTCAATAAGACGTGCGCGCGCACGCGCGCGCATGCCGGAAACAGGAGGAACATGGAGGAGCCGCGCTGCTGGAGATCCAGGAACGCAGAAACAGGCGGCAGATTCAAACCCCCGGCCAGGTAGGACTCTCCAAAGGCCCCTAGGGATCCTTACTAGCCCTAGGAAGAAACAGCAGGTTTAGCTAGCACACATATTTAGACAGGGGGACCTAGTGATGGGGGAGAAAAGGTGTCATCCTGTCTCTCTTTAGACATAGTGAACAAGGTTGCCCATGCAGAGCATACTTAGGCTATCCCCCCCTTTTAGGTTACCCCGGGGAGCCTGCTGTCGAACCAAGTCCCGCAGGCTCCCCCTTACCTGCTCCATGCTGCAGGATGTTTGTCCAGCAAACTGATCCAATCTTCTCCCATCTCCGTGGGTAGCGTAGTAGACCTTCAGGCCCTGGGGTCCTATGAAGGTACCCACTGTCCTGGACCTATATAGCACCCTGGCAAACAGGAACTTATGGTTTTTACAAACTCCAAGTCCTGGGCCCAGGGTCCAGCCCTCCAAAGAGGAGCATTATAGGCAAAACCCCACGGCTTGGGGCCCGGGTACTGTCCACTTTGGCACTGAGGCTCCTTGGACAGATCCGGTTAGCCCGCCCTTAATCCCAAGGATGTGGAGCAAAGCTATTCCGTGACCAACACCTAAGACACTGGCGAAAAAACTGAGGGACTCCCTCTAGGGGAGGGGGTTATATAGGGAGGGGACTTCCTGTTTGAGATTGCCAGTGTCCACACCTGAAGGTACTCCATATAACCCACATAGTAATGAATATGCCGCTCTGTGTCCCGTGATGTACGAGAAAGAAAAATTGTTTTATGAATTAAAAAAATAACAAAACACTAAAGTTAGCCCAATTTTTTTGTATTATGTGAAAGATTATGTTACACCGAGTAAATAGAGACCCAACATGTCACGCTTTAATTATGCGCACACTCATGGAATGGCGCCAAACTTCGGTACTTAAAAATCTCCATAGGCAACGCTTTATTTATTTTTTACAGGTTACAGTTTAGATTTACAGAGGAGATCTAGTGCTAGATTAGTTGCTGGCACTCTAACGCACGCGGCGATACCTCACATGTGTGGTTTAAACGGCGTTTACATATGTCGGTGGGACTTGCGTGTGCGTTCGCTTCTGCACGCGAGCTATCGGGGACAGGGGCGTTTTCATTTTTTTTTTATCTTTTATTTTTTTTTTTTACTTATATTTTATTTATTTTTACACTTTTTTTCATTTTTTTTTTTTTTTTTTCCACTTTTATTCCTATTACAAGGAATGTAAACATCCCTTGTAATAGGAAATGTGTGTGACAGGTCCTCTTTATGGAGAGATGTGGGGTCAATAAGACCTCACATCTCACCTCCAGGCTGGAAACCATGAGATCGGTGAAAAAAAATTCACCGATCTCATGAATGGTGACTTACAGCCGCAATCGCGGCTTTGTTTACATACGGGGACCCGGGCGTGACGTCATCAGATCGCGCCCGGGTCCTCCGACGGTCATAGAGATGACTGGTGACCATCTGGTCACCAGTCATCTCTATGCTTCCTGCCGCCGCCGACGATTCGTTCTCCGGGCCCCCGAAGGTACAGGTAAGCCCGGAGAAGCACCGGATGGCGGCGGGAGGGGGGGATGTCCCCTCCCGCGGCCTGTAAGAACGATCAAGCGGCGGAACCGCCGCTATGATTGTTCTTACTTTGTGCAGAATCGCCGGCTGAAGAGATGGATATCTGGATGATGCCTCTGGCTGCAGGCATCGTTCAGATATTCGCCTGCAATACCCAGGCCGTCAATTGACGGCCACTTAGGATGGTAAATCCCATCCCAGGCCGTCAATTGTCTATGGCTGGGTATTGAAGTGGTTAAAGTAATCACAACACAAGAGACAGGTTTGAGAAAGGGGATTCATCATGCAAGTGGTCCTTCCAATCTCTAGTTCTGTTAAATAAGCCACCCTCCACAAGCCTGGCCATGCCCATTTTGTGTGTTAAGGTCAGACCATTTAAAAGTGTTCCCTAATGCATAGTAATGCAATGCACAATTTGGGGTACACATATACATCACGTTTATTCCACTCATGCAGATAATCCAAGATTTAATGTTTAGACATTTAAGGATGACCCACCATTTGTAAGTCATATGTTCAAGCCTTTTACTAGAGGCAATATGATAACTCATGTAACTTAATATGGTCATTATATAGCCTCATCTGCTTTGCAAGCCATTCAATGCCCGATATAAATTCAATCACCTGCTGCCCACACAAAGCCCACCTATTATAAACTAACTAAACTTTTTTTACTTTAAAAGGAGAAGTCCATGTAAAGCTTGTTTGGCTGGACTTCTCCTATGGATCACAGGAGTACAGTTGGTTTTGCACTCCCGTGACCGTTTTCAGCAGAGAGAGGACTGAAGTAGGGTTGCCCCGATACCAAGCATTTGCCCGAGTACTTGTACTCGGGCAAATGCTCCCGATGCTTCACCCGATACTTGCACTGTTGGCGGTGATCAGTGCATGGGGAAGTTACAAGCACCAATCACCCCTGATTTTAAAGCAGCTGTAAGCTGCCGTGTATCCCGTGCATGCCGCCGTGTATCCCGTGCATGCCGCCGTGTTTCTCTCCCCTTCCGTGCCTCTCCTCCACCCCCTGGAATTGTCAGGATGGACAGCGGGTAGAAATCCGGCTCCTTACTGCCCCGAATGGACAGAGTCAGTGATCACCGACTGTCCATTCACATAACTGAAACATTGTAATCTGTGATTACAAATGTTTCAGTTTATGAATGAAGAGAAGACGCTGTCTTCCCTCCATTAATTTTCAGCACAGCTGATGCTGCTGAGAAAGGGACAGGGGAACATGTGTGCCTAATCCCTTTTCTCTGTCTCAAAGGGAAGATGGCAGAAATAAATAAAAAATAAAAAAAAAATGATTGTAGAAAATAAAAAAATAAAAAAACACACTGACACGGTCCACCACCCCCCCCCCCTCCAAAAAAAAAGCATTCAAATAAAATTGTAAAAAAAATAAAAATAAATTAAAAACAAATTGTTAAAGATAAAAAAAAAAAACATACTGACACATGTGCCACGGTCACATGAGATTTAAACAAAAAGTATCGGTATTCGGTATCGGCGAGTACTTGAAAAAAAGTATCGGTACTTGTACTCGGTCTTAAAAAAGTGGTATCGGGACAACCCTAGACTGAAGTCTCTCTGCTGACATAACAGAAATCAGTCTAGGCCCTGCGTCATCCCGACAATGGTAGTCTGGATCTGCCAGGTGCCTGGAGCTTGCTTGTGCATCTTTACCGTCACTACATTTGAGACGCGAGAAAAAGATCGAAATCTGCTTCAGATACCTGCTTGCTTTTGCGTTATTTTTGCAATAATGTACTTGCATAATAAATGGAGATCACAAACTGCTAGAAAGACAAAATCCCTTCATATGTTTCACAGCTACCCATCACCCGCCAGATCATATAATTCAAGACAGCAAACACAGCGTGTCTAGATGGATCCTTGCTAGGTTCCTCATTCTCATTTCTAGCTTGGAAACAAGTGCTCTGCACCTGTAGCTAAACATAAAGCATGCCAGAGCTGCTTCCTTAAAAAGTAAATATGAAGAAAAATATTCATTTATAGCACAACATTAAAATAAACAGCTATGGGGTGCAAATGCCTTCTTTTTTCTCAGTCTTCATCTGCCTGCTACAGTGAAGACACATACAAGTTAATTTAAACAAAGCAAAGCTCTGGGCTGGGCTGGTGATGGCAACTCTCACAGGGAAAGGCCAGGGGTAAAAGGAATATTTGAAAAGTAGCCTGGGGTCATTGGATGTATTAAATAGCTAATGAATTTTTAAAGCACTGTTAAGCTTAAAGGTAAATCCCAATGTACATTCCAAGCACCCCATTTATTGGGTTCAATGAACGCAACAATAAGCAATAACAAGGTCTGCACCAGATGAACTAAGTGTGGCTAAAAGCAGATGTTTTAACTTTTACCAATCCATCACTTCACAGAACTTCAGTGTGACCATTGGTACATTTTATGTTATCACCTATTCAGTCAACGCTTTTCCACTGTATATTTTTCCTAAAACACCAAGTGAAGAAACAAAAAAAGAAAACTATGGAGTAGCTGTACAGCAATAACTCGCCAACATACCTGAATTATACAGGGCAGAGCCAGCTCAGGGAACCCGATGCAATAAGCCTGGGTATGTAAATATTCCATTGTCAAATCATACATTTGGTCAATTAGCCCATCCTGCAAAGAAAGAAAAAAAAGCAAGGGTTTGTTAGATAAAATCTATAAATAATCATAGGCAAGTGTAGGTGATGAAAATTCTGTTCTTTGAAAAGTTTTTAATTAGAAAACGACACTGAAGGGAGCCAAATTTACACATTCTGTGCTTCCTGGTTATCTTCAGCATAGTGATTGTATTTTATTTGCCTCTCAGCAATTCTCAAATCACTATGGTTTATTGTAACCATTAATGGGCAGATGATAAATAACTTTACCAATTTTGAACATCACTTGAGATAGTAGTTTCTGACTGATAACGGCAGATTAGAAGGGCCCCTTGGGTCAATAGTTTTATCATCTCACAAGGAGAATTTTCATCTTGTAGAGAAAAAAAGCTTTCTGCAATCCTAATCCTTCATTCCCTTATGAAGATGAGAGAAATAGCGAAGTAAAGCACGTGCACTACTATGCTCACAAGGCAAAATTTGAGGCAGGTCCTGATGCTCAAGAATGAGCAGGCTTCTTCATCTAGTAGCGCTTCTGCTGTTTTCACATCAGAAGTCTGAGAAATCTGCCGATTCACTGCTGAGAGGAAGAATCGTCATGAGCTGAGCTGCTGCTGAGTCACTGCTTTGAGGGCAGAAAGGTGAGCTATGCTGCCGAGAGAAGTTAAAGCAGAATTCCATCTTCAACCCACCTATTCTTATCAATGCCCCCTCCCCCAACACCTATGCGAACATGTAAAAAATAAATGAATGAATGAATGAATGAATGAATGAATGAATGAAAACTTATATAGCGCGGCACCTGCGAACTGAATCGCCTCTGGGCGCTTGTTGTTCCTGTCTCCTTTGATATCAAAAGAGAAAAGTCTTGACCTTTTTCCTAAATGCTAGGTGGTTCTCCTCCAACCGAATGCTGGTTGGTAAAGCGTTCCATAGTCTGGGACCCTGGATCGCAAATCTTCTCTCTCCTTTGGACTTGAAGTTGGCTTTCGGAACCTGGAGCAGGTACTCCAGGTACACACCTACTTTTAGCCCGCTCTGGTCACATGATGCCCTGTGTCAGCCAGTGGCAGCTGCAGGGGTAAAGAGCGCTCGACAATGGCTAGGAAAGCCCGTCACCCACAGCCTCCCATGTACCAGACGTTGTCGGCACTCTCTCTCCCCTGCAGCCACCACTGTGCTGACACAGGAGAACTGAATCAGGGGAATAGACCAAAGCAGGCTAAAGAGAGGTAAGTTTATACAAAAATTATTTACTGTGGGTTATTTTCTATACCCACAGTGGGTTAGTCAGCATTGGCAGTAGGACGGGGAAAAGAACATGTTTAAGAGTATTAAGGTTTAGTTTGGAATTCTACATTATAAGGATTTTAGTGCTTCTGTTGTAAATGTTGGTGATGTATTCCTTCACAGTGCCCGCAGCTACAGAGGTCAGTGAAGGCTAGTTTTAAAAATGATTTACTATTTGTTTAGAAGTTTTAGATATAAATACTTAAATTACATCAATTGTAATGGACTAGGACCAGAGAAAAGATGGGAATAAGAGCCTACTACTACCTAAGACTAATGCGACCCAAAGTAAATTAAGTTTAAAAATCACACCAAGAAATGGCACATGGGTAAAAAGAAATATGATTTTTATAGAACTAAATCTTTACCCTAAACACTTTTTCCTGTATGTTGGTGTTGGACAATTTCAGGATGACTGCAAAGTTGATAGGTTTTACACTGATTCTTCCTGGCCTTTTGTTAAAGTTCATTTGCTGAAAAATCTGCCAAAAAAAAAGAAGAAAATAAAACACAAAGTTTAGCAGGTTCTCTATCTACAGTATGTAATGAATATTGACACATTTGTTTCAATTGTTTAAATGTTATATCATGTTATTAAACCATCTATTCTGGCACAAGCACACAAATCAGAGCTTTAGGGTAGTTAAAGTTGTTGTACAGGCAAAAGGTTTTTCATCTTAATGCATTCTACGTATTAAGATGAAAAGCCGTCTGTGTGCAGTAGCCCCCCTTGGCATCCCTAATACATACCTGAGCCCCATCTCTGTCCATAAAGTGTTTCGGCTGTCCGGGACTCTTCCTCCTGATTGGCTGAGCCACAGCAGGAGAGAGATGGGGGTGGCGCCAAACCACAGCTCCATGTCTGAATCGATACACAGAGCTGTGACTCAGCTCGGGTGCCCCCATAGCAAGCTGCTTGCTGTGGGGTGCACTCAAGAGGAGGGAGAGGCCGGGGGCACAGAAGAGGGACCTGAGAAGAGGAGGATCTGGGCTGCTTTGTGCAAAACCACTACACAGAACAGTTACGTATAACACGATTGTTATTTTTAAGACCTTGTGTCAGAACTTTATTGCTGTTGTTTTTTTTGAGTTCCCCTTATTTCCTCCCGTTCAAAAGGGAAAAACTACATCCAACAGATGAAATTAAAAAAATAGTTGTCTCCATGTACATATATGATTACAAACTATGGTACAAAAAAAAAAAAAAAGCTTTTCCACACAATCACACCAATAATATGTGCATTTAGTGGATCTCTTACATTTAAGAAACAAAACTGAAGACTCTTAATTATATTTAGGAAGCTTTAGCATTGCTCGATTAGTATTCAGTACTCTCACCTTAGAACTGAAGGCTGCAATAAAGTGCCCAAGGACTAGAAAGCGGTACCAAGATGTGAGAAGCTTTTTAATGCTTGCTGAGCACACCATTCTTCAACCTAACATTCATCGGTCATTCCCTGAGCCAATATCAGTGCGCCTTTTATATTTTTTAATGGGAAGACTTAAAAAAAAAAAACATATACAGCCCAATTCTGAATTGAGCACTAGTAGTGAAGACTGGGCTGTGTAGAACATTACATGATAAGCAGCACTTTTGAAGCACCAAGCGTGGTTTGTCTTGAGACGTATTCAAACTTATATTTCTATATCAGCCTATTTTTTCGCACAGTGTGTTATCCCATTGAATCCCAATTGGAATTCCCTAGATGTGTGGTGAAAGGGTCAGAAAAAATAAATTGTTATAAGTACATAACAAACTTCTAAAAAATCTCAATTTTTATCATGACTGCGATATTGTGGCGGACACATCATACAGTTTTAACATTATTTTGGGACCATTTACATTTATACAGCAAACAGTGCTATAAATATGCTGTGTAAATATAACTGGCAGGGAAGGGGTTGACCCTAGGGGCGATCAATAGGTTAAATGTGTACCCTAGCGAGTGATTCTAACTGTAGCGGGAGGGGAATGACTGGGGGAGGTGACCGATCGGTGTCCCTATGTAAAAGGGACATACCATCGGTCTCCTCTCCCTGACAGGACGTGGATCTCTGTGTTTACACACGGAGATCCAAGCATGAACGTCTCGTACACTGTACAGTATGTGCCGCGCAACAAAAGACAAAGCACATGGGGCTCAATACAATCCGCAGCAAACAAGCCTGTAGAAGAATAAAGAAAAGTACATAGACAATTACCAGGACTGATCCCAACATATAGCAAGAAAGTTGTACTTCTACAGGAGACATAAGGCAAAGCTCACAAACTACTGCTGATGCAGTTCAGTGTTCAATGTGTACACCTTTCCAATAAGGATGAGCTTTGGCGTGTTCGCATGGAACACATGCAGAGCCCGCCAGGAAGTGTGCACGGCACTGCGCTAATCACAGCCGGGGAGACATTGTCCCGATGCTCGGTTGCAGAGATCGGGAAATGTCTCCCTGGTTGTGATTAGCGCAGCGCCGTGCACACTTCCTGGCGGGCTCTGCACGTGTTCCATGCGAACACACCGAAGCTCATCCTTACTTTCCAATGCTGCTGTCATTTTCACAACAGACCTGCAGAGCTGTCATCTGTCACCTTAATTCCATAATGATCACCCCCCTCCTGAACACAAAATCTCACACCAGAATTCTCCAGTCTCCACCTCCTGGGCTGATCCAATGTGGAGGTTTAGAAGTGAAAGCATGCAGTACGTAAAAGCCTGGTCCTAACAAGTGTGAACCTAGGCTACCTGGACAGGAAATACACCTGCCAAGTCTGTGAAGCTCATGGAAGAACAGATTTGGGGAGGGAGACCGATTGAGATGGAGACAGTTCAGTTCCCACTCACCCCAAGGCTACTCACTGCTATCTGATGGCTCAGACAGGGGGTATCCATCATGCAGCCAGATGCTGCTGTGACTTTGAATCTCCTGCCCATATCCCCTTTCTTATACTGGCAGCACGCTGGGGATAGAGTGTGGGTGGGGCAGACACAGAGGGGTAGGGGGCAGGAGGAGGAAGAACAGGTAGATCCTTTTTCCTTTTCTCCTGTCCAAGCACGGATGAAGGTGGGAAGAGTGTGGTGGCTGGGCTTTGGTGACCAAGTCACAGACACTGCAGCCAGCCACTCCTTAGTTAATGAGCAGCTTCTGAGCAGGCATAATGTCCATGGAGGAGAGGGGGGGAGGAATAATTGCAAACAACCTTTTTCACCATCCAATATGCCTGCACAAAGCTTTCTATTTCAGGCTGTACAAAAAAAAAAAGCACCCATACCCAAGGCCGAGGGTTCCCATGCCATCCCTGTTTCTGCTGGCCCCACCTCCTGGTCTCACTTAGCTCCTCCTCCTCTCATGGTTTAGTGTTGATTGCCTCTGCAGAAGCCATGGCTGAGGCGGGTTGTTACTCCCTCTCCCCTGGTCACACTCAGCTCCTCCCAGCTCAGTGCCAATTGTCTGTCATATTGTTGTTTATTGCAGGGGCTGCAAGGAGCGATGCAGATGGAGGTAGCTAGGTAAAGCTGCGAGCAGGGCCGGCGTAAGCACTTGTTGAGACAACCGAGTTTAATGCCCCCCATCATGGCGCCGTAAAGCAGCCGCCTAGGCTGCCTTATGCTGGCTCCGGCCCTGGCTGTAAACATAAGCTGTTATAAATATGTATATGAAAATACTGTAGTGAATAGTTGTATGAGCTATACAACATAGAGCACAGCATTCAGAGTGGAGTAGTGTACAGTGTGTAATATGCTGTCCAACATACAGAACTGCCGCTCCTCTGAAAAAACAATTAATGCTCAGATTGCATTTCAGAGGAATTTGACATGCAGTGAGAAGTCGACATGTTGCCTAGTCTATGCCTGTTTTAACACCCTAAATGCAGCAACACCGCTACACAACTGTGTGCTCTGCATGCATTTGTGGAACGGTTGAAGCGCAGCCCCATACATCTAGGGATATACTTCCAGCCACGGGCAAAACATGGGTACATATCCGGCCACTGCTTTGGCCGCTAAAAGAGGAGCAGTTGGGGGTGGTAAAAACATGTCAACCTTGTGGTTTTGTCAATCCCTGACCTCACATTTCAACAAGTCCTTGGTTCCCATCTGTGTGGCTGCGTGCTGCATGCAGGGCAGGCCATTCCTCTCAATGGACTGCCCTACACAGGAAAAGAAATCCACAACCTTTTTGTTAAAATTGTGCGGCACCAAAAATGCACCGCATTTGTCAATGCGTGGAGCGTATCAAAAAGAACAAATGACATTCCTGCGTGTCTGCTAAAGAGCAACAGCATTTATGTATCAGGATGGCGCAGAAATCTGCACATTTTCTGTGGCACGCAGTAATATAATCCAAGCCTTACACTGGGGTACCTCGAGACTGGAAATACTTTTCAAGGGCGTCTTGACTGGAAAAAGGTTGAGGAACACTGGTTTAGCCACAGGCAGCCTGTATTTCAGCCAATTTAGCAGGAATTCGAGCTGTGGGTGGCCAATTTAATTTCTTGACCACACTGATAGGAGGAGATAAACAACATACTAAGCTATGTATAGAGGAGGACACCCTACTGTCAGGCAAGCATTTTTAAGTCAAGAGAGAAGTTGGGAAATGTTAACATTTGTATCTGTAAATGGTACGAATATATCTAATCTCAAACTACCGAGGGTTTCAGGGTTAGCACCCCTTGAATTGGCATGGCAATCCTAGGAGGTGCAAGGGTTAACGCTGATTTCTGCTCAACTGCTGGAACATTTCTGATAAACTTCCTGTCAGGTGCGTCCAGTAAGAGGCTTCCACTGTGAATTCAATCATTTAATTAGAAAATGGTTCTTGTAAAACCATTAGTGAAGGGAATCTTTAAAACCTCCCGTCTGGTTGCAAAAGGGCATAGTCGGTGTGGAGACTTTACAACCTGAGGAGTCTCAAGCAGATTAACAGCTCCTGCTTTCTCCATTCACTCCGTCCCCAATACCACAAACTAGGCACACCATCCAATTTCTTCCAGAAAATAATCTACAAAAATATTAGAAGTGATTCAATCTTTCCTACTAGCCTTCGAAGTCCTTAACGGCTTAAGCATTCTAACAAGGAAAAACAACAGCTATTGCTAGGATACAATATATATTTAGCACTGACAATTAAAAGGGCCACTACCAACTGGGCTACAACTTTCCTCAGGTAAAGAAGCATATAAGTGTAGAAAATAATTTTTTTTTATTTATTTTTTTCATAAGGAGGAACTGCTAAAGTAAAAAACAACCAATACAATTTACAAGTCAATACCTGATGCTTTAAAAAAAAAAAAAAAGTTTACATAACTGTAAACATCTGGACAAAAAAAAAAATGCTGTACACATCTATGCAACACATGCACAATAACCCAAGACTTAATATGCTGCAAAGAAAAACCGCTATCAATCCTGCCAAAAATCCAGTGAGTTTGACTGTTGTAGTTAGCGGACACCAGTGCCTCCGGTGCCCTTATATCACAAGCAGTGCTCTCAGCTCTGCCCATGTTCTCCTCTGTTGGATTACAGGACCCGACATTTCCATAACATAAGGGGAAGGTATTTTGTATTCCAGAAGAGGAGAACTTAGACAAGGCTGACAACACAGTGCAGCAGATGCAGTATTGTTGACTCAAAGGAAGTTAGAAGCTCAACTGACCTCTGACAAAGTGTCCTCCCTAATTGCAACATATAAAAAAAATACAAAAATGTATAAAAATGTATTTGCATCAAATATTTTAATATACAGTGATTTTGCCCTGACAGATACTTCAGCATGCAATGGGAAGGTGGAATATTCTTAACTAGTGTTCTTCAACCCTTTTCCAGTCAAGAAACCCCTGAAAAGTATAAGTCACGAGGCACCCCAGTCTAAGGCTTGGTTCAAATTATCCACCAGTGCTGTCAGTGTCACCTATCAGTGCCTCCTAACCCACGTCGCCTACGAGTGCCCATTAGTGCCGCCTCATCAGTGCAGCCTCGTCAGCACAGTGAAAACTTTAGACTTACGTTTGTTTAGCAAAAATAAAAAACCCAGTGGTGATTAAATACCACTAAAAGAAGGTTCTATTTGTGTGGGGGGAAAAAAAAAAGGGTTAAAAATGTGATATGGGAGATCCTTTTTTTCGGGCCTCTACTCCTCCACTGCCAGATACTCATGCGACGAACTCTCCACATTCCTGCAGGATCTCGCCTTTCCCACACTCTCCCCCGACCAGATCGCTCTGCTTGAAGCTCCTATCACCGCAGACTGTGTGGCGGATGCCATGGCACAGCTCCCCACGTCCAAAGCACCGGGCACGGACGGGCTCCCCCTCGAATTTTACAAACAATTTGGTGAGACCCTTGTCCCCAAACTCGCCCAACTGTACAACCACATATATGACACAAACTCCCTCCCGAAGTCCATGAGCGAAGCCCTCATTGTCTTAATCCCTAAGCCAGGCAAGGACCCGATGCTCCCGAGTCCTACCGTCCCATCTCCCTACTCCAACTCGATAGCAAGATCTTAGCCAAAATCCTAGCTCTGCGCCTCAACAAGGTAATCCTTACACTAGTGCACCCTGACCAGACCGGATTCATGCCCAACAAAAACACAGCCTTCAATCTTAGAAGATTGCACATAAACCTACAGGCCAGACATTCGGACATGGGCTCCAGGGTGGTGGTCAGTCTTGACGCCGCTAAGGCATTCGACTCTGTTGAGTGGTGCTACCTCTGGGAATGCCTCCGCAAATTTGGCTTCGGCCCAAACTTTATTAAATGGCTCCAACTCCTGTATCAGGCCCCCACAGCGCGCGTCCAAGTCAACGGCAGGATCTCACCCCCCTTCCCACTCACCCGCGGCACTCGCCAAGGCTGCCCCGTATCACCCTTGTTGTACGTCCTCGCTGCTGAGCCCCTCGCTATGGCTCCCTATACGCACATTCAGAGCCATGGAGTCTATCCTTAACTCATTTATCTGGGGTCCCTCCCGGCACAAGCTGTCGTGGAGGGCCCTGAAATGCCCAACCAACCGGGGCGGCGCCTCTGTTCACGACGTTTTTCTCTACTACATAGCGTCCCAGATATCCCATTTTTTTTACTTTAACCTCATAGACAAGGAGCGGTACGCCGCGCTGGTTTGCTCCCAGGTCCCCGGTCCGGTGTCACACCCCTTCCAGATTCTATTCTGCGGACCCCGCGGCCCCTCCCCAACGGGTGACAGGAAACACATGCTCTTCCACCACTGCAAAGTCTGGCAGCTCACTATGTCCCTTGGCGAAGCACCCTCACCACACTCCCACACACCCCTCTGGGACAACCCGCAGCTGCCCGAGCTGACCACTGTTCCCGACCACGGCCTGTGGATTGCGAGGGGTATCATATACCTCTCCCAGGTCGTGGCCCGTAGGTCAGTTAGATCCTTCCAATCCCTCAAAGACACGTACGACCTGCCCAACCACATTTCGATACCTCCAACTCCGACGCGCACTCAACACACAGTTCGGGAGTGGTGTTCCTGCTCTCGAGGTCCCGTTGCCAGTGGACCTTGTCCTTGGCAGAGATCCCAAAAAACTGATCTCCCTGCTCTACACCTATCTCCTGGCTCCTCCGGCCGCCGTGGCTGCCCGTCAGCTAAAATCCCAATGGGAGCCGGACCTGGGCGCCGTGTCGGCTGAGGACTGGGAGGAGGCCCTAGCCAACTGCAGCGTCGTCTCCCCCAAGCTCTCTGACCGCCTCACCCACTTATACATTCTACATCGCTCCTACTTAACGCCCCACCGCATCTCTAAATACAGACCTGGCCACAACCCCAATTGTCCTAGCTGCAACCATCCAAACGCCACCTTCTTTCACCTCCTCTGGTCATGCCCCTGCATGCAGGGATACTGGTCTCAGGTGGTCCGCTTCCTCCACGATCGCATGGGCTCCCCTGTATCCCTCTGCCCCCGCCAGTGTTTACTCGGCCTCCTTTCCCTGTCTGAGGCCGAAAAGTATCTACAAACATTTTTGCAAGAGACATTATTCCTTGCTTGGCTTCAGATAGCGAGGACATGGCTGAGGGGACCCCCTCCCACACTACAGCAGTGGATTAGAACTGTTAACGATACTCTGCCCCTTAAAAAACTACTCTACGTCCATAGGGAATGCCCAGACAAATACTACAAGGTATGGGACAGATGGCTGGGGACTGCTTCCACCTGCGATGTGGGGGCCTAGCCGCTCCCCCCCGGACCGACCCAACGACCTCCCCCCCTCCTCTCCCTAACCCGATGGTTCTTTATATAAATTTTTCCTGCACTGCAATGAACATGTACATGTATTGTCCTCCTTTGTTATGCCCATGTACGCATCAGCACTTTACAAACCGTAGATGTAGTGCATGTTGCACTTTATATGCGTTACTGTATGTTTTATTCATGCTCAATAAACGTTGTTTTGATTTAAAAAAAAATGTGATATGGGTAGAGTGTTGCATGACCGCGAAATTGTCATTCAAAGTGTGACAGCCTTCTGTGTGCAGCCCCCCTAATACTTACCTGAGCTTCATCTCGATCCAGCGATGTAGCACGAGAGACTCTGCTATCCGGGACTCTCCCTCCTTATTGGTTTCTGCTGTCAAAGTCAGTGAGCCAATGAGGAGAGAGAAGGGGCAGAGCTGGGCCACAGCTCCTGGTCTGAATGGATACACAGAGCTGCAGCTCGGGTGCCCACATAGCAAGCCGCTTGCTGTGGGGAAACTCGAGTGGGATGGGCCAGGAGTGCTGGAGAGAGAACCAAGAAGAAGAGGATCTGTGCTGCTCTGTGCAAAACCACTACACAGAGCAGGTAAGTAGAACATGGTTATTTTTATACAAAAAAAAAAAAACTTTAGTCAATTTAATAATCATAATAGGGGTCCACAGAACAACAAGCGGCACTAATACTGGGTTATTACCAGTCAAGGTAACACACTTATTTGGCAAAAAGGTGGCATTAAAAGGAGTTGTACAAAAGGAGAATACATTAAGGTGAAAACATTTCTGTGCTGTAGCAGCACAAAGACTTATGGGAACACGATCGTTCCAGCGATGGGAACAAGCCCACCAGCTCCAGCCGCTGTCTCAAGTCCTCATAGGACAGATAGCAACAGAAGCGATTGGCCAGCGGCTGCTATCTATCCAATTCAGTGACACAGGAGCTGGGGGTCGGGGCCGAGTCCTACTGTCTGTGTCAATGGACGTAGCAACAGGACTTGGGAACGCACCCACATGGGTGTCCCCATGGAAAACGGTTCTACGTGGGGGCACTCAGAGGAGCTAGGAGTGCCGCTGGGACACACCAAAAAAGGAGGATTGAGGCGGCTCTGTGCAAAACCCTTGCACAGCAGGTAAGTATGACAGGTTTGTTATTTATTTAAAAAAAACACACACCTTCACAATCACTTTAAGGCCTCTTGCACACTACAGGTTGAAAAAGGTCAGTACAGCTTTTTTCTTTTTTTTTACCGAGCTAAAATACAGCCCATTAATTGTAATGTGCCTATGCACACAGGTGCATAAACAAGCGCTGTGCATTCTTCAGTAAAAATAGAAAAATTAGCATTTTTGGTCAGTAATTTACGCTTCGTGCATGCAAATGCGTCCAGTTAAATACTGCAGAACAAGAACACGAGAACAAGTTTGCGTGAAAACGTGTGTGAATTTAAGCAAATGCATATGCGCGAAAATACAAAGAAAAAGTCTGAAGGGTAAATGCTCAAACGGGAGTATCGTGTGCAAGAGGCCTTAGCTGGACTGCTTATACTGATGAAATCATGTGCTGAGCAAGGACTGACAAGCTTCCAGAATGCTCAGTGAATTAGGGCTCTTTAAATTATGGATCCTATATTTTACACCTTTACTGTGTATTGGCTGTCCTAATGATAAATAATCTACTTAGAAAAAAAACAAAACAAAAAAAGTTAAAAAAACACAGACCATCCCAGTGACAGCATGCAAGCCAGCCAGGGACCTGGAAAGGATGGGGAGGAACAGATTGAAGAAGCTAAGCTGGCAGGGAACAGGAGGATGTGGGCTGGACAGGGGCTAGCAGCTGCAGAAGCATTTCCGTCAACTGACTGAATAACATCTTGGCTGTGGGACAGATTGAGCATCACGAGGCAGGGAAAAAACCTCCGGTGCTTCCCATCTTCAATCCTCCAACTACAAAAAGCCAGACTGCGGCCAAGAACATCAATAATACCTCCACCCAAACCTCATCCCTTTATGCTCTGTCACTGCCGGATCTGGCTTGTCGAGCCAGACCAGATATCGGATTGACAGCCCGCTAGATGGAAAACGAAATAAGTCGTCTGGGAGAGGTGAAATGTGCAATTCCTGAGACGGACGGAAAATGAGAAGGGTGGGCGTACTGCCGCTGTGCAGGGAGAAAGCATTGTTATTTTTTCTGATTATAATTAGCTGCAAATCACTGCGAAGATGCATCTCAATGTTGACGCTTGTGGGATGAGATGGTGCACATTAACTGTAGCTGCCAATTTTGCTTTGCCACCAATTATACTCCTGTGTAAAATGGAAGCAAAGTCCACTAAAGTCCCACCCCCAGGTGGGTTATGCCATAATTTGCTAGCTCTGGTGGTGGGAGCAAACCGCAGGGCCCCCGCGCTTCCATCTTCACCCAGTCTCCCTTCTGGGTCTCGTGCCTTCAGCCATTTAATAAGCCAGACCGTGTAGATGTCACTACTGCCCATGCGAGTCACATCGATGCAACACAGATCAGGGCCATAAATGTTTGCTTAGCTGCGCATGCATGGCTCAGTGAACATGACAGGCAGAAAGATGCATTTATGGCAGAAGACACACATAGGGCGATTCCCTGCACCATAAGAACAATCGTAGCGGCTGTCCAGCAGCTGGATCATTCTTACAGGCAGCAGGACGGGACGCCCAAAACCCCCCCCCCCCTCCCATCACGGAACAGCAGAAAGGTGGGATGCTTTTATAAACAAGGCATCTTCCTGTTCTGCCTGGTGACGTCATTGATCGTCTGCTTCCTCTCATCGGAAGCAGAAATCAGCGACGTGTCACAGTAAGCCACTCCCCTAACAGAATTACTCCCTAGGACACACTTGACCCCTTCCCGCCCCCTTAGTGGTTAATCCCTTCACTGCCAGTCACATTTACACAGTAATCAGTGCATTTTTATAGCACGTACCACTGCATAAATGTGAATGGTCCCAAAAATAATGTCAAAAGTGTCCAATATATCCGCCATAATGTCGCAGTCACAAAAAAAGAAAAAAACACACCACATTAACAAGTAAAGAAAAATGAATAAAAATGCATAAAACTACCCCCTACTTTGTAGACACTATAACTTTTCCGCAAACCAATGAATATACGCTTGTTGCGATTTTTTTACCAAAAAATATGTAGAATACGTATCGGCCTAAACGGGGGGGGGGGGGGGAATAAAAAATTGGGGATATTTATTATAGCAAAAAAGTACAAAATATTGCTTTTTTTCTTCAAAATTGTCGCTCTGTTTTTGTTTATAGTGCAAAAAATAAAAACCACAGAGGTGATCAAATACCACCAAAAGAAAGCTCTACGCAGTGCCAAATCGCAAAAAGCGGCCTGGTCATTTGGCAGCCAAATGGTCCGGGGCTGAATTGGTTAAACCCATAAAAGAAAAATTTATTATATTGCAGCTTACCACTTCTTAGACGTGGTGGCCACGTCATTTTTGTCTTTATTGTTCCACCTGGTAATTCAGCCAGTAAGTCTGGTATTTTTAAACGAATTTACTGGACCAAGCTGTCCAGTAAATGTGGCAGTAGGAGGGTTGAGACAAATCATTTAACATTGACAGGGTTGCTTACAATGGTCAGCTTTTATTAATTTATGTAAAACCTTTATCCCAAACTCTTGCTATAACTGTTAAAAACATGTTAGCAGGAGTTTGGCTTTAGTTTGTTAGTCAAGTCCTTCTAAATGGTGGCACAACTGGTTAAATGGTGTAGAACAAGCAACCTGTTCCTTAACCACTTAAGACCCGGACCTTTAGGCAGCTAAAGGACCCGGCCAGGTTTTGCGATCCGGCACTGCGCGTGCGACGTGGCTCCCAAACAAAATTGGCGTCCTTTTTTTCCCACAAATAGAGCTTTATTTTGGTGGCATTTGATCACCTCTGCGGTTTTTATTTTTTGCGCTATAAACAAAAATAGAGTGACAATTTTGAAAAAAATTCAATATTTTTTACTTTTTGCTATAATAAATATCCCCCAAAAATATATATACCGTATTTATCGGCGTATACCGCGCACTTTTTTGCCCTGGGCAAAATCGTGGGTGCGCGATATACGCCAATACCCGCTTTCCCGCACCGAGTTTGAATACTGCGCCTGCATATACCGAGCGCAGTACACTCGTGTATAGTCGGGCAGGCTCGGCTCCTCTCGCGCTCACGTCCTGGACGTACAGGACATGAGCGTGAGAGTAGCCGAGCCTGCCCGACTATACACGAGTGTACTGCGCTCGGTATATGCAGGCGCAGTATTCAAACTCGGTGTCAGGGAAGCAGAGATCGAGCGGGGAGGAAACCGAAGAAGGACGCCGGACCTGACGAAGAGGACACCTGAACCCGCAGATGGACGCCGGACCCGACGAGGCCGCCGATGGACGCCGCGCAATACACCAAAACTGTAAGTACAAAAATCTTTTTTCCACTGGAATGCTTTAGGCTGATATGTATTCTTCTACCTATTTTTGATTAAAAAAAAAAAATCGCAATAAGCGTTTATCAGTTGGTTTGCGCAAAATTTATAGCGTTTACAAAATAGAGGATAGTTTTAATTGCATTTTTATAAAAAAAAAAAAATAAAAATTATTTTTTTACCACTAATGACGGCGATCAGCGATTTTTTTGGTGACTGCAACATTATGGTGGACACTTTGGACAATTTTGACACATTTTTGGGACCATTGTCATTTTCACAGCAAAAAATGCATTTAAAATGCATTGTTTATTGTGAAAATGACAATGCAGTTTGGGAGTAAACCACAAGGGGGCGCTGAAGGGGTTATGTGTGACCTAATGTGTGTTTACAACTGTAGGAGGGTGTGGCTGTAGGTGTGACGTCATCGATTGTGTATCCTTATAAAAGGGATCATAAAAGGGATCACACAATCGATGACGCCGCCACAGTGAAGAACGGGGAATCCGTGTTTACACGCGGCTCTCCCAGTTCTTCAGCTCCGGGGACCGATCACGGGACTCCAGCGGCGATCGGGTCCGCGAGTCCCGCGGTCCCGGAGCTTCGGACCGGGGCACGGGAGCGCACCGTGGGCGAGCGCCTGCGACCCACGCCTGGGTACTAGCACAGCACGTACCTGTACATGCATGTGCCCAGCCGCGCCATTCTGCCGAAGTAAATGTGCAGGAGGCGATCCTTAAGTTGTTAATGTAACAAAACAAATGAGGTTGTGATGGATTTCAGGAGAAATTCTGTTGATCGACCCCCCACTGACCATCAACAGCTTGACTACAGAGAGAGTAAGCAGTATTAAATTCCTGGGAGTGCAAATCTCAGAGGATCTTACCTGGACAGCCAACATCACGTTACTAACCAAGAAGGCACAACAGCACCTATATTTTCTCTGCCGCCTTAAAAAAGCCAGACTCCCTCCAGCCATCCTTACTACAATCTATAGGGGAACCATTGAAAGCGTGCTGAACAGCTGTATCGTTGTCTGGTATGGGAAATGCAGTTCTGTTAATCCCAAGTTTCTCTTCCCTCTCACATCTCTCTTCCCTCTATCCTGGACATTTCCCATACACAATGCTCCAGCAAAGCTACCAGTATCGTAATGAGTCCTACCCGTCCCTCCCACCGTCTCTTCCAACTTTTACCATCAGATAGAGGGTCCCGGATTATCAAAACCAGGACTGTCAGACTGCTCAGCATTTTTTTCCCCCAGGCTGTGAGAGACAACAATTCCAATCCTCTTAGAAACCTCTTCTACAACCTATAAATTGTGACATCTCTCTTCCCCTCCATTTTACTCTTGAACAGTGGTCTCCAAACTGTGGCCCAGGGGCCGAATGCGACCCTTTGCCTGCCATTATCCGGCCCTTGAGGCACTATTCTCCTACTGATACAAGACACTATTCTGACAACAATGGGGCACCATTTCTCTCATTGACACCAACAATGGGCCTCCAAATGATAGGGCACTATTCCTCTACCCTATACCAAATGTGGCAAAGTTTGCTCCACTGATGCAATTCTGAAGGACAATAAACCGGCCCTTTGTTTAGAACGTTTGGAGACCCCTGCTCTTGAATATGCACTAGACACTTTTCTAAACACTTTTGGAAATATACAGTATATGTACAGTTACTTAGTTCCCAGATGTGTATAGGTTTATAATTTTTTTTTGTGTGTTTTTATTCTTTATATATTTATAATAATGTTTAATTTTTAAGTTTTTGAGCTGTAAATGGCATAAAAGTTTAAGCTGCAAAAAAAAAAAAAAAAAAATCCAGGACCAGTGCATTCTGAAGCTCCAGCGTTAGAGCTGTAAAAACATCAGACGCCGACAGAAGGTGTTAAGCACGATTTAATGAGGCTTAACGCTGTGTTAAGCCTCGTCCGGCGTTTCTCTATTCAAAATCAATGGTTCCCTATGGGAGTCCACTGATTTTAATAGAGGTCGCACCAGAAGTCGGTTCAAGATGATCTGACTTGCAGGGCGACTCGTGTGCTGAGAGTCTTGAATGGGAACCCTGCGAAAATTGAAAAAATAATAAAAATTTGTGTAAGGGTTCCGATACCAGACCCTTCGTTCTGGTATGAATCTTAAGGGAAACCCCCACACCAAAAAAAAAAAGGCGTGGGGGTTCCCCAGGGATCCATACCAGACCCTTATCCTAGCACGCAGCCCGGCAGGTCAGGAAAGGGGCGAGAGCCCCCCCTCCTAGACCATACCAAGCCACATGCCCTCAACATAGGGGGTAAGTGCTTTGGGGCAGGGGGGCAGGGGGGAAGTGCCCCCCGCCCCAAAGCATCCGCCCCAATGAAGAAACAGGGGCAATTGAAATGCTGAACGAACCATATCTGATAGGGATTGTACTAACAATTTTTCAGTCTGTGAGGCTAAAAATGGTTCCTCCAAAGTAGAGTCAGAAACATCAGAGCGTGCCTCTGCCTGGTCTCCTGATGGCAAGTCAACCTCCTCCGGGGCGAATGGCTCCTCTGTTAGGAACTCTACACGGGGAGAGGGAGACCTGGCGCGCTTCTTCTCTGGCAGGGAGAATGCTATCAACGCCGCCAATCTGTTTCAATCCCCCCAGGGCTGAGGCAAAAACCTCTTCCGTCACATATACAGGAGCAGGTGGGCTGAGGGTAACTGCAGCACCCAACAACCCCGATGGCTCACCTCGGGCAACTACTTCTGATTTATCAGGGGAGGATGGGACTGCAGAAGCATGGCCAAGATCCTCAGAGCCCAATGGGGAACCCCTTGGCTTTTTATGATTTTTGGTCCCAGAGCACTTGGGAGGCATAGTCCCAAGCACAAAGCCGAGGTACTCGTAGCCAAGTCGCATCCACTGCTGAGATATAGGCCAGCGAAAATGCTGCCATTACCAGATCAGCCTGATGCAGAGCTAATGTGCCTGGAGATGCCTGTATACACCACCTGCTGTATGCCTGTATTACACTTATTAGTATTGTCTGTAGCCGTATACTGCTAACTTTTACTCTGCCCAGCGCTCCTGTGTCCCTCCGTCAGCCAGACTGTCTTAAAAGTCTAGTCAATATTCCAATCGCACATGTCCCTGGACTTTTGAAACGGCTCCTAGAAAAAAAAGTGGGTGCCGAAACGATCACCAGCTGGACACTGGAACCATCAAACGAACATATGCGCTAGCAAACCATGAATCGCAACGTCCCAAAAACGCACTGTTCCTTTAAGCTAGTGCATTGTTGGTTCACTTAGCTTCTCCTTAGATTTCCCTTCTAAAATGTTTTTTTTTTCTTTGTCTGAATTTCTCACTTCCTGATCCTCCTCATCCGAGCGGTAGTTAGTAAGCCAGAACAGCTTAGTAAACAGCTTACAGAGGAGGAACAGGAAGTGAGAAATTCAGACAAAGAAAAAAAAACATTTAGAAGGGAAATCGAAGGAAAGGGTAAGTGAACCAACAATGCACTAGCTTAAAAGGAACCTATTTAGAAAAAACAAACCTTTACAACCCCTTTAAAGCGCCATTTTGGGTGGAAATCCGCTTTAATCTTTCTCTCCAATTCTTGGAGGACATTTCAAGATTTAGCTTATTGTTTGAGGTTTGTATCTCAGAGAACAATATATAGGAGGTATAATACTATAGGTGTAACAGATGATATGAATTGTACAGAATGAAATGCAATGTTTAAGCTGAAATAAATGCATAACTTTTACATTTACTACCTATGACTTGATATACATATTTACAATGCCCTACTAGAGCTATCACTGACAGCAAATTTGAAGATCTGAGATGTTAATTTGGTTTTTATATTTGTCTTGCTGGCAAGCAAAAAAGAAAAAAAGGTAAAAACTATTAGATTAAAACAAATTGGAGAGGGCAAACACTAACTACCGTATTTATCGGCGTATAACACGCGTATAACACGCACCCTTACTTTAAGAGGGAAGTTTCAGGAAAAAAAAAAACTTTCCACAGCCCCCTGCGTATAACACACAGGCACAGTTTACCCTCTATTTTCAGGGTAAAAAAAAGTGAGTACAGGAGTAAAAAATACAGTATATTATTATTATTAGTATATGTACCCGTTTAGCATGTACTGTTAAAACATTAAACCAAAATGAAAAAATTAAATAATTTACCTCCAGAATAAAAGGCAACACCGGTATGAAAACTCCAGTACTGTCCGAAAGCAGAGTCAATGCTCGTATGCAATGCATCCTCAGAGGAAAATAACGTATAGTTGGAACAAGTCTGCAAAAGGGAATTGGAAAAATTTCATTACAGCATTAGACCATAAACTCTGGTACCACTTTAGTTATTATGGGTAGCACCAGCACTGAAACGAGCCAATATAAAGATAAATGACAGGATATGTTTATAATTCAAGTACCTTATTTACTAGTTTAGCAGACTGACAGACCACAATTAGTGTAATTATGCATTTATTAAAAACTACCAATAGCAGCTAGTGTAGTCTGACTTGATATCAGCCTCCAGTAATCCTCTGTAGTAACATTTGCATTCAGTGGGTAAAAAACAATGTAATCTGCCTGGCTGTGCCATCGCTTGGGCTGTGTACATCTCATGAATGTGCAGACAAAAATACAAATCTTTGGCAGGTAAAACAGTTCCCATATATGCACTTCCACAGCACATGTTGTGGTTTGTCTAGAGTTCTACTTTAAAAGGATTAGGGTTGTCCCGATACCGATACTAGTATCGGTATCGGGACCGATACCGCGTATTTGCGGGAGTACTTGTACTCGCGCGAATGCTTCCGATGCTTCTGCCGATACATTTTTTGTATTTATCAACATGTTCTGTAAAAAGTTTTTTACTACTGCGTGACAAGCAAATAAAACATTTTTATTCATTTTTACTCATTTTTATTTTTTTTAAATGTCTGGAGATAGCGTTCTTCACAATTCTAAAGAAAATATCCTTAGTTTGTATTGTGGTTGGAAAACTGTCACATGACATTTAAAAAAAAGAATCGGAGAGTACATAAAAAAAAAGTATCGGTACTTGTACTCGGTCCTAAAAAAAAGTGGTATCGGGACAACCCTAAAAAGGATACACAAGTCTCTTACAGTAGAATATGTTCCTTAAGAGATACTTTGCATTAGGATAGACAAAATGCACAGCCCACCAACTTGCAACATAACTGTTTGGATATTTCCTTTTACTGGTTCAGACATCTGAACAAACATGCCGTGATTCATCTACCACTGAAGTGAGGACTTTTAATGGCAACTCTAATCACAGGTAGTGTTATTCACTGTGTCTCCCGATTCATGGTGTCTCCGACTTTGTGGTGTTTCGTAGCAGTGACACCTATGCCAAAATCAGGAGATAGGGTCTCCTCCAGCCTCTCCCACTTCACATTCCTCACATCAGCTGACCTCTAGTCTCTGCCCCCCAGCCATGTCGTGAACTGAATGAGCGGCTCAGTGGGTAGCCGCGGGCTCCAGGAACAGCCCAGGATTCGGTCACCCCTGGCAAAATCATTTGACCCCCAGGTTGAGAACCACTGGGCTAGAGAGTGCAGGCTGCACTGTGAAACCAAGGGCCTGAGTCTGAGGTTGCCGACAGGATTCAGGAGGGCTCCGTGTCGGAGGCCGAGCAGTGGTGCTGCTTCTGAAGAGAGCCAGGTGGCTCTGTATTTTTATTTGCACTTTTGCATGTGTGAGCCAGGAGGCTGAACATACTACCATTTAATGTTGATGGTGAAAACTCACTGCGAGGGAAACCACTTATTTTCTTTTCTGGAACTTCGTTTGATTTTCTTTAATAAAAGTGGGCCAACAAGCCCTAAAAAAAGGAAACATTTGTGTGGTGCGGGTGCTACACTTGAGCTAAACAACCCCCAAATATCACAATACATATAAACAAATCTCATCCTGGTCCTGATCTGCCTCCTGTGGTCGTTTGCAGCTCTTGATTGCTCTTGGCATTGCATCAATCTTTGAACCATTAAAGCGTAACTCCACTTTTGTTGAGAAAAAACCTTCCCCCCTGGGTGATCTATGTACACTGCAAAGATTATAACAAACCTTTGTTGCAGATTCCTACCTTTTGTTATTCTGCAGAAACCCAACTGTGTCTGTCTGTGCCTTTGTGCGGAGTGAGTCTAATGGGGTGGTTTCATAATTATCAGTCAGCTGTGGCAGCTGCAGGGCACTAATGAGAAAAGCTGCTGGGCCTGCATCCCTTTAGGGCGGATTCACACTGGTATGACAAAATAGTCATACGACTGTGGATCCGACTGCCCTGCGACTCGAAGTCTGACTTCAATGAACTACTTTAATGGCAATAAACGCAGGCACTTTGCATCTGGTTTGAATCTTTAGGGGGAACTGCATGCCAAATAAAAAAAAAAATGGGCCTTGCACCATTTCCCCCCCCCCCCATGTTGAGGAGGAAAAGAGCCTCTTCCAGACAACCCTGGCCATTGGTTGTCGGAGTCTGCAGGCAGTGGGCTTATCGGAATCGGGAAGCCCCCTTTAACAAGTGGGCCCTCAGATGCCAGACCCCCCCCACCCTATATGAATGAGTAATCGGTACCACTACCTAGTCACCTAGGGGAAAAAAAAGTGAACCTCCGCTTTTCAGAAGCCCCCCCCCCCCCCTCCGGTATCACATTACGTTTCCTTGTGGTGCAGACACCTGTATGATACAGGTATTTGCACCCACTTCTGGGCATAGATAACCGCAGAATCTGGGAAATACAACGGGACCAGTAAAGATGCGCAGAGCGACTCGTGCATGTGCAGTAGGGAAACAAGCAGTGAAGCCTAAATACTTCTTAGTTCCCTCACCGAGGATGATGGCGGGGTAGCCGCGCGATTGCTTGTCTTTAGCTGCCGACAGTGCGGGCACCCTGGACAGGCAAATGCTGCCCTATTTGTAGCTGCTGGCTTTTAATATTTTTTGTTTAGGTGTCTTCTGCAAGTTTCTTCTCCGCTGAGGTCCTCTAGCCCTCTCCAGTTCTTATCCCTTTGTTTGCAAACTTCTGCTGGGTCTTCTCCCTCTGTTCTTCTGATGCTTTCTCCCGCTCTTAAGCTGGGTGCACTGTGTCCCACTACTTACATTGGCATTGGGTGGGGTCACCGGGTGACGTAATCCAGGGGGCCTCGCCCCTTATGACATCACTGCCCGGGGCTTGATGGGGTGATGTCGTCATTAGGGGCGGGGACCCCGGAAGACATCACCCAGTGACCGTGCCCCATGCCATTAGTGGCACACCGCGCACCCAGCACTAGTGCGGAAGAGAGCGTTGAGTCAGCATTAGAAGAACAAAGGGGCGAAGACCCGGCAGAGGCAGAAGACAGCGGACAGAGGGAGAAGAACCGGAGGAGGCAGAATAGCTGGAGAGGAGAGAAGAGATCGGAAGCCAAGCCAGAGCCATCTTAATTAAATTACGTTAAAAACCTGTGTACCGTTTTATTTTTGACACTTTTTGGTGAATGGGTAGGGGTACAATGTACCCGATACCAATTTACATAGGGTGGGGGGCCAGGCTCTGGGGATGGATTTTTGGGGGAACCCCACACTGTTTTTCCAGTGTGGGGGGTCCCCTTAAAATCCATGCCAGACCGAAGGAACTTTTTTTTTTTCTAATTAGGTGTGGAGATCGGGAGCACAAGTTGCATGCCAAAGTCGGCGATCCGACTTTAGTGATATTCAATGAGCTGAAGTAGGCATTTTCAGTTAAGACGGCTTCCATAAGGAAACATTCATTTTCACACGTCACGAGACATGAGCTCCCAATGTCGGCCTGAGACATGTTCCTATTGGAAATATCCATATATTTAATTGCATTTATAGAAAATTTCAGCAGCTGCAGAGTGAAAAGGAAAGGTAATTTTTAATAACATTCAAATACAATATGACTTGTATCGCAATTGTAAATACTACATTATTTTTTTTCTTTTACATTTTTTTTCCCCACGAAAGTAGATCCATAAGATATCTTAAGAACCCCAGGGTAAGTAGGGGTGGTCGTTGGAGCGAATACACACAATGTATTGTTGGTGTCATTAATGTAAAAAATGTTTATGGCTGTAATATGTTTTGTAAGATATTTTCAACACCTTTTCTCCTTATTAGAAGGCTTTGACCCCAAGCAGGCAGCATCCTGAGGAAGCCCAGTTTCAGGGCGAAACATGTTGGGTGTAAACGCAAATGCTGCTGTAAAAATAGGGACTGGACTATGAGTCTACTATATGTTTTTATGAGGATATACCTTTTTAATTGATGTGGAAAAATAAAATAAAAACTTTTTAACCAGTTAAGGACCCCCGCACGCACATATACGGCCTCAGAATGGCTCGTACAGGCACAAGGGCGTAAATTTACGTCCTCGCCTGAGTGCGGTTCGGGGGTCCCATCGGGACCCCCTCCGCGGCGTGCGGGGGTCTCCCTACCTCTGGGAGCGATCCGGGATCTGCGGGCGGATGTCCGTGTTATCCGCCCCCCCCGCGATCGCTCCCAGCCAATGGGAGCGCGCTCCCAGGCTGTCACTTCCTCCTCCTGTGTTTACACAGGAAGGAGGAAATGATCATTTCTCTCATCGCAGCGCTGTTTCCCAGCGCTGCTGATGAGAGAAGACATGCCAAGTAAGTGTGCACCAACACAACACTGACACACACTCACATAGACATATTAACCCCTTGTGATCGCCCCCCCCACCCCCCTGTCACAGTGTTACTGAATGCAGTGATTTAATCACTGCATTTAGTGTCAGTGTGACAGGCACTGTAAAAATCAGTTAGTGTTAGGTTCAGGATAGCCCCCCCACCCCCCCTAATAAAGTTTTAACCCCCTGATCACCGCCCTAGTTAACCCTTTCACTCCCTATTGCCAGCGTCACTAAGCGATCATTTTTCTGATCGCTGTATTAGTGTCGCTGTTCCCGCTAGGTAGCTATTTTTTTTATTGCGATTTTTTTTTTTTACTAAAGACATGTGGCTAAATAAATTTTGGCCTAAATGTTTGACTAAAATTTAGTTTATTTGATTTTTTTTTAACAAAAAGTAAAAAAATAGTGTTTTTTTTCCAAAAATGTCGCTCTATTTTTGTATATAGCGCAAAAAATAAAAATCGCAGAGGTGATCAAATACCACCAAAAGAAAGCTCTATTTGTGGGAAGAAAAGGACGCAAATTTTGTTAGGGAGCCACGTCGCACGACCGCGCAATTGTCTGTTAAAGCGACGCAGTGCCGAATCGCAAAAACACCTTGGGTCATTTACCAGCGTATTGGTCCGGGTCTTAAGTGGTTAATAGACCCTTTTTTATTAATTTCTAAAATCGCATCTAAAAAAAACTCCTATAAACCTGCAACTATATTTACAAAATAGGGATGTGGTTCTACAATCATGGTGACTTATCCACAATAAATGTTATCATGGCATCAAAGACAAATAAAAAAAAAAAAAGAAGCTTTTTTATATTTAATTGGGTAGCCTGAATCATGACAATTTCCAGCGGCATGATAGCTCCATGTAAGTCTATGAGCAGGCAGATATAAACGGATTACCACCTCCTCTCCATACCTTAATACATCACATTTAAGTTAAAAGAATAAAAGTCAAACTTCCGCTCATTTGTCTCCCTCTGGGAAGGAGGGGGAACGTACACCTGCCTGACAGGTATCCTGTCCCCACTTCCGGGAGTCCAGGCCTTGGCGAAGTACGTCAGCGGCTTAGCTCCCTTCCCCCAGCCGACAGGCCAGTAGGAAAGCGGAAGCGGTGCGCGTGTGGTACCAATGGTGGCGCCAGCAGCTGAGAGAAACATGAGCTGCAGTGCCAGCATTGCTGGACTCCAGGACAGGTATGTGTCTGATTATTAAAAGTCAGCAGCTGCAGTATGTGTAGCTGCTGGCTTTTAATTTTTGCAAGGGTGGGCAGACCTCCGCTTTAAACACAACAGGGGTCAGTTAAGCTCCGGCACAAAAAAAACTGCTGCACTGAAGGGCACTAGTAATGCAAGGCCAGACTACGGTGATGACGTACACCCAGATAGTATGTTCGTGACAGTGTAGGCTTACAGAAAGAGGGTTGCCTGAGGCCGATTCTCATTTACCTGTAAAAGGAGTGCCATATAGTTGAGGAATAGACTTCCTGCACCAGACAGCACCAGTTTGAAGCAGAGTTGGTTTTGCCATTTTACTTTGTTAAACCAAAAACAACAACAAATTCGACTATTTTCCACTGTTCATGTTTAACTAAACTCTCATCCCCATCAAATACAAACTATTATACTATATTAACCACTACAATACAGGACACTTTTACTCCCTTCCTGCCCAGGCCAATTTTCAGCTTTCAGCTCCGACGCATTTTGAATGACAATTGCGCGGTCATGCAACACTGTACACAATGAAACGGTTAGCATATTTTCCCCCAAAAAAATAGAGCTTTCTTTTGGTGGTATTTGATCACCACTGGGCTTTTTATTTTTTGCTAAAAATTGTAAAGAAGTTTTGTTCTTCACTGACAGGCATTGATGAGGAGGCATTACTGATGGGCGCTGACTGGCATCCCTGTTGGGTCTGCACTGATAATCGATGCACTGATTATAAGCGCGTATGGGGTGTATTGTTTTTTTTGGGGGGGTGCGCATGTGATCAGCACAGGGCCAATCAGCATTGTCCAGACAGAGCGTCAGGGGTCCTGCATCCTAATAGGACAACCAGTGCAGTATAAAGACTCCACCTACAAGCTTTAATCAGGCACTGATAGAAGTCACAAGATTGCTCTAACTGCTGATGGGAAAGGGTATTTTGCAGTTTATATTTACTAAAATAATTGCATTTCCATATTCTGTGGGAGACCAGATATAGTGAATGCAGGGTCCTGGGTTTAGTAACACTTTAACCACTTAAGACCCGGACCAAAATGCAGGTAAAGGACCTTGCCCCTTTTTGCGATTCGGCACTGTGTCGTTTTAACTGACAATTGCGCGGTCGTGCGACGTGGCTCCCAAACAAAATCGGCGTCCTTTTTTCCCCACAAATAGAGCTTTCTTTTGGTGGTATTTGATCACCTCTGCGGTTTTTATTTTTTGCGCTATAAACAAAAATAGAGCGACAATTTAAAAAAAAATGCAATATTTTTTACTTTTTGCTATAATAAATATCCCCCAAAAATATATAAAAAAAAAAAAATTTTTCCTCAGTTTAGGCCGATACGTATTCTTCTACATATTTTTGGTAAAAAAAAAAAAATCGCAATAAGCGTTTATCGGTTGGTTTTCGCAAAATTTATAGCGTTTACAAAATAAGGGATAGTTTTATTGCATTTTTATTATTTATTTTTTTTACTACTAATAGCGGCGATCAGCGATTTTTTTCGTGCCTGCGACATTATGGCGGACACTTCGGACAATTGACACATTTTTGGGACAATTGTCATTTTCACAGCAAAAAAATGCATTTAAATTGCATCGTTTACTGTGGAAATGACAGTTGCAGTTTGGGAGTTAACCACAAAGGGGGCGCTGTGACTTTGAGTGTTCCCTGTGTGTGCGTTTACAACTGTAGGGGGTGTGGCTGTAGGTGTGACGTCATCGATCGGGTCCCCCTATTACAGGGATGACGCGATCGATGCTGCGGCCACAGAGAAGCACGGGGAAGCCGTGTTTACACACGGCTCTCCCCGTTCTTCAGCTCCAGGGACGGATCGCCGCACTGCAGCGGCGATCGGGTCCGCGAATCCCGCGGTCCCGGAGCTTCGGACCGGGTCACGGTACCCACGGCTGGGTACTAAAATCAACGTATATGTGATGTATATTTGATGTGCCCAGCCGTGCCATTCTGCCGACGTATATGTGCAGTAGGCGGTCCTTAAGTGGTTAAAAATGTAAAACCTAAGGCTCCTTTTACATTTGTACAACTTGTCCCACGTTTTGGGACTGCAAAGTAGCATGACAAGTCATTTCCCATTTTTTTTCCAATGACAACCATTCATATTAGTATGACTTCAAGTTGTTCCAACTTCAAAAGTAGTCCCTGCACTGCTTTGATCCGACTTTGATAGCAGTTACACCAGCATTTCCTGAAATCGCGTCCATGAATCGCTGCAAAATTGTGGTAAAATTGCGCGACTTTGAAGTCGTAGTAGTGTGAACGGGGCCTAACTGAATAATTTTAGTATGTTTAACTACTGTGTATCAAACAACAGACATGTCTTAACTCACAAAATTGTGTTTCCAATTTTTCATACTTTTTCTTGCATCTCCATGCTGCTAATTTCCTCCAGCCTTTTTAAATCACTCTCTATTCACATGCACTCCTCCAGCTAGACATATTGCTCTGGGACAGTTTCCCCGATACTGACAAAGGTGGGCAAATGCCTGTTCAAGGTGCATTGGCATCATCAATTGTAGACTCCATCAGGAGTAGATGTGAAAAGGGTGACCATGCAGAAGGAGACGGTTGATACCTTTACAATAGGAAGTGCCTAAAAAAAAGACTTTCATTGTAGGATCTCCAGATAATTTCATGAAAGTTGCATATTTAAAAAGATCTGAATAATTATAAGAATATTTAGTGATTGGAATAAGAGTCACATAAACCTATAGTTCCGAAATCTACCACAGTAAAACCGACTGTAGTATAACCACATAAACGTGGAGATTGAATTATGTTTACAAAGTTTAAATGTTGTGCCAATAGCAAGAAAGTTTGTATTTGGTTGGTATTTTATAAGATTCACTCTTCACAAAAAATAGCTCCACATACTAGGAGATACTAGAGATTAAGACCAGAGCAATGCTGCCACCTGCTGGCATAAATACATTATTTCCCAGGAGCTTAAATTATAATCCAAAAAAGTTATTTTTATATTTGGACAGAGCAGAGGGATTGGAACACTTGTCAGTTTTTATGGGTGGTTATACAGAAGTCGATTTTCTGATAAACTTCTGTATAACCGCCCTGCTGAAAAATGTCTGCTCAGCAGGGAGGATTGTCCCATTCACCTTGAATGTGTGGATAGGGAATCAAGGCTTTTTTTTTTTTTAATTCAACCCTCTGATTGAAAGAAAAAAAATACAGTATTTATCAGGGAACACCACCCACTTTTTTTTACTGAAAACAGAGAGTAAACCGTGCCTGTGAGTTATACGTCGATATCTGATATAGATTTTTTTTTTTTACCAACGGGGGCAGGGATCGGGAAGTCCGCCCCGGGTTGCCACCCATTGGGAGGGTGTCAGGCCGCCCACCCCACCTCTCCTGGCCCTGGGACAGCACTGCTAGCACACGCCAAACTCCAGAAAACTCCATGCGCGCGGGAGACTTCTGTCCGGCGGCTGCCGGGCCTTTAGACGAAGATCGCCGCTGTACATACGCCGCTGCAGTCAGCGGCGCATTGCGAGGGGAATATCTCCAAAACCGTAGAGGTTTAGGAGATATTCTTTATACTTACAGGTAAGCCTTATTATAGGCTTATCTATAAGTAAAAGTGGTAGTACAGAGTATACTACCACTTTAAAGTTAAGGTGCATGTTATACGCCGATAAACACGGAAAATACAAAGACCATCATTTATGGGCTGCCTAGCGGGCAAAACAATTGGGAAAAGATACAAGAATAAGGGTGTAAACAATTAGGCACGTTAATGAATTCCCTATGTGACCCATTAGATCAGAACGATATTAACATGAGCAGACAATCCAAAAGGTAGGTTTGCCTAGAATTCTATTTTAAACACAAAGTCCTGTGTACATGAGTCCTAAAAATCATTGAGCTCTGGCTAAAATGGTTAAGTACTTTAAATTCTTAGGAACCACAGCAATATTTCTAATGCAAAAGGTAACTGCCAAAACAACTACACCAAATATTGAGGTTGATTTACTAAAGGCAAATATAATGTGCACTTGGAAGTGCACTGCAAGTGCAGTTGCTCTAAATCTGAGGGGAAGCTCTGTTGATTTCTCTCATCCAAATTATGTGCAAGCAAAAATGTAGTTTTTAATTTTCCTTGCATGTGATTGGGTATTCTTTGCAAAAGTGAGGCTTTACCTCGTTTACTAAGCTCTGGAGCAAGTGTGCATGCAGTACGCATTATATTACCATTTGAGTCTACAGTGCAGCCATAAAAAAATTACAATGTGGATCTTAGTGGCACAACAAAATCACTACGGCAAGCAATTTAGAAGCCTGGGAGTAAGTTCCTTGCATCTTTCTTCTTTCCAAATAAATGTATTAGAATAGATATTCTAGATAAAAGCATGTTTAATTGTCTGCCTATAGTTTTGATCTGTTAGAGCAAATGATGAAATTTGTGTCACGGGGGGGCGCGCGCGGGCTCACGCAGGCAAGACATGTCTGACTAGAGCTCCGCTCCTGGAAGGAAGAAAGCCGCAGATATTTTCAGTTATATCGATCTCCCGTCGAAACCAACAACGGGTACTTTTCGCTAAGAGGTGAGAGAGGAAGGGTGCGCGAAAAAATGGTGCTGGGAGGCACAAGGAACAAAACTAAATCGAATTTCAGCAGCGGCTCCCAGCGGATCAAAGGCGCTGCAAAAGAGGCGCCAGTCACCTCAGAGAAGCTCCCCTCAGGGAAAACTCAGAAGCGCACAGTGAAACCTGCCTCACACATGGCTACAGCGGCGAACTATGCTTCAGACAATGAAGAAGAGGACACAAATGACTCTCCTCAAACCCCCACTAGCAAGAAGGAAGTCCCCTCAGACTTACTGAGGCAATTTGAAAAAATGCTCCAAAAAGCCCTGAAACACACATCTGACCAAATAACTGCAAACCTCACCAAAGAAATCAGAGAATTGGGGAGCCGGACTGAGGTCCTTGAGGAGAAGGTAGATGAAATAGAAACCCACACCCACGAATGTCTGACTGAATTGGAAGCACTTAAAGAAGAGAACCAGACCCTACAAAGCAGGCTAGAAGATTTTGAGAACCGGGCCAGGAGGTCCAATTTGAGGTTCAGGGGCATACCGGAATCAATTCTGGACTTACAAGCAACCATTTTGGCACTGTGTCAAGAACTTCTGCCGGGTATACCTGTGGAGAGATTAGAGATGGACAGAGTGCACAGGGCACTCTCCCCAAAAAAAGCTGAAGGTCCCCCCAGAGACATTATAGCCAAGTTTCATTTTTTCAGAACCAAAGAGCAGATCCTGGAGGCAGCAAGGGAGAAAGGCACCCTTTCCTTCCAAAGCCACAGCTATCAAATATTCGCTGACATTTCACAGCTAACCATCGCCAAAAGGAGAGCCATGAAACCCCTTCTAACAGAGCTGCAACAACGCAACATCAGGTACCAATGGGGGTTCCCCTTCTCTCTGCGCTTCACGATCCACGGCACCAAAATAACCTGCAGAACACCTGACCAATTGCACCAGGCTCTTCTGGACTTCAAGCTAATTGACAACCCTGCATCTACTTCATCCACCCGCAGAAGAACAGCATCAGCATCTTCACGCAACAACTCCCCACATCAGGGTCAGAATAATGGCTCACACCAGTCAAACAAACGGGGTAGATTTGTCCCGCAGCCTCAAGAACAAGAAGATTCCATGGACTGAATCCCCAAGCAACAACTATTCTGCCCTCACCCCCATAGGCCAAAAGCGTGCTAGCTGGACTATGTTCTCTTTACCACACCTTTCTGGAAATCTCCCTTTCCCCCTTCCCTCCTGGACATAGCATCAGGTGGAAATGGTCATACTGGCACCTCACACACCACACACCACTTTATGCCCCCCACAATACAACAGGGCCTCCCTCTCCCAACCCCACAATTGAACTGTTCACCCACTAAGCCCTGACTCAGGAAAATGCAGGTGCCCTCACCCCTATCACAGGTCCCATCCCTCAACACCCATCCCTTAACACCTGCACCCCTTCCTCAACAAATTCTCTACACACGAATCAGGCTATCTACATCCCAGCCAGCATAGGCCCTGACCCCAAGTACCTTTTTTGACACATAGTCTGCCCCGCCAATCACTCATGGGGCTACTCAGGGAGTCCCCAATCCCCTATCCCCAAACATGATCGCTAGCCCTCCCTCTCTGGCCCCTACCACCCCTAAGCGCCCTAAAATGTTAACAAACCTAACCTAAGTCTTATTATGCGATCAAATGGGAGCTTGTGCACCCCCAGAGGTGCGATTTTTCACATTTTAGTAAGCGGCTTTCTGATTCTGGGCGAACACGCGTCCCACTAGGCCCACCTCCGGCCCCCAGGCTATTATCTGGGGACTTGACGAAGGCCCCTTTTCCCTGGGCGGGGGACCTTCTCCCCCACCTCGGGCAAACATTGTTCACTTTTTCTGTATTCTGATGTTTATGCGTGCAATAATATGTATTGTTTTTTACTTTTTTTTCAAGGTTGAAGTTCTGAACCTCCCCCCCTCCCACCCTCCCCTCCTGTCTGCATGGAATGGTCTGGGAAAACTCCCTTCACTGAACCACGGTAAGAAGAGTTTATTGGTTTAGCTACCATGGCACCCTTGAACATATTGACACTCAACGTACAAGGTTTGAATATCCCACAAAAGCGCACAAAAGCATTCAGGCTTTTCCAGGCTAAAAAAGCCCACGTAGTGTGCTTACAAGAAACCCACTTCACCCCGAACTCTACCCCCAAGCACTTCAGTGCGACTTACCCGCAAGTGTATACAGCCTCAGCATCCTCCAAGAAACGAGGCACCTTAATTGCTTTCCACCGAACCACTCCATTCACCCTTCTATCTGAAATAAAAGACCCCGAAGGCCGCTATCTCATCTTGACAGGATCCATCTTAGACACCGCGGTTACAGTGGTGTCCTATTACGCTCCAAATACAAACCCTATGCCATTCATGTCCCATCTCTTTCAAACCATCACAATTCACAAACTGGGGTCCCTACTGATATGCGGAGACTCAAACCAAGTACTGCTCCCATTTTTAGACAGATCACCTTATATCCAACCAAAGCATCACGCCAAATGGACACTCCCCAATCTTCTCGCCAAATATAGTCTAGCAGATACATGGAGAGAAATGAACCCAGCAAAACGTATCTATACTTACTACTCCAACCCCCACCACTCTTTAAGCCGCATTGACCATATATTCCTAACTATAGGTATGCTGCCTGAAGTCGTCAACTCAACTATCATCCCTATCCCTTGGTCGGACCACAATGCGGTCTGCACAACGATTGCATCTACTATCCCCAAAAAAACAGGACCCTACCTGGTACCTACCAGAAATTTTACTCAAACACCCAACTCACAGCCAAGAAATTAAACAAACTCTCCAGGAATACCTAAAATTTAACATGAACCCCGAAATCTCGGCCCTCACTCTTTGGGAAGCCCACAAGCCAGTTCTGAGGGGCGCACTCCAAAGGCAAATGGGGATCCTTAAAAAAAAACGAATTCAGATGGCAAAGACCCTTGAAACCGAATTCAACACAGCCTTCCTGGCCTTCCAAAATGATCATTCCCCTTCCTCTAAAAACCGCTTAGACAAAGCTCGTTTGGAGTATGATCTATTCCTCACAGAATCAGCAAATAAGACCCTGAATAGATCCAAACATACCTTTTACAAAAGGGCCAACAAGTCAGGGACCTACTTAGCCAGAGCACTCAACTCCATCAACAAAACGTATACCCCCATCAAACTGAAAGTAGCGAACAATGTCACTTCTAGTAACCCCTATAAAATAGTTCAGAAATTTAGCTCCCATCTGAAAAAGATATACTCAGAAACAAACACATTTAAGGGAACAGAGGCTGACTCCTTCTTTTCACAATTCCAGCTCCCCCGCCTGACAGAATCCCAGAAAAATCACCTAGACAAACCAATCTCCACGAACGACGTAGTAGAAGCTATTAAAGAATTAAAACTCAACAAAAGACCGGGCCCTGACGGGTTCTCAGCCCAATATTATAAATCCTTTGTCGAACTCATCTCCCCAAGACTGGCCGAAGCCTTCAATGACCTCCTAAAGCATAAATCCTTTAGACAGGAATCCCTTCTAGCTACCATTTGTATGATTCCCAAACAACACACCGATTCGACCCTCAGCGAGAACTACCGTCCAATATCCATGCTAAACATAGACATAAAACTACTAGGCAAAATACTAGCAACCCGCTTAAACAAAATAATTGGAACTCTAATACACCGTGACCAAGTAGGCTTCATGCCTAACCGTCAAGCAGGAGACAATATAAGGAGGGCAAATCTTTTAGCTCACTTTGCAAAGAAAAGGGGAATACCTGCTTGCTTTCTTTCTTTAGATATCAAGCAGGCATTCGACTCCGTATCATGGTCATACCTGGGATACGCACTACAGAACTGGGGCTTTGGCCCCAACTTTATGACATGGGTCACAGAGCTCTACAACAAACCGAAGGCCTACGTTAAGTACGCGGGATACAAGTCAGAAACCTTCACCATTAGCAAAGGAACTAGACAGGGTTGCCCACTCTCCCCGCTACTATTTGCCCTCCTTATCGAGCCTCTGGCGCAAAAAATTAGGTCAGACCCAACAATCCTAGGTATAGAGGTAGGTGGCTATAAACATAAATTGTGCCTATTCGCAGACGACATTCTCCTGTTCCTCTCATCTCCCCAAGTAACGGGCCCCAACCTAATCCCAATCTTAAACAAGTTTGCATCTTTCTCAGGCCTGGTCATCAACCCCAAAAAATGCCTCGCTCTTAATATCTCACTCTCAGACACTGAACTAAAAGCTGCCAAGCATGGCTTACCCTTTGTTTGGACAGAAAAGAATATCCCCTACCTAGGAGTACGCCTCACGGCAACACTGTCTGATTTATTTTCGTCCAACTACCCCGCACTACTAAAACACCTATCAGCCCTCTTAAACTCATGGTCTCACCTCCCTCTGTCCTGGCTAGGAAGGCTCAATGCCGTCAAAATGACGATACTCCCTAAACTCCTTTACCTTTTTAGAGTGCTCCCTATCCCCATCCCTTCGCACTACCTAAGAATGACGCAAAAGAAAATGTCCAACTTTATCTGGAAAAACAGCAGACCTAGAATAAAACCTCAAACTATGCACCTTCCCAAAGCCAATGGTGGGTTGGGCTACCCCAATATCACTAATTACTACAGGGCAGCGCAACTAGCGACTATGACAAACTACCACGCTACCCAGGAACCACCCATATGGGTTTCAATCGAAGCCGTCGATAGCGATCCTACCCCAATATCCAACATACTTTGGGTCCCCGCCAAGTCACGTAAACATATAAGTAACCCCATCACAAAACACTTGCTCTCCCTTTGGGATAGAATAAAGATCAAAAACTCCCTACTATCCCCACACACCCCACTGCTGTCGTTTCACAAAAACCCTGCATTCTACCCAGCTTGGGTCTACCCCAACTCCTTCAAGGAATGGTCGTTAAGAAATTGCACCTGTTTGCACAATTTTATTGATTCCGCCTCCGTCTTGTCCTTCCCAACTATCCAAGAAAAGTATGGTATACCACCTTCTGAACTGTTCAGGTACCTACAAATCAAAAACTTCTTCAAACCGTTTATTGACGCTTCACCATCACCTCTCCGTATAACTAGTTTTGAAAATTACTGCAAAAATGAGCCACACGCCAGAGGTAAAATATCAGTATTATACTCCCACCTGCTCTCCTCCACTATCCCCGGGAAACTTCTGTATGTTCGTAAATGGGAAGAGGACCTGGGAATAGAGTTGGAACCTTCCGAATGGAAACAAATATGGAACAACACCAGGTCCGCTTCTCGGAACGAACTAGCAATCGAGACCAATTACAAGGTACTAACCAGGTGGTACTTAGTGCCAGCCAGGATAGCTAAATTTACCAAAGACTACCCTGGAGAATGTTTCAGGGGTTGCTCGGCCCCAGGGACATATCTTCACATATGGTGGACATGCCCAAAAGCACAGTTATTTTGGAAGGAAATCTTCCACATAATGAACATGCTCACAAAAAAGAACATCCCCCCAGACCCCAAAATTGCATTACTGAATCTCAAGCCGACTAATCTGTCGCACACACAATTTAAGTTAATACTTCAGCTGCTCACAGCCGCAAAACAGACCTTAGCAAAGGCCTGGAAATCACCCAATCTCCCACTCTGCGAAGTGGAAAGGAGAATGAACTGTGCGATGACCCATGCCAAAATGATGGCAATGGATACGGACACCACCGCCAAGTTTGAGAAGATATGGCATCCCTGGTCTGCTTACGCAATCCCTGGTGATTTTAATAATGATGTACTTCTGCCGTGGTAGCCCAGCCAATGTAATGCTCCATCCCTTGTAAATACCTCTTTGACAGGGAATCTCCGACCATTCCTGCAGACGCTCTCCCCCCCCACCCCCCCCCCCCCTCCCCACCTCCTTCCCTCCCCTAACCCAAATTTTGTTTTCTTAAATTTGCTAATAGATATATACATTTATATTGATGTAACATGTTAGACATTGGAGATTCCAAACCTGCATGTAACCTTGCTCCATTTCAAGTCAACACCCCGAGTCCTGTTCGATCTCTTTAACTAGCAAAAAACATGCTAAGTCTCCTGACTTCGTAACCAATCACTGCAACCTTGAACGCAACACAGATCCAAACGTAATATGACTCTTTCGGGAGAAACAGCTCCCGCGCTAACCATTAAGGAATCTCCAATGTTGCTCCTTATTGTATAATCCTTCATTTATTGCATCTGTACAACTTTCTTGTTTACCCAAATAAAGATATTTTGACAAGGAAATTTGTGTCACATGCAATGTACTGTATAATGACAATACATTCATTAGCTTTTATAATATAATTACAGCATGCTCAAATCAATTAGCATGAGATGTGATGAATGTTATCTAAGTATATAAAATTCTAAATTGATAGGAGTGTAATTTCATAGATATTCTCAGCAGTGTAACAGAACAAATGGTGTGAGTGGAGCTGAATTTTCAAATTGCTGATTTGCTAGAATCTCAGGGAAACCTCCACTTCCTTGTTTGAAGTCTTTCTTTCTTTTAGATAGCTTGTTGTTGAAAAAGGTGCAAGTATACACAGTGCTGCTCATAAAGCTTCTCATCTTTATGAGCTAGTAAGGCCCCATGCACACGAGACGCTGGTAAACTCGAGTTCAGAGGCATTTGGACATTTTTTTCAACTGCCCCTGAACACATTCAATGTTATCCTATGTGTCCATGCACACAATCTCGTTTATTGCCGTTTTTAGGCAGTTGAGTTTACCCTAGTTTTTCCAGAAGCAAAAAAATGGGTTCAGACGCAAAAGTCGCGTTTTAGACGCAAAACGCCGCTAAACGAGACAAAACGAGGTAATGGCGTTTTGCCGCAATTTCGTTTATAGGCGTTTTTAAAGGTGACCTATTTTTTTACATTAGAAATCTCAAAAATTATGCCAAATAATGAAAAACCATTAAAAAACCATAAACAACTGTAATTGCTTGCATTGCATTGCGGACAATCCAAAAATTGTGGCAGGTGACATGGCCAGGTGATGAGGCAAGTGGACAACCCACAACTCGTGGCCAGGTGACGTGGCAGGTGATGTGGCCAGGTGACGTGGCCAGGTGACGTGGCCAGTGAACAATCCACAACTTGTGGCAGGTGACATGGCCAGGTGACGTGGCAGGTGATGTGGCCAGGTCATGTGTCAAGTGGATAATCCACAACTTGTGGCAGGTGATGTGGCCAGGTAACGTGGCCTGGTGACGTGGCCTGGTGACGTGGCAAGTGGACAATCCACAACTTGTGGCAGGTGACGTGGCAAGTAACGTGGCCAGGTGATGTGGCAAGTGGACAATCCACAACTTGTGGCAGGTGATGTGGCCAGGTGACATGGCCAGGTGACATGGCCAGGTGACATGGCCAGGTGATGTGGCAAGTGGACAATCCACAACTTGTGGCAGGTGATGTGGCCAGGTAACATGGCCTGGTGATGTGGCTAGTGGCCAATCCACAACTTGTGGCAGGTGATGTGGCCAGGTAACGTGGCCAGGTGACATGGCCTGGTGATGTGGCAAGTGAACAATCCACAACTTGTGGCAGGTGACGTGGCAGGTGACGTGGCAAGTGGACAATCCACAACTTGTGGCAGGTGATGTGGCCAGGTAACGTGGCCAGGTGACATGGCCTGGTGATGTGGCAAGTGAACAATCCACAACTTGTGGCAGGTGACGTGGCCAGGTGACATGGCCTGGTGACATGGCAAGTGGACAATCCACAACTTGTGGCAGGTTACGTGGCAAGTAACGTGGCCAGGTGATGTGGCAAGTGAACAATCCACAACTTGTAACAGGTGACATGGCCAGTGGAAAATCCACAACTTGTGGCAGGTAAAGTGGCCAGGTGACGTGGCCAGGTGACATGGCAAGTGGACAATCCATAACTTGTGGCAGGTGACGTGGTCAGGTGACGTGGCAAGTGGACAATCCACAACTTGTGGCCAGGTAACGTGGCCAGGTGACATGGCCTGGTGATGTGGCCAGTGGACAATCCACAACTTGTGGCAGGTGATGTGGCCAGGTAACGTGGCCAGGTAACGTGGCCAGGTAACGTGGCCAGGTAACGTGGCCAGGTAACGTGGCCAGGTAACGTGGCCAGGTGCTGTGGCAAGTGGACAATCCAAAACTTGTGGCAGGTGATGTGGCCAGGTAACGTGGCCAGGTGACATGGCCTGGTGATGTGACAAGTGAACAATCCACAACTTGTGGCAGGTGACATGGCCAGGTGACATGGCCAGGTGACATGGCAAGTGGACAATCCACAACTTGTGGCAGGTCACGTGACAAGTAACGTGGCCAGGTGATGTGGCAAGTGAACAATCCACAACTTGTAACAGGTGACGTGGCCAAGTGACATGGCAAGTGGACAATCCATAACTTGTGGCAGGTGACGTGGTCAGGTGACGTGGCAAGTGGACAATCCACAACTTGTGGCAGGTCACGTGGCAAGTAACGTGGCCAGGTGATGTGGCAAGTGAACAATCCACAACTTGTAACAGGTGACGTGGCCAAGTGACATGGCAAGTGGACAATCCATAACTTGTGGCAGGTGACGTGGCAAGTGGACAATCCACAACTTGTGGCAGGTGAAGTGGCCAGTTGAAGTGACAGGTGATGTGACCAGTGGACAATCCACAACTTGTGGCCAGGTGATGTGGCCAGGTGACAAGGCAAGTGGACAATCCACAACTTGTGGCAGGTGACATGGCAAGTGGACAATAAACAACTTGTGGCAGATGACATGGCCAGGTGACGTGGCCAGGTCATGTGGCAAGTGGACAATCCACAACTTGTGGCAGGTGATGTGGCCAGGTAACGTGGCCAGATGACATGGCCTGGTGACGTGGCAAGTGGACAATCCACAACTTGTGGCAGGCGACGTGGCAAGTAACGTGGCCAGGTGATGTAGCAAGTAAACAATCCACAACTTGTGGCAGGTGACATGGCAAGTGGACAATCCACAACTTGTGGCAGGTGAAGTTGCAGGTGACATGGCCAATGGACAATCCACAACTTGTGGCAGGTGACGTGGCCAGGTGACGTGGCAAGTGGAAAATCCACAACTTGTGGCAGGTGACGTGGCCAGGTGACGTGGCCAGTGGACAATCCACAACTTGTAACAGGTGACGTGGCCAAGTGACATGGCAAGTGGACAATCCATAACTTGTGGCAGGTGACGTGGTCAGGTGACGTGGCAAGTGGACAATCCACAACTTGTGGCAGGTGAAGTGGCCAGTTGAAGTGACAGGTGATGTGACCAGTGGACAATCCACAACTTGTGGCCAGGTGATGTGGCCAGGTGACAAGGCAAGTGGACAATCCACAACTTGTGGCAGGTGACATGGCAAGTGGACAATCCACAACTTGTGGCAGATGACATGGCCAGGTGACGTGGCAGGTGACGTGGCCAGGTCATGTGGCAAGTGGACAATCCACAACTTGTGGCAGGTGATGTGGCCAGGTAACGTGGCCAGATGACATGGCCTGGTGACGTGGCAAGTGGACAATCCACAACTTGTGACAGGCGACGTGGCAAGTAACGTGGCCAGGTGATGTAGCAAGTAAACAATCCACAACTTGTGGCAGGTGACATGGCAAGTGGACAATCCACAACTTGTGGCAGGTGAAGTTGCAGGTGACATGGCCAATGGACAATCCACAACTTGTGGCAGGTGACGTGGCAAGTGGAAAATCCACAACTTGTGGCAGGTGGCATGGCCAGTTGACGTGGCAGGTGACATGGCAAGTGGAAAATCCACAACTTGTGGCAGGTGACGTGGCCAGGTGACGTGGCCAGTGGACAATCCACAACTTGCGGCAGGTGACGTGGCCAGGTGATGTGGCAAGTGGACAATCCACAACTTGTGGCAGGTGACATGGCCAGGTGACGTGGCAGGTGACGTGGCCAGGTCATATGGCAGGTGGACAATCCACAACTTGTGGCAGGTAACGTGGTCAGGTGGACAATCCACAACTTGTGGCAGGTGAAGTGGCCAGTTGAGGTGACAGGTGACGTGGCCAGTGGAAAAATCCACGACTTGTGGCAGGCGACGTGAACAGGTAACGTGAACAGGTGACGTGAACAGGTGACGTGAACAGGTGACGTGAACAGGTGACATGGCAAGTGGACAATTCACAACTTGTGGCAGGTGACATGGCCAGTTGACGTGGCCAGTGGACAATCCACAACTTGTGGCAGGTGACATGGCCAGTTGACGTGGCCAGGTGACGTGGCCAGGTGACGTGGCAAGTGTAAAATCCACAACTTGTGGCAGGTGACATGGCCAGTGGACAATCCAACTTGTGGCAGGTGACGTGGCCAGGTGATTTGGCAGCTGACGTGGCCAGGTGACGTGGCAGGTAAAGTGGCCAGGTGACGTGGCAAGTGGACAATCCACAACTTGTGGCAGGTGACGTGGTCAGGTGATGTGGCAAGTGGACAATCCACAACTTGTGGCAGGTGAAGTGGTCAGTTGACGTGACAGGTGACATGGCCAGTGGACAATCCACAACTTGTGGCAGGTGACGTCGCCAGGTGACGTCGCCAGGTGGACAATCCACAACTTGTGGCAGGTGACGTGGCAAGAGGACAATTCACAACTTGTGGCAGGTGACGTGGCAAGTGGACAATTCACAACTTGTGGCAGGTGACGTGGCAAGTGGACAATCCGCAGCTTGTGGCAGGTGATGTGGCAAGTGACACGCTAAATACAAGTATACTGCTGCTCTTTCAGCTGCTACTCACGCTGGTCTCACAAAATGGCTGAAATGGTTAAATATTGTTTTTTGAGCTTAGGGACGTGGCAGGTGACGTGGCCAGTGGACAATCCAACTTGTGGCAGGCGATGTGGCCAGGTGATTTGGCAGCTGACGTGGACAGGTGACGTGGCAGGTGAAGTGGCCAGGTGACGTGGCAAGTGGACAATCCACAACTTGTGGCAGGTGACGTGGTCAAGTGATGTGGCAAGTGGACAATCCACAACTTGTGGCAGGTGAAGTGGTCAGTTGACGTTACAGGTGACATGGCCAGTGGACAATCCACAACTTGTGGCAGGTGAAGTGGCCAGTTGACGTGACAGGTGACGTGGCCAGTGGACAATCCACAACTTGTGGCAGGTGACGTGGCCAGGTGACGTGGCCAGTGGACAATCCACAACTTGTGGCAGGTGGCATGGCCAGGTGACGTGGCAGATGACATGGCAAGTGGACAATTCACAACTTGTGGCAGATGACGTGGCAAGTGGACAATCCACAGCTTGTGGCAGGTGATGTGGCAAGTGACACGCTAAATACAAGTACACTGCTGCTCTTTCAGCTGCTACTCACTTTGGTCTCACAAAATGGCTGAAATGGTTAAATAATATTGTTCTTTGAGCTTAGGGAGGGTCTTATGATGTCTCTTAACTAAACGCTTATAAACGCAAACGCGGTAAAACGCTGCAAAATTCGCGACAAAAACGGGCGTTTTAAACTCCGGTTTTTGCCTTTGAAAATGTGTGTTTGCATTTACGTCTCGTGTCCATGGGGCCTAAAGCAGGTCAAAAAACTGATCAATGTAGTAGTAGGTTTGGGTGTAAAAGTCTGCTCACATAATTTGTAATAAAAACATCTTTGCCATTCTGGAGCTTCCCTCCAACCACTTTGCATATTAGTTCATATATACAATAATACCTCGTATTGCCAGAAAAGCAGTTAAAGCGCATTTCGCAATCTGATCTATTTTTTATGTTTTTTAATCCTGACTCAGTTTGCGAGCGCCGTCTCGCAAGACTAGCAGGATTCAAGCCAATGGTGTGTGCAGTAACGCATTTGGCCAAAGGTGCGGGGGCTCCGGTAACTCGGCGCCACTCGCAAACACTCCGTATCCAGCTTTTAAAGGGTTTACAACCACTTTAAAAGCCAGTGGTAATAGGCAGTAGGCAAGAGGTTAGCCGTCAGTCTCCTCCAAAAGCCTCTGTCCCGGTTGAGTCACACGGGGATCTCTCCCGTTGTGCTATTGTATTCTGACAGGTGTTGCAGGAGCCAATGGCTCCTGCTGCTGCCTTGATTCCCACCAAGGAGAGAGCATGCTGAGAGAGCCACTGCTCTTGGGCACAGTGCTAGATCAAGATCAGGCTCAGGTAAGTATAGGAAGGGGGGGGGGAATTGGGGGTTTCATAAAATGCATAATAATAAAAAATTAAAAAAAAGCTTACCTGATACAGCCAGTAATAACTTGAACAAGAGGATAGATGAGAGGCTGCAGAACCTCGCTGGGGTGAATTGTGCTCAACACTCGACACCAGAGATACAAGCAGTGAATATACTGCCAATTATACACTGACTGATGAGCCCCCTTGAAGAAGAAGAAAAAAAGAAACCATCTTAAAATGCACCAGCCAAATCATCTCTCAAAAACAGCAGAAGAACTTAAGGATGTTCAAACCAAAGGGAAAAAAGCCAAATATTACAGAACACCATATATAGAAATTAGGATCACTCTCTTGCTACATCCGTAACTTAAAATTTCAAACAAAAAGAGAACCACTAGGTCGGACTTGAGGCAGATTGGACCACAACATTTGTATAAAAAAGATTCAGCATTTATTTGTACATTAAAAATATAAAAAAGTTTACATGGACAAAAACACAAAATTACATGTATTCACGTAAGGCCAACAGAGGCCAGGTATTTGCCAACTCTTGTGAGTTATATAATCATAGGTACGTTAGCCCCTGATCAACACGTTTCGCTGCTCCGCTTCCCTCAGGACACACAAAGGAGAAATACAAGAAAAACAGGACTCACCGTATAAATACGAAAATACAACAAAATTACATTACATTGTATAAGTTGTTGCATGTGAAGAAAATCTATATATTAAAAATCTATAATATACCCAAATTACATTTATTCACCTTGCTTGAATATGAATATGCATACATACATTTCTTGGGTGGGAACCCGAGCAACAAGCATTAAAAGCACATCATCAGGTAGGGTCAAGAAACTATAGATTAAGAAGAAGTGACCAAAACAAATGAAAAAAAGGGGGGAGGTGGTAGTCACTTCCAATAATATTGAAAGCGAAAAGTCAGAATATGTTACTATACAGCACATGTATTTGTGGTTGGTAAAAGAAAGTATATTGGAGTAAGAAAATAGCAAATACTAGTCCTTAATTGACAACAATATAGTACATAACCCAATGCGGGGTAATATTTATTAACGGACTAATATTTAATGACATCGTATGCCTCTTATATAGAAGGGGAAACTTGATATCAAGAGAATGTATTTGAAAGCCTGCATCGGTTATAGTGGAAACAATCCATTCGTGGCTGCATACAAGTAAGCACCAGTAGAGATTAGTAAAACAGGGTTAAAAATTGCAAAATCACCGGGCCCAATGACACCTTTCCCTGTAATTTCGAACCTCTTCACTAACACAAAGTACTCCTCTCCTATCGACCCTACTTTATCTCACTCATTGAGAGCGGAACTCTTTTACGACAATGGTAAATTTCTGACCTACAATATTGTTTTACCTTTCCAGACTTCAAAATTTCTAAAATGGACTATGAGATTATATTAAATTCTATACTGAATTCTGGTCCTCATAACTTGGAATAAACCTAAAACCTCCTTTGAAAAAATATGTGTCAGTACTGACCCCCAAAGACATCTTATTTCAAAGACATACTCACTACTGTTTTGTGATGTGGATTTTAAGAAAGAAGAAAAAATTCTACAATGGGAAAGAGATCTCGATTTACACCTCTCTAATAATGATTGGCACCGTATTTTCACTTACATTCACAAGGGTTCCATAAATGTCCTTACCCAAGAAAACGGTTATAAACTTTACTCTAAATGGTACAAGACACCTCAAATCATTCATAAATTCAGCCCTACCTCTTCACCTAATTGCTGGCGCTGCAAATCTTCTTTGGGAACTCTACTACATATTTGGTGGGACTGCCCCTTCATACAACCCTTTTGGAAAGAAGTCCATCGCATTATCTCTCTCATCACTTCATATACCCCAGATTTCACCGCAGCCCAATTCCTACTACACCACTCTTCATTGCCTCACCACATTTACAAAAATACAATAATTAATTAATGCAGCTAAACTTTGCATCCCAACACACTGGAAAGATACCTCTCCCCCTAGTATTTCGCAATGGCTCCGAAGAGTTGAACGAATTGCGGAAATAGAGGACCTGATTCTCCAATCTTTAGACTCCCCCACTAAATTTCATGATAAATGGAGTTGTTGGACACGCTTTATGAAATCTACAGAGTTTCAGCACCTATCTCATCATTCTATCCATATTTGAATTATTTTTAATCTCTCACATAACTTATGTTTACTATGTATATAAATGTACATGTATAATTTTTTTTATTTTTTTTTCCTTCTTCTTCTTTACTTTTCTATTTATTTTCTTCATATAGAAAATGTAATATTCTTTATTTTAATCCTGATATCAATCCCTAATCGACAAATCGACAACACTCGTTATGTTTATGGAATGTATTTTCATGACTTTTACTGTTAGAAATGTATTACTATTTAAAGTCTTTTCTTCTGATACCCATCTTGATGTATCGATACATGTTTATTGCTTTATTGTACAATTTATCCTGAAATACCAATAAAATCTTTAAACAAAAATTGCAAAAGGTTTGTACTAGTTGGAACTTCAAACAGAAGATCATTGTCTGTAAAGTTGGATGTGAGAGACCCAGCGAGCATATCCTGCCAGACCTGCGAGGCCAATAAGGGACAAGATGTATCCGTGTATCAAATCACATCAGGATTGATAGACATATTAGAATAAAGATAGCAAGGCCATAATGGAGGTACATCACCACATGAAGCATAGCGCTGAGGGTCCTATATACCCCCACCGCTGGAAAAGACAATAACACTGCCGCCCACCATCAGATCAGCACGAGACGCAACGTCATAGCACGACCATCGCGGTCAGTGATGTCATATGGTGGCGTATACTCCAAGAAAGTAGCTAAGTTCACATGCAGGGTACTCCCCCAAGGCGGTGTTTGTCGGCGTCTTTTCTGGCGGTCGGGAATATAGGACGCATCTGGGTCATCACACGGCTGCATCGAGTGGCAAGCCATGACTGGATTGTTTCCACTATAACCGGGGGCTTTCAAATAGAAAAGTTTAATGGAAGGAAAAGGTTAGTGAATCAACAATGCACTAGCTTAAAGGAACCCATTTAAAAATTAAAAAACGAACCTTTACAACCTCTTTAAGAAACAAGTGTCAGAAAAAGATTTGGTCTTTAAGTGGGTAAAACTTCCAGCTTTTATACATAGAAGTTTGCTCTAAGACCCCTTTCACGCTGGGGCGGGAGGTTCGGTGGCGGTATAGCGCCACTATTTATAGCCGTCGGAATTGCAGCGGTATTCACAGAGGTGTATTGCCGGTGGTATAGCCACAGTTTCCCATTGCTTTCAATGGGAAGGAGCGGTAAACACACCGCTCCTCTCACCACTTCAAAGATGCTGCTAGCAGGACTTTTGGAGCGGTCCTGCTAGCGCACCTCGGGCTTTCACACTTGAGAAACAGCAACCACTGTGTAGGGTCGGTTTGCAGGAGCTATTTTTAGCGCAAAGGCGCCTGCAAATGGCCTCAGTGTGAAAGGGGCCCAAGAGGAAAGTTAGTTACAATATTTCATTAGAGATAGTCAGGGGGCAATTGTGCAGCTCTAATGTAATGTGATTTATTGTATTATTTTATCTATACAGTGAAGTCTGTTTTTCTTGTATTGTCCCTTTGTGTGCCCTGAGGAAGCAAATCAGTGAAATGCATTGACGCACAGGGCCTCACTTACCTACGATTACCTAACATTTACAAGAGTTTGCAAGTACCTGGTTACTGTTGCCCTTATGTGAATACATGTTTTTTATGCAATTTTGTATCTTTGTCCATGAAAACGTTTTTATATTTTTAACATACAAAAAAAAATTATGAATCTTTTATACAAATGTCCTGATCCAATCTATGCACAAAGTCTGACCTAGTGGTTCTCTTTTTGATTGAAATCACAGAATACCAGTAACTGAATTTGGTAGTTGCATTTGTTTAGTTTTTTTTTCAGGCTTTTTCTTAATTTTCAACCACTGTTACAAACACACTTCATGTACTAGAGTGACAAAATCCACTCACTGTACTGCATCCAAGAGGGAGGAACACTGTCACCATAGAGCAGGCTGTGTCAGAACTACAGAACACCTCCCACAACATTCAGCATAGGCCGAAAGCACCGGAAAGCCCAGGATTTCTGGCAGGATCAATATGCATGTTTTCTAAATAATTTGTATTATTTATTGCAGTACAGTCATTACAGTATATATTGCACATGTTGTACAGCAGGTGGGAACAAACCAGGCTACAAAATATAATCTTAGAACACTTAGAAAACTGACTCGTCACACTATAGCTGTCTTTCAGACAAATTCACAATCACACAAAAGCTACACTGTGAAATTGCACACTATACAGAAGATATTGTTTTGTTTTTGTAACTCATAAGAATCAAGTAATCAAAGTTAATAAAAACATTTTTTTATGGAGAAGTTAATAAGACAAAGGAAAAGAAAAAATTAGAAAACAAAATCTCACGGCTAAGGAATAAAAGCAGCAGAAATCAAGGTTAAGTATATAGGTTTGTTCTGGACTTCCGATCCACAAGAGTGGCAACACAAGAGACTCTTTAATGCCACAGACAGTCAATTGTACGGATAAACAAGCCATAAAAAACAAACATAAGCTCCAGACACTCAAGTCAAGTAATACTTAAATGTAAAGCTATGTAATGATCAAAGTGATACGGCGCGGTTGATCATTTTGTATTGTCGAAGCGACGCATGCATGTTGTAGCTGTACTTGGTGATACTAAATTGGTATTTTTTTCGGTACTCAAACAGGTAACACATTTTTTAACAGCTGCCAGTGTATTTGCATTACATTCATTTGAATTGGCTGCAATAAAGTGGTTTTCAATCAAAAAAAAATTAAAACCATTAGCACTGTCCATGTAGTGCACCCCTTAAACTGATTGGAATGTTTCAAGGTAAAAATAAGGAAGGATTACAATAATTACATACATATACACACATAGTATCTCATAAAAGTGAGTACACCCCCCTCCCAATCCCACATTATATCTTTTCATGTGACAACACTGAAGAAATTACAATTTGCTACAATGTAAAGTAGTGAGTGTACAGCTTGTATAACAGTGTAAATTTGCTGTCCCCTCATAATAACTCAATACACAGTCATTAATGTCTAAACCACTGGCAACAAAAGTGAAAATGTCCAAATTGGTCCCAATTAGCCATTTTCCCTCCCTGGTGTCATGTGACTTGTTACTGCTACAATGTCTCAGGTGTGAATGGGGATCAGGTGTGTTAAATTTGGTGTTATCGCTCTCACTCTCTCATACTGGTCACTGGAAGTTCAACATGGCACCTCACGGCAAAGAACTCCGAGGATCTGAAAGAAAAAATTGATGCTCTACATAAAGATGGCCTAGGTTATAATATTGCCAAGACACTGAAACTGAGCTGTAGCATGGTGGCCAAGACCATAGAGCGATTTAACAGGACAGGTTCCACTCAGAACAAGCCTCGACATGGTCGACCAAAAAATTTAGTGCACGTGCTCAGTGTCATATCCAGAGGCTGTCTTTGGGAAATAGATGTACGAGTGCTGCCAGAATTGCTGCAGAGGTTAAAGAGGTGGGGGGGCAGCCTGTTCGTGCTCAGACCATACGCCGCACACTGCATCAAATTGGTCCGCATGGCTGTCGTCCCAGAAGGAAGACTCTTCTAAAGATAATGCACATGAAAGCCCGCAAACAGTTTGCTAAGGAGACCTGGATAAAATGCATTTGGTTCAGATTGTGTCAAGCGTGTGTGGCGGCAACCAGGTGAGGAATACAACCATGGTGGCAGGAGTGTCATGGTCTGGGGCTGCACGAGTGCTGCTGGCACTAGGGAGCTTCAGTTCATTGAGGGAACCATAAATGCCAACATGTACTGTGACATACTGAAGCAGCGCATGATCCCCCGCCCTTCGGACACTAAGCCGCAGGGCAGGATTCCAACATGGTAATGTCCCCAAACACACCTCCAAGATGACCACTGCCTTGCTAAACAAGCTGAGGGTAAAGGTGATGGACTGGTCAAGCATGTCTCCAGACCTAAACCCTATTGAGCATCTGTGGGGCATCCTCAAATGGAAGGTGGAGGCCTGCAAGGTCTCAAACATCCACCAGCTCCGTGATGTCGTCATGGAGGAGCTGAAGAGGACTCAGGTGGCAACCTGTGAAGCTCTGGTTAACTCCATGCCCAAGAGGGTTCAGGCAGATCTGGTGTAAAAGGTGGCCACACAAATTGACACTGGGCCCAATTTGGTCATTTTCACTTAGAGGTGGACTCACTTTTGTTGCCAGCGGTTTAGACATTAATGGCTGTGTGTTGAATTATTTTGAGGGTACAGCAAATTTACACTGTACAAGCTGTACACTCACTAATTTACATTGTAGCAAAGTGTCATTTCTTCAGTGTTGTCACATGAAAAGGTATAATGAAATATTTACAAAAATGTGAGGGGTGTACTCAATTTTGTGAGATTATATATTAGGGAATGTATCGGTGCCGGTACTAGCCATTTTCGCAAACATTGGTACTCGCGAAAATGCTCCGATACCGGAAGTGATGACGCTTGGAAGAGGACAGTTTCCTCCTCCCCACCGGACAGTACCACCCCGCCTTCTCCTCCCAGTGGCATTGCAAGGTGCAGGCCCGCCCAGCCTAACAGCCACGTACCATGCCTGCAGTCGCCCACACTGCCTTTTGTACCATGCCTACAGTCTCTGGCCGTCTCCCTGAAACACGACGCCTACAGTCTCTGGCCGTCTCCCTGAAACACGACGACTACAGTCTCTGGCCGTCTCCCTGAAACACGACGACTACAGTCTCTGGCCGTCTCCCTGAAACACGACGACTACAGTCTCTGGCCGTCTCCCTGAAACACGACGACTACAGTCTCTGGCCGTCTCCCTGAAACACGACGACTACAGTCTCTGGCCGTCTCCCTGAAACACGACGACTACAGTCTCTGGCCGTCTCCCTGAAACAAGCCTACAGTCTCTGGCTGTATTCTGTACTATGCCTGCAGCCTCTGGCTGTCTCCTGTACCATGCCTGCACCCCACCCTCAACTACCTTGCCCTTATTTACCCCTCCCTTCCCACCCAGCCCTCACCCAACTACCAAAGCACCCCTCCGTCACATCCAAAACCACCCCTCTTCCTAGGCGATAGTAATCGGTAATTGGCGGGTACCTGCAAAAAAGTATCGGTACTCATACTCTGTGTTGAAAAAAATTGTATCAGTGCATCCCTTTTAAATAAAAAATTCTCAGTCCCTTTCTCTGCAGCCTCATCTGCACTGGACAGAGAATGAACAGAAAGTACATAGCCTCCTGTTCATTCACACACTGAAACAGTAATTGGTACCGATTACTAGAGATGGTCCGAACACCAACCCGGTTAGCGCCAGAATTCTTAAAGATCACAAAGGGTATAGACCGAACGATGAACCACACTAAAATCTATAGGACCCGCACTCGAAAAATCCCCATTGAAAAGGCTTTTATGCAAGGTATTGGCCATAAAAAGGGTATAGGGGCCAGGATACTGCCCTGGGTACATGCACCAATGCAAAAAAAAGGGAAAAAAAATGTTATTAAAGAGCAGCGATATTAATGATGCTTAAAGTGTTTGTTAGCCCCCCAAAAAATATGCAGATTCTGGTCCCTTAAAGCAGATTACACAGCACAGCGCTTGTGTATGTAATCTGCCCACCTCTAAACTGTAAAACAACCAACCCCTGAACCTGGCACTTCCTGTACGGCCTCTCTAAATAGACCACAATAACCAGGACTGTTTTGCCCTGATCACCATGGTCAACGTTCCTCCCTCCGTGATAGGCTGCCTGTGTTTCGTCAGATATGGCGACCCATCACAATTGGTTACAGAAGTTATGTTTCGTCTGCACCATCTTGCTACACGCCACACTCCTCCACAGCAAGTATACAGTGACAAGGCGTCAAAGCTGGTATCTTGTTACACCCATCAGCATTTTGCACTTCCCACGCATTTTAACCACTTCAGCCCCGGACCATTTGCCTGCCCAAAGACCAGAGCACTTTTTGTGATTCGGCGCTTTAACTGACAATTGTGCGGTCGCGCAACATCGCTCCCAAACAAAATTGACGCTGAGATTAACCCCTTAAGGGAAGGCACAATTCACAGCAAGAGTTCAGAGACTAACAAGCCAGAAATATCTTCCCTAACAATGTTTGTGCCTCATTCCCCAGACTAATGAGTAAAAAACAGCAGGGGACAGTCATCAGCGTCACTGATAGAACACAATAGGGTGACCTGGAAGCTTTAAGCTGACAATCAAGTCACTTTTTTTTTTTAAATCATTTTAAATTTATAAAACAAAAATGTAGCACAGCATAATAAAGTGCATGCATCCTTAAAGGCCAATATCAATCTAGATATTTAGGAGTACAAAAAATGTAAATGGAGCAAATCTCATGCAGACTTATTTTGTTTGTTCTTCTGGCTCTCAGAGAAAAGGAGCTGTCTCCTTGGAGTTCCTTATGTGCAATCCAGGGGTCTCCAAACTTTTTAAACAAAGGGCCACTTTATTGTCTTTTAGACTTTAGGAGAGCCGGATTGTGGCCAGCAGGGGCAGAAAATGTGCCGGGCCTAACATCAGTGAGAATAAATATAACCTCATGGTTGGTGGTCAATAGGAGTATTCCCCCTATTAGTAGTAGTAGTATGCCATCATTGGTATCCGTGGAAGATATAGTGTACTATTGTTGGCGTCAGTGGGAGGAATAGTGCCTCATATCAGTGGAAGAAATTGTGCCTCACGGGCCGCATCAAGGCTAGCAAAGGGCCACATCTGGCCCTTGGGCCGCAGTTTGGAGACCCCTGCCCTAGAATGTGGATCTTATTAACCCTCCTTCAACATTCTCTTTACTATAAGAGACTGGGATATAAAAGGATGGATAAAGATATTCTTGCTTACAACAAATGGACAGCTCAGCGGTGCTGAAAGACTATGCAAGTTCTCCCCACCAGGGTCCCAAAAATAGAAGCAGCTAGTAAGCAATTTTTTTGGTGGGGCCAATCCTTTGACAAGTTTGTCTTTATGCAAAAGAAATATATAGAGATTGTGTGTTCTGCTCTTTTACAATAGGTCTCAAGCTGTTGCTCTGTTGGCGAGAGACATTTTCACAGTTAAGATATTACCACAATATTACTAGGGATGCACTGAAATATTTTGTCGGAAAATGGCCTTTTCGGCAAAAGAGAATTCACGCTGATAATGGCGCCAAAAATGGGGCGGGGACTGCTGGGCAGGGCCCCACCCCTGGCGCTGCCCATCACAGGGGAGTCTATCTGAAGCGCACGTTCTTACTCTCCCCTCCCTCCTCACCCATGCTGCATGCGGCCCGTGGGGTCTCCATGTGCCCCCCTCCCCGAGCGGTGGCTGCATATGGAACCAGGCTCTCCAATCCTCAGACGATGTGTAAATCGTCAGTGCAGGAGCTCTGTCACGCAATGTTTTCTTTTCTTTGAAAATAAAAGAAAGGAGAGGCGTCTAGCAGTGTGTGCCATGCTCTCTGCCTCCACCTACAGTGCAGTACCCGGCATTGAGAGTGAATGTACAGTGCTGCACCTGACAATTTTTAAAAAGGCTGTCTAATAAATAAATATATATATATGCGAGTGTGTGTGTGTAAATGTGTGTTTGCGAGCGTCTGCATGTTTATATGTGTAGGTTTATATGCACTGGTGAGGCACAGGCAGGCTGCATGACAGGCACTGGTAGGCTGCTGGGCCCTGGTGAGGCACAGGCAGGCTGCATGACAGGCACTGGTAGGCTGCTGGGCACTGGTGAGGAACAGGCAGGCTGCAAATAATGGTCATTGGTAGGCTGCTGGGCACTGGCAGGCTGCATTAATCTTCTTTACCATGTCCCCGGTCTCTGACCATCTCCTGTATAAAAATATTTTTTAAAAACAGTCACTTTCGGTATCGGTACCAAAAAAAACATTCGGTGCATCCCTAAACTTTACTACGAATTGCTATGTGAAAGCAGATAGCGGTAGCTGCAGGATTTGAAACAAATCAGCCCAATTCAAAGCCACAAGTCAAGGCTCTGAAGTGGTTAATGATGTTAGGGGGTCCAGTGATGGTCCTGTGCTGTGGCTGCCATCTTTACTGTGACATTTCTAAAGGTCACGCCATGGAAGGGAGTTAAGCTATATCGCTCTGAATTTCCGTAAAACAGACTGATTCTCTACAGTCAGCAGATCAAGGTGACAGGAAAGAAAACAAATCTTAGGAAAAAATAATTGGCTTATGAGTAGCTGTCTGAGCTGCAGAGTGAGAAGACTGGTTATCACGATCCAATTAAGAGAGTTTCCTTTACACAAGCCCGCAGCCAGACTGGGTGGAGAGTAACCTGCAGCACCAAACAAACATCTCTACTGTACAAAAGAAAAATAACCCTATATTCTTTAAATAGCACTGCATGTGAGGTGGTTATATACTTTGTACAGTGAGGAGAAAAAAGTATTTGATCCCCTGCTGATTTTGTATGTTTGTTTAAAATGATCAGTCTAATTTTAATTGTAGGTTTATTTTAACAGTGAGAGACAGAACCACAAAAATCGAGAAAAAACTATTTCAAAAAAGTTAAATGGATTAACATATTAATGAGTGAAATAAGTATTTGATCCCCTATGAGCAAGATTTCTGGCTCCCAGGTATCTTCTTTTTTTTTTTTTTTTTGTTTTGTTTTTAAAGTGTATTTTTTGTGCGTGAACTCGAGAGAGAGGAGCCGGACTGCAGGAGTTGGGAGTAGGCAGACCCTCCCCCCGGAGGCATTCGCCATCCTTCTCCATGCCCCTGGTGGCAATGGCGGGTGTGAAGGGGGGCCTCCCACTCACCCCGCCCTACCTGCTCCTCTTGGGAGCCCAACTGGGGCCCAACGGGACCCCAATGGGGCAGAGGGACTCCCCCTATGAGGGAGTGAGGGGGCCTAGCCCACCCAGCCAGCCCCGTAGGTCCTTCGCCTCTCTTTATTTTTTTTTTAAGAGACCGCATGGCCAAAGTGCGTGTGTTTTTTAAACCAATTTTGTGTGCGTGCAAGTGTGGTGGTTTTAGGGGGGGGGGGGGTGGGCGTACTAAGCACAGGCATACCTTGCATAGCACACCCACCGGGAGCCGGGCTGAGACCACCAAACTGAATTCACATGTAGCCGAGACCGGGATCCGAACCCTTGGCTGCAGAGGTGAATGGCTTGTCAACGCAGTGCCAATCACGTTGAGCCACCACAGCTCCCTTTCAGGTATCTTCTATACAGGTAACTAGCTGAGATTGATCATGAGAATGGTGGGAACTATATGGGAGAATCTTGTCTATGATCTTAATGGCAGCTGGGACCAGTCACCAAGAGAACAAACACCCCCAGGTACAAAATTTAAAGAAATATTTCACTTTTATTGTTTCTCTTTCAGCATTATTAGAATCACTGTTCCCAAAAAAACGGCAGTTTTTAAAACTTTTTCTTTTTTTATACATGTCTCCTGGGGCAGGACCTGGGTCCCCAAACACTTTTTATGACAATAACTTGCATATTAACCTTTAAAACTAGCACTTTTGATTTTTCATGTTTGTGTCCCATAGACTTTAAAAGGTGTTGGAACAAATTTTTTGCCTGTTCGCATGTTCTGCTGCGAACCTAACTGGGGGGTGTCCATCTCATCCCTAATGACAGGTATAAATAAGAAGCCGCTGGCTGCTGCATTGTCCTCTAAAGTCCTCCAGTCACAGGTTTGTTCCCAGTACTGTCTGGCTATAATTGTGTTTAAAAAAAAAACTGTTTTAAAAACCATGTGGTATTCTGGTAAATCTACTGGCACTTTTTCTCAGGCGAGATAATCAATTAATTTCAGAATTTGTAGAGGAAGGAGACTGCTATATTTCTCATAATGCGCACAGAAGACTGTTGAGTTGGCAAGATTTAATCATCTCTAGACCTAAGCAAAAGGGATTGTACACATATCCAGACACACCAAACAGCATTAAATCCAATTCCATTATACCAGAACTAAAAAACATGTATGACCGACCACCTGTCAATATGTGGATTATCTGCCTTGACTGAGCATGAGGCTGTCCACAGATGGACAGATGTCTCAAAGAGGACAATAGATGGAGACATCTGCCTGTCCATGACTGCTAAACAGAAGGAATCCCAATCCGATCCGCTCTCTAAATCAATACTAGTGGGTAAAAGCACGGGTGGCAGAGACATCCAAGACCACATGTTTTTTTTTTTTTTTTTTAAAGAGGATCTTCAGTACGTCCCCAAAAAATTTGAGGTTAGCAGCTACAAATACTGGTCCTCGGGTCACAGTAAAAGGGGCAAACTTCCTCTAAAGTGGTAGCGGGTTCCTAACAAAACTAGGTAACACACACACACCCCTTTTTGAGTGAAGTTGGACTTTAATATCAATCTGCTCATTGTTGTATGAATTTTGTTTAGTGGAATCTAATGCAGGCTCCGCTGCAGTGCCACCTGCTGGCAAAAGAGATAAATACAACAAATTTGCTATGTTTTGAGATTTTTTTTCATTCTAAACACATACACAATTAAGTCGTCTTCAAGACTGGTATTCTGTTGCAGTGCTTCTTCAGAGCAGCTGAGGCAAAAATATATGGCATCAACAACAATGCAAGAGAAAAAGATGCAGTCGTATCCAAGAGGACAATTGTTTTACTGAACTACTTATATAAAACATGTAAAATGAGTGTATAAAAGAAGCAGGGATTCTAAACCCTTCCAGCCCACAGACAATTTTCTAGATATCCCTTGGTGCCAAAATACCTGATGACAGCTAAGAGAGTGGAGACGTCACCCTCTTCTCTTCCATCATGTGACAATGCTCTCTAAAAACGGGAGCAAAAATGTAAAAGGTCACATTTTGCCACCTAGAACATTTACAGAACCCCCCCATTTCAATCAAAAAAACATTTGTATAGACCCCCCCTCCCCCCAATCCTTCAGCACAGATCAACTCCCCAACACAGACCCTTCAGTACACATTGATATAAAAACTCCTCTATACACCGCTCCTCTATACACCGCTCCTGCCCATTGAAATTCATGGGAAGGGCTGCCGAAGGGCCTGCCAAATGCTTTGGCTGTGGGGGTTCTCGGGCGCTATTAACCTTTTTCGTCAGGCGCTAGCGGGGGTTAATAGTGCCCCGCTAGCGGCCAAATAGCGCTACTAAAATTACAGTAAAGCACAGCTAAAACTAGCGGTGCTTTACCGCTAACGTCAAGCTTGGCTCAGTGTGAAACGGCATTAACCACTTGCCGCCTGTCATATAGCAGAATGACAGCGGCAAAGTGGTTGCGATATCCTGACCGGATGTCATATGACGCGCAGCAATCGGAAGTGCTATGTGTCAGTCGGAAACACAGCAACTCCGATCGTGCAGTTGATCATTGCGTGATTGCGTGATTTTTTTATATATATTTGCTATTGGGATTTTTTATGAATTATCTCTAGTGCTGGCTTGCATAGTTTAGGTTCTAGTTTAATAATATATTTTCCAGCGCTGAATATCTTTTTCACTTGATCATTGCGTGAACCAGGAAATGCTGGTAAACTGCTGTCCTCCGCTTACGTCGACAAGGAGAGCCAATTGACGGCTCTCCCTGTCTGAGGGCAGGGTCTGTGCTGATAATCAGCACATTAATTATCAACACAGCCCCCATCAAAATGTGCAAATCAGTTTACAATAAATGCCTGCAGAGGTGATCAAATACCACCAAAAGAAAGCTCAATTTGTGGGAAGAAAATTATAAAAATGTCATCCAAAGTGCGACAGCACTAAAAGATAAAAATTGTCTTGGGCAGGAAGGGGGAAAGTGCCTGGTATGGAAGTGGTTAACAAATATTGCTGTTGGTGTAACTGAACTTGGAATAGAAAATTTGCATGCACTAATACTAATATGCTGCTGGTGGCAGCATTGTTAATGAGATGAACAGAGGAGCCTTGCACCAAATCTATGCCGCCATTTCATACATACAGGGTAAAGAAAAGATGCAGAGGGGGGGGGGGGGACTCACCAACAGCATAATTACCTGTGAGACCAACAAAGACTGTACACATTTAGGCACCATTCACAAATGAATGAGAAAAGCTGAATGCAAGTCTTGGGAAGCATAAATAACTTTTAAATCTTCCGAGATCATTTAGATGTTCCTACTTTAAAGGGGTGTTCCAGCCAATATTTGTGTTTATTAAAAGTCAGCAGCTACAAAAATTGTAGCTGCTGGCTTTTAATAAACAGACACTTACCTGCTCCAGTGTTCCAGCGACATGCCGACCGGGGCTCCGCTCCTCTACCCCCTCCCCGGCCGGCGTCCTCATCACAGCCTTCGGCTTCACGGCCGGGCACCCACTGCGCAGGCGCGAGCGGCACTCAGGAAGTCCCCCTCCTCCCCCAAAAAAATGACATGCCAAATGCGGCATGTAAGGGGTAAGGAGTGGGATTAGCGGAAGTTCCATTTTTGGGTGGAACTCTGCTTTAAAGCAAGATTAGGTGCATTTAAAGCATCCAATCAGATCCTTGACGTACAGAATTCTGGTTTCTCTAAGCTAAGCCAAACTCACCGCATGTAAATGCATAGTGTGAACGGCACCCCATTTAAAAATCATTACATGCTACCTTTTTGTTTGTTTTGTTTCCTTTATCTTTCATTGTCTTTACTTGTCATGTTGTGTTCCATTGTAAAATCAATAAAAAAAAAACATTTTGAAAGAAAAAAAAATATAAATACATGTAATGAGATATATATATATATATATATATATATATATATATATATATATATATATATATATATATATATATATATATATATATATATGTATATATATGTGTGTTTAGAAATGTCTTTTAGCTGATCGGAACGGCTGCTCCATACTTCTCTATGGAGTGTCGGATGTCAGCGGAGACATGTCCACTGACATCCGACCCCCTAAAATCAGAAAGATGGCGATGCGCCATGGCGGATCGGAGAGGGTGAGATCTGATGAAAATTTTGTCCGATCTCCCCAAAGGAGACAAAATCGCTGCACAAGTCACATTCGATTCTTTGCAGCCCATTCATTTTGTATAGTCTCGAACTGCACTGCAAAAGGTATCGGTTTTAGGTATTAGAGAAATTGGACAAGTACAAGCTCTCATGCAAATGCTTAATAATATTATTAGTGCAACCATACAGGTAAAACTATAAAAAAAATTGAATATCGTGCTAATTGAATATTTCACTAATGCAACTTAAAAAGGTAAACCTAATATATGAGATAGACTCATTACATGCAAAGCCAGATAGTTCAAGCCGTGATTTGTCATAACTGTGATGATTAGGGCTTTCAGGTCATGAAAACCCCAAATCCAAAATCTCAAAAAATTTGATTACATGCAATCAATAAAACAAGGATTGTACATAGAACAATATCAGACCTCTGAAAAGTATAAGCATGCATATGTACTCAGTACTTGGTTTGGACCCCTTTTGTAGCAATGACTGCCTCAATGCGGCGTGGCATGGAAGCCATCAGCTTGTGATACTGCTGAGGTGTTATGGAAGACCAGGAGGCTTCAATAGTGGCCTTCAGCTCTTCTGCATGGTTCGGTTTAATGCCTCATCTTTCTCTTGGCAATGCCCCATAGATTCTCTATTGAGTGCAGGTCAGGCAAGTTTGCTGGACAATCAAGCACAGTAATCCCACGGTCATTGAACCAGGTTTTGGTGCTTTTGGCAGTGTGGGCAGGTGCCAAGTCCTGCTGGAAAATGAAGTCAGCATCCCCATAGAGCTCGTCTGAGGAAGGAAGCATGATCTCCTGGTAGACGGCTGCTTTGACCCTGGACTTACTGAAGCACAGTGGACCAACACCAGCAGATGACATGGCCCCCCAAATCATCACACTGTGGAAACTTCACACTGGACTTCAAGCATCTTGCAGTGTGTGCCTCTCCATTCTTCCTCCATACTCCGGCTCCTTGTTCCCAAATGAGATGCAAAATTTTTGCTCATCAAAAAACAGGACTTTGGACCACTGAGCAACAGACCAGGTCTGTCTTTCTTTAGCCCAGGTAAGACACTTCTGACATTGTTTGCGGTCCAGAAGTAGCTTCACAAGAGGAATATGTCATTTGAAGCCCATGTCCAGGATCCGACTGTGTGTGGTGACTCTTGATGCACCGACTCCAGCCTCAGTCCACTCCTTGTGAATGTCCCCAACACTTTTGAATGGCCTTTTCCTGACAATCCTCTCCAGGCTGCGGTCATCCCTGCTGCTTGTGCACCTTTTTCTTCCACACTTTTCCCTTCCACATAACTTTCTATTAATGTGCTTTGATGCAGCACTTTGGGAACATCCTACTTTTTTTGCAATTACCTTTCGAGGCTTTCCCTCTTTATGGAGGGTGTCAATGATGGTTTTCTGCACAACTTTAAGGTCAGCAGTCTTTGCCATGATTGTGATTCCTACTGAACCAGACAGAGACCATTTAAAAGCTCAGGAACCCTTTGCAGGTGTTATGGCTTAATTAGCTGATTAGAGTGGGACACTTTCAGCCTAGAATATTGCACCTTTTCACAATATTCTAATTTTCTGAGATTGTGGATTTGGGGCTGTAAGCCTTAATCATCACAATTATGACAAATCACGGCTTGAGCTATCTGGCTTTGCATGCAATGAATCTAGCTCATATATTAGTTTCACCTTTTAAGTTGCATTAGTGAAATAAATGAACTTTTGCATGATATTCAAATTTTTCGAGTTTCACCTGTACTGTGGTAATATCACAACTGCATATAAAAAGAGAGCAGCCTAGTGCAAGATTAGTTCAGCAATTCTGCTTTGGGAAAGAATGCCTTGATGGCAAACAACTGCAGTGACTGCAGGAATTATATAATGCAAATTACTACAGACAGAATCAACAGCTCCTGACATACATTAGCTCAACTGCCAATTCTCATCTCACCTTCTTCTTTAGGGTCATGGCACCGCGCAGATGAATTGCCAGCTGTCTGACGTATACAAATATGTGCTGATAGGAGGCATGGACGTCCAGCGCATACATCTCGGTTAAAGTACGCTGCATAAAGTTGATCATGGGCAGGGCATTGGGAGATGTAAATTTACAGTTCTTCACATAGGAGATGTACATTTTCTGCAAGATGAAGACAACATATTCTTTATCTAGCAAGCTCTTTCCTTGTCAGAACATTTTAATATGATTACGGTTATACTCAACTGCGTTTCTTAAAGCAAACAGTTAACAGGAAACCATCAACTACACAGATAAAATACATATAAAAGGGCCATTTTACCTACCAAAGGATTTTCATTTCTGTCTATCCATTCCTGAGATTTACACAGCACAGCCCTGCTTGAGTGATTTGGGAAGACCAAAATTTGTTGCTGCTAAGAGACACTGTCCCTTGCTCTATCTGAGCCCTCACTTTGTTGTTGTAATCAAGGTAGTATGGGAATCTCTTCCTGGTGACCTCCTCCCTGTTCTGGTCAGATGGCCAGTTATCAGGCCAGAATGCTGGGATGTAGGCAGGGCAGTGATGTCATCCCTCCAAGTAAGCTCTGACACCATCTGACATGGAAAAATATTTTGAGTGGGCTCCTGAAGCAAGGAGGCAGGTCACGGAGATAAGTATGCTTTGGTAGGAGAGAGGTCACTCTGCTCTTTCCTCTTGCCAACATGTTCCTTGTAAAATCATGAGCCTTGCAACTCATGACTGGCCGCTTCTACCTATGCCAGTCTAATCTCTACTGTGCAGGGCATTGTGATAGACAATCCTGCCATTTTCCCACCTGATTCTCTCAGCTTGTCTATTCACAGAGCATTTTGAATGCTACAGACAGAATATGTGGTTAACTGACAAAGTAAGAGTAAAGGGCAGACAAAGAACAGGATTCCAATTGTGTCACATCCCGCATTGCTGAAAGTTCGGCACTGACATCTGGCATTAATGCAGTAAGGAGAACCATACTTAACAGGCTACCTATCTGCACACAGCAAAAGCCAGAAAAAATATGATTTTTGTACTCACCGTAAAATCCATTTCTCCGAGTTCATGAACGGACACAGCAGCATTGACCTTCGGGTTATATATCCTTCCTTTCAGGAGAGACTAGGCAGGAAAAAACAGCACTTCAAGTGTTAAAACACTTTCCTTAGTACAGCACCTCCCAGGGGGTGGGTCCCCCGGGTATATCCCACTCTCTGGCTCATGCTGCTCCAGTTCGTAACAAGCAGTACAAACAAAAAAGGAGGGGTGGATGCTGTGTCCATCCATGAACTCAGAGAATTGGATTTTACGGCGAGTACAAAAATCCTATTTTCTCTTCCGTTCATGGACGGACACGGCAGCATTGACCTTAGGGATGTCCCCAAGCAGTGTCAAATTTTTTTTCGAGGGGTGGGAAAACAACACAGCAAACCAAGCTTCACCCTAAACAAAATCGGAGTTTCTCAACGGAGGAACTCCAACCTTAAACTGCCACCTGTAAAACCTTGCGGCCGAAAGAGGCATCCGAAGATGCACTCACATCCACCTTGTAAAACTTTGAGAAGGTGTGGATTGACGACCAGGTCGCTGCCTTACACACCTGTAAAACAGACGCTTGATGGCGGAAAGCCCAAGATTCACCAATCGCCCTGGTCTAATGCGCCGTAACCTGAAAGGGAGGCGCCCACTCCTTTAGGGCATAGGCCTGAAGCACGACCTGTCTGATCCACCTAGAAATGGTGGCCAACGAGACCGCCAGACCCTTCTTAGGACCAATCACCGACTCGAACAGTGAGTCTGACTTCCGAAACGGAGCCGTAGCAGACAAGTACACCCGTAGGCAGAGGTGTATTTAGGTTTTGTGCTGCCCTAGGCCTGACTAAACTTGCACACCCCCTAATTTAAATATGACCCCCCCCCCCCTTCCTGTCAAAGCCACACCCCTTCTTTAAGACCTGCCCTGTCATATTCATGGGAAGAGGACAGAGGGACGGGACACGGGAGACAGACAGAGGGACGCCCCGCGGGAGACAGACAAGAGGGACGCCCCGCGGGAGACAGACAAGAGGGACGCCCCGCGGGAGACAGACAAGAGGGACGCCCCGCGGGAGACAGACAAGAGGGACGCCCCGCGGGAGACAGACAAGAGGGACGCCCCGCGGGAGACAGACAAGAGGGACGCCCCGCGGGAGACAGACAAGAGGGACGCCCCGCGGGAGACACACAAGAGGGACGCCCCGCGGGAGACAGACAAGAGGGACGCCCCGCGGGAGACAGACAAGAGGGACGCCCCGCGGGAGACAGACAAGAGGGACGCCCCGCGGGAGACAGACAAGAGGGACGCCCCGCGGGAGACAGACAAGAGGGACGCCCCGCGGGAGACAGACAAGAGGGACGCCCCGCGGGAGACAGACAAGAGGGACGCCCCGCGGGAGACAGACAGAGGGACGCCCCGCGGGAGACAGACAGAGGGACGCCCCGCGGGAGACAGACAGAGGGACGCCCCGGGAGATAGACAACGGTCGGAAAGAAGAGACCTCCACCGAGCCGCGAAATCGCGAAGCCGGCCCCCCACCCTAGATGCGGGCGGGGGCAGACCTTCATGCAGAGGCAGGCTTGTTGTGCTTGCGAAACCAGGTGCGCCTTTGCCCTTCAGCGGGCGCCTTAGCACCTTAAAAACGTTTTTACTGGCGCATTTGGCGGGCGAAAAAAAAGCTTGGGGGCCGTAAAGGAGGGCCCGTGCTTACAGAGAGGCTCCTTACCCTTTCCAGATTGCGGGAGCAGCGTGCTCTTACCGCCTGTGGCATCCCTTATGATGTCATCCAGGGGCGCCCCAAAAAGCCGTTCACCCTTAAAGGGTAAATCCACCAAGGCCTTTTTTGAAGACTGGTCTGCAGACCAACACTTCAGCCACACGATGCGGCGTAGTACCACCGCGTAGGCGGAGGTCCTGGAAAGCAAGGGGAGCATATCCAGGGCCGACTTACAGACTTTAGGCCTTGCACCAACTGGTAAGGCAGGTCCACACAGACCTCAGGAGCATTACACGCCTCCAGCTCCTGCAGAAAAGACTTTGCCAGTTCGGTAAGTGTCTGCGACACCAGAGCCCCGTACAAAACCGGTCTCACCGCCGACCCCACCACTGTGAACATGGGAGCGGGCCACAGCCTCAGCTCTCCTATCTGCGGGGTCCTTTAAAGCGGGAGCCCCTTCCACAGGCAACGTGGTGGCCTTGTTCAGTTTGGACACAGGGGGGTCCACTGATGGACGAGAAATGCACTCTTTCAAAAAGTCCTCCTCAAAGGGGTAACAGACCGCAAAGTATTTTAGAACAGCAAACACTTTCTGCGGCCGATCCCATTCCTTGTACAACAGTTTGTCCAGATATGGAACACAAGGAAACCCTTTCGCGGTGCGGGGTGGCTTGCGGAACCCAAAAGGCACCGGCATATCTGACGCCTCCGCCAAATCCTCAAGTTTCTGAGTTCCCGCACCGCAGTGATAAGAGCTCCAACAAACGCCTTATCATGCGCTGACCCTGAAACAGAGTCATCCTCACTGTCCGTGTGGGCTAAACCTGCATCATCTGACACGACGGAACCAGGGCCAGATGCAGTAGAAGGGCCTGATTCCGTGTCAGAGACATCCCTAGAAGTGGGCGCAGGGAGGGGGTGCTTTTTACCCCCTGCTTCAATCCTGGCAACAAACACCTCAAGGACTGTCGTCATAGCATCCACCGAGGTCGTAGAAGCAGGGGCCCTAAGGGTTAACTCAGGCATGGTTGGGGTAGAAGCCTCCAGTTCAGACTCCATGCTACCCACCGTATATGCCACCCTAGTACTGCAAGGCAGGGACCCACAGAGCACCCTTCTAGCCACAAACAGAGAGCAGGGGACCCCCAGGGGACTCACCACTCGACCAGGCTCTAGGGCTGCTGAAGAGCCGAGAGCGGTGTCCGTGCTGTGCCGTCCCTCAAGGAAGTATTTTGCGGGGCTTTGGCGCCGTTATTCCAGTCACTGAAGGCCAAAAACATTTCCAAGATGGCCGCCGACATGTAGAAAAACAGCATGCGGGCTACAAGAAAATGGCCGCCTATACAGAAAACAGTGACCCCGGTAAAATGGCAGCCATACACGTGTTTAAAAACCCAGTAACACAGCAGAACACAGTCCAGCACACACAGCACCATAAGTACAAAAAAAATAGCACCTCACAGCAGCACAGCCCCCCGGTAGCAACGGAGCCCCCCCCAGCGGACCACCCACATCACAACCGCCACCCAGAACGGGAAGGAGGGAGAGGAAGGGAGAGAGGAAAGCAGGGCGGACCCTCAATCGACCTCCCCAGGAACGCACCAGCCGAACCACCCTGCCAAGGCAAGGGGATACTACTAAAATATGGAAAAAAGAGAAATGACACATAATCAAGGAGATGAAATAAGCTGCTAGCCCTGAAATTGCATGAAAAAAAGAAAGGGATTCCCCAGTGGGCCTATGGGCAGCAATGATAGATTGAATAAATGTTGAATATATAAAACAGTGTTTATTGCCGAGAGTCTCGGATTCCCAGTTGAGTCAAAGTTGGTTGTTAGTACAATTGTAAAAGAATAACATTTCTGAATACAGTATAATAGATCATAGTACATAACATAATTCCGTAATCTGTACAAAGGTGAGCCCCGACGCGTTTCGACCAATTCGGTCTCTTCAGGGGGCATGATTTCTAAAAAGTAATAACAAAAGTTTCAAAAAAAAGGATATAAGGACACAAATCAACATACATCACATGGATAACTGAGGTATTGTAATTACCACTGAACCAGGGAGTCAACATTGTGTGGAACCGCTGGATAGTCCGGAGGGGCACGGGCTGCATCCGCCCACCAACCGGTGTAGGGCCAGACCAGGATAGCTGACAAGGAGCCACAATAACGACGTCCCCCAGGGGCAATGGAGGAGCAGACGCCTGCAGAAAACAACCCCCATGATCCCATGGTTAGCGGGGAAGATTATTGGGGTAGATTGGCTCAAAAAAATAGCTGCTGAAAAGACAGCTGAGTATGTATGTAGGTAGGTGTAGTAGAGTGCTAAATTAATGGGAGGGCTGAGGCAAATACTATTTGCCAACATAAATGATGACAGTCAGGGCATCCTTAAGGTCCAATGGGATTGGGTAATTAAATGGGGAATGTAGTTGGGGGTATGTTGGGGGTATAATGCTGCTAGGTGAATAAATAGTGATGAGTGAGCATGTGAAAAAGAGTGATTGCCAAATTAGGGCACTCGATAAGGTGCGTGGCGTGTGATGATAAAATGAATCAAACAACAGGCAGGTGTAAAAACGATAAGATAAAGTAGGACGGGTGCATGAAGTGTCCCCAGATAGGGGGGAGTTTTGGGGTGAGTGAATGGGTGAACATGGTAACTAATAAGGGTGAGTGAATGAGTGAACGTGGTAACTAATAAGGTGGTATTGAGATAAATACATACATAAATGGTGGGATAATTACCTGATACAGTGAAGGGTAGAAGTAGGATGATTTGTAAATACCTCCTATAATTTATATGTTTGTATATTGTCCCATTTGAGCTTTGTCATGCTGTTGGTGATTGTTACACATGATTTAGTCTTACTCATTGTGGCCGCTTTCTGCTTCCGGAGGGGCGTGGTTGAGCCCGTCCGGCCCTCTGGTAGGTGGAGCCATGCCTTTGATTGCTGCCCGGCTGGGTGGAAAATATTTGGGGTGAGTGGGGTATCCTACCCCCCTTTCCCCCTCATGTTGCTCTCCGGGCGCTGGAGGAGCCTCTCCCCCCTAGCGCCTGTGCGAGTGTCACCCAGCCGGCGGCGTCCCAGGAATCCTCCCCGGACCGGCATTGGCGCGGCGAGCGTGCGCGATTTCCGCGCATGCGCGCGGCGTCATTACGTCACGCGGCCGCGCCGGAAAGGACGACAGTTGTCGGGGCTGTCTAGCCCCTCTGGGACGCCGAGGGAGCCACACGTGGGCCGCCATCTGGCGGCTGGTACGCCTCCTAATTGGCCAATTGGACGGAGGCACTAGCCTGCACGTGACCACTCGATCACCACACCCATAGGGCTCATAAATGAACAGCCATCAGGGAAACAGTGCAGATTCCAATTAGGTCAGGTTGGATGCCTTCTCATCCCTGCTCCTAACTGTGGCACCTTGTCCTTCCTCAGAGTGCACAATTGCAGTCAGGTCTTTACACTTATACTTCATCCTACTTCTACCCTTCACTGTATCAGGTAATTATCCCACCATTTATGTATGTATTTATCTCAATACCACCTTATTAGTTACCACGTTCACTCATTCACTCACCCTTATTAGTTACCATGTTCACCCATTCACTCACCCCAAAACTCCCCCCTATCTGGGGACACTTCATGCACCCGTCCTACTTTATCTTATCGTTTTTACACCTGCCTGTTGTTTGATTCATTTTATCATCACACGCCACGCACCTTATCGAGTGCCCTAATTTGGCAATCACTCTTTTTCACATGCTCACTCATCACTATTTATTCACCTAGCAGCATTATACCCCCAACATACCCCCAACATACCCCCAACTACATTCCCCATTTAATTACCCAATCCCATTGGACCTTAAGGATGCCCTGACTGTCATCATTTATGTTGGCAAATAGTATTTGCCTCAGCCCTCCCATTAATTTAGCACTCTACTACACCTACCTACATACATACTCAGCTGTCTTTTCAGCAGCTATTTTTTTGAGCCAATCTACCCCAATAATCTTCCCCGCTAACCATGGGATCATGGGGGTTGTTTTCTGCAGGCGTCTGCTCCTCCATTGCCCCTGGGGGACGTCGTTATTGTGGCTCCTTGTCAGCTATCCTGGTCTGGCCCTACACCGGTTGGTGGGCGGATGCAGCCCGTGCCCCTCCGGACTATCCAGCGGTTCCACACAATGTTGACTCCCTGGTTCAGTGGTAATTACAATACCTCAGTTATCCATGTGATGTATGTTGATTTGTGTCCTTATATCCTTTTTTTTGAAACTTTTGTTATTACTTTTTAGAAATCATGCCCCCTGAAGAGACCGAATTGGTCGAAACGCGTCGGGGCTCACCTTTGTACAGATTACGGAATTATGTTATGTACTATGATCTATTATACTGTATTCAGAAATGTTATTCTTTTACAATTGTACTAACAACCAACTTTGACTCAACTGGGAATCCGAGACTCTCGGCAATAAACACTGTTTTATATATTCAACATTTATTCAATCTATCATTGCTGCCCATAGGCCCACTGGGGAATCCCTTTCTTTTTTTCAGGGGATACTACTTACCCATCCTGCGACCACCGGCTGGAGGCATTCCAGACAGACCCAACGTCCGCAGCAGATACGGCATGGCTGTCAGCCCGCCACACTGTGACACATCCAGAGAGACCAGTCATATGTGTGCCCTGTAGCATATAGCTCACCGGCCACCCCTGAAACAACGGGGCATGTTGTAGACAGCCTGGCGCGTACCTTAAGGCCGGCACACACTCGATGGCCAAATATGGGGGGACTACAAGGATCGAGGATCCAGCCTGTCACCCAGTCGGCAGTTGATTGTAGATCCCAGGATCCAAAAATGCAGGAAAAAAACAAACAAAAGCATAAATAAAAAAAATAAAATAAAAAAAAACGCAAAAAAATCTCCAGAGCACATGGGCTCCAGAAGGGCCGTGTCTAACGCTAGGCAGAAAAAAACTGGAGCTGCATGAGCCAGAGAGTGGAATATACCCGGGGACCCGCCCCCTGGGAAAGTGTTTTAACACTTGAAGTGCTGTTTTGTCTGCCTAGTCTCTCCTGAAAGGAAGGATATATAACTCTAAGGTCAATGCTGCTGTGTCCATCCATGAACGGAAGAGTATGAACAGCATGTAATAACCAGTTGATAGTTTTTAAGATGTTTAATGACACTTTAAAAGAATTTTGAAAAAAAAAAAAAAGAAGCAACACATACCTGACACAATACACACATTTAGTTAAAGGAGTTTTAAAGAAAAAAAAAAATTTGCCTAAAATTAATGTCTGCAAGGTAGACAGACAGAATAGTGTAATGATTCTGTTAAGCGAGTAAATACCTATTAAATTCCTTCATCTATATCACCTCCGGCGTTCTGGTTTCTGTTCTCTCATTCACTTCCTGGTTTGCCGCGCTCGTTCATGTAAGAACTACATTTCCCAGTATGAATTGCGGCATGCCCAGTAATTCACACCTCCTTGAAGTCTCTAAAATGTAGAGAGCGTCCTGCCGCACAGATGTAGTTCCCAGGAGGGGGCAAGCACGTCACTGACCACCGCAGTAAAGCCTCCCTTCACGGTGGTGAGTAAGGCTGCTTTTACATTGAGACGTGAGCCGCGGTAGCGGTATAGCAGCGCGATTTTCAGCGCTGCTATACCGTTGTATTTACCGCGGTATTCGGCCGCATTGCGGGCTAGGGTTAATACCGCCCGCAATGCGCCTCTGTATGGGCGCATTGCGGGCGGTATTACCGCGGTTTCCCATTGATTTCAATTGGAAGGCGCGGTATAAAAAGCAGTGAACACACCGCTCCTATACCGCTGTAAAGATGCGGCTAGCAGGTCCTGCTAGCGCACCGCTTCAGTGTGAAAGCTTTCGGGCTTACACATTGAAGCCTGCAGGGCAGGTTTTTTCTCGCAGTATAGCAGCGCTATTTTTAGCGCTGTACCGCGTGAAAAACGCCCCAGTGTGAAAGGGACCTAACAATCAGACAAGCAGGAAGTGAACAGAACAGAGAAGAAAAAGAGCAACTTCTAAGCAAAAACGAACAATGAGGAAGTGAAAAGAGGAATGTCTGCAGGTAAAGGATGCTTATTATTAAAAACTTTTTTTTTTCTATCAGTTTAGGCCGATACTTCTACATATTTGTCGTAAAAAAATAAATAAAAAATTAGCGTTTATCGATTGGTTTGCGCAAAAGTTATAGCGTTTACAAAATAGGGGGTAGTTTTATGGCATTTTTATTATTTTATTACTAGTAATGGCGGTGATCAACGTTTTTTTTCAGTACTCCGACCTTATGGCGGACACTTCGGACACTTTTGACACATTTTTGGCACCATTGGCATTTTTTTAGCGATCAATGCTATAAAAATGCACTGGATTACTATAAAAATGCCATTGGCAGTAAAGTGGTTAACACTAGGGGGCGGGGAAGGGGTTAAGTGTGTTCCTGGGTGTGTTCTAACTGTATGGGGGGGTGGACTCACTAGGGGAAATCACTGATCATCTGTTTATACATTGTATGAACAGGAGATCAGCGTTTCCCCCGCTGACAGGACCGGGAGCTATGTGTTTACACACATAGCTCCCGGTCCCCGCTCTGTAACGAGCGATCTCGTGTGCCTGGCGGCGATCGTGCCCGCCAGGCACGCGCACAGGACTCGGGGGCGCGCCCCCTAGCGGCCGCAGAAGTGCCGACGTAGAGCTACGGGCTCTCGCCCAGGAGAGCCGGCCTGCCGCCGTATAACTGCGGCGTCTGGTCGGCAAGCAGTTAAAATATTTATGATACACACATACAGATAAAATGAAAAGTATACATTTATTCTTTCTTTAAAATCTCAGATTATTAGTGGAGCTCTAATTTTCTACTTATTTGGGGGTGATGGGGAACATTTATTTTACCACCTACATTTTAAACAAAGCAAAACAGCCCCAAAGAATATTGTTTTGAATAACTCAATTTCCATCAAGTGGTTGTTGTAAAATTAAGGGAACAATTATATCTGTGTGTGCGCAAACAGGTGCGTTTTTTGGATCGATAGGCACATGTGTTGCCAAGCATCAATATGCATTTCCTTTATGTGTCAACGTTTTATTGACAAGCATTTTTAATGTATTTTTCCCCTTTTAGGTTTGGAGTGGAGAGTTAACAACCATTAACCAAAGCTTGTTAAACTCTGCCGCCAATGCTTCAAAACACATTTACCATGTGTGTGAATGCGGTGACATTGACTTCTATGGGACTCCAAAAGCACTAAAAACACAGAGCAAAAAAAAAAAACATTGCATTTCTCAAAAAGCACTGTAGTTCTGAGGTAGGAACAGACAATATTTTTATTTTGGGGAAGTTGGAGATTTTAGCGCATTGCAACATGTGCATTAAAGAGCTACAGTGTAATTGTGCCCTTAATGATCTTACCTTCAGAACTGGGTTGAGATACGTATCTTGCCGGTGTCTGCAGACCTTATTTAGTACCAAGAATGCTAAAACTCTGACGGTTTCTTCTCCTGTACTCCAAAGAACAATGGCTTGCTGCACAAAGGAAAATGCATGATCAATACAAACACCTTAAAAAGAAATAACTCAAAAAGTGAAGATTAGGGAAGATGTAGAAAGTTAATATTGCCTAAGCAGTATTCTTATGACATGTGACTGGGCCTAGGAACACGCTTTCACAGTCAGCACATCAAAGCAATATCCCACCCTCTCTAGTACACTCAAGAATTGGAGGGTTCTCCTTTTATTAAGCCTAAAACAGATCAAAGGTTAAAAGAAAAAAAATGATCCCCTGTGCAACTTTCCATCCTGTTACACACATAATTGTTCATTCTTCCCCAAACCTTTAGTGCCTTGCTCAGTAGGAGTAAATGAAGAATGACAGCTGTATTCGCAGAAGACATTGCTTCCTATAATAGTTATTAGATACACATTCAGTATGTAACTAAATTCTTCTGTGACTTGCCAAAAACACAAGTGATATCCATCTTTCATTTTTACATAAACAGTATTTCTGAAATGTCTTTTCTACGCACAAAGCAAACAATTGCTTTACTTAAATACATACAAAAAGAGACTTGCCAAGGCTGAACATGTGCTAATTTGGAGTAACATAACCACTGCAGCATGTACTAGACATAACTTAAAGTGGATGTAAACTCAATTCATGAAAATTTGACATTGGCACATACCTGTAGTGTTTACTTCTCTCTTCAAAACCCTAGGTCCCGTGTCTTTCTGTTCCTCTGTTATCAGCATAACTTCTGACAAGCTCTCCGACACAGGAGATAAAAGCAGCTGGAATTTTGTGTCAGGGAGAAAGAGAGCTGGTCTATTCACAGCACAGCTCTGCAAGCATCTTTGTTCCTCTGCCTATGTGGGGGGGGGTGCCTTTCCTCCAATCAGTTCACACAGAGTGTATGCACACAGTGTATGCACAGATTGCCCTCTTGCCCTCCCACTGCCGAAACAGGAAGAAAAATTTCTAACACAATATGCACTTTCTAAAAATCTGAAGACAGCAGATATACATGTTAAGATTTGTTTAATCTCTGTATATCATCTGAGGCTGTTCACTTCACTGGGTATATCTGAGGGTTTGCATCCACTTTAACCAGTTCCCTACCGCTGTATTGTAAAATGACGGTGGCACTGTGGTCCTGATTCGCACATGTCCGGCGGTCGCCGGGCACCTGCGATTGCTCTTCACAGAGCATGGAGGTCCTGTCAGGGGAGAGGAGAACAGATCCTTGTTTATAGGAACGATTGGTCACCTCCTCTCATCAGTCCCCTCCCCCTACAGTTAGAACCACTCCCACTCCCTAGGACTCACAACCCCTTGGCTGCCCCCTAGTGTTAACCCCTTCCCATCACATTTATACAGCACTTATCGTTGTATAAATATGAATGGCCCCAAAAGTGTGTCAAAAGTGTCTGATATGTCTGCCGCAAGGTCAGTCACTGTAAAAAAAAAAAAAAAATGCAGATTGCCACGATTAGTAGTAAAAAAAAGCCATAAATATATCCCCTATTTTGTAGACGCTATAACTTTTGTGCAACCCAAATCAATATACGCTTATTGTGGGGGTTTTTTAACCAAAAATATGTAGAAGAATACATATCGGCCTAAACTGAGGAAAAAAAATTATAATTTTTTAAAAAAAATGGGATATTTATTATAGCAAAAAGTGAAAAATTTAGTATTTTTTCAAAATGTTCACTTTGTTTATAGCGCAAAAAAAAAAAAAAACACAGAGGTGGTGATCAAACAAAAGCTCTATTTGTGGGGGCGAAAGATGATCAAATTTGGGTACAACGTCGCATGACCGCACAATTGTCAAAGTGTGACATCGCTGAAAGCTGAAAATTGGCCTGGGCAGGAAGAGGATGAAAATACTAAGTAAAACTGATCAAATCACCTGTGCAAAATAATAGAAAGCCTGAAAACATGACCCGTTGGGGCGCCTTGAAGACCGAAGTTGAGAAACACTGATCTAACGTACCTTTAAGAGCTGACGGGTGTGTTTCGGGAAGCACAGGTAAAAATTCACAGTGTTGATCACATGCTGAAGGAGAGCTGCACCAACTGTGGCTTCTGTCAGACAAGTCAGGAGCTGAGAAAAAATCAAATTATGCAGTTAATACATAGCTATTGTTAAACCAGATAGCGTCACTTTTTGACCGCTCTCACTTCTCATAAACCCCACCCCTTATAGAATCCACCCACTCCGTTGCCTGTATTCCACCCATAGTGTCAGGACTATTCAGCCCAACATCACACGTGTCTGGAGGAGCAGAGATAGTATGATGATCCTTCCTCCTGTCCTGTAGTCAAAGGCCCGGATTCACAAACATCGGCGCATACAGGGAGTGCAGAATTATTAGGCAAGTTGTATTTTTGAGAATTCATTTTATTATTGAACAACCATGTTCGCAATGAACCCAAAAAACTCATTAATATCAAAGCTGAATATTTTTGGAAGTAGTTTTTAGTTTGTTTTTAGTTTTAGCTATTTTAGGGGGATATCTGTGTGTGCAGGTGACTATTACTGTGCATAATTATTAGGCAACTTAACAAAATACAAATATATACCCATTTCAATTATTTATTTTTACCAGTGAAACCAATATAACATCTCAACATTCACAAATATACATTTCTGACATTCAAAAACAAAACAAAAACAAATCAGTGACCAATATAGCCACCTTTCTTTGCAAGGACACTCAAAAGCCTGCCATCCATGGATTCTGTCAGTGTTTTGATCTGTTCACCATCAACATTGATTGCAGCAGCAACCACAGCCTCCCAGACACTGTTCAGAGAGGTGTACTGTTTTCCCTCCTTGTAAATCTCACATTTGATGATGGACCACAGGTTCTCAATGGGGTTCAGATCAGGTGAACAAGGAGGCCATGTCATTAGTTTTTCTTCTTTTATACCCTTTCTTGCCAGCCACGCTGTGGAGTACTTGGACACGTGTGATGGAGCATTGTCCTGCATGAAAACCATGTTTTTCTTGAAGGATGCAGACTTCTTCCCGTACCACTGCTTGAAGAAGGTGTCTTCCAGAAACTGGCAGTAGGACTGGGAGTTGAGCTTGACTCCATCCTCAACCCGAAAAGGCCCCACAAGCTCATCTTTGATGATACCAGCCCAAACCAGTACTCCACCTCCACCTTGCTGGCGTCTGAGTCGGACTGGAGCTCTCTGCCCTTTACCAATCCAGCCACGGGCCCATCCATCTGGCCCATCAGGACTCACTCTCATTTCATCAGTCCATAAAACCTTAGAAAAATCAGTCTTGAGATATTTCTTGGCCCAGTCTTGACGTTTCAGCTTGTGTGTCTTGTTCAGTGGTGGTCGTCTTTCAGCCTTTCTTACCTTGGCCATGTCTCTGAGTATTGCACACCTTGTGCTTTTGGGCACTCCAGTGATGTTGCAGCTCTGAAATATGGCCAAACTGGTGGCAAGTGGCATCTTGGCAGCTGCACGCTGGACTTTTCTCAGTTCATGGGCAGTTATTTTGTGCCTTGGTTTTTCCACACGCTTCTTGCGACCCTGTTGACTATTTTGAATGAAACGCTTGATTGTTCGATGATCACGCTTCAGAAGCTTTCCAATTTTAGGAGTGCTGCATCCCTCTGCAAGATATCTCACTATTTTTGACTTTTCTGAGCCTGTTAAGTCCTTCTTTTGACCCATTTTGCCAAAGGAAAGGAAGTTGACCAATAATTATGCACACCTGATATAGGGTGTTGATGTCATTAGACCACACCACTTCTCATTACAGAGATGCACATCACCTAATATGCTTAATTGGTAGTAGGCTTTCGAGCCTATACAGCTTGGAGTAAGACAACATGCATAAAGAGGATGATGTGGTCAAAATACTAATTTGCCTAATAATTCTGCACTCCCTGTATATATGCCGCTGTAGCGTATGTCTTTTACGCTACGCCGGCGCGGAGAGGGGAGGGGAGGGGAGGAGGAGGGAGGACACAGATTAGCAGGGCGCAGGAGTTAAAAACTTGTAACATTTTACTTGTAAACAATAGTATCACTTAAAGGGAGGCAGATTTGCCAGGTTGGCCAAAATCGCCATAATATTGCCACGCAAACACATCTCTCTGCACAGCGAACCAACAAAAGTCTACTCCGTCTACTCCCCTGAAAGTAGGGATGTCCCGATACCGATACTAGTATCGGTACTGATACCGAGCATTTCCCAGAGTAAATGCTCCGATGCTTCACCCGATACCTAGGCAGTCAGGGTGATCGGTGCGGTGGGGGAGTTGCAAGCACTGCTCTGTCCTCCTTTTCAGCTGTTTTAGTTAAAGTTATACAGCGGTAATCACAGTGCTTGTACCTCCCCCCAAAGCTGCTCCGATCACCGCTGACTGTCCATGTGTCCCCCTCCGTGCCCCCCCTCAATGTCATCCTCCACCCCCTCGATCTGTCAGGATGGAGAGCGGAGGTAGGAGCCGCTAAATCCGGCTCCTACCTTTTCCGAATGAACAGAGTGAGCAATCACTGTTTATGAATGGAGAGGAGCTTCTCTCCATTCATTTTAGCCAAGGCTGCAGAGAAAGGGACTGGGGAATCTGTGTCCTTAGTCCCTTTCTCTGTCTCAAACGGGAGATGTCAGGGGTGACTGTCACATGACATTAAAAAAAGTATCGGTTCCAACATTTGCACACTAGACAAAACCCTCGTTTTAATTCTGCCTTTGTCTATTTGCCATTTTTGTACCACTGTTCTGCTGTTTTATCTTTCTAAATGATCAATAAAACTGTTATTTGAAAAAAAAAAAAAAAAGTATCGGTATCGGCGAGTACTTGAAAATGAGTATCAGTACTTGTACTCGGTCTTAAAAAAGTGGTATCGGGACAACCCTACCTGAAAGTAATACTATCGTTTACAAATAAAGTGTTACATGTTTTAGATCCCTTACTTCTATGTTTACTTTGCATGATGTGTGTTAGGGAGTACTAAGGGCTGCTCAGAGCAATCGTTAAGCCATCAGTTTGTTTCAGCAGCATGGAGAAAAATATAAGGTTTGGCACTAAAGGCCAATCATCTTTGTTTATAGCTTCATGTGGCAACATTATGTGATTTTTTAAACATGCTACTGAAACACAGTGATGGTATGGAGACCGGAGTTAGTGGAAGAGGCACTTGAGACAATTATGGACTACTTGCAGCACTAGTTTCGGTGCTGGACTGTTACCCTGATATCTTTGCCTAACAGAGTCAAATTGCAGCAAAAGGCAGGAATTCTGAAAGTTCTCCTAATACATACTCTCTGCCTGCATCTAGTTAACGGCGTAGCAGAAGATGACAGGGAGGACCATGTGAAAACTCTATAATTCTGGGTAAAATAACAACACTAGTAGGACAGGATCTGTAGTCTTCAATGTCAGTGTTTCAAGCATCTAATATACAATAAACTTCTCCCCCCCCCCATCAGCATCTTCATATTCCAAACAAGGCAAGGCTGATAAAATGTTCAATTCAAGAAATGTATGATGGTAGGTACTGCAATAATATATTGTTATAGTCCAAGATATGAATGTCTTAAGCATATCAGATTACCTGGATGACAGAGTTTAAATACATCTTAATATCCAAACGAAGCTTCTTCCAAAGACCACAGCTTGATGGATTCGATAACCTTACAAACAAAAAAGTCATAGGTTAATTGTGGATTAGCTGGTATCACCTATCAGTGTCTGAGGACAGAAAAATGTTTGAGTTGACGAAATGAGGAGCTGGAGTGAATGTGCACATGAATGGTTACAATGGGAATCCTCAAGAACATTTTTGGATTAGAATAGATCATGTCATTCTTACTCCCATAACACAACACAGTATTCCACTAAAACACACATGGACACAAGCGGTGTGCTGTATGCTGTCATCTATTCCTCTATCGCTGCATATTTTTCACTGTAGTAGAAAGTTTAGAACCTGATCCAAATCTGGAAATAAATCATATCGTTGAGCTACTTTTCAAATCTATATCCCTGACTGAAGAATATGCAGGAGTTCCAAGAAAGGCTGCGGAAGTTTGTACAAATTCTGTTCTTGTGATGCCATAGCCCGCCATTACTGTCTAATTCAGACATATCTTCTGCATATGGCTAGAAACTAAAAAAAGACCTTTCTGAACATTTTACACCCATATGCTGGACCATCAGAGTGCATGCGCCAGCGATGTCAGTGGCTGCATCAAGGGTGAATATCTCCTAAATGGTGCATGTTTAGGGGATATTAATTTTGCCTGTAGGTAAAAATAACAAAGCAGGCTTTACTACCACTTTAAATGTATATTTCTTGCTACTACCATAACCTACCAACAAAGAACAACCGAAATTAAATTCTCCTGCTCCTGTCGATCACAGCGATAACACATATGTGTATGTTAGATGCTGTTTGTACCCGTAGTAAAGCTTAAAAACAATGCTGGCATTTTGCCTTTTTTTTATCCTACTTAACACACAGACACTAAACTTACTAATAAAAAAAAAAGAAAACCGGGTCTAAAAAAAAAAAAAACCTGACCCAAACACTGGCCTAGATCAAACCTCTAGGTAACGTTTTATTTTCATTTTTTTTTTATCACTCACTTATTTTTTTACTCTGCAAGGAGGAGGAGAGAGTGAGCATGAGAGATGCATCGCTCTCAGAAAACACAGGGACAGGCAACACAGTGACTGATCACTATGATGGCCAATCAGAGGCTATCACAGCAATCAGGTGATACAGAATCAGGAGTTCCTGGTCGTTACTCCCCGTGAGACCTTGGTTTTTGTGCAGCACAAAGGAAGATAGACAAATATGCAGCCCAATGGAAAAAATCCCAGTCCATTAGGGCCACATATTTGTGTTAAAGCGGAGCTCCACCCAGGATAACAACATTTTACAATGTTGTTTGAAAAAAATAAAAAAATAATAACCTGAAAAAAATAAAAAATAAATACTCACCCGAAATAGCTGTTGCTATGCGGAAGTCCGTAATCTGCCTCTTCCTGAACCGCGGTGTGTTTTCTTCTTCTCCTTGTGAATGGGGCGCGCTGCTTCCTGGGAACTGTGTGTGTTCTCAGAGAGCAGTGCGCCCATTCACAAGCCAGCGTGAGACTCACGCAGGCACAGTAGGAAATGGGCAGTGAAGCCGTACGGCTTCACTGCCTGTTTCCCATAGTGTGAATGGCGGCGCGGGACCCAGAGCGATCGAGGGACCGGCATCAAGGGGGCCCATAGTAGGACAGGTAAGTGTCCTTATTTAAAGTCAGCAGCTACACTGTTAGTAGCTGCTGACTTTAAAAAAAAAAATTTCCGCGGCTGGAGCTCCTCTTTAAGTCGGCCTAAATTCTGTATGCACCATCAGTGAATGATTTTTTTTAAATGCAATTTAAATGTTAAGAAAAAAAGTTTGCCACTACTCCCGACCAGCCCATTTGAACAAATAAGGAGCCCATCGGGAGCCAAGTCATAGGGTCACACTGGCCCTTGGTTGGGAGTAGTGGCGATCCTTTCCTTTTTAGAAGAGAAGTTTATTGTCAGAATTTGAATACACAAATAAAAAACACTCAAAACCTTCCACCAAATAAATTACCACTTACTTTGTTCCTTTAGAAGGCTTCATGTCAAGTTTCTTCTCTAGGTGAACAAAGAGGTCTCTGATGCAGAATGTCACCAGCGCATTAAAGACTAAAAACGAAAGGGAAAAAAAAAATGGTCTACATGTAAAAACCTCTTACCACTTAGAACATACAAAAAGGACCAAGCTTAACAGGTAGGACTGCCTTACCTTCAGTGTCCGTTATTTTAAATCTGCTGGGATCGTCACCCTCGTCTCCTAGGGTTGTTGCCACTGCAGCTTTGAAAGCTTGAGCAATTTCATGAAAGAGGCGTGGCCTTAGGTCAATCTAGACACAAAATTAAAGAGATTATAAACAAAAAAAAAAAAAGTGTGAAACTTAAAAGGTAAAAAAACAAACAAAAAATAAATAAAAAATGGGAAAAATTACAAGGAGCAGCTAGACATAGTAATCAGCCAGCTTCTATCTTCAGCTTGTCCAGGTAAAAGTAGAATTTCAGCATAAACCTACCAAGTCTTAAAAATGCTCCCTCCACTCTCCAAACACCTATGCTGAGTAATCTGTGTACGAAAATTGTGTGCGTGTTTGTGTTTAATATATATATATATATTATATATATATATATATAAAATTACACACACATATATTCAGCCTGCTTTGGTGGCTGCAGGGGAGGAGAGAGCGCTCAACAGCAGCCTGGAGTGGCTCCTATGGCCCATTTGTTGTCAGGGATCCCTCCTCTTTCCTGCAGCTGCTACTAACTGACACGGGATGTGACCGGATCAAACTGAAAATAGATAGGAGGGGAGACAGAGCATTTTTAACCTCTTCACACTGACCTTACGTCAATCTGCGGTCCCACTGCACTGGGCTATTTTCTGTGGGGTTGCATATTTGCATTTGGGTCAAGGTCAGTATTTTTGGAAAGGATTTATTTTTTATTAGTGTCAGTTAGTATCAGTAATTTAGGTAGGATTAAAAAAAAATCTAAAATGTGCACCATTGTTACTGGGCTGATGGGTACAAACCACAACTAACATACACATATGGAGGTGGGTGTTTGGTGGAAGGTTATGGTAGTATCAAATATACAGTTTACAAAATTATATATTTTTTTCTACTATTTTGGGCTAGTTTTCCTTTGATAATATTTAAAACAAAGGTATAATCCACCTGGATACACAAAGAAGTTGTGATGATATGTATGGTTTTATTAAACACATGTAAAAAATGCAAAATTGCCCAGAAAAGGGTTAAAAGCTCTCACCAAAGCGCCGCTGCAGCGGCGCTTTGCCGGCAGTTCGGACCATCGATTTCTCTTCCTGGGTTACTTCCGGGCATCGCAGCTCGGGCGCGCGGGAGCCAGCGGTAACAGCACATACGTGCCATTGCATGCAGGGGACATCTTCTAAACCGTGCAGGTTTAGGATATATCCTGGGTAGCTACAGGTAAGTCTTATTATTATAGGTTTACCTGTAGCATAAAGTACCTATTTCTCCATTTTATGGGATAGGGCAAAGTATGTTTATATGCCAATATCTATGTGAATGCATATGTTGATTTTATTTGTTAAGGTTTGTTACTTTATATACTGTATTTATTGGCATATAATAACACTCACTTTTTTAACCTGATAATATAGGGTAAACTGTGATTGCGTGTTATACGCAGGGGGCGGTGGAAAGTTTTTTTCCTGAAACTTCCCTCTTAAAGTTAGGATGCGTGTTATACGCTGATAAATATGGTATATATCAGATTTGTGGAGCCAGACTCATGGAATGAAGCCCTGAACAAACAGCCTGTGCGGAGAAACCTGTTGGCGAGCTCCATATATGTTTGATGCTATGTCTGGCTACCTATTGTGCATATGTGATTTTACATATTTATGGGCATTTTATGTATACACTGTATATTCTGTACACACGCACAAACCGTACCTCACAAGCACACCCCTCATATGTTTGTAAATATTTTATTATATCTTTACAACACTGAAGAAAGTACACTTAAGTAAAAGCAGTAAATGTACAGCTTGTATAACAGTGTAAATTTGCTATCTCTTCAAAATAACACACAGCCATTAATGTCTAAACCACTCGCCACAAAAGTGAGCACTTTTGTGAAAAAAAGGCCAAATTGGGACCAATTAGCCATGTTCCCTCCCCGGTGTCATGTGACTCGTTAGTATTACAAGGTATCAGGTGTGAATGGGGAGCAGGCATGTTAAATTTGGTGTCATCGCTCTCACTCTCTCATACTGGTCACTGGAAGTTCAACATGGCAGCTCATGGCAAAAAATAATTGTTGTGCTATATAAAGATGGCCTAGACCAGGGGTGGCAAACTGGTGGCCCTCCAGCTGTTGCAAAACTACAAGTCCCATGAGGCATTGCAAGGCTAACAGTTACAAGCATGACCCCCACAGGCAGAGGCATGATGGGACTTGTAGTTTCGGAACAGCTGGAGGGCCGCCAGTTTGACACCCCTGGCCTAGACCAGTGGTCATCAACCCTGTCCTGCAGGGCCCACTAACAGGCCAGGTTTTATGTATTACCTTGGGGGAGATGCAGACTGGAATACTGCAATCACTGAGCAGCAAATGATATTATCTGTGATGCATTTCAGTTATCTTGCAAACTGGGCCTGTTACAGGACAGGGTTGAGGACTACTGGCCTAGACTATAAGAAGATCCTGAAACTGAGCTGCAGCACGGTGGCCAAGACCATACAGCTGTTTAACAGGACAAGTTCATCATGGAGGGGTGGTGGAGGACTCCAGTGGCAACCTGTGAAGCTCTGATGAACTCCATGCCCAAGAGGGTTAAGGAAGTGCTGGAAAATAATGGTGGCCACACAAAATAGACACTTTGGGCCCAATTTTGATACATTCACTTAGGGGTGTACTAACTTTTGTTGCCAGCGATTTTGACATAATTTGCTGCGTGTTAAGTTATTTTGAGGGGACAGCTAATTTACACGGTTATACAAGCTGTACACTCACTACATTACATTGTAGCAAAGTGTAATTTCTTCAGTGATGTCACATGAAAAAATATAATTTGGATATTAACAAAAATTTGAGGGGTGTACTGACTTTTGCGAGATACTGTATAAACACTTCATCCCTTTAATGACCAGGCTATTTTTTTGCAATACAGCACTGCGTTACTTTGACAATTGCACAGTCATGCAACGCTGTACCCAAATCAAATTGTGTACAACGTGAAGCTGATCACTGCAGTTTTTATTTTTCGAAACACACCAATAGTATTTACTTTTTTATAAAACGTATTCAATAAAAAAAAAAGTAAAAAAAAAAAAAAAATTGGCCAGAGCCTGCTGATTGGCTTCTGCTTTGACTAATCACAGCAGAGGAATCTACCTGGAAGTGTAAAAAGAAACAAACACACACACACACACTCCGGGAACCATCTGGCACTTGCACTTTCTTAGAGATAAGCAATGGCAAGATGGCTCCCGCTTATCTCTATGCCCTTGGAGGACTGGAGCGACATCAACATCACTTCCGGTTCTCGGCCCATCGTGTAATCATGTTTTTGTTTTCCTTAACCACTTAAGGACCCCCGCACGCACATATACGGCCACAGAATGGCACGTACAGGCACAAGGGCGTAAATTTACGTCCCCGCTTGAGTGCGGTTCGGGGGTCCCACATCGAACCACCCCTCCGCGGCGTGGGGGTCCCCCACCTCTGGGAGCGATCCGGGATCTGCGGGCGGATGTCCGTGATATCCGCCCCCCCCGCGATCGCTCCCAGCCAATGGGAGCGCGCTCCCAGCCTGTCACTTCCTCCTCCTGTGTTTACACAGGAAGGAGGAAATGATGATATTCTCCATCGCAGCGCTGTTTCCCACGCGCTGCTGATGAGAGAACATCACAAGTAAGTGTGCACCAACACAACACTGACACACACATCACATAGGCATATAACCCCTTGTGATCGCCCCCCCCACCCCCCTGTCACAGTGTCACTGAATGCAGTGATTTATCACTGCATTTAGTGTCAGTGTGACAGGCACTGTAAAAAACAGTTAGTGTTAGTAGGATCAGGATAGCCCCCCCACCCCCCCCTAATAAAGTTTTAACCCCCTGATCACCGCCCTAGTTAACCTTTCACTCCCTATTGCCAGCGTCACTAAGCAATCATTTTTCTGATCGCTGTATTAGTGCCGCTGTTCCCGCTAGGTAGCTATTTTTTTTTATTGCGATTTTTTTTTTACTAAAGACATGTGGCTAAATAAATTTTGGCCTAAATGTTTGACTAAAATTTAGTTTTTATTTGATTTTTTTTAAAACAAAAGTAAAAAAATAGTGTTTTTTTTTTCAAAAATGTCGCTCTATTTTTGTATATAGCGCAAAAAATAAAAATCGCAGAGGTGATCAAATACCACCAAAAGAAAGCTCTATTTGTGGGAAGAAAAGGACGCAAATTTTGTTTGGGAGCCACGTCGCACGACCGCGCAATTGTCTGTTAAAGCGACGCAGTGCCGAATCGCAAAAACACCTTGGGTCATTTACCAGCGTATTGGTCCGGGTCTTAAGTGGTTAAAGCAAAAAATGCTTTTTTTTTTTTCCTTCATCTTTTGCTTTTAAGGGTAAATTGAGAGATTTAGGGTCTTTTACACCTCAAAATTGCCCATAAAGAGGACCTGTCATTCTGTATTGTTATCACATTCCTTGTGATGGCTGTAAATTTGATCAGAATTATGAAAAAAAAACAATGGGCTATATATTATGCTTTTTTTATTTCTTAAGGTTGCATTTTTTTTAGGGTTGTCCCGATACCACTTTTTTAGGTCCGACTACAAGTACGGATACTTTTTTTCAAGTAGTCACCGATACCGAATACCGATACTTTTTTTAAATGTCATGTGACAGTTTTCAAACCACAATACAGACTAAGGATATTTTCTTTAGAATTATGAAGTACTGTTTTACATGAATAACATTAATATTTAATTATTTAGAAATGACTTAAAATACAGAGCTTGTACTTTAGGAAGTTGTATTCTATGTGACTCCATTTTGAGTGACACAGAAAGAAATAACATGCAATGCAGTGCACTGACTGAGAACTTCCTGCAGTGGCAAGGCAACCAACTACACATAGCTTGCCTCTGTGTGCACTACTGCATTACAATTTACTAGACATAGACACTCGTCGGTATTCTATTCAATAATTCATTCAGTATCACTGTATGACTCTTATCACTCTTGTATGACGAGTGTCTACATTACAATTCTATATTTAATCTTACTTGCTCGGCGAGGCCTGGCAAAGGCTGACTGCTGCTATGAAGTTTGTCCTGTCCTGCTCTCCTCCCTCCTCTCTCCCGCTCCGCCCTCCTCCTCCCTCATACTTTAGCAGCACGAGGCGAGGAGGAAAACAAACAACTATTGGCTGCTGTTTGGCGCTCTCTCCACCCCTCAGCTGCTGCTGCTCTCCGCCCCAGTATGCACGAGCGAGGGGAGTAAAACGTCCACAAAACGGCACATAGACATACCTGTTTGCCGCCGCTCTATCCAGCTTCCACCCCTTGTCAGCTGCCACTATTATCCTGCTTTACCAGGAGGAACAAGGTTAACCATACAGTACCAGTGCAACCAATAGATGTCACTGCCCGCTCGCTCCACCCCCTTCTAAACTGCCGCAAGTTGCCGCAACCAATTAGGATGATATCGCTCGCCAATCCCCACCCCTTCTAAGGTCCCGTTCTAACACTCAGCAGCCTGCTCGTTGAAAAAAAAAAAAGTATTCTATTTAGGTATCGGCAGTATTTGCGGGAGTACGAATACTCCCGCAAATACTCGGTATCGGTCCCGATACCGATACCGGTATCGGGACAACCCTAATTTTTTTCATCCAAATATTGCAACAACCAGCATTTTATTCTCTAGGGTCCCTGCCAAAAATATTATATATATTTTTTTCCCATAATTAACCCCGTCTGTGCTGTGCTGGCAGATGTTATCAGCTGTAAGCTAGATCTGAATACAACGGGAAGAGTTCCAGACAGCAAAAAAGAAGCTCAACAGAATTGCAAAAATATTTCAGCAAGAAAACAGTTTATTGCAAGTGCATTTTTTGCTGCTTCTCTGGAATTCTGCTTTAAAATGTAATAAATATTCTCTGGGGGTCTAGGATCCCAAGATGCAAATAGACCACTAGTCAAGGGGGCCTGGCTTTTCCCGATTGACAAATATTTTCTGGCTACACAGCTGGCGACAGCAGCATGGTGTTTCCCCCCCCCCCCCCCCCCGATCATTGCAATACTTGGTGGTTTCTTCCCTTGAAGCACTGCAGCTCCTCTTGTTCAGAGGCCCGAAGGCCCCTTACCAACTTACTCCATAAATGCTTACTACCATTAAAACCTGGACAGCGGGACTCTGGTATGAACACCTGTTGGAGAGTACCCCCTCACCTAATGCTCTGCTTTGGCTAAACCCATTCTAGCCCCATTTTTATACGCTACCTGAACCGGGTGTATGGACTAAACATAACGTGAAGCTAATCTCACACATTTCCTCAGGTGGTGCTCTAAAATCCCTGTCACAATTGTGCTTCGATTTAAATGTCCCCCCGCCTTATTTATTTTAATATCTGCAGCTCTCCAATGCTATTCTCAGTCAATTCAACCATGCCTTCCTCAATCCGCCTTTCGCAGACTGTACGGAAAAACCCACCTCACACCTATATGCCCATCTAATTACCACATTTCTTCTTAGCCTATCTATACTTAAAGGGTCACTAAAGTCAGGGATTTTTTTTAAAAAAAATAACAAACATGTGATACTTACCTCCACTGTGCAGTTCGTTTTGCACAGAGTGGCCCGGAAACCTGTCTTCTGGTGTCCCTCGGCGGCTGTCTGGGCTCCTCCTCGCAAAAGCTTTCCTTCTTCATGCGAGGGCGCTCGCATGGAGGAAAGCTTTGCGAGCGCGCGCTCCCGTGATACAGCGGCGGCCATAGCCGCCGACTGTATCACTCGGCTCCGCCCCCCAGCGCGCCGCGTCATCCACCCTGATTGACAGCAGCGCTAGCCAATGGCTGCGCTGCTATCAATCCGCCCAGCCTAGCCAATCAACGCCAGGCTGGGAACCGAAGAGGACGACGTGGGACGCGCCCGGAGATTTCGAACGGTCAGGTAAGTACAACGGGGGCTCGGGGGGGGCCGGTGCTGCTAGATGTTTTTTTACCTTCATGCATAGGATGCATGAAGGTAAAAAAACTTGTACCTTTAGAACCCCTTTAAGTGGCAGCGGGACATCACACACCTGGATGATGATGGTGATGACATCCGGCATCTCCCATTCCGTACTTTGGTCACTTCACGGGACAAACTGATGCAATTTTAAATTGTCCATAGGGCTTATTTTACACCCTCCAGATTGCATATTATGAGGCACTCTCATCCTTCCTTGGATGTTGGAGATGTGACCCCTTCCCGGGTGATTTTTACCATATTTTCTGGTCCTGCCTGCTTATCTCCAGGTTTTGGTTAGAGGTGTTGCCTGTTATTAATACAGCATTGTTAACAAAAATATCCCTCTTTCTGGAGATCTGTATACTGGGTGTGATAGGAAACCCGATTCTTACTGTTGCAGAAAGAACACTGGTTGACCTTTTTCTATGCCAGGAAAGCTGTTGTGCTGGAACAGGCCGGTCCCCCTTTTCATCCCCTTCTGAAAAAGTTTCATAAATAATAGCCAACCACTCTATAAGTACACCTATGTGAGCAGGGGTTGTCCCAAGACGTATGATCGGGTTCGGTAAAAGTGCCATGGCATCATGATTGGTTCATACACTGCCACGGTCGCATCTTCTTCGAGTTCTTTCTTTCCCAAACTAGGACGGGGCCACCCAAGGGACTCTAGCTCACATCCAGCGACGCTGTTATATTGTATTGTATGTTCTTATTTGATACAATGAGCCTCCTCTCAACCACACATCTTACTAATTCATGTGTTACCCCTGCATACCTTAGCTATAAAGGCGTTCATTTTACTCATCACCCTACATTAGTAGCACGTTCTTTTTATATTCTAATGGGTTTACTTTGTTTATTTGGTTTGTTTCTATTGTGTATGTGAAGAAAAGTAGCTGGTGTTAGACATATTCAAACTATATATGTAAGAAACATTTTTATACACACACCTTAGCTTCTGCCTTCCATTTGTACACCATTTTCAAGGTAACAAGAATTTGCTCTAGTTTTTTCCTTTTCTTAGGCTTTTCTTCTGTATCGCTTGCATCTTCATCATCGCTCTTTTCCTATATTACAAGAAATTAGATACAGTGCAGCTTGTACATTCAAGTATATAATATAACCAAATGAAAAAAAAAAAATTTCAATGAGAAAAGTGTACAAAAGCTGAAGAAACTCTTTTCAGTTGGAAAGTCATCACATTCCATGTAAAGCAATGCCCTTTGAGAGGCAACATGATTTTTTTTGTGCTGCATTGTCACTTCCATGGGCAGAATAGTTGCACGATCATTGACAGTGGTCAACTTAAAGGAGTTGTAAAGAAAAATATTTTAATGGCTAAAATTAATGTCTGCAAGGTAGACAGACAGAATAGTGTAATGATTCTGTTAAAAAAAAAACAAGTAAATACCTATTAAATTCCTTCATCTATATCACCTCCGGCGTTCTAGTTTCTGTTCTCTTTCACTTCCTGGTTTGCGGTGCTCGTTCATGTAAGAACTACATTTCCCAGTATGCATTGCAGCTCGACCAGTAATTCACACCTCCTTGAAGTCTCTAACACAGGGGTCCTCAAACTTTTTCAACAGGGGGCCAGTTCACTGTCCCTCAGATTGTTGGGGGCCGGATCAATGCAGCCTCATAAATGCCCAACAATGCAGCCTGACCAGTGCCCAGCAGCACAGCTAGCCTCTCCAGTGCCCAGAAATGCAGCTTTACCAGTGCCCATCTATGCAGCCTTACCAATGCCCACAAAGGCAGCCAGCCTCTCCTCAGGACCCAGCAATGCAGCAGGCTGGGCCCAGCAATGAAGCCTGCCCTGTGCCCAGCAATGAAGCCTGCCCTGTGCCCAGCAATAAAGCCTGCCCTGTGCCCAGCAATAAAGCCTGCCCTGTGCCCAGCAATAAAGCCTGCCCTGTGCCCAGCAATAAAGCCTGCCCTTTGCCCAGCAATAAAGCCTGCCCTTTGCCCAGCAATAAAGCCTGCCCTGTGCCCAGCAATAAAGCCTGCCCTGTGCCCAGCAATAAAGCCTGCCCTGTGCCCAGCAATAAAGCCTGCCCTGTGCCCAGCAATGCATCCAACCTTTCCATTGCCCAGTAATGCAGCCTGGCCTGTGCCCAGTAATGCAGCCTGGCCTGTGCCCAGTAATGCAGCCTGGCCTGTGCCCAGTAATGCAGCCTGGCCTGTGCCCAGTAATGCAGCCTGGCCTGTGCCCAGTAATGCAGCCTGGCCTGTGCCCAGTAATGCAGCCTGGCCTGTGCCCAGTAATGCAGCCTGGCCTGTGCCCAGTAATGCAGCCTGGCCTGTGCCCAGTAATGCAGCCTGGCCTGTGCCCAGTAATGCAGCCTGGCCTGTGCCCAAAAGGCCAGGCAAAAGACCTTGGTGGGCCGTAGTTTGAGGACCCTTGCTCTAACAAGTAGAGAGCGTCCTGCCGCACAGATGTAGTTCCCAGGAGGGGGCGAGCACGTCACTGACCACCGCAGTAAAGCCTCCCTTCACGGTGGCGAGTTACAATCGGACAAGCAGGAAGTGAACAGAACAGAGAAGAAAGAGCAACTTCTGAGCAAAAACGAACAATGAGGAAGTGAAAAGAGGAATGTCTGCAGGTAAAGGATGCTTACTATGAAAAAAAAAATTCTTTACAACCCCTTTAACTGCAAAATTCTAAAACTTAAGATAAAAATATTCTGCTCTACCACCAAGGTCACTGGCCTTACAGGAGATTAGAAGGCTCTCTATGAACATACCACACTCCTACCCAACAACTTCCAATTGAGAAATTGGAGGAGCCAGGTGGAAAAAATACAAAATAAAAATAAAAAATATAAAATAAAATAAATTGGTCAGCTACATCCAATCAGATTTGTACAGTGGGGAAATTATTTGGTCTTCTGCAGATGTTTTACATTTGCCCGCTTACAAAGAAATTAAGGGTCTATCATATTTATCATAGGTGTATTTTAAATAATAGAAACTGAATATCAATCAAGAATCCAGAAATAAAAAAAACACACACAATACAAATGTTATAAATTGAGTTGCAGTTCAGTGAGTAAAATAAGTATTTGATCCCCTGCCAACCAACAATAATTCTGGCTCCCACAGACTGGCTACAGTATGTTCTCATGTGGTACACAGATTAGTCCTGTCAATTTAAGAAGATGCTCCTAACATCAAATTGTGTGCATTTATAAGACACCTGTCCACAGAACCTCTTTCTTCCATTCAAACATCATCATGGGAAAGACCTGTCAAAGGATGGCAGGGACAAGATTGTAGACCTGCACAAGGCTGGAATTGGCAACAAGACCATCAGCAAGAAGCTTGGTGAGAAGGAGACAACCATTGGAATGATTATTCGCAAATGGAAGAAATACAAAATAACCATCAATCTCCCTTGGTCTGGAGCTCCATGCAAGATTTCTCCTCATGAGGCAAGGATGATCATGAGAAAAGTGAGGGATCAGCCCTGAACCACACAAGAACAGCTTGTGAATGATCTCAAGACAGTTGGGACCAGTCACCACACAAACCATTGGTATCACTATACGCTGCCATAGATTAAAATTTAGCAGCACCCGCAAGGTCCCCCTCTCATCGAGAAGGCAAATGTACAGGCCCATCTTAAGTTTGCAAAAGAATTGGGAAAAAGTGCAGTTTTCAGATGAGACCAAAATTGAGCTCTTTGGCATTAACTCGACTCACCATGCTTAAAAGGAAGAAAAATGCTGACTATAACCTTAACCACTTCCATACAGGGCATTTTCACCCCCTTCCTGCCCAGACCAAATTTTAGTTTTCAGCACTGTCGCACTTTGAATGACAATTGCGTGGTCATGCGACGTGGCTCCCAAACAAAATTAACGCCCATTTTTCCCCACAAATAGAGCTTTCTCTTTGTGGTATTTGATCACCTCTGCGTTTTTTTATTTTTGGCACTATAAACAAAAGAGCGACAATTTTGAAAAAAAACACAGTTTCTTTTACTTTTTGATTTAATAAAGATCATAATTTTTTTTTTTTCCCTCAGTTTAGGCCTATACGTATTCTTCTACATATTTTGGAAAAAAAAATATTGCAATAAGCATATTTGATCGGTTTGCGCAAAAGTTCTAGCATCTACAAAATAGGGAATAGAATTATGGCATTTTTATTTATTTTTTACTAGTAATGGCGGCGATCTGCGATTTTTTTATTGTGACCGTGACGACACGTTTTTGGGACCATTCACATTTACACAGCGATTAGTGCTATAAAACTGCACTGATTACTGTGAAAATGTGACTGGCAGGGAAGGGGGCACTGAAGGGGTTAAAAATGTTCCCTAAAGTGTGTTCTAACTGTAAGGGGAGGGGGACTCACAAGGGGAGGAGACCGATTGTGTGTTCCTCTGTACTGGGAACACACATCTGTCTCCTCACCGCTGACAGGACATGGATCTGTGCGTTTACACACACAGATCCATGGTCCTGCGGGCAATCGTGGGTTCCCAGGGGCCACGCGCACCTGGTCCCGAGCAATTCGGAGTGGGCGTGCGCGCACCCTAGCCGCCCGAGAAGGCTAGGACATCATATGAGGTCCAGTCTGAAGGAGGGAGGGTTCCCGCCAACGTCATTTTACTATGACTTGGTAGGGAACAGGTTAAAGTGGATGTAAACCTGAAATTATTTTTACTTTATATTTTTGCTGTAGAGTATAAGATTTCCTATCATCTGCACCCAGTCTTGCCAGAAAGAATTAATCCAGCTCTGAGCAATCCTCTTTTCTTTTTTTCAGTGAGATAAACGGACAAAACTTTTGTCCGTTCCTCCCCCTTGCTGTAAATGACAGGTTATTTACATATCTCATGCACTAGTCTGAGACAGGCATTTTTTTTTTTAAATCCCACCCCCACTACTTTTCTGAAGTCATGTGGTTACTTTTCTGGATTTTGACTGGATGTTAGTGATCATAGCAGAATTTAGTGTAAGGAATACATTGGAGAAAATGCATGTTGACAAGGGGAGTGTAGAGGTGGGCGGGGAGTTTGACATCATGACTCCACCTACCGAGCTCCAGACAACAGAATCTGCAGTTTTTTGGGTCTCATAACAGACAGAGGGGAGACATTTGACAAGTAAGGATACATGCAGGAGGCATGTATATCCTTATAGATCAGCACAAAGGCAGTAGTTTAAAAAAGATGAGGGTAGGTTTACATTCACTTTAATAACACCATCCCTACAGTCAAGCATGGAGGTGGAAACATTATGCTTTGGGGCTGTTTCTCTGCTAAATGTATAGGCCAACTTTGCCACATTGAGGGGCCAAGGGATGGGGCCATGTATTGCAAAATCTTGGATTAGAACCTTCTTCCCTCAGCCAGAACACTGAAGATGGGTCCTCCAGCTTGACAATGACCCAAAACATAGTGGCTCAAGAAGAAGCACATTAAGGTCATGGAGTGGCCAAGCCAGTCTCCAGATCTTAATCCTATAGAAAATGTATGGAGAGGAGAAAGCAGAAACTTCAAGCTGCCAAGCAACCTTAAGGATTGAGAAAATCTGTAAAGAGTGGACCAAAAGCAGTCTTGAGTTGTGTGTAAACCTGGTCACTAGGGTTGTCCCGATACCACTTTTTTAGGACCGAGTACAAGTACCGATACTTTTTTTCAAGTAGTCGCCGATACCGAATACCGATACTTTTTTTAAACGTGTCCCCATATGCAGCCATGTCCCCCCACATATTGCAGCCATGTCCCCCCACATATTGCAGTCATCGTGTCCCCCCACATATTGCTGCCATCGTGTCCCCCCACATATTGCTGCCATCGTGCCCCCCCACATATTGCTGCCATCGTGTCCCCCCACATATTGCTGCCATCGTGTCCCCCCACATATTGCTACCATCGTGTCCCCCACATATTGCTGCCATGGACAGATCCGTCCAATCGCTAGCAAGGGGGATTGTCCTTTACACAGGGCGGGCGATAGGGAAAACAACTATTGAAAAACGAAAGCGTCATGTAATCTTCGCGGCGGCGGCTTTGTATATACGGCGGCGGTGGGGGCGACAGCGGCCGGGGGGGGGGATCAGTATTCTATTTGGGTATCGGGGGTATTTGTGGGAGTACAAGTACTCCCGCAAATACTCGGAATCGGTCCCGATACCGATACTGGTATCGGTATCGGGACAACCCTACTGGTCACCAACTAAAAAACGTCTTACCTCTGTGCTTGCCAACAAGGGTTTTACCAGTACGAAGTCATGTTTTGCTTGGGAGATCAAATACTTATTTTACTCACTAAATGGCAACTCAATTTATAACATTTGTATCATGTGTTTTTTTCTGGATTGTTGGTTGATATTCTGTCGTTATTTAAAATACACCCATGATAAAGATTATAAACCCTTCATTTCTTTTTAAGTGAGCAAACTTACAAAATCTGCCAGGGTTTAAATAATTATTTTCCCACTGTACATTTCCTTGCCAGAAGGAGTGCAATTAAGTCAGGTTTTACAGAGCAGATCTTCGCCTACCTCTAGGTGATCCGGCAGCTGGTGAGCACCGCTTTCTTCATCTGAACTATCAGAGTCATTGAAGTTGAGGAGAGTTTGGTCATTGTTCTTTAAAAACTTGTAAAACTCAGGATCTTTATTTTTAAGACGAGACAGCTGGTCTTTGTGCTCCGAAGCTTTGCCTTTTTTCTTCACATTCCTGCAGTGGAAAAGAGTTTGCAATTAATAGCAAATTTGTAGAAGCATGCTATTTACTTTAAAGTGGTTGTAAAGGCTCAAGGTTTTTTACCTTCATGCATTCCATGCATGAAGGTAAAAAACCTTCTGTGTGCAACAGTGCCCCCAGCCCCCTCTACAACCTATCTAACCCCCATCTTGATCAAGCAGTGTGCAGCCTCAGCTCTCCTGGGTCTCTCCCTCCTCATCTGCTGAGACAACAGTGTTAGCAATTGGCTCCCTCTACTGTCAACTGCAGCCAGTGAGCCAACGAGGAGAGCGGGGGCAGGGGCAGGCCATGCTCTGTGTGTTAGAATTCCCATCAGGTTTACAAAGTCCATGGACCCACTGGGGAGATTAACCCTCTTAAAAGTTTTCTGGTGACGCCTGGCAGAAAACTTTGAGTGGTCCCAGAACAGGACTAAATAGGAAATCTACCAATGAGGGTTCCTGTTGTGATGAAACTTAAGAGGAGATTGGCAACACTTCCTGTTGTGCCTATGGGACAGCAAAAGGAGGGAAAGCTCTTGAATGAGATATAAATGAAGAAAAAGAAAAATTACACTTATAGAAGAACTTCCCTCAGCACTGAGAAAATTAAGCCAAGTACTGTAGCTGCTAACCATTAAGAAACATTTTTACGAGCCAATTACATCCAGTGCCACCTTCCTTGCACTCTATTTTCTGAAAGGCTTCCAATCTTCCAAGCCACCATCTTGCATTCAGGAGCTGGCTGTCACATCCTAATCACTTATAGCTAGTCTCCTGCACACAGCTGCAGGAAGACTGGTCCTATGGCCTACCGAGATGTGCGATGTGTATCCCAGGAGGCTGCGGATGGGCTAAGGATACATTATCCTCGCCTAGCCAAAAAATTGAGATGTGGGATGGATTCCCACCCCCTAAATCAATTATTTTTTGTAACAGGTTGGGGAGATGGGAGGAGGAAGAACGATGCAGTGTCATTTTAGGGTGAGGGTCTGTTTTAAAGCGAAACTGATTTGATTTGTGCCCACTGGGAGCGGTGTATAAACTGTATGTAGCATCAGCAACACACAGTATTCAGCACTGTGTTCCAGCAGGAATACAGGCACTTCCTGTCCCATTCCCTGCCCAGATTCATTTTTATGAATGAATACAAGGCTTTCTCCGATTGTCTGAGATGGAGATGAGAGCAGATGAAACCTTGAAGTTATTCATAAAATAATTTCACATGAAGGTCCTGCCAGTGAGTCTCTAATTTTTTAAACCGCCTCCCAGCCCTTAAGAGTTCCAAAACATGGGAGGAGGAGACAGGCATTTGGGTCATGTGACCCCTAGAATTGGCTGTCACATAATCAGAAAGTTCACAATCGCAAGTATGCATTGGGTACTTATCGATCCCCACTGACTACTGTGTTGGAGCGCGCTCTCAGCAAGGTAAATAGTTTACACACAGCGGCATATATGCAGCCACTCTGCGTAAAGACCTACCGACCGAGAGGCCACATATATGCATACTGTCGGCGCCAAGGAGTTAACGTGTTTGAGACAAACACTGACAGGGGTGCTTACAACGGTCAGCTTTCATTCTTCTATGTAGAAATGGAAACCAAAAAAAAAAAAAAAATGGAAACCAAAAAAAAAAAAAGTTGCTGTACCTGCTGAAAAGGGTTTGCTGTAGATATGTTAGTCAAATCAAACTGCCAGCGCATCTAATACAGCCCATAGAATAATTATTACATTTTCTTTCACCAAGGATGGAAGGAAAAAAGAAAGTAAAAATTGCTCGATTCTCCCATCGATACATTCAGGATTGGGAGAATCCCTCCCACAGCACTATTGGGATCTATTGGTGGGGAGCCTACCCTGCCAGAAAAACACAATGGTCACTTCTGGCGACGGCTATAGCCACTGGCAAAGATCACATGTAAAACATTCTAGTGGTACTAAAACCAGTTTGCCCATAGATGGATCTAATCTCAGCTGGTCCCTGCTGAACCGGTCATGGAAACGGCTGCAGGATGTGTGTATGTGCAACTGCGGGCCGGGAAATCGCTCACTGCCTATGATTGGTTGTGTGCAGTGACGGCTTCTTGGCGGGATTGCTCCGGCGGGTTGGGACTAGGAGCTGAACATGCCTGAGCCCATCCCTAATGGCAATGCATCCAAAAGTAGACACCAAAAAGACAGGAAGTTTGTTAATGTCCAGATTACCTGGTGAAAAAAAAATATTTAAAAAATAAAACAAATGCAGCTACCACATGGAAGGATTCGTAAGCTGCAATATTTTACTTTTGTTTTCGGGTTTAAAAAGCATTCGTTTTTCTGGTCACTATGGGTAACAATTTAACTTTTGTAATATTTTATTTTCCTGTTTGTTTTCCCCACACACATCCTGCAGCTAAACGCATGCATTGGTGTCAGAGAAGGTGATAAGAAAGGTGTGACGGTACTAGGGGTTTTAGGGTCTAACATGTTCCAGTACCTGCCCCCTCCTCTCCCCCACAGCTGCTGTCACATTATAAATCAGCATAGCTGTGTGGGGGCTCTACTCACACAGCTGTGTCATTCATTCACAGAGATCTCAAAGTCCCGTCTTCCACCGTGGCAGCTGGGCTTGTAGTTCGCAATTCAGTATGAGTGCGCTAATCAGCACACTTGTAGTCCACTGAAAATTTCTCTAGATTTCTAACTGAAAGTCCATACAGAGGTAAGGGCAGAAAAATGGAGAGAGAGTGTGCAAGAGCCTAATGTTGCACCCACGGTGACTTTATAAAAGGTCAGGGAACACCCAGAACAGAAAAGAAATTCTTACTTTTCTTTGGTTTCAGTTGTTGGTACTTTCTTCTTTTTCACCTTCACTTTTTTGGATTTGACTTCCTCCTCTAATATTTCGGTATTGGTTTCCTCTGTAGAGTCACCTTCAGAATCCAGACCCGTGGTCAGGAATTCATCCAAGTTTAGCTGAGCAAGTTTCCTGGAATTGGAAAGCAAACGACATCAAGAAAACAACATAAAACAGGTACCAGTAATGTATATTTTTTAACATGTTACCTGTAACTAGCCAAAATGAACACAAAACCGGTCATTTTAGTTCAACCTCACCTGCTATGATTGACGTCTATCACCATTATAAGCAGACCTCTAGGTAATGCCATTTTTACAACACAGACCTGTTGGTAAATGTCCCACTGGATGTTTAAAGCTGATGTTTAAGTCTGGCATTTTTAACATAGTTACATTGACCCAGCTTGGACCAATATACTGTAAGTATGTATATGTCACTTGTAGGCAGCGCTACCCCAGTGATATAAACTAGCCTCCAGGTCGTGTGGCAAGTGGCTGCACTGTGAACACAGGAGGTCTCTCGCGTGCCACAGGAACCAGAGAACACTTTGCAATTTTGACTTAATGCAAAGTGCTCTCTGATTGGATGAGGTGGAGAGGCGGGGCAGTGATGTCACAATACTCACCTTATCCAATCAGAGAACACTGCATTCATTAAGAAATGTCCTGTGTTTAGTAAGCAGCTTGGCGAAGGACCTGGAAACTAGCAGCAATTACTGTAGTACTACAGTGGTTTCCAGGGGGATCCCACAGGTACAGCACCTACATACTTACATTGGTACAACCTGGACCGATGTAAAAATTGTTACACCTAAACTTTAGCTTTAAAACATCAAAACTACCATCAGCTCAAATATGATACAGTAGGCCCTGATTAGCACATTATCACCAGTACAACCAGGGCTACTCAGGGAACTCGAGGGCCCAGGTGCAATCCTACACAGTGCGTTGAAGCATGTTATTATCATTATACAGGATTTAGGCAGCTCGTTCTATAGAGCGGCCTACCAACAGACTACAAATGTATTGCAATATATGAACTAAATATCCCTGTTTTTCATTGCATAGTTTGTTGGAAAGGGTGTAGCAAAGTGTCCATCCAGACTTTGCCCCCATGGAGAGTGGAACCTGTGTAGGCTCACTCCCGAGTCCTGCTGCTGCGTCCATTGACACAGAAAGTGGGACTTAACCTTCCTCGTGTAACAGCTTTTGATTGACGGCAGCGCGCTGATGGCTCCCACTGCTATCAATCTGTCCAATTAGGAGAGAGCGGCAGAGGCTGGAGCTGCTGCGCTCATGCACTTCACTAGATTGGGCTCAGGTAAGAAAAAGAGGAGGACTGGGGAGCTATAACACAGAAGGGTTTTCACCATAATGCTTTAAGGTGAAAAACCTTATGGCTTTACAACCACTTTAACTGCTTGTCGCAGACATATATGGGGCCTCTCAGTGGGTGGGCCTGAACGCTGAGTGGCTGCATATATGTGATCCTGTGTAAATGACTTACTGTGCTCCCAGCTTTGGTAGCCTGCGGGGATCAGAAAGCTCCAGATGAATATTTTTGATTGGGAGCTTTCTGAACACGTAACCGCCAATCAGAGTGGTCACGTGACCTGAATGTCTGCCTCTGGCATGAGAGATGGTTGGCGTCAAGGGGTTAAAGAACTAAAGACACACGCAGGGTTGCCACCTTTTCTTCAAGTCAACCCCCAAACATTTTAGCGGCCTGAGAAACCTTTGGGTGCCCTCAAGGAGAGTAGTAATGTGGTGCGCATAGCGTGCCGCAGCAAACAGTGGGTGTGGCCAAATTGGTCTTGCCGACATCATTGCCCTGCCCCCCAGGAATGCCGAACCTGCCCCCAGACAGTCGCCACAACTCCTGGACAGCAACAGATTTGTGTGCAACAATCTTGGTTACTTGTGCAACCACAGCTAGGTCTGAGTAATGTGTCCGGGTTTCACTCTGCCTGAAACCCAGACACATGATTGAAATCCCGGGGGCCCCAGTGTGAAATCCCGAGGAGAGGCCCATACAGTGTGACTGAGGCCCCCGAGGAGAGGCCCATACAGTGTGTGACTGGGGCCCCCCCCCCCGAGGAGAGGCTGTACAGTGTGTGACTGGGGGCCCCCCCGAGGAGAGGCCGTACAGTGTGTGACTGGGGGCCCCCCCGAGGAGAGGCCGTACAGTGTGTGACTGGGGGCCCCCCCGAGGAGAGGCCGTACAGTGTGTGACTGGGGGCCCCCCCCGAGGAGAGGCCGTACAGTGTGTGACTGGGGGCCCCCCTGAGGAGAGGCCGTACAGTGTGTGACTGGGGGCCCCCCCGAGGAGAGGCCGTACAGTGTGTGACTGGGGCCCCCCCGAGGAGAGGCCGTACAGTGTGTGACTGGGGGCCCCCCCGAGGAGAGGCCGTACAGTGTGTGACTGGGGGGCCCCCCGAGGAGAGCCGTACAGTGTGTGACTGGGGGGCCCCCCGAGGCGAGGCCGTACATTGTGTGACTGGGGGCTCCCCCGAGTAGAAGCCGTACATTGTGTGACTGGGGGCCACCGAGTAGAGGCCCATACAGTGTGACTGAGGCCCCCGAGGAGAGGCCCATACAGTGTGTGACTGGGGCCCCCCCGAGGAGAGGCTGTACAGTGTGTGACTGGGGGCTCCCCGAGGAGAGGCCGTACAGTGTGTGACTGGGGGCCCCCCCGAGGAGAGGCCGTACAGTGTGTGACTGGGGGCCCCCCCGAGGAGAGGCTGTACAGTGTGTGACTGGGGGCCCCCCCGAGGAGAGGCCGTACAGTGTGACTGGGGGCCCCCCCGAGGAGAGGCCGTACAGTGTGTGACTGGGGGCCCCCCCGAGGAGAGGCCGTACAGTGTGTGACTGGGGGCCCCCCCGAGGAGAGGCCGTACAGTGTGTGACTGGGGGCTCCCCGAGGAGAGGCCGTACAGTGTGTGACTGGGGGCCCCCCCGAGGAGAGGCCATACAGTGTGTGACTGGGGCCCCCCCGAGGAGAGGCCGTACAGTGTGTGACTGGGGGCCCCCCCGAGGAGAGGCCGTACAGTGTGTGACTGGGGGCCCCCCCGAGGAGAGGCCGTACAGTGTGTGACTGGGGGCCCCCCGAGGAGAGGCCGTACAGTGTGTGACTGGGGGGCCCCCCCCGAGGAGAGGCCGTACAGTGTGTGACTGGGGGCCCCCCCAAGGAGAGGCCGTACAGTGTGTGACTGGGGCCCCCCTGAGGAGAGGCCATACAGTGTGTGACTGGGGCCCCCCTGAGGAGAGGCCATACAGTGTGTGACTGGGCCCCCCCCCCCCGAGGAGAGGCCGTACACTGTGACTGGGGCCCCCAAGTAGAGGCCATATACTGTGACTGGGGCCCCCAAGGAGAGGCCATACGGTGTGACTATAGCCCCCGAGGAGAGGCCATACGGTGTGACTGGAGCCATACAGTGTGACTGGGGCCCTGAGGTGATGCAATGACCTGCTCCTTATATAATCCAGGCCTAGGAGTGTTGAGGTTTGTGACTTCCAGTGACAATATTGGGTATTTAATATACCTGTCCCTGGAGCACAACTCTCTATATACACCCCCAACACAGGAGAGCCGGGCTTGGCTCTGTGTATAACATGCTTCTACCCTCTTCTCATCCCCGTATATAGCCGGCTCTCACCTCTTCCCTGAGACCGCCATGCTTTCCTCTTCACCAGCGTGCTCTGCTGTTCCGGCTCCCCCACAATGCACCGCGCCACCCGGTCCGGCTCGATCTTTGTTTCTAGGACTCGGGATACTGCGCGGGCGGGCGGATTTCCACCACCTTGCTGAGAGTTCGAATGCAAACTTCGTGCCGCGGTCACAATTACTTCATACTCTTCATTTCTTAAGAACATTAAAAAATATAAACGGACTATGAATAAGGTAAAGAAACGAATTTTGTAACATTGGGAAAATCTGAAGCGGTCGGGCGTAGATAGGTTGTGCAATGTTTATGTTGTGGCTGCTGGGTGGAAGGACCATGTCTCTACTGCGCATGTGCCGATTTCATCAACCCCTCACACGCCGATTGATCGGCTGCATCCAGAAGACACAGCGAGATTGGACCTGGCTCCATCTGGATGACAGCGGGAGACACAGGCTGGTTTCGAGTTTCGACGAAGGTACAGCAACAAGCTGTATAGGCTACACACAGTCTGCATGTCACGGGGGTGTCAGTCTGCATGTCATGGGGGGGGGGGGGGGCGTCAGCATGTCACGGGTAGGCCACATGTACCAGGTAGAGTGACCACATTTCCAAACTGCAATGCCATTCAGGGACATACCCCCTCTCTCACCTTCCCCAAAAAATAGGATGACCACGTGTCCCGGATTGCCCAGGACAGTCCCGCATTTTGCATTTAAAACCATTTAAAATGTATTCCATTTAAAACAAAAGTAAAAAAAAAAAAAAAGCTGATAAAAGCTACACTGAAAAACGCTGATTAAAGCTATTGCAAAAACGCTAAGGCTCCCTGCAAAGCTACTGGCGTTTTTTTATAGCTTTTATCAGCTTCAGTGTGCATGGAGCCTTAGGCTGCATTCACACCTGAGCGGCAAGTAACGCCGCATACGCGGCTTTACTTGCCGCGCTTCGATTTATTTATTTTTTTTTTTTTTTTTTTTTTTACAAATCTTCCCATTCATGTCTATGGGTGAACGCCAATGTCGCTTGAAAAAAAGGGTCCGGGACTTTTTTTCAGGCGACAGGCGTTCGGCGTCTCAGAGATGTGAACCATCTCTATAGACATGAATGGGAAATTTCCCCTCCAGCGGCACGAGCGTCGCGCGACAGGCGTTTTGCCGCTCAGGTGTGAATGGGCCCTTAAAGTTGAGGGCAGTCTCGGTAACCAAGGATTAGTCCAAAGTAAGTATTAAATGTCAATTTATTAAGAAGGTAAACATAATTAAAAACATTTTGTACAGCAGTACATAAACAGTTGTTGCAAAATTTATATAAATGGTTCACAAAGAATAGGTAAACCTCACAGGTATTGTGAGGAATTGAGATTTATGTCCCGATGTATTCTTCTGCATGTTATGTGGCTTTGGCCGCTTCTTCAGGAGGAGTCAACCATAAACATCTACAAAAGTAAATACAATCTCATAGTTACATGGACAAAAATGTGTCTGAACATTAGAAAAACATATTTTATGCAATAAACTTATAATGTTAGAGATGCATAGCTTACAAATGAAGGCCCAATGGAGCATCAGACAACACAAAAGAGAGGCACCCAATACAGGTAAATCCCCTCACGGCAGACACTTGATGGTGCAGTAACTAAAATAAAATAAAAATACAATGTTCTAGCAGTAGGTATAAAGCCTCGATACACACGGTCAGACTTCAAACAATTTTTTTCCATGGATTTTTGTCCGAAGGGAGTTGGCCGGGCACACCCATAGCATACACACAGCAGGACTTGGTCTGCAAACTTACATACATCAAGAAACAACAAAAGAGCAAAAGGGGCGGGGAAAGAGAGGGAGGGAAGGTAAAAAAGGGGAAATAAATGAAGGGAAAGGGGGAGGGGACGGGTGAATGGGAGGGGGGAAAAGGAGAGAAGAAGAGATGAACAGAAAAGGATAAGTGGGGATGAATAAAAGAGAAGAAAAATAAAGAATCACTAGGTAAATCCGCATGTAGAAAAAAGACTTTGTGACCAGGTACGCCCCCTGATGATGTAAGACAGGGGTCCTCAAACTTTTTAAAAGGGGGGCCGGTTCACTGTCCCTCAGACCGTTAGAGGGCCGGACTATAAAAAAACTATGAACAATTTCCCCCCCCTCATCACAAAATCATCGTCATCGCAAGCTATTCCCCCCCCCCCCATCATCACAAAATCATCATCATCGCAAGACATCTCCCCCCCCCCCCCCCCCTCATCACAAAATCATCATCATCGCAAGCCATCTCCCCCCCCCCCCCCCATCATCACAAAATCATCATCATCGCAAGCCATCTCCCCCCCCCCCATCACAAAATCATCATCATCGCAAGCCATCTCCCCCCCCCCCCCATCATCACAAAATCATCATCATCATCGCAAGCCATCCCCCCCCCCCCCCCCTCATCACAAAATCATCATCATCATGGCAAGCCATCTACGCCCCCATCATCTCAAAATATTCATCATCATCATCATCGCAAGCCATCTCTCTTCCCCCCCCCCCCATCATCACAAAATTATCATCATCGCAAGCCATCGCCATCATCATCATCGCATCATTGCAAGCCATCTCCCCCCATCATCACAAACTCATCATCATCGCAAGCCATCTGTCCCCCCCCCCCCCCCCCCATTATCACAAAACCATCATCATCATTGCAAGCCACCACCCCCCCCCCCCCCATCATCACAAAATCATCATCATCGCAAGCCATCTGCCCCCCCCCCCATTATCACAACACCATTATCATCATCATCATTGCAAGCCACCCCCCACATCATCACAAAATCATCATCATCATTGGAAGCCATCTGTCCCGTCCCCCCCCCCCCCCGCCTTCTCCTTACTGTGCTCTGACACGCTGTGCTGTGTCACGGTCTGGCTCTGACTCACACGTTGTGCTGTGCTCTCACTGTAGTAACAGTTATGGCGCGCTGTGAGAAATGTCCCGCCCTCCTCCTCCTAGACGAGCTTGTGTGACAGACAGCACACTGGCTCTATCACACGAGCTAGTCTAGGAGGAGGAGGGCGGGACATTTCTCACAGCGCGCCAGAACTGATCTCTGTGACACAGCGGGATTGCTGTGTAACCGGCATTGCCTCTCAGCGTCGGGCGGGCCGGTTTAAAGTCCTCCGCGGGCCGCATGTGGCCCGCGGGCCGTAGTTTGAGGACCCCTGACGTAAGACATACGAAACGTACGTCGGCGGCAAGTACCTGGTCACGTGTATACCCACGCTAATCCCGGCGTCTGAGGCAGCCAGCAGAGCTGAAGAGAAGCACGCCGCTTTTGGACTGCCCAGCGAGCGAGACCCCTGCCAGGAATCTGACACGCCTGCAGCCCCAGTGCACTTTTTAAAGTAAGAGGCCAGTTGGCTCATCTTTTTTATGTCGCAATTTTAATAAACATAATACGCTATGGATTTTCTTTGTGTTTTTCATCCATGATTGCATCCCGGAAATGAGGTTTATATTCCAGATCCAGCACATATATCCTAGTCATTGTTTTGTGGTAAGCGCAACATAATTCTTGAGCACTTCGGGTGAAGATTTTCTATGTGGTGAAGGAAAATATTATCACTTTGAATTAAGATTGCATAAGGAGTTTTGGAAGATATTCTGTTGCACTTTGATCTTATTTCACTTTTGGATTGGGACTTGTAACGGTCACCACCGTTTATGATCTTCTATCAACCCAAGACACCTTATCCGACACCCTGACAACCCATGCAGACACGATCCCTTCCATTTCCCAGAATAACGAGACAAGCTCTGTTCTTTCTGGTTTCAAAATGTATGAACTCTTTTAATGGTAACTCTCAGTCTTATATAGTTACAAACATGTCACAGGGACAATGAAACTCTCCACCCCCCTCTTCACACAATGGGGGGGGGCTAACGATTCTCCATTACACATCCCACAGACTTTTCGGCACCAGTCTGATATAATTAACATGACCTAATTACTACACCTGAGAAGTCAGACGTTATGACTCTCACCTGCTATTCCCATCACATATTATCATCAAATAGACTTTTAAACAGTGTTATTAGCATACACAATGAAAGGTCTTAGGAGCCAGGCTCAATTAACACCTAAAAGCTAGGCATCTGATCTTTACAGACTTAATTAGCATCTCAACAGTCTGTTACACAGAGGAATGAGTCACTATTGACCGGTAGGGTCAGAATAAGCCAACAACTTGTAATATCTCAAGATCCTGCAAACATGAATTATAATTTCTCAGTCACCCTATGCCCAAAAGGGGCACAGGGTGACCCTAGACCCAAGAGTCATGAGTGACGCTGGCACAGGAGTACCCCCCATCCTTCAAAAGTCTCTGGGTGTCACGGGCCATTCTGTTACAGGACTAATTTATATATTTATTAATTGGACTCGCAGCACTCGTCTATGCTTGTTTTGCCCACTTCATTTTATTTACGTGTCTAATTATATGGTGTTTTGCGTCATATAATTACCAACATAGCACAAATCAGTTCCCAAAGGAACTTTATAGCGCCCTCCACTCCGCGTCTTTATCACATACATCTGTCCACTAATCAGATAACCAAACCCCCCCTACTTAATCACATACGTGAACGTGGAACACCCGGAGGATCAGAGGCAAAGAACCAGAAGCAATGGTGTCCAAGGACACAGGGTAAGCTTGATTGCATAGGGAGATAATATTTATGGGTCAGTCGCAACCAGTGACAGATCCCCTACAACCAAAGAGAATGAAAAAGTTGTGCATTGAGAATATATACATATATGAACCGAATATATGAAAACAATATATGACAACAGTCCCACGGTGGTCAGGAATATTCTACCCCACTGCAGATCCCCCTGAAAATTAAGCATTGGACCCAAAAAATGTGTGTGGCCACTGAGGGTCCTCCAGTTTCCCTGTACCAAGTTTGGTGCCCCTGGGCAACGTGGTATGGCAACCAAGGGGGCCCTAAATTTAGGCTGGCTTGGCCCACTATGTTAATCGCGCAGTCAGGAACTTTTAGGGGCCCCAGCTTGGGCCCCAAACATGTCCAGGGGCTCGAGCTGTGGCCACTCAGTTTCCAACCATTACTGTGCCATAGATTAACATAATGGGCCAAGCTAGCCTGAATTTAGGGCCCTGTGGTAGCCGAATCATGGTGTCCAGTGACACCAAATTGGTACAGGGATACTAGAGGACCCCCAGAGGGCCACACCTATTTTTTGGGGCCAATGCTTCCTTTTCATGGGGACCTGTAGGGGAGTAGAATTTGCCCAACCACTGCAGGACACAGGCATTGAGGAGAGTGCACTCTTATGTTGTGATGATGCAATAAATTACCTATTTGGATGCTATGTGTTGTCAATCCATGGTGTGCTGGCAAATAGGATTTTTATTTTTTTTGTTTTTATTTTATTTTAGTTTTATTTTGTATTACCGTTATGCCCTACCAGCATGTCTTTTAATTTATTTGTGTGGCGGAAACCGTAGTAACCGGAGGAAACCCACGCAGACGCAGGGAGAACATGCACGCTCCAGTCAACCAGTGTCGTGGTCGGGATTCGAACCACAGACATGATAGCTGCTAGACTGTAGTGCTAACCACTAGGCCAACTGCGCTGCCCCAAATAGGATTTTTTGTACTCACCGTAAAATCCTTTTCTCTGTTGTCCATGGACGGACACAGCCTTCTCAAGTCTTGACATATGGGTAATGTTCCTGTTCATAGGAGAGGACTAGGCAGAACATGTTAGATATTTAAATACATGTTACTTTAACAGAGTTGAACAGCCCCACCCAGGGGGCGGTCCCTCCGGACATAACCCTCCGCCCTGCAGACAGCAGCTCAGTTTGTAACAAGCAGTACAAACCTAAAAAGGAGGGATGGGTGCTGTGCCCATCTATGGACGACAGAGACAAGGATTTTACGGTGAGTATAAAAAATCATATTTTCTCTTTTCGTCCATGGACGGACACAGCCTCCTCAAGTCTTGACATATGGGACATTCCCAAGCAGTGTAAAAAAAAAAAAACGAGGGGTGAAAACTGTATAAAAAAAAAAACATTTAATTTCACCCCAAACAAGCAGAGCTCCTCAATGGAGGAGTTGCAACTTTAAACAGCCACCTGCAAAACTGTGCGGCCGAAGGAAGCCTCTGAAGATGCACTCGCATCAACCTTGTAAAATTTGGAGAAAGTGTGCACTGACGACCAAGTCGCCGCTTTGCACACCTGTGAGACAGACACTTGATGTCGGAAAGCCCAGGAAGCACCAATTGCCCTGGTCGAATGAGCTGTGACCGGAAAGGGGGGCGCCCGCCCCTTAAGAGCATAGGTCTGTATAACCGTCTTCCTGATCCACCGAGAAATGGTGGCCCTTTTGTGGACCAGACACCGACACAAACAGCGAGTCAGATCTCCGAAACAGAGCCGTTGCAGACTGGTACACCCTCAAGGCAAGTACCATGTCTAAAGTATGGAGCGCAGCCTCTTTGGAATGCGACGGCCGAGGACACAAAGATGGAAGCACATTCATGTGGAAGGTCGAAACCACCTTCGGCAGGAAGGCTGCAGGTGTAGCACCGCTTTATCCTCATGGAGAACCAAGTATGGTGACTTGCAAGAAAAGGCCGCCAACTCAAACACGTCTGACAGATGTAATTGCCACTAAAAATGCCACCTTTTGAGACAGTGTCAAGAGAGGAATCTCTCTGATGTTTTCAAAGGGAGGTACTCACTTAGTAGGTCTCTCACAACGGGTTGATACCCTTACTGCCTCAGTACATGAACTTTGTTTGGAGAATGAGGCTCTCCGTAACCATGCTAATCAAAATGTTGCACCTCCCAGAGACCGACCTGAACCCAAGGTTTGCCCCCCTGAACCCTTTTCCGGTGATAGGAAGTTTTTTTCGTCAGTTCCTGTAATTTAATGTTCGAACTAAGGCCACGCACTTAGTTCTCTGATAGGATCAGAATACTTACTTTAATCTCCTATCTTAAGGGAGAACCCAAAGCGTGGGCAGACGCATACCTGGAAGAGCAAGGGGAGCTCTTGGGTTATTTCCACACTTTTTTGGATGATATGTCCCTCCTCTACGAGGATCCTAACAAGCAGCTTACTGCAGAAAACACCATCACGAATCTTAAACAGGGTAAGAGACCCGTAGAGGATTACATTTCTGAGTTTAAGTGTTGCTGCTGTGAGTCTCAATGGAATGATGATGCACTCTGGAATCAATTCCGGTTAGGCTTATCTGAAGCTTTGAAAGACGAGCTAGCTCGTGTTGAGATGCCTACGTCCCTAGATGACCTCATGCAGCTCTCTGTTTCTATTGACCGCCGCCTCCGTGAAAGAAAGGCGGAACGAGCCAACTCATATAATCCTCCACCTCCTAGGAGAGCGAGATCACCCCCTAAAGATGTACCCATGAACTTTAGTTCAATCAGGTGGCAGTTATCCCCTGCAGAAAAAGAAAGAAGGAGGGCCCAAAACCTCTGCCTGTATTGTGCTGGTTCTGACCACATTCTCTCCAACTGTCCACTCCTCCAAAAGGAAGTCTGAAGGTAATATTCTTCACATTTGTAAGCTCAACCGACATGTGTCTTTCACTAACCGTTACATTTATATTATATTTTATATTCCTCTTACCTTACAGTGGGAACACGAAAGGATCACCGTTGACGCCATGGTCAACACTGAAGCCTGCGGCAACTTTATAAACTCTGGACTAGTCGAATCCAACAAAATTCCATACGTGTCTAAGCATACCCCTCTCTCTGTCACCTTTATTGATGGTTCCAGTTCCGTTTCGGGCCCAGTTACCACTCAAACACATCCCTTATTGGTCACATGTGGGGACAGTCATACTGAATCTCTTGTCTTCAACATCATCCCATCTCCCGTATTTCCTATTGTGCTTGGACTTCCGTGGATGCCCCTCCACCAACCCTCTTTTCAATGGTCCGATAGAACGGTCCACCTACAGTCCACCTACTGCACAGAGACTTGGTATCCCATCACCCCTGTCTGTGTGGCCAACGCTTTGCCAGCAGAGCTTCCTATTCATTTACATGACTTTGCCGTGGTATTCAGTAAAACTAAGCCAGACAACCTACCTCCACACCGAATCTATGATTGCCCTATTGATCTTGTTCCAGGCTGTCCCATTCCTACAGCAAGGATTTACCCACTCTCTCAACCAGAACTTGCCCATCTTAAGGTCTACTTAGACGACAATTTGAACAAAGGCTTCATTAGGCCATCCACTTCCCCAGCTAGTGCTGGTATGTTTTTCGTCAAGAACAAGGATGGTTCTTTACGACCTATAATAGACTATCGCTCTCTCAACACTATTATGGTCAAAAATCGCTATCCTTTACCTCTCATCCCTGAGCTAATTGAGCGACTTCAAACCTCAATTTTTTTTACAAAATTAGACCTTATGGGTACCTACAATTTAATCAGAATCCGCTCTGGTGACGAATGGAAAACAGCATTCAAAACTTGCTACGGTCTATTTGAGTACACCGTTATGTTATTCCGACTATGTAACGCACCTGCAACCTTCCAGCGGTTCATTAACAATATTTTCCGAGATTTGCTTGATGTTTGTGTTGTCATCTACCTTGACGACATTTTGATCTACTCAGACAACCCTCAAGTACATATCAAACATGTACGTTGGGTTTTAGCCAGACTCAGAGCACATTCCCTGTACGCCAAGATCGAAAAATGTGTATTTGGACAATCATGTATATCCTTCCTCGGATATTTCATCACTCCCGAAGGCATCCAGATGGACCACTCTAATTACTATTGCAAGTTCATCAAAAACTTCTCAGCAGTACAAAGTATTCCTTTTGCCTGGTCCAACGAAGCTCAACATTCTTTTGACACTCTTAAACAAAGATTCACCTCGGCTCCGATTCTCCAACTACCTAACCCACATTGTCACTTCGTTCTAAAAGTTGACGCCTCACACTATGCCTTAGGAGCTGTGCTTTCCCAACGGGAGTCCCCCTCAACACCTTTACATCCTGTCGCCTTCTTCTCCAAGACCCTGTCACCTGCTGAGTAAAACTACCCTATAGGAGAAAAAGAACTGCTTGCGATTAAGGAAGCTCTAACAATTTGGAGGCACCTTCTGGAGGGAACTACACACCCTTTTACCATCCTCACAGATCACCGTAACCTTCAATACCTCAAGGCCTCTAAAACCTTGTCCGCCCGCCAGGTTAGATGGAGTCTCTTCTTTGATCGGTTCGATTTCCAAATCTCTTATCGGCCCGGTTCACAAAATGTCAAGGCCGACTCATTATCCCGCATGCATGATGAAGACAATCCTGACATTCCTCCTCTTCCCATCATTCCACCAAGCCGCTTTATTGGCTTGGCTACTTGATTTAAACAATTACTCATTCAAAGTTGTTCCAGGGATCCTTCCTTACCTAGTGGTCTTACTAAACAAACCAACGGTTTATATACTTATGGACAATAAACTTTATGTTCCTCCCACTTTGCAACTTTTACTCCTTAAACAACTCCATGACAACCCCTTGGCTGGACACCCTGGTATCACAAAGACTATCCACCTTGTCAAAAGAAATTACTGGTGGCCAGGAATGACCAAAACCATACAGGATTACGTTTCTTCTTGTGATATTTGTGCCAGTAGCAAACATTCACAAAAACCTCTCTTCCCATACCAAAGAGACCTTGGGAAGCTCTCTCAATGGATTTCATCGTCGACCTACCCATATCACATTGAACCAACACCATCATGGTCATCGTCGATTTATTGACTAAAATGGCTCACTTCGTTCCCATGAAAAGTTTGCCAACCTCCATTCAGACAAGCTCCATGGACTACCATCTCGGATTATCTCAGACAGAGGTACCCAATTTATCTCCAGATTCTGGAAGGCTTTGTGTGGAGCATTACAAATCGACCATCGCATGTCCACCGCATACCACCCGCAGACCAACGGACAAACAGAACGTGTTAACCAAACACTCATGCAGTATCTCCGTTGTTACTGTACCCATCTTCAGGATGACTGGTACCATCTACTCCCTCACGCTAAATTTGCATACAATAATGCTCCCAGTTCATCTACTCAATTCTCCCCATTTTACGCAAATTATGGGGTTTTACCCTGATACCTTACCCTCATCTTTTCTTCCAAGTAACGTACCAGCTGTAGATGACTACCTCTCTACTCTAAAAAAGACTTCCGAAATTCTTCGGTCCAACCTTGAAATGGCTCAACAAAAACAAAAACTTTACTACGATGCCCACAGGACAGTAGCCCCTTCATATAAAGTGGGTGACTTAGTCTGGCTCTCCACCCGAAACCTTCGGCTTAAAGTTCCTTCCAAAAAGCTCGGTCGCCAGTTCATTGGTCCCTTCCCCATTTCTCAAATAATCAACTCTAATGCTGTAAAACTGCAGTTACCTCCGGATTGGAAGATACACCCTTTGTTCCATGTCTCACTCCTCAAACCCTTCAAGCCTAATTCATTCCCTAACTGGGTACCGCGCTCTCCTCCTCCGGTAGAAGTATTGGGCGAGGTTGAATACATAGTCAAGAAGATCCTGGATTCCAGAATGCGGGGTTCTACTCTCCAGTATTTAATTTGCTGGAAGGGCTATGGACCTCTGGATGACTCCTGGGAAGACTCCTCACACGTTCATGCTCCCCGTTTAATCAGGGCGTTTCATCGCAGGTACCCAAATCAGCCGTCTGCTCGTCGGAGCCCCGGTGGTGCTCCCTTGAGGAGGGGGCCATGTAACGGGCGCAGCTGCTTATTTCCTAGCAGCTGCGCTCGGTTCTGTTTACATTCGGCATCACTTCCTGTGCACCTCGTGCGTTCCACGCTGGAACACGGAAGTGCACGCCAGGCGCCCCTCCAATCGCGCTTCTCGGCGGCTTATTTAAACCTCCAGCGGTGACAGCATGGCGTTCCTCTATTTTGCAAGGACGCCTGCTGTCACCCTGGACCAGCTGCCCCCACTCCAGGCAGGACCCCGCTGCAGACCACATCTGTGTAGGACCAGTGGGATCTCGACCTCTTGAGCCATCACTGTATTTGACCTCCAGCACCTCCAGCATCCTCGGTCATCCTAACACCTAACCGCAAGTACACTTTGTCATTCATGTGGAATAACTGCAATCCTGATGCCTGCTCTCTTGTTCTGACATGCCTCTGATCTGTGCTAATGCACCAAGTATTGTGGATGCCTTTCTTGTCTGTTCAGTACCTCTCTCTTGCCAGTGGCCTGTGCTGTAGTTACCAAGTATTAATGGAAGTCCCACATCCCTGCTCAACAGTACCCATATGCCATTGATTTCTGCTAATGTACCCAAGTATTATTGGAATTCATTACATGCCTGCTCAGTACTTTTTACATGCCACAGTCAAACAAACTGAAAATTTCAAAAACAAAAACATCATGTGCAGCCACTGTGCCATCAAGTTCAGCCACTGTGCCCATCAAGTGCAGCCACTGCGCCCTCAATAGCAGCCACTGCGCCCTCAATAGCAGCCACTGCGCCCATTAAATGCAGCTACTGTGCCCACCAAATGCAGCCACTGTGCGTCGGTGTAGGTTTCCCCCTTAACCTGCCACAATGGATGGAGTAGGGATGGGATGGAGGGGAAGGGGATGGATAAAGCTGGGATGGGATCGGGGGGAATGGATGGAGCCGGGATTGGGGTTGGGTGGATGGAGCTGGGGTGGGATGGGGGGTGGATGGAGCTGGAATGGGATGGGGGGTGGATAGAGTTGGGATGGGGGAATGGACGGAGCTGGGATGGTATTGGGGTGGGGTGGATGGAGCCGGGATGGGATGAGGGTGGATGGGACAGGGATGGATAGAGATGGGATGGGGGAGGAATGGATCTGGGACGAGGGTGGATGGAGCCAGGGTGGGATGAGGGGTGGATGTAGATGGGATAGTATGGGGGGATAGATGGAGCTGGGATTGGATGGGGGGGGTGGATAGATATCCTCTCCCCCATAATCACTCCAAGTGAACTCTTTGCTTATCCCTCATCATCATGCCCCCCTCCCCTCCTCTGTAAGACTCACTTTTAAATTACTCAGATGGTCAGACGAGCGTGCTCGTGGTGTGCCTCCTTCCCTCCTCCTCCTCTGTTCGTCTGTACACAGGAAATCATTACAGCAAAGGAGGAGGAGGAGTGGGTTCAGTTCGCTCTGCTCCACAGTGCACTCACTACACTGTGTGTGTCAAGCAGCTGGGGAGAGATATCGGCAGGCTGCAATGCACAGTGGAGTGGAGCTTGCGGTGTGCGGAAACAGAGACACCCCGCACAAGCCGCGGGCATTGCAGGACTCTGATTCACCGGGACACTGAATCACATTGCAGGACAGTCCCGGGGAATAATCGATGTTGAGGTATGGGCAAATTAGGCGGCCGCGGGGCCCCTTTTGGGGGCGAGGCCTAAGGCGACCGCCTAATTAGAGAGCCGCCTATGCCTCTCCCATCCTCTGGAACCCCCTACCCCAATCTGTCCAGCCATCTCCTACTCTCTCTACTTTTAGGCGATCCCTGAAAACTCATCTCTTCAGGGAGGCCTATCCTGCCTTCAGCTAATAACTGAATCTTCTATTTCTCCCATCAGTTCATCCCTCAGTTTATACATTTTGTTCAACTAGTTCCTCCCTATTAGATTGTAAGCTCCCAGGAGCAGGGCCCTCTTAACCCTCTTGTATTGAATTGTATTGTTTCTGCATCGTCTCCCTTTTATATTGTAAAGCGATGCGCAAACTGTTGGCGCTATATAAATCCTGTATAATGATAATAATAAGTTGTTATGGGTAAAGTTCTGCTTTAACCACTTGTTGCCCGCTGTATAGAAAAATGACAGCGGCAAAGTGGTTGTGTTATCCTGACCGGACGTCATATGACGTGATTAGGATAACAAGTGCGGCGATCGGAGGTGCGGTGTGTAGGGTGACCACGTGTCCCGGATTGCTCCGGGACAGTCTCCCGCACTTTGCAGACCTGTCCCGGGCACATTAATTCCAGGACAATACAGTGTCCCGGAATGAAACTGACACCCCCCCACCCCCCCCTGGCCAATCTGATGCCCCAAAAAAAGCCTGCCACATCACCGCTTTTCTCACTGACAGTACTTGTCCTGGCTGGGAATGCCTGGAGGAGCACCGCCCCCTGCTTGTGAATGGAGAAATCATAAATCCTGCCTCTTGTGTCCAATCACAAGCTGATTTTTGTAAAGAGAAGGTGTCCCTGAATGGTAGTTTAAAAATGTGGTCACCATAGCGGTGTGTCACTCCGATTGTAGTATGGGGGGGGACTGTGCTGATAATCCGCACATTGATTATCAGCACAGCCCCCGTGAAAAGGTTCCCATCAGCTGCCTATCAGTGCCCATAACCAGCCTGTCCCCCCTCTATAAACGCCGGTCAGTGCCCCTAAAACTGCCAATCAGTGCCAACAACAGTGCCAATCAGCAGAAAGGGGGTGAAAGCGCCTGGTATTGAAGTGGTTAAGCTTAGTTGGGAATAGGCTGAACTTCCACTGTCAGTATGACATGTGAACAAGGCCTTAAACGTCTATAGCAGGGGTCTTCAAACTACGGCCCTCCAGGTGTTCAAGAACTACAATTCCCATCATGCCTAGTCATGTCTGTGAATGTCAGTGTGTTACAATGCCTCATGGGACGTGTAGTTCTACAACAGCTGGAGGGCCGTAGTTTGAGGATCCCTGGTCTATAAGGATAAAAAGTGGGATTTCACTCCTGTACTATAAGTCATGGGTACAAACATGTGGAAAAGGCCTCTGAAAAACCCATCTACGCTCACACCGACACCAGACCTTGCTGGCCCTCTGAAAAGTGATCGCTCTTCAGAGGGCAGGCAGATAGGGGAGATAGAAGTGCGACTGCAGAAAAATTACCCCGTGGTCCATGGAGTATGCCCCCTTCTTTTCTTTTTTTTCCCAACATGTCACCACACCTTTTTTTTTACCACTTCCCTACCCGCCCATTGTCATGCGACGTCCACAGATGGGATCTCCCATCCTGGGTGGATGTCATATGACGTCCTGTGCTTTCCGGCCGCAAAGAGGGACCAGAGAAGAGGAGGAAATGGGCTGCCCTGTGCAAATCCACGAAGTATAACATGTTTGTTATTTTTATTTTTTAAAACAGGACTTTACAATTATTTTAAAGTGGAGTTCCACCCAAAAGTGTAACTTCCGCTTAATCCACTCCTCGCCCCCTTACATGCCACATTTGACATGTAACTTTTTTGGGGGGGAGTGAGACATCCTGTCCCACTTCCTCCTTCCGCAGAGGGGCTGCTAAGGCGATACGTCATATCGCCTTTTGGCAGCCCCTCCCTGTAGGCGATCGCCTGGGACAGGGGACAGGTCCCAGGCGATCGCCTGTCCAATAAGATGGCGCAGTGCCGCTCGCGCATGCGCAGTGGGTGCCCGGCCGTGAAGCTGAAAGCTGTCACGGCCGGGTGCCCACACTTAGAATGACGACGCCGTCCGGAGGGGGGGGAGAGGAGCGGAGCCCCGGCCGGCGTGTCGCTGTAACATGGAGCAGGTGAGTGTATGTTTATTAAAGCCAGCAGCTACACTTTTTGACTGAATAAACATTAAAAATGCCTGGAACACCCTTTAAGTCTTGTGTTCATGGACATACACCCATGTGAGAGGGTCCGTGTTTTCCCAAAAATCGCTTGTTCAGCGGCGCTGCCCATTGATTTCAAAGGGCAGGAGCGCTCTAGGAGAGGTGTATTCACCGCTCCTACAGCGCCTCTAAGATGCGTTTAGCAGGATTTTTTTTACCGTCCTGCCAGTGCACCACTCCAGTTTGAAAGCCCTATGAAAGAAGAGGCTCTTTCTAGGCACATTGCAGGCGCTATTTTTAGTGCTATAGTGCCTGCAAAGCTCCTCAGTGTGAAAGTAGCCTTACGTTGGAGTAGACCCACTGCTGGAGTGGCTCACCGCTCACCGCAGTGATTGCATTCTATTTTCAGGTACGAATTTTAGACTGAATCAGAACAAAAGACGCACAGGGCAGTGATGGCAAACCTTGGCACCCCAGATGTTTTGAAACTACATTTCCCATGATACACATGCATTCTGCAGTGTATTTGAGCATCATGGGAAATGTAGTTCCAAAACATCTGGGGTGCCAAGGTTCGCCATCACTGGCCTAGGGTGTCCATCTGCATGCCTCACTGTTCTGTGCCTCACTGTGCCCAATCTCCCTACCTGATCTCCGGCGCTGGGTGACTAGACTGACGTTTAACATGGGAGTCTATGAAAGGGGGTGCCCAGCTTTAAAAAAAATCGGTGCGCCCCAGCCGTAGGTCCTCTGGACAACAAACTTTGCACACTTGTAGAGTAGTGGGGCTACATGTATGCCAAGTTTGGGGTCCAGGGGAGCTACGGCTGGCCGGGATCAGGCTCATAAAGTTGAAGATTGATACAGACTCAAGTATAAGCTGAAGGGGGCATTTTCAGCACAAAAATGTGCTGAAAAACTCGGCTTATACTCGAGTATATGCGGTATGTCTTTTTTTCTATATACGTATTTATATATTTACCTTTTCTGTTCATCTCTTCTTCTCTCCTTCCCTTCCCCTTTCTCTCTCCCCCCGATGTTTCTTTTTTCCTCCCTCCTTTCCCTTCCTTACATTTACCCTTCCTTCCCTTTTCTTTCCTCATCCCTCCGCCCCTCGCCCCCACCTTTACCCCCCTTTTTTACCTTCCCTCCATGTAACGGTATGGCCCGTGGGACCCAGAGGCTCTTGAAGGATGTGGGGTACTCCTGCTTCAGCTTCACCAATGACTCTTGTGTCTAGGGTCATCCTATGTCCACTAGGGGCTTAGGATGACTGAAATCTGATATCTTGGATTACATGAGATGGGACAATAATGATAATCCACAATACATTTAGAATATCTTGAACTATTACTGGTTGTTGATTCTGAACTCAACAGGTTAATTGAAAGATGTCATCACTTCCAGCTACCTGGCTGTAGTGTACGACAAAAGCTTGCTGTGATTGCATTCTATTGTGCTAATTAAGTCTGCTACTGTGGTGATGTGGATTGGAGCTTGGTAGACAGTCTGGCTTCTAAAGACCTTTTCATTGTGTGATGCTAATTAACACTGTATTGTGTGAAAGTTCTATTGATGATAAATGTGGAGTGTGAATTAGCACAATCTAAAAGGTCAGATGTCTGACTAAAGGAATGTGTATTGTATAAGCAGAAAGTCTGTCTCCCAAAAAAATGTGTATTGAGTTCATTGTGTCATGTTGTGGGTGAATTTATTGTTCAAAGTTGGTTGCTAACTGTATAAAAGCCTGAGTTTACCATTAAAGTATCTATTCATTTTGAACCAGAGAACAGAGCTGTGTGTCTCGTTTCTCAGGGGGAAATCCTTATGGATCGTGTTTGCTGGATTGTGGAATATCGTAAACGGTGTTAACCCCTGACCGTTACACTGCCTCTCTCTCTTCCCCTCCCCCCCCCCCTCTTCTTCCCTTCCCCCCCCCCTCTTCTTCCCTTTTTTTGCAACAACTGTTTTATGTACTGCTGTACAAAATGGTTTTAATTATGTTTACCTTCTTAATAAATTGACATTTAATTCTTACTTTGGCCTAATCCTTGGGTACCGAGATCGTCCTCAACTTTTACAGTACCGCGGGGCAAGTTTGGAGCAGACCCCTGACACACCCCCTTTCCAATATCCCAATACAAACGATGATAGTACCCGCCCCCATCTCTAGACGTGACTAATAGAGGCAATATTCTATATTGTACGCTGAATAAGGGTCCATGTAGTACTGTACACAACAATGAAAGTGAAATGATCAGCAATACACAGAGTTTTTAGAGTTGAAAATGTTTTTATTAGCAGAATAAACAGTACATCAGAAATACAGTTGACATATTACTTATAAGAAAATGGCAATAAACGAGCCAAATGGCTATCGCCTACAGCGGCGCTTGGATCCAAAGGTTTAATGAATAGACTTGGGTTCAATTTATGTCAAACTGTAGAAGATCAGGAGGTAAAGATAAAGGGGGAAGAAAGATAAAAGCAGAAAGGGATGGAGGGTGTCTGCAGGGAGAGCCTGGGATGGAAAGACAGTAACTTGGTAAATGAGGGGTATCCCTACATCTTTATGGAAAGGTACACACAGAGTTTAAATATATATTTTTTTAATTAACCACTTGCCGCCCGCCCTATTGCAGAATGACGGCGGCAAAGTGGTATCCCCTCTTATAATATTACAGGCCATGAAAATCTGTACCCCCCTCTTATAATATTACAGGCCATGGAAATCTGTACCCCCTCTTAAAATAGTACAGGCCATAAAAATCTGTACCCCCTCTTAAAATATTACAGGCCATAAAAATCTGTACCCCCTCTTATAATATTACAGGCCATGGAAATCTGTAACCCCTCTTATGATATTACAGGCCACGAAAATCTGTTCCCCTCTTATAAAATTACAGGCTGTGAAATTCTGCATCACCTCTTATGATATTACAGCATCCCGACCCCCCCCCCCCCTCAAACTACAGACCCCCACTACAAGATCCTCACCTCCCAAATCTTTGCCCCACAAACAAAATACTGACCCCACACTAACAGACCCCCACTCCCCACCAAGAGAGCCACACCTCTGATAGATCATCGCCTCTCAACTTATGACCCCTGGCCTCCACCCCCCCGTAACATGCAGACTGACTCCACCCCCTGTGACATGTGGCCTGCCCGTGACATGCTGACTGTGGCCCCCCTGTGACATCCAGACTCATACAGACTGACCCCCCCCCCGTGACACACAGATTTATACAGACTGACCTCACCCCCGTGACATACAGACTGATCCCCGTGTAGGGTTGCCACGTCATCCATTTAAACCCGAACACATATGAATTACACAGGTTCGATGGCTAATTTAATGCAGATAAGACACCATGTGAGTTTAATTTTCACCTTAATCAGCCACAGAACCCATGTAATTAATATGTGTTTGGTTTTAAAGGGATGAGATGGGATGGCAACCCTACCCCGTGACATACAGACTGACCCCCCCCCCCCCCGTGACATACAGACTGACCCCCCTGTGACATACAGACTGACCCCCCTGTGACATACAGACTGACCCCCCTGTGACATACAGACTGACCCCCCGTGACATACAGTCTGTGTGTAGCCTATAGAGCTTGTTGCTGTACCTTTCTTGCAACCAGCCTGTGTCCCCCGCGGTCATCCAGATGGAGCCAGGTCCAGGTTCAGTCTAGCTGTCTCTCCTGGATGCAGCCGATCAATCGGCATGTGAGGAGTTAATGTAACTCAGCTGTTTTGAGCTGTGCTCGTCGGCAGTAGCTCGGCGCTCGACTTCTATTGTCTGAAATCGGCACATGCTCAGTGGGAGGCAGATGTTCATGACATACTTACAGATTTTGCTGCTACACCGGTATGTGATGAGAAGAGATGTGTACATCCTACACAACTTACTGTACACACACCCTACACAACCCACTGTACACCCCCCCCCCACCCTACACAACTTATACACCCTCTATGATGAGGAGAGCTGTACATCCTACACAACTTACTGTACACACACCCTACACAACCCACTGTACACACACCCCCCCTACACAACTTACTATACACCCTCTATGATGAGAGCTGTACATCCTACACAACTTACTGTACACATCTTGCTGTACACACCGCACGCGGAGAGCTCTGTACATCCTACACAACTTACTGTGCACATCATACACAACTTACTGTGCGCACTGCATGATGAGGAGAGCTGTGTACATCCTACACAACTTACTGTACACACCCTACGGTACACAGTGCATGATGAGGAGAGCTCTGCACATCTTACACAACTTACTGTACACACTGCATTATAAGAAGAGCTGTGTACAACCTACACAACTTACTATACGCACTGCATAATGGGGAGAGCTGTGTACATCCTACACAACTTACTGTACACACTGCATGATGGAAAGAGCTGTGTACATCTTACACAACTTACTGTACACACTGCATGATAGAGAAATCTGTGTGCATCTTACACAACTTACTGTACACACTGCATAATAGGGAGAGTTGTGTACATCCTACACAACTTACTGTACACACTGCATAATGAGAGCTTTGTACATCCTACACAACTTACTGTATACACTGCATAATGAGAAGAGCTTTGTACATCCTACACAACTTACTGTATACACTGCATGATGGGGAGAGCTGTGTACATCTTACACAACTTACTGTACACACTGCATGATAGGGAAAGCTGTGTACATCGTACACAACAGGGAGAGCTGTATACATCTTACACAACTTACTGTACACACTGCATGATAGGGAGAGCTGTGTACATCTTGCACAACTTACTGTACACACTGCATTATAAGGAGAGCTGTGTACATCCTACACATCTTACTGTACACACTGCATGATAAGGAGAGCTGTGTACATCCTACACAACTTACTGTACACACTGCATGATAAGGAGAGCTGTGTACATCCTACACAACTTACTGTACACACTGCATAATGAGGAGAGCTTTGTACATCCTACACAACTTACTGTATACACTGCATGATGGGGAGAGCTGTGTACATCCTACACAACTTACTGTACACACTGCATGATAGGGCGAGCTGTGTACATCCTACACAACTTACTGTACATACTGCATGATGGGGAGAGCTATGTACACCCTACACAACTTACTGTACACACTGCATGAGGAGAGCTGTGTACACACTACACAACTAAGGCCACGTACACACGATCAGACCGGTCCGATGAAACTTGCTTTAAAATCTGTCCGATGGACACCTGTCCGTCGGACCAAAACGATGGTTAGTACACAAAAGCATCGGTCCAAAAACCTGCGCATGCTCAGAATCAAGTCGACGCATGCTTGGAAGCATTTTTAACTTCGTTTTTTCAGCACATCGTTGTGTTCTACGTCACCGCGTTCTGGCCCGATGGGATTTTGGCTCGATGGTGTGTATGCACATCAGACTATCAGACCACTTCAGCGGTGGCACGATGAAAACGGTCCGTCGGACCAGTCTCATCGGTTTGGTCTGATCGTGTTTACGTGGCCTAACTGTGCACACTGCATGGTGGGGAGAGCTGTGTACATCTTACACAACTTACTGTACACACTGCAAGATGGCGAGAGCTGTGTACACCCTACACAACTTACTGTACACACTGCGTGAGGAGATCTGTGTACACCCTACACAACTTACTGTGCACACTCCATGATAAGGAGAGTTGTGTACACCCTACACAACTTACTGTACACACTGCATGAGGAGAGCTGTGTACACCCTACACAACATACTGTGCACACTGCATGATGAGGAGAGCTGTGTACATCTTACACAACTTACTGTACACACTGCATGATAAGGAGAGCTGTGTACATCCCACACAACATACTGTACACACTGCATTATAAGGAGAGCTGTGTACATCCTACACAACTTACTGTACACACTGCATGATAAGGAGAGCTGTGTACATCCTACACAACATACTGTACACACTGCATTATAAGGAGAGCTGTGTACATCCTACACAACTTACTGTACACACTGCATTATAAGGAGAGCTGTGTACATCCTTAACAACTTACTGTACACACTGCATGATAGGGCGAGCTGTGTACACCCTACATAACTTACTGTAAACACTGCATGATGGGGAGAGCTGTGTACATCTTACACAACTTACTGTACACACTGCATAATGGGGAGAGCTGTGTACATCCTACACAACTTACTGTACACACTGCATTATAAGGAGAGCTGTGTACATCCTTCACAAATTACTGTACACACTGCATGATAGGGCGAGCTGTGTACACCCTACACAACTTACTGTACACACTGCATGATGATAATGAGGAGTGAGGGGCTATAGACAGAGTTCACATTCGTTTATGGCTGCTATGTGCTGAGAGGACTTGTTACTTTCTGCCTGTGATTGGGGGGTGTTGCTTTCTTTATATATAATGGTTCTGCTTCCTCTGATTGTTTGCAGGCTGCCTGGCTGCCCTGTAGAGCTGTGATCATGGCGTGGCCCACAGACCTCCTCCTGCGCAGAGGCTGCCAAGTGTCCTAATATAGTTTCTGGGTGGTGATCCATGGACTGGAGATCATGTTCTGTACACACCGGAGTTCTTGTCTGTGTCCAGCCATTCAGGAGCGCCTTCATGAACCTGCTGTGGTGGCCCAGTGCTGAGAGGGTGAGTGCTCATGACAGATTATATTTTATTTTCCCTTTAATGGTGAAAAAGTGTAACCAAATGTAAAACCTTTTTTTTTTTTTAGATAACGTAAGGAAGGGTTTTAACGCGGGTCAGTTTTATTTTTGCCATCCGTGTCCCATAGGAGAGGATTCCCTTCACTTCCTGTCCCATAGTCAAAACAGAAAGTGAGAGGAAATTTCTTCAAAGTGAGAGAATCCAAGGGTGTGACCTGAACTAGTGTCCCCATTGGAAGATTTCTCCTCTATTACTGTTCTGGTGTCAACTCAACATTGGGGATTTTTACTTTCAGGCTCGGTTTATATTGGTGCGATTCGGGAACCCTGTGAATCCACTGTATTCCCGCATCGCATTTGACTCGCAGGCATTTCACACTTCCTTATGCAAACCGCTGGGAGTGTCAATACAAAGTTAATGCCACCCCCAGATCAGTTTACAGATCGCAGTGTGAACTGTCAATTCAGACAGGAATCGGATCGCATGGTTGTGTACACCCATGCGACCCGATTCTGGTGCGGACCAAAAAAATGGGCCTGCACGAATTTGCATCGCACATACATCGCATGCGATTTGCACAGCAGTGTGATGCGAATCACATGCAATGTTGCACAGCAGTGTGGTGCGAATCACATGCAATGTTGCACAGCAGTGTGGTGCGAATCACATGCAATGTTGCACAGCAGTGTGAACCCAGTCTGAATGATAATGGTAAACAGAACAAACATAGTAGTAATGATCCGCCCCGTGAACCTCCGCTTGCTCAGTGGGGATCGCTCCGTTGATCCCCGCTGAGCCGGCGGATGACAGGGCGGTCCCCCCACACTGTGCAGGGACCGCCCTGTCTTTTCTCCGCTCTTCCCTATGGGGGGGATCGGATGAACATGGACCGTCTGTCCGTGTTCACCCGATCCGACCTGCCAGAGGGATGGAAAAGTAGGTTTTTGCTCCGTCACACTTTGGCGGATCGGAGCGGGTCGGATGTCAGCGGGCATGTCACCGCTGACATCCGTGGCTCCATAGAGGAGCACGGAGCGCCCGTTCAGGTCCGCCTAAAAAACTGGCAGGTGGACCTGAACGGTCCGCCCGTGTAAAAGAGCCCTTAGTCTGGTTAAAAAAAAAACACAAGTCCATCTAGTTCAACCAATAAAAGGAGAAAACAATACAATCCTATACCACAGTTGATTTGGAGGAAGACAAAAAACCCCAGCAAAGCATGATCCAATTTGCTCCAGCAGGGGTAAAAGATCCTTCCTGATCCACTGAGAGGCAATCTGATATTCCCTGGATCAACTTTACCTATAAATGTTAGTACTAAGTTATATTATGTACATTTAGGAAATAATCCAGTCCTTTTTTAAAGCACTCTACTGAGCTGGACAGAACCACCTCTGGGGGGAGTCTATTCCATATTTTCACAGCTCTTACTGTGAAGAAACCTTTCCGTATTTGGAGATTAAATCTTTTTTCCTCTAGACGTAAAGAGTGCTCCCTAGTCCTCTGTGATGACCTTAAAGTGAATAACTCAACACTAGAGTTGTGCGGACACCTGGATGTTCGGGTTCGGTGGGTTCGGCCGAACTTCGGAAAAAAGTCCGGGTTCGGGACCCGAACTTGACCCCGAACCCCATTGAAGTCAATGGGGACCCGGACTTTTGACTACTAAAATGTATCTAAAAGACTAAGGGAAAGGACTAGAGGGCTGCAAATGGCAGCAAAATGTCGGTAAGAGCATGGCAAGTACTCTGAAAATAAATGTGGATAGGGATATAACTTAAAATAACATAAAAAACAAACAAAAAAATAATAATCTCAACAAGCAGGAACCTTCCCCTAAAGCAGTGGTCTCCAAACTGTGGCCGGATGCAGACCTTTGCTTACCTTTATCCGGCCCTTGGGAATTCCTCCTACAGATATGAAGCACTATTCCTCCCAATGATACGGGCGATGAGGCAGTTTTCCTCCCACTGACACCAATGATGGGACACTATTCCTCCCACTGACACAAATGATTCATTAAGGGGAAAATACATTCACCTTTACAACCCCTTTAATGATGAAGTTGGAAAAACTTTGGGGTTTTTTTACATGCTGAAAAACTTCGTTTTTTTTCATGCCGAAAAATGATCGTGTGTACGCGGCATTAGTCTTAGCATGTTAAGCATACAAATTGCATTTATACTCCCATAAGCTCCACCCCAAAATCAATTTGCATGATAAATTGAAGCAATTAACTGGGCAATTAAGAGGTGAAGATCAAGATGCCAAAATGCAGGAAAAGGACTGAGACAAAAGATATACATCACCTGACATGTTTCAAAAGATTTAAAAGCACAGTGGGTAATACTATACATGATCATCCTACACACACGGGAAAGGAAAAAGAAAATTCAAAGATTTTTCAATATGCTGGCGCATTAAAAAGAAGAAAAGAACGTTTTAAAAAAAGTTTTGAGTATGCTGGTGCATTTAGTTCATGTGTGAGGATCCATTTGGCATCATGGTAAACCACTGTGTATAAGATAGGATCTTCCCGATGGCTTCTGTTAAATTTTGCATTTGGCATGAGAGATTACATTACTTCTAATGGCACCCCAATCGCACCACAATTTTGCCACGATTGCCGTGCGGTAAATTGCACTGCAATCATGGAAAATCGCAATGTGTGACACTGGCACTATTGGGGCACTATTCTTTCCACTGACACCAATGACATCAGCAGGACATTTTATTCTCCCACTGACCACAGTCGTGCCCCTCTAAAGTATAGTAAACTGTCCCTTTGTTTAGAAAGTTTGGAGACCTATGTTTTAGGTCAGTGACTCCGATTTTTTTTTTTTTAAGCAAGCAGGTTAAAAAAAAATAAGTCAGGCAGCTAGCATTTTTACAAGGAGAGGCCAGCAGTGGTATGCTCCATGCTTCTCTAATGGCAGGTTTCCATTAATGTAATCCTATCAGATTCTTTATAAATGACACTGAAAGGTCCCTGCAGCGAAAGTCATAATTAACTCTCCAGCTGCCTTACTTTTCCTTTACCACAGATCTTCAGCATCTTCAGAATTTAACACTTTTGGCAGTGTCTGGTCCCCCCCCCCCCACCCTGCATACAGGGTATACCTGCACCCTGCATACATACTCTTACCCCAATGTGACTGCAGGACACAGCAGTGTTATAGAGTTTGAAGGATGGAGCCATAATGTGCGGCAGGGGATGCAGGCATCCGATCCGTTACACCCAGAAGTGTTGAATGCTGAAGACACTGGCTGGAGCTCTGGAATAGAGTCAAGGTAGAAAACACAGGCATCAGAGAGTTCAGTGTAAATTCTCTTCTGGCAGCAAATATCCAGCTCCATTCTTTAAGGCTATGTTCACATCTATGTGGTTGTGGTTTATGCGGTTTTCAGACGCATTTTGCGTTTATAAACCCGCGTTTTTGCATGCAGTTTGCGTTTTTTTTCCTCTTTAAATACACTGTGTATAGCTGGTTGTTAAAGGGGTGTTCCAGCCAAAAAATGTGTTTATTAAAAGTCAGCAGCTACAAAAAGTGTAGCTGCTGGCTTTTAATAAACACTCACTTACCTGCTACTGCGTTCCAGCGATGCGCCGACCGGGGCTCCGCTCCTCTCCCCCCCTCCCCAGCCGGCGTCTCCATCCCGACTGTGGGCACCCAGCCGTGACAGCCTTCGGCTTCACGGCCGGGCACCCACTGCGCATGCGCGAGCCGCACTGCGCATGCGCGAGCGGCGCGGCTCGCCGCTGATTGGACAGGCGATTGCCTAGGACCTGTCAGTGTCCTAGGCCATCGCCTACAGGGAGGGGCTGAAATAAGGCGATTACGCCTCTCGCCTTATCAGCCCCTCGGCGGAAGCAGGAAGTGGGACAGGAAGTCCCACTCCTACTGAAGCCCCCACTCCCCCCCCCAAAAAAAAATTACATGCCAAATGTGGCATGTATGGGGGTGAGGAGTGGATTAAGAGGAAGTTCCATTTTTGGGTGGAACTCCTCTTTAAGGAGCGGGTCAGGAAGCCGGCCGCCATCCTTGTTTTTTTTATTTTTTATTCTCTTTATTGATTTTTATTTGCTGTTCAGGTACAAAACAGGGCCATTGTGGCATACCCCGGCCAACCGGTGCACATAGCCATGTGCATAACAAAGTACAACTAACAAGGGTGCGCATTTCTTTAGCTAATGCCAGTTGTTCCACTAGGCCAAGGAGGCAGACACTAATTGTCAGAGTAATAGGAATGGTGGTTAAACCATGAATACATTGAGTTACCTCCCGCCAATAGTCCTGGATCTGTGGGCAATCCCAGAATATGGGCCGGATTCAGAAAGCATTTACGTCAGCGTATCTAGAGATACGCTGCGTAAATACTAATAGCCGGCGTATCTTTTTTTGCTATTCAGAAAAGAAGATACGCCAGCTTTCTTCTAAGATACGAGCGGCGTAAGTCGCTTACACTGTCGTATCTTAGTTGCATATTTACGCTGGCCGCTAGGTGGCGCTTACGGCGGTTTACGCGTAAAATATGCAAATGAGCTATTTACAGCGATTCCCGAACGTACTTGCGGCGGCGCGTCGTATTTTACGTCGTTTTGCCCAAGCGTTAGAGCGGCGTAAGGTTACCCCTGCTATAGGAGGCGTAGCCAATGTTAAGCATGGACGTCGGGACATCGTCAAATTGAACGTCGATTACGTAAATCGTTCGGGAATGGGGCTCGACGTTAGTTACGTTCACGTCGTTTACATTGAGAAAAAGCGACGTGATTTTGCGCATGCGCCGTCCAAAAAAACGTCACTTACGTGGTGTCATGATTCATTTACATGAATCACGCCCCCATCTTCCAAATTTTAATTGCGCGGCCTTGCGCCGCCACAGATACACTACGCCGCCGTAACTTATGGCGTAATTAGTTTCTGAATAAGGAACCTGACGCTGATAGTTGCGGCAGCGTAGTGTATCTGAGATACGCTACGCCTGCCTAAAAATAGGCAGATGTGTCTGAATCTGGCCCAATATGTGTGAAGCCTTCAGGAGTACCAGAGCATCTTCAGCAGTTGGCCGATAGGCTGGGTATATGCAGTGGAGGCATTGGAGGGTGTAGTAGATCCTGGTGTAGAATTTTAAACGGCCGCCACATCCTTAATAACCGACGAGTCATTAGCTGTCAGCAGGGTGCTGACGACTGAATGTAAAAAAAAAAGTGCGTGGGGTCCCCCTTATCCATATCAGTACCTTTGGATCTAGTATGGATTTGGAGGGGAACCCCATGTCAAAATTAAATAAAAAAATGGCGTGAGATCCCTCTAAAAATCGATACCAGACAGGAGGGGATGACATCCGACTGTCATCCGATCCACTGTTTTTGGCAGACAGGATCAGATCGGATGTCGGCAGGTGTCCGCTGACATCCGCTGCTTCATAGAGTGCTAGGGATGGTCCAATCGGGGTTGCCTTAAAAACTGACAGGCGGACCTGATCGGAAATCTCGTGTGAAACCAGAGAATTAAATAACCATTTTTAGAGTTTATTTAAAAAAAATATATATATTCTATATTCAAATTTTTGAAAACCTAGGTAAAGAGGCTTGAGTACAGATACAACAAAAATTAACCCCTGCTGGGGACCATTAGTAGTAAAACATTTAACGTCCGACAGGAAAATATTGTACAGAGGTCACAGCAGTAGACCTTGGTAAGAATACTTGACAGCCCTGTCGGGGTATTAGAGAGGGAGATGCAAAGGGGAAAGACGTGCTCCACCTTGAAAGAAACACCCTTAGCCTTAGTTTACACAAAAGAACAGCAGGGGGGGGGGGGTCGCTGCACTAACGTCGGATCATTAGTACAGCAGCTCAGATCGGGTTGAATGGGAAAAAAAATAGTGGTGTACAGAGTTTGGAGGTCAGGAGTGTAATGTAAAGAGTGTTGGGGTCAGGAGTAAAAGTAATGTACAGACATACATACTGTATATGCTCATACTTGTATATACAGTTACATATTCAAGCTACCACTCTGTGTCGACATACAGTTCAGTGCCTCTCTGCCTCCACTTTCTATCTCAACCAGGATGCTACGGCACCCTTGCCAGACTCAGATACCCGGCTGTGAAAGGCTGGAGTAGAGAATACAAAGGTGGAAGGGTTTCTAATGGCAGAGTTGTTGAGTATAAACTAACATTTTGTTCTAATTTTATAGAAGCTGGGAGAACCATTGAGCACTACAAACATTTCCCAACTTGCTCTCAGGGCCGGACTGGGAATAAAAACCAGCCCTGGAAAAAATGTCATACCAGCCCCATAGCATAACGTCATTATTTGCTTATTCACGAAAGGGAAAACTATGCACATTTGAAGAGTGTATTATATATACAGAAGACAGATATAAAAATCACATAGGGCTTTATATATTATATTATATATGCAAATACCAGTTAAAAGTGGTCAGTCATCAAGGGGGACCCCAGGAAATCTGGGAACGTGGGAGGGGGGGGGCATTGAAATCAGCAGCAGTGCTTTTTGGGGGCGATTTTAACCGTTTTAACCTTTTTCGGCCACTAGCGGGGGTTAAAAGTGCACCAATGGCGGCTGAAAAGCACTGCAAAAAAGTCGGTAAAGCACCGCTAAAAATTGCAGCGTTTTACCGCCGACGCCCCCAACGCCTGAATGTGAAAGCAGCCTAAGGTAAGGGGTGGGTTACTGATATAAGGGGGGAACCTTTGTCCCTTTACATTATTGTATTCACTCCCCCTTACATCAGTGACCCCCCCCCACACTTAGGCTGGCCTTGCGGTGCTTTCACTGACCTCCATTTAGGTGCACCTTGCAGGGATCAGTCAATCGGCTCCAGCTTGGTGGCTCTGGTTTCTCTGACTTCTCCCATGGTCCCCATCCCAGCGACACTCCCACTCTTGACTCCTCTTCAAACTCCCTCAGAGACTGCGGACATGATACAAGAGATGGTCAGAGACTGTGGACATGATACAAGAGATGGTCAGAGACTGTGGACATGATACAAGAGATGGTCAGAGACTGCGGACACGATACAAGAGATGGTCAGAGACTGCGGACATGATACAAGAGATGGTCAGAGACTGCGGACACGATACAAGAGATGGTCAGAGACTGCAAACATGATACAAGAGATCAATGCAGAGAGAACAGGCAAAAAATATATAAATTCAATTTTTTTTTACCTGAAAAAAATAATAATTTATTATTATAATAAATACATTCACATTTTATTATTATTTACAGTATATTATTTTATTATAATACATAACTTAGCTTTTTTTTTTTTTAAGAAATAAATCCATGAGAGATGGGCTATAATGGTGAGAGAGAGGGGCTGCAGTGGTGAGAGAGAGAGGGAGAGGGGCTGCAATAGAGACAGAAAGAGAGAGGGGCTGCAATAGAGACAGAGAGAGAGAGAGGGGGGCTGCAATAGAGACAGAGAGAGAGAGGGGGGCTGCAATAGAGAGAGAGGGGGGGGGGCTGCAATAGAGAGAGAGAGAGAGGGGCTGCAATAGAGAGAGAGAGAGAGGGGGGGGGGCTGCAATACAGAGATAGAGAGAGGGGGGCAGCAATACAGAGAGAGAGAGAGGTGCTGCAATAGAGAGAGAGAGAGAGAGAGGGGCTGCAATAGAGAGAGAGAGAGGTGCTGCAATAGAGAGAGAGAGAGAGGGGCTGCAATAGAGAGAGAGAGAGGGGCTGCAATAGAGAGAGAGAGAGGGGCTGCAATAGAGAGAGAGAGAGAGAGAGGGGCTGCAATAGAGAGAGAGGGGCTGCAATAGAGAGAGAGGGGCTGCAATAGAGAGAGAGGGGCTGCAATAGAGAGAGAGAGGGGCTGCAATAGAGAGAGAGAGGGGCTGCAATAGAGAGAGAGAGGGGCTGCAATAGAGAGAGAGAGGGGCTGCAATAGAGAGAGAGAGAGGGGCTGCAATAGAGAGAGAGAGAGGGGCTGCGAGAGAGAGAGAGAGAGAGAGAGAGGCTGCAATAGAGAGAGAGAGGCTGCAATAGAGAGAGAGAGGGGCTGCAATAGAGAGAGAGAGAGAGGGGCTGCAATAGAGAGAGAGGCTGCAATAGAGAGAGAGAGAGAGAGGCTGCAATAGAGAGAGAGAGAGAGAGAGAGGGGCTGCAATAGAGAGAGAGAGAGAGGGGGGCTGCAATGGTGGGGGAGAGAGGGGGGTGCTGCAATGGTGGGGGAGAGAGAGGGGTGCTGCAATGGTGGGGGAGAGAGAGGGGTGCTGCAATGGTGGGGGGAGAGAGAGAGCGGCTGCAATGGTGGGGGGAGAGAGAGAGAGCGGCTGCAATGGTTGGGGGAGAGAGAGAGAGCGGCTGCAATGGTGGGGGGAGAGAGAGTGGCTGCAATGGTGGGAGGGAGAGAGGGGGGCTGCAATGGTGGGAGGGAGAGAGGGGGGTTGCAATGGTGGGAGGGAGAGAGGGGGGTTGCAATGGTGGGGGGGAGAGAGGGGTGCTGCAATGGTGGGGGGGAGAGAGAGAGTGGCTGCAATGGTGGGAGGGAGAGAGAGAGTGGCTGCAATGGTGGGAGGGAGAGAGGGGGGCTGCAATGGTGGGAGGGAGAGAGGGGGGTTGCAATGGTGGGGGGGAGAGAGAGAGTGGCTGCAATGGTGGGAGGGAGAGAGAGAGTGGCTGCAATGGTGGGAGGGAGAGAGGGGGGCTGCAATGGTGGGAGGGAGAGAGGGGGGTTGCAATGGTGGGGGGGAGAGAGGGGTGCTGCAATGGTGGGGGGGAGAGAGAGAGCGGCTGCAATGGTGGGAGGGAGAGAGGGGGGCTGCAATGGTGGGAGGGAGAGAGGGGGGTTGCAATGGTGGGGGGGAGAGAGGGGTGCTGCAATGGTGGGGGGGAGAGAGGGGTGCAGCAATGGTGGGGGGGAGAGAGAGAGCGGCTGCAATGGTGGGGGGAGAGAGGGCGGCTGCAATGGTGGGAGGGAGAGAGGGGGGCTGCAATGGTGGGGGGAGAGAGAGAGCGGCTGCAATGGTGGGGGGAGAGAGAGAGCGGCTGCAATGGTGGGGGGAGAGAGAGCGGCTGCAATGGTGGGAAAGACAAAGAGATTAAAATGCTCTGCAGACCATTTACCGGCAAAAAAACATAATTTGTTTGCTTTAAGAGAGAGAGATGCACCTTGCAAATTGTAAACTGTATAATCTCTCACACCACCCATTGCACGGTGCACTCCCCCCCCCCCTTCTCTCTGAGAATATAGAGTTTACAATTTCCAAGGGCAGCAAAGGTAGGTGATCGTGACAGAGAGAGGAGGGGGGCGGGGGATGCACCGTTATATGGTGAGAGAGAGTCGAGATTCAGGATGGAACAGCATTGATGGATTTCATTACAATCTATTTGTTTACCTTGTGGCTTGTCACGCTTGTGCTCCAACTCCAAGGCTGGCCGAGGCTGTTCACTTTTTCTCCTCTGCGGTTCTGCCTTCACACTTCATGACTTCATGCAGGAGAAACATAGTGGGCGGTGCTGGCGCCGCACGGGATGATGGAACTAGATCATCTGACGTTCGATTCTCCTGCTCGGCTCCTCCCCTCCCTCAGACACATGATCGCTCCACTCCTCCAGCCTCCAGTAAACACAGCGCGGGAAGGAAAGTGCAGCGGCGCCGGTGAGCATGGCGGCCCCAACCCGCCGGCGGCCGGCCGCCGCTGCTTTTTATTAACATAATGAAAACATCAACATGACACTGGTGACTGCAGCTAGGCATGGGGCAGGCATACAATAGCAAAGTGCGGCCGCGATGGCGGCCGGCCGGCCGGCCGCCGCCGTGGCCCCCACAGCTAATTAGTTTTACTGACAGCAGGCGGCCCACCGGGAATTTTCCCGGTATCCCGCTAAGCCAGTCCGGCCCTGCTTGCTCTCCAGCTAGTCAGTACAAAAAATGCCTAATTAAAGTGGTTGTAAACGATGTCATGTCATGTGTTGTAATGTATTTGTATTGTATTTTCGGACGACAACTATACTGACTAAACGAAAATTGTACGATCTGACATCGTACAAGGAAAATTTTCGTGTTTGTCCGATCGAATAATATCGGATGAACTGTCGTGATCGGCTCTCGAAAGTAGTGTACACACGATCCGAAAATCGTACGATTCTTCCTCGAACGATCGTTTTCAACCGATATTCGGATCGGCTTACCTGTAGCTATGCAGGATATCTCTTAAACCTGCATGGTCTCCTGCATGTGCCGATGTCCCCGGCACATGCGCACTGGGGCAAACTGAAGCAATGGCACGCATGTTCCGTTACCGGTGGTGTGTGACGTTACGAGTGACGTCATCGCGGCTCTGGCCAATCACAGCGCCGGAAGCCACGATACCCAGAAGTAAGCCCCGGGAGAGATGTCGGCGACTGGGGGGGAGACAAGGATGGCTGCGGGGGCTTCGATCTGAAGTAATACATAATGAGCTAGTATGCTATGCCTTTGTCTTGTTTGTTTGTTTTTTCATTGTTTTTTTTTTTTAGGGTTTACAACAACTTTAAAGGGGAGTTCCAGCCAAATGTTGTGTTTATTAAAAGTCAGCAGCTACAAAAAGTGTAGCTGCTGGCTTTTAATAAACACACACTCACCTGCTCCACGATCCAGCGACGCGCCGGCCGGGGGGGCCGCTCCTCTCCCCCCCTCCCCGGCCTGTGTCTTCATCGTAAGTGTGGGCACCCGAAGGTGACAGCCTTCGGCTTCACGGCCAGGCACCCACTGCGCATACGCGAGCGGCGCGGCCCGCCGCTGATTGGACAGGCGATCGCATGGGACCTGTCAGTGTCCCATGCGATCGCCTACAGGGAGGGGCTGCTGTAGGCGATTAAGCTTAATCGCCTAACCAGCCCCTCGGCAGAAGCAGGAAGTGGGACGGGAAGTCCCACTCCCCCCCCCAAAAAAATTACATGCCAAATGTGGCATGTAAGGGGGAGGGGAGTGGAATTAGCGGAAGTTCCATTTTTGGGTGGAACTCCGCTTTAAGCTGTTTGGGCCTCATGCACACTGGATGTTATAAACATGGCAGTAGCATTAGCTGTAATAAGCTGTAGCTGTAGAATGAGTTTGCAGTGTTTTTTAGCACAACTATACTCCCACAAAAGCGCTGATAAATGCCAATGGCCATGTTTTTTAGCGCTTTTCAGCATTTTTAAGCTTTTATCAGAGGTATGCCGCGTACACACAGTCGGCAAAAGTCAGACGTATGCCCCATCTGACTTTTTTCCCCCCACTTGTTCATTCCCCGACTTAGTTGGGGTAGGCGGTACACTTTGGCGGGGGTGGGTCAGCCACGCCCTGTGACCTTTGGGAACCCTCCTCCTGACCTTTGGGGGAGGTCCCTGTTTTAATTCCTGAGTCCTAGCCATATTCTTCAATTAGAAACCCTAACCCTAACCCCAACCCTAACCCATCTAACCCTAACCCTAATTCCGACGGACTTAGAAAGAGAACATGTTCTCTTTTTTTCAGACAGATTTTTTTCTATCGGAAATTCTGTTTGTCTGTATGGAATTCCGACAGAGAAAAAAACATGCATGCTCGGAAACAATTTGACGTATGCTGGGAAGCATTGAACTTCATTATTCTCGGCTCACTGTGTTGTACGTCACCGCATTTTCGACGGTCGGAATTTGGTGTGTCCGTGTGTATGCAAGACAGCTTGAGCAGAATTCCGTCTGAAAAACCCGTCAGAGTTTATTCCGATGGGAAATCCGACCGTGTGTACGCAGCATTAGAGCATTTTTACAGCTGAAAAACTCCTCTTAAAACCCATTAGTTCTGGGGGGTTTTTTCCAGCTAGAAAACGCCCCTGCCAAAAAACATTGATAATAGCTTATGTGTGAATAGACACAGGAAAACGTGCTGGGGAGTTTACTGGCTGCAGAAAAAAAAGTCTGAAGCCAAAAACAGCAGCTGTAAAAACATCCAGCATGCACAAAGCATTAAAGCGGATGTCCGCTCAAGAAAATGTATTAAAAGCCAGCAGCTACAAATACTGCAGCTGCTGACTTTTAATATTAGGACACTTACCTGTCCTGGAGTCCAGCGGCGTCCGCAGCAAAGGACGAGCGATCGCTCGTCACTCTGCTGCTCCCCACGCCATCCACAGTTGATGGGTGCTGGTGGGGCTGCATTTGATGGGCGCTGGTGGGGCTGCATTGATGGGCGCTGGTGGGGCTGCATTGACGGGCGCTGGTGGGGCTGCATTGATGGGCGCTGGATTTGATGGACGCTTCATTAAAAAGTTGGGGTATACATGGGTAGGACAGAGGGGGTGGAGTCAGGGGGGCACCAAAATGATGTTTCGCCTAGGGTGTCAAACATTTTTGCACCAGCCCTAGTTGTAACATGAGAAAATGTGGAACATTTCAAGGGGTATGAATACTTTTTATATAACAGAACAACAAACACATTTCTACTCCTAAGGTGACAGGGTGTGAACGTGACAGCAGAGCATCCCCCATGTGTATAATATCGGGGTACAGCCCCCAGATGATGATGATGACAGCGGTGATCAGACAGGAAGCATGCGGTGTCACTGCGCTATTATGGTGTCACGACTCGGGGCACAGCATGCAGCAACCGAAATGACATTTAAGGTGGCTCCGGCCGCCGGGCTCCACCTTCTGTCCGCCTTTATCGTTTCCATCGCCCTATATATGTGGTGTTTCGGTCCCATTCCGTGCCGATCACATTCCCGGTCCCCGGGATCCCCGTCCTTTATAAAGCAGCGGGCTGCTTGTAGTCCAGAACAGGGAGGCGCGTCCTTAAGAGCATCCCGGCAGCTGGTTGGTCCAGATTTGCGTCAGTTTCAGCCCATGACAATTTGGTATTCTGTGGAGGTTTTTTTTTTTTTTTTCCAGGATAATGACAAAGAGGCGCTGTGCTCCCGGCCCGGGCATCCCAACCTGGGCAGCCTGCTCTGTGCACACACTTCCCCGGCTCCCCCCGCCCTCTGTGTCCGATGGGCTGGCCGGCATGAGTCCGGGGCGTCCAGGCATCGTCCTCTGTGTGTAAGATCCGCACCTACAGCCATATGTCTGTGAGTATGAGAAGCGACCATTACCGAGGACGGGGGGGGGGGCTGACTGTGATCATCATGACACCTGATTTCTCCTGCATGTTTATGGATCACTGGTGTGTGTGTGTATAATACATGTGTGGGTATGTGTATACATAATATATATGTGTGTGTGTCTATATATATATATATATAGAGATAGATAGTGTGTGTGCAGGAACTGTTCCAATGTATAGACTGCACTGGGTAGCTGTGATCACTGCCTGGAGCAATGTTACACATCTCAATAACAATGTGTCATTACATTGCCTGTTGGCTTTCTTTTTTTTGTGTGTGTTCTGTGTTGACAGATCAGGACTATCCATTAGCCTTATGTGGAATAATCTCTAATTGATGGGCTGATACAATGTAAACCTAGACCAGGAAAGCACAGTGATTGTGGATTTATTTAAATTCCTGATGGCTCTTTTTTGTACACGCCAAGCCATATCAGATTGGGACAGCAGCAAAAAAATGTGACTTGTCTAGGACTGTTCCAGGGCTCTCTGCAGCTTTTCAGAACTGCTGCAGTGACAGGTAAGACAAGGCACAGCTTCTCCTCTGCACACAGCCCAATCACAGCACAGGCTTCTAAGTGGGGGGAGGCGTATAGATCGCTTCTTTATGTATCAAAGAATTTTATTGTCAGGACTGAGATTTTCTAGGTGGATTTTCAATGTATTGGTAATATAATACAATCATTAATGCATCTTTGCTTGATTGTAGTTGAAAAGTCGCTTTGGCATTTAAACAAGTCTGTCACTGCATTGGAACTATCCGTGATGAGCTAGGGCAGTGATGGTGAACCTCTGCACCCCAGATGATTTGGAACTACATTTCCCATGATGCTCATGCACTCTGCAGTGTAGGTGAGCATCATGGGAAATGTAGTGGTAAAACATCTGGGGTGCCGAGGTTCCCCATTACTGAGCTTGGGGCTTTGTTGACATTTGCGGATGTCCCAGTGGCCCAGGGCTTTGCTGCTCCTGTGCCCAGTGATCGGATGGCATAGCATGTTAGCCTATTGATGGTAGGCAGCCCTGAGTATCAGAGAAGACAACTTTTGCAGGCTGCTGAAATGGTCATTTAAAGCTTAAAGGAGTAGTAAAGGAAAAAAATGTTTTTGGTGAAATGACTGTTTACAGGGTATAGCGACATAATAGTTAAATGATTCCTTTTAGAAATTATTAAAAATAGATCAAAATCAATCATATAATGTGCCTGCAGTTTAGTTTCATTTTTAGACTATTTTCAGTTTGTTCTATGTGTACAGAGACTAAGGATGAGCTTTGGCGTGTTCGCATGGAACACGTGCAGAGAACGCCAGGAAGTGTGCACGGCGCTGCACTAATCATAGCCAGGGAGACATTTCCCAATCTCTGCAGCCGAGCATCGGGACAATATCTCCCCGGCTGTGATTAGCGCAGCGCCGTGCACACTTCCTGGCGGTCTCTGCACGTGTTCCATGCGAACACGCCGAAGCTCATCCTTAACAGAGACACACGGAACAAAAACAAACCAATCCAGGGCAGTGTTTGTTTTTCAAATGAATCTGATTGGTTCTGAGGAGTTTTCGACACATAGTAATCACATCTTCTTGATCATGGACCACAATGAAAAGCTACCATGAGTTTTTTCATAAGGAGCCAGACAAGCAGGAAGTGTGGAGTTCAGCAAGGGATTACAGCAACTTCTAAGCAAAAACGGACATGGAGGACATGAAAGCAGGACTGCTATAAGGTAAAGCAAGCTATTTAGCGTTAACAAAAAAAAAAATTCCTTTACTGATCCTTTAATCGGTAGCTTTGTAATAGGACTTCACTGGAAATAATTGAAAGCAGCTCTCCGTACAGTTTTGCAGAAAAGTTTGCACTATCCAACTTATTTAACCCCTTGCTTACTGGGCACATATACCCCCTTCCTGCCCAGGCGAAATTTCAGCTTTCGGCACTGTCGCGCTTTAAATGAAAATTGCGCTGTCATGCAACGTGGCTACCAAACAAAATTGACATCCGTTTTTTTCCCCACAAATAGAGCTTTCTTTTGGTTGTATTTGATCGCCTCTGTGGTTATTGTTTGCGCTATAAACAAAAAAAGAGCAAAAATTTTGAAAAAAAAATATATATTTTTTACTTTTTGCTATAATAAATATCCAAATTTAAAAAAAAAAAATATATATATTTTTCTCAGTTTAGGCCGATACATATTCTTCTACATATTTGGGGGGGGGGGAATCGCAATAAGCATAAAGTGATTGGTTTGCGCAAAAGTTATAGCGGCTACAAAATAAGGGATAGAATTCTGACTTTTTTTTTTTATTATTATTTATTTAGTTTACTAGTAATGGCGGCAATCTGTGATTTTTGTCAGGACTGCGATATTGCGGCGGACACTTTTGACAAATTTTTGTGACCGTTCACATTTATACAGCGATCAGTGCCATAAATATGCACTGATTACTGTATAAATATGACTGGCTGAGAAGGAGTTAACTTTTGGGGGTGAGGAAGAGGTTAAATGTGTTCCCTACTAGTGATTCTAACTGTGGGGGGAGGGGACTCAATGGGGGAGGTGACCGATGTGTGTTCCTATGTACAAGGGACACAGCATCAGTCTCCTCTCCCTGACAGGACGTGGAGCTCTGTGTTTACACACAGAGCTCCACGTCCCTGCTCTGTCACTGCTGATCGCAGGCACCTGGCAGACATCGCGGCCGCCAGGCACGCACACTGGCATCTCAGTGATGCAGTGCACGCCCCCAGTGGCCGTAGGACCCGAGGGGCCTCCCGTCATTTTAGAGCCATCTTTTTACTATGACCTGGGTCTGAAGAGGTTAAAGGTGTAAGTTTTTTTTTTTAAGGCCATACTTCCTTTTATTTTATTTTTTTCTAAGGTTTAAGCCTCTGTTCAAATTGGCGCGATTTGACATGTCAAATCAGAGTCCATTGCCAGCAATAGGAGCGTCCCAATGGGTGCAACACCGACTTTGAGGCACCGCACTGATTTCCAAAAGTAGATTCTGCACTACTTTTGGCGACTTCGGGGGCGAGTTCAATAGACTTCTTTGCAAGAACCTGCACATAGGTCTTATAAGTCGCCCCCAAACGACTGAAATGCGGCTATGAGATCGAATTTGCACGATTTCAAAGCCGTGTTCATTGTGAATGAGGGCTAAAAGGCCTTTTGACTCATTGGGGTTGGTTTACTGAAACTGGAGAGTGCAAATTTTGGTGCAGCTGTGGTATGGTAGCCAATCAGCTTTTATCTTTAGCTTGTTCAATTAGGATTTGGCAAAAATAACCTGGAGCCCTGGTTCACACTGACACGGCAATGACACCATCCTAATCGGTGCGACGCCGCATCTGCGGCGCTGCACAGATTTCAAAAAGTAGTTCCTGTACTACTTTTTGCGATTTCAGGACATGATTTACATTGTCATCTGTGCAGAAACCTGCACAGATGTCTCTTAAATCGCGGCTGAAATCGGGACTGCCAGCGGGAGTGAAATCGTGCGAGTTCAGCTGAACTCGCACGGCTTCACTCCCGCAGTCATATCGGCCGCAATGGCACAGTCCTAATCGGTGTATATATCGGTGCATTTGTGGCACTACACCGATTTCAAATAGTAGTTTCTGTACTACTTTTTGCGATTGGTTTGCACTTATATAAGCGGGCTGTCTGTGGAGTACTGCACATTGTCCCAGTAGGCCCTCTTGGGGAAGCTTTCAATTTGCAAGCTAGTTTTTTATTTAAAGCAGACCTAAACTACAAACTTACCCAGGCCAGAGGAACGCAAGCTAGGGATGCCTGCTGGGTACTTGGTTCCATGGTGAGATGGGTGTCCTCCGTTCCTCAGCATACTGTCATTGTGGCTCAGGGAACCTTCACCCCTTCATCCCAGACTATAAAGTACATTCCCTGTATGGAATTAGCAGTTCACTGAATCTACTTATTTACTGGGGCTGCCCAGTTAACAAGCCAGCCCACATTATGGAAAGCACAGCATGCAATTTCAACCAATCAGAATGCATCTTTTATTGATTAATCTAAAATCCTATTAGTGTCCATGAGTTACCAACCGCCACACATCCTTATCCCTCTTTTCCCTGCTCTGGTAATGGAGACATACCGGTAATAGAGAAGTTAGGGCAACTGCATAGTGGTTTATTACTTCTGCCTTGAAGCACTTGGGTTTGAATCTCTCCATGTGCTTGTATTTCCTCTTGAACTCTTGTTTCTTCCAGTGCTCCAAAGACATGCTTGTAGGTTCATTGACTTATATAACAGAGCTCGACAAAATACGGGTGCCAGGTCGCAATTGCGACAAGAAACTGTGACCTGGCGCCCGCCGGTAATTGAGGCCGCAAAGCCGCGGCCTCAATTACCGGCCACCGCGGTTGAGTTGGGGCCGCACGGAAGCACAGGATCCTGTGTCTCCGTGTGCCCTTTGCGGCCTTGTGAAGTCCCAAGCTTCCTTCTGTGACCTGGCGCCATCTGGTGGTGGCCGTTGGCATTATAAGTAAAACCAGTTCTAATGTGTAATTTTTCACTGTTTTCACTGCCATCTCCTTCCCTCTAATTAGAACCCCCAAACATGAGATATATATATATTTTTTTATTCTAACACCCTAGAGAATAAAATGGCGACCGTTGCAATACTTTCTGTCACGCCGTATTTGCGCAGCGGTCTTACAAGCGCACTTTTTTGGGGGAAAAATACACTTTTTAAAAAATTAATAAATAAGACAACAGTGAAGTTATCCCAATTTTTTTTTTATTTTTTTTTTTGTAAAAAGATAATGTTACGCCAAGTAAATTGGTACCCAACATGTCACGCTTCAAAAATGCGTCCGCTCGTGGAATGCCAACAAACTTTTACCCTTTAAAATCTCCATAGGTGACGTTTAAAAAATTCTACAGATTGCATGTTTTGAGTTACATAGGAGGTCTAGAGCTAGAATTATTTCTCTCGCTCTAACGATCGCGGCGAAACCTCACATGTGTGGTTTGAATAGCATTTACATATGCGGGGCTAACTCACGTATGTGTTCGCTTCTGCGTGCAAGCTCGTCAGGACGGGGCATGTTTTCTGGCTCCTAACTTTTTTAGCTGGCTCCTAGATTCCAAGCAAATTTTGTCAAACCCTGTTATATAAAGCAGTGGTTCTCAACCTGGGGGTCAAATGATGATTTGCCAGGGGTCCACGAATCTAGGCCTGTTCCTGAAGCCTGCACCTCTCTCCCAGCCTTTTTGCAACCACCCAGCTGGGCTGTTCTTGGAGCCCGCGACCGCCCACTTGGCCTCTTCGCAGCCACCCAATCAGTTTCATGGCATTGGTGGGGAGTAGAGCCTAGAGGTCAGCCGACTGGTGAGGAATGTGAAGTGGGAGGGGCTGGAGGAGACCCTATCTCCTGATTTTGTCATAGGGGTCACTGCTACGAGACACCACAAAGTCAGAGACACAGTGAGTAAAACCACCTGTGATTATAGTTGCCATTAAAAAGTCCCCACTACAGTTCTCAAATGATTTTGATCAAGAGCACCTAAGTTGGCTGATCAGAACTCCCCCTAGCAATGGCACTCATACCAACTCCCCGCCAGCACTGCCACTCATCCCATTCCCCCCACCAAGGAGTAAGAGAAGGAATAAAAAATAGAACACATGGAAGGGAGAGGAAAAGAGGGGTAGGAACAAAGTAAAAGGGAGAGAAGGAATAAGAGCAAGAACAACAAAGACGGCTAGAGAGAGGGATTGGGGGGGGACGACGACGACGACAAGAAATTAGGATAGAGAGATAAAAAGGGAAAGAAAGGAGAACAAAGAAAGAGTGGTATGTCCTAAAATGTGCCATAAGGGGTTTTATTACTGTACAAGTGGAAGGGACTCGGAGAGTGCTAAATGTCCATGGGTTAGGGGTACAAATGACTTGTCTTGGGTGCGGGAAACCCCCGCTACGGTCTATGGCAAGCCACAGTCAATGCAAATTCAGCCTCTCCTTCTGCATAGGTGTTCGATTTTTTTTCTCTGCAGATTCAAAGATTGTTCATCTTTGTTGACAAGCAGCTCTTTATATTGTTTCCCAAAGGATGCATTGGTTCTAGTGATGTCTAGGCTTGACTGTTTTTTTTACCCCAGGACACAGAGGCCAGGCTGCCCGTCATTGGCTGCTCGGTGTGAGCAGCTGTCAGATTTCTCTCTTATGTCCCCTGTAAGCGAGGCTTGTTAAATGTCATGACAAACAGCCGAGTGGATTACAGTTGGGCAGTAGCATATGATTCATGCTGCCCACAATAATATATTCCATTTAGTCACTCTACAGTGGACACAGACAGGCATCTCATAGCCTGAACCAATATTTATGCTAATTATTCCTGCTAGATCGTTAGGAACAGGTGGAATTATTGAGGCACTGAGCACCCTATGCAGCAGGTATGTTATTAGTTTTCTTGTAAACCTTCACAAAATGTAAAAGGCAGATACATTTTTGAGAATTCTATATACTACAAAGGCTAAAACAAAAATAATCCCTGCTCTTTATCTCTAATAATGAGATGGATTTAGTGTGGTTGTCCCCAGGCAATGTAACAATCTGTCCTATTTGGCACACATTGGAAGGCACAGTCCTGCACCTGTCATGTGATTACTGGAGGACTACTATAGGGTCCGTTGTATGTTTTATGTCATTATAGGCAGTATTAATAAATATGTGGGTCATATCCAATGTCCCACTGAATATTTAGACCGCACATCCCAGTGAAGAAGGCTGTCTTCTAGCGCCATAAGAATTCCCATGTATGGTGCATAAGTTTTTTTTTATTTTTTTATTTTTTTTATTCTTTTTCACAACTGAGCGTACGGTTCCATCATACATAGTTATATTGTGGTAGTTACAGAGGAGAGTATTAGGATACAAAAGTCAGCTGGACAAAAGACCAATGGCTTTTTAATGCAGTACTGTATAATATAAAAGTAGTCACCGGATCGTTTTGTAGGTATAATAGAGTGTCAAACTTGGGATGGAATGCTGGAAGGCTCCATTTGAGTCTTTTGGTTTTTATTACTTAGAAATGGTGGGGGCCAAAGGGAAGTGGGAGGTACTACCGTATATACTCGAGATTTTCAGCCTCTTTTTTTTGGGCTGAAAATGCCCCCCATCGGCTTGTACTCGAGTCAGTGTACCTAAAATGAAGAGGCTGTGGGCGTCCATCGTTTAAAGCAGTCTCTTCTGTGATAGGCGGAACTGTCTGCTGAGAAACGCCTATCACAAACGTGTTCTCATCCTCACCCATCCCAGCAGACACTCTGTTCAGTGTTTCACCAATCACGGACGCCTTTTCATCCTCGGAAGAGAGGACGTCCGTGATTGGCGGAACACTGAACACAGTGTCTGCTGGGAAACTGAGTCCAAGGATGAGAGAACGTCCGTGATAGGCGGAACTGTGTCTGCTGAGAAATGGCTATCATGGAAGGGACCAGGAGGAGACCGCGAGTTTTAAACAATGAATGGACGCCCGCAGCCTCTCAATTTCAGGTACACTGGCAATGGGCTCAATGAGGTGTGCAAATGGGCATTGTTGACCCTCTCTTCCGCTGCATTCTCACCCTCGACTTATACTCAAGTCAATACATTTTCCCATTTTTTTTTTGTGGTAAAATTAGATACCTCGGCTTATACTCGGGTCGGCTTATACTTGAGTATATACAGTAAATGGGAGGGAGGAAATAAAGTCAAAAGAGAAGGGGAGACAAATTTAGAAAGTACAATGGAAAAGGTAAATCTGGTGTAATAAATGAGTCCTTGTCTACTAACGCAGAGACTGTGTAAAGATATTTTTTTTGTATTCGGGTAAGAATTAAACTGTAGCCTAATAGAATTATTTCTTTCATATTTTTGTTGCCAGCTACAGGAAAAGTCAAAAATCAGTGTCGCCTCCTCACACCCTATTTAAACCTCTAATTACAGTACTACCGCGTCGCAAACATGTGCATTGCACATCATGGGTTTAAATAAGGTGGTGAGAAGGCAACATATCTCCTCCTCACCACCTATCGACACACACTCGGATTACTTTTCAGAGGAGCAGTACTTGAATGAGCCCTTAGTTGCATTCAGCAGCAGGACCTTGGGGCTAATTCACGCGTAAAGTTGGTGGTGGTAAAACGGAAGGATATAAGCAAAATCTATGGCTAAGCACAGAAAACCCGCAGGAAAGCTGCAGGTACATTGTACTGCACACACCGTGTGGGTAAACCACAGCACATCAGTGTGAAAGCAGCCCTATACTATTATGCCCAGTGTATTGCTTCACACTGAACTGAATTATTTTTTTTTTTTTCCTGCTGTTGGCACCACTCAAGAGGCAGCTACCTGGCATAAGAGATGGAGTGCAGTTGGTATCACTCCGCATGGGACAAGAGCCGGCACTACAGAGGAGGCATCGGTTTATGTGGCTCTTGCTCCCTTTACAAGTAGTCCCTCTGCATTGAACTCTGATGCTTTGGAATGGTGGGTCAGCAAACCCAGACCGAGATCTACAGGTTGCTGACCCCCGGATTCGAGGATCTGAATTTATTCTCTCTTGAGAAGAGGAGATTAAGGGGGGGTGGTTAAGATCAACATGTACAAATACATAAGTGGACCGTATAGTGAACTTGGTGTTGAGTTATTCACTTAAGGTCATCGCACAGGACACAGGGGCACTCTTTACGTCTAGAGGAAAAAAGATTTAATCTCCAAAAACGAAAAGGCTTCTTCATAGTAAAAGCTGTGAAAATGTGGTAGACTCCCTCCAGAGGTGGTTCTGGCCAGCTAAGTAGATTACTTTAACCACTTAACCCCCGCACCATATTGCTGCCCAATGACCAGAGCACTTTTTGTGATTCGGCACTGCGTCGCTTTAACTGACAATTGCGCAGTCGTGCGACGTGGCTCCCAAACAAAATTGGCGTCCTTTTTTCCCCACAAATAGAGCTTTCTTTTGGTGGTATTTGATCATCTCTGCGGTTTTTATTTTTTGCGCTATAAACAAAAATAGAGCGACTACTTTGAAAAAAATTCAATATTTTTTACATTTTGCTATAATAAATATCCCCAAAAAAGATATAAAAAAACATATTTTTTCCTCAGTTTAGGCCGATACGTATTCTTCTACATATTTTTCGTAAAAAAAAATCGCAATTAGCGTTTATTAAGTGGTTTGCGCAAAATGTATAGCGTTTACAAAAAAGGGGGTCGTTTTATGGCATTATTATTATTTTTTTTTCACTAGTAATGGCGGCGATCAGCGGGTTTTTTCAGTACTGCGATATTATGGCGGACACATCAGACACTTTTGACACATTTTTGGGACCATTGGCATTTTTATAGCGATCAATGCCATTGGCAGTGAAGGGGTTAACACTAGGGGGCAGGGAAGGGGTTAAGTGTGTTCCTGGTGTGTTCTAACTGTATGGGGGGGTGGGCTCACTAGGGGAAATCACTGATCTTTCAGTTCATACATTGTATGAACAGAAGATCAGCGTTTCCCCCGCTGACAGGAACGAGAGATATGTGTTTACACACATACCTCCCGTTCCCCGCTCTGTAACGAGCAATCGCGGGTGCCCGGCGGCGATTGTACCCGCCGGGCACGCGCGCGGGGGCGCGCCCTACAAGCTGCTACAGGGAGGACGTAGAGCTACGTGCTCCCGCGTAGCAGTGCCACCGTCCCGCAGTAATATGACGGCGGGTGGTCGGCAAGTAGTTAAAGCCTGGTATTAAAGTGGTTAAAGCCTACACACGACCGTTTTTCACGTCATGAAAAACGGTCGTGTGTACGCAGCATGAGCGTCTCTGCCTATGATGAGAGAGGGGGTGTGTGCCTTTCCTCCAATCAGCAATGTTGGCTATCTTGGCTATATGCCCAGACATCACACTCTGTGTTCACCAGGAAGAGAACATTTCCTAACACGATCAGAACTTTCTAAACCGTACATAATTGTGAAGACAGCAGGTATACATGTAAAACCTATATAGAGAGATTTTTTTCATCCCTGTGTATACCATCTGAGGCTATTCACTTCACTGGGTGTATGGAGGATTTACATACACTTTAAGGCAGCCCATTCTGTATGAATGGGCTGCCAATACACCATAATGGGAAAAAAAGCACCTGACCCTTTTTTCGTACCATATGTTGTGGTGCATAAAGAGCAGGTGTTTTGCCATGCATCAATGTGTTGGGACATCATGCATTAATGTGAGCAATTCAGTGTATGGCACCACAATGCAGAAGTGTGTGAATGGCCCTTAAAGTGGAGCTCCAACCTAAAGTGGAACTTCCGCTGATCGGAAACCCCCCCCCCCCCCCCTCCGATGTCACATTTGACACCTTTGAGGGGGAGGGGGGTGCAGATACCTGTCTAGGCAGGTATTTGCACGGGCAGACTGCGGGCATGACGTAACCTCACCCTCCCCATTGTGTTCTGGGAACACTCGGCTCCCAGTACACAGCGGGAGCCAATCGGCAGACGTAGAGCGACTCGTGCATGCGCCGTAGGGAACCGGGCAGTGAAGCCGGAGCGCTTCACTTTCTGGTTCCCTCACCGAGGGTGGCGGGGGGGGGCAGCAGAGTAACAAGCGATCGCTCGTCCTCTGCTGTGGACGGTGCTGGACTCCAGGACAGGTAAGTGTCCTAATATTAAAAGTCGGCAGCTGCAGTATTTGTAGCTGCTGGCTTTTAATATTTTTTTTTACAGCGGACATCCGCTTTAACAATGACCTTCATGGCAGAATGACAAATATTTTTATTAATAAATGCTGCAGATTTCAGAAATGTTGTCGCAACTTTTGGAACTACATGCGGATGTTGGAGCTTTTATATCCTTTTTAGTGACTTAGGTTTAGATTTATTTTAACAAATGCTCATTGGTAATTTTGGTAGCTGTACCTATACTTTGTATGTAAGTAGCATACAAGAGGTTACATTTCCCCCCCTTTTTTTGAATGGCCAAGAAGAGAGGGGGGTGGAGATGCGCCCATTGCATTGGGGTCTATGAGACCTGCAGTGCTTACATCTGAGTGGACAGGGAAGTACAACAGGAGCAGAACTCCTTCCCCTGCATATAAAAGAACAGATTCTGTAGAATAAAGCCATTGTGATTGGGTGAGGGGAGGGGGTTCTGCCTGGAGAATGTAGAACTACTGTAATACTGTTGGGTTTTTGTGCCCGTAATTGGGCTTTAAATAACATATTACGCAGTGACACTCCCTCCAATTATATAACAGCCAACTGGCATGAATTGGGCAGATAATTCTTAAACACTGCAAAGTTGTCTGCACATTGCTTTATAATGATTGGTAGTTGGCTGTGACTGTGTAAGGACATATTAAGTATGTATTTTGTATTCCATGCTTAAAGGAGTTGTAAATTAAATGTTTTATTTATTTTTGCTAAAATTACTGTTTACAGGGTATAGAGACATAATAGTTAACTGATTCCTTTTAAAAACGATTAAAAATAGATCTAGATCAATCATATAATATACCTGCAGTTTCTAGTTTCGTTTTTGCATGTTTCCTGCTTCTCTGCTGCACAGAGCCAATACAGGGCAGTGATGGTTTGGAAAACGAAACTGATTGGTGTTGAGGTGTTTTAGACGCACAGTAATCACACTCCTTGATTAGTGACCACAGAGAGAAAGCTCCCAGCACTGTGGTGATCAGGAAACAGACAACCAGGAAGTGTAGAGATCAGAGAAGAATTACAGAAACTTGAGAGCAAAAGCGAACAATGAGGACATGAAAACAGCACTGCATTAAGGTAAAGGAAGCTTTTAAGATAAAAAATAAATAAAAATCCTTTACAAACTCTTTAAGACAGTGCATTTTTAGTAGCTTAAAACATCTCATGGACAATTCTGCACATAACTTGTTGCGGTTTACTTTTCACAGTAGTAAATAGTCACATGTGCTGAATATTGTGGTGTATATGTACATTAAACAGTATATTTACAATACTGGCAATGAAGGTTGTACTAATCTATTCGGCCACATACCAGTTTTTGGCCTCTTGCACATGACCATAACAAGTTCCTGAGTAAACCTCAGTAAATTATGATGAGGGCCTCAAAGAAGAAGTCCAGCCTGAGATTGTTTGGGGGTATTTTCCTATGGGTCATAGGAGTGCAATTCGTTTTGCAATCCTGTGACCCATTTTCAGCAAAGCGGGCTGAAGTTCGCTCTCTGCAGACGTCACAGGAATCAGTGACTGATGCCCTTCTTCGCCTCTCAGCAAGTTTCTGAAAGTTTGAGACAACCTCTCCCCGCCCCTCCTCAGCGCTCCACTGCTCATGGGGGGGGGGGGGCATAGCAGAGAGCTGCTGATTGACAGTGAGCAGCTCTCTGCTCTGGGAGCCGAGAGAACCGAGCCATCGGCACTGTATGCTTGCTCGATTCTCAGTGCATAGGTGGCAGGGGACAGATGCAGCATCCACCTAGGTAAGTATGAAACTGCAAAAAATTTCAAAAAAGTCATACTCTTTTAAAATAATAATTAACCCCTTTTTTGTGATCAAAGTGATAATATGTAAATATCTGGTGTTTTGAAGTGGAAGAAAAGGCTAAAGCTGGTCATACGTGCACCAAAATTTAGAACTGTCTGAATTCCGATCATCTATAGCTGTTCCTGGTCATGAGAAGTTGATCTATCAATTGACTTCTCATGAACGATCCTGCTAGGAAATTTCCATCCAATCAGATTAAGGCTTACCTGTAGGTGTAATAAATATCTCCGTAACCTACATGGTTAAGGAGATATTTGCAGAGAACACTACACCAATGTCTACAGGCGCCCTGAGCATCCCAGTTTTATGAATGGGATCGTTCTGGTCCCGCGTGCATGCGCGGGAGTGACGTCATCGCTGCTCCAGCCAGTCACAGCGCCGGAGCAGCGATACCCGGAAGGCGCTCAAAGGGGACATGGCAGAGAAGGGGGAACGAGAAGCGCTTTGGGGGCTTCGATCTCAGGTAAGTCATTCATAATGAGCTAGTATGCTATGTATACTAGCTTATTATGCCTTTCTTTTGCAGCTGAGTCTTAGCAATTCAGGAGGGAGAGTCCCGGACAACCATTCGTAGACATCGCTGGACAGAGAGGGGGCTCAAGTAAGTATTAGGGGGTGCTGGGAGCGGCTGCTGCACACAGAAGGCTTTTTATCCTAATGTATATGATGCATGAAGGTAAAAATAAACTTCTGCCTCCTTTTCGCCAACCTTACCATATGGCTGTTTATGTTTCCTCCGAAGCAGAAACTGTTAACAGCCCAAATTAATGCTGGAAGTTGTTTCCTATTCATTGGGTGAAAAAATGCAATGTAGCGGTGACCAGTCATTTACATTCATTTACATTCATTTATAGAAATAGCATGCATAGCAGAGTAGTGTTTTAGGACAGCAGAACAATCCGGCGTTCATCCATGAGCTCAGGAAGTGGGTGGCAGATGGCCAGGACTTCATATAACAAAGCAATAGATGGGTTGAGGCAAATTCTACCTTGAAGAATGTTCTAATCGTTACTCTGCAGCCTTTGCATTTGTAAGTGTTTTTTTATTTTTTTGTCTTTTTACTTTGCTATGTTCTTATGCAAATGTTGTAATGACCTGATTTTTCATAATTGGCTGTTTTTTTTTTGATCGGTAACTTTAAAAAAAAAAAGTGTGGTGTATAATTTTAGGTACAGTATTTACCGGGGTATTGCGCGCACCCGCGTATAGCGCGCACCCCCAACCTAGAAGAGAAAATCCTGAAAAAGAATATACTTAGAGTTTAGATGCCCCTTGTCTGTGTCTTGCCCAACGTCCATCGGCAGGCTTGTCAGGTCCGGCGTCCGGCTGCGGCCTCGGTGGTGTGCTCCTCGCTTCTCCCGCGATGTCTCCGAGTCGAATTCTGCTTCCCGCGCTTAGTTTGAACGCGGCCACTGACATATACCGAGCACAGTACACTCTGGCGCACTCGGCTTCTCACGCATAGAGGCTAGGAGCATGACCGTGAGTGAAGCCGAGCCTGGCCGAATGTACCCGAGTGTACTGCGCTCAGCATATGTCGGCGAAGGCATTCAAACTAAGCGCGGTTATCAGCATATATCGCGCACCCATGATTTCCCCCTTTTTTTAAGGGGGAAAAGTGCGCGGTATACGCCGATAAATACGGTAATATGTAACATTTAAAAAAAAAAAAAGGCAATTTTTATTCTTGAATATCTCTATGCAGCGGGAAATTTAGAAATATTAGAAAACTTCTTGGTAAAAATATTTTTTCAGACAGTGTATGCAGTTTTCGTTAAGAAATTATATTAATTTCAAAACTGAATGTTTAAAAGCAAGTGAAAAATTCAAACAACATAATTTCATTCGGCAAATATACAAAGATTTTTTCGTATGAATATTCTTCTCTAAAAATTGATCTGTATGGCGAACTGCAGAAACAGATCAAAAGCATACTGTATTAGGTGTGCCTTTGATCTGTTTCTTTAGTCAGTTTTTTTTTTTTTTGCACATTTTTTTGGGCAGATTAAAAAAAAAAACACCAATTGCTGCAAAAAAAGCACTATATGCTTTTTTTTTTTTTGCAGCTTCTCAATTGAAGTATATTGACCCAAAAGAGCACTGTTTCGCATTGGAAAAATTCCTTGACCCTCTCCAGATATGCAGCGGCTGAAAAAAGCATGGATGTGAATGTGTCTGATAGGAAACCATGTTAAATTAACTGTAGTGTATTTCTGCAAAAAATACATACCGTATTTGCCGGCATACAAGGCGACTGGGTGAGTGGGTGTATAAGACGACCCCCTAATTTTCCAGCTAAAATGTTGGTTTTGGGATATACTCACTGTATAAGATGACCCCTCACTGTGCCAGCTATACATGCCTCACTGTGCCAGCTATACATGCCTCACTGTGCCAGCTATACATGCCTCACTGTGCCTGCTATACATGCCTCACTGTGCCTGCTATACATGCCTCACTGTGCCTGCTATACATGCCTCACTGTGCCTGCTATACATGCCTCACTGTGCCTGCTATACATGCCTCACTGTGCCTGCTATACATGCCTCACTGTGCCTGCTATACATGCCTCACTGTGCCTGCTATACATGCCTCACTGTGCCTGCTATACATGCCTCACTGTGCCTGCTATACATGCCTCACTGTGCCATTCCATTCTCTGCCTCGACGATCTCCCTACCTTCTCCTGTTTGCAGAGTATTCAGACGCGGCCATCCATTATTCAAAAGCCGCGCCTCCTCCTCAGGCTGTTCCGTGATAGGCGGAACACTAAATTTCCCAGCAGAGCCTCTGTTCAGTGTTCCGCCTATCACGGATGTCCTCTCGTCTGAGGCTGAGGATGAGAAAGCATCCGTGATAGGCGGAACACTGAACAGAGGCTCTGCTGGGAAAATTGGTGTTCCGCCTATCACAGAACAGTCAGAGGAGGAGGCACGGCTTTTGAATAATGGGCAGCTGCTGTCTGACAGAAAGGTACACGCCGTATAAGACGACCCCCGACTTTTGGGGCATGATTATAGTTGGCCGCCTTTGAGTCTTGACGGTGGACCTGAACAGCCGCTCCATACAGTCCTATGGAGCGTCGGATGTCAGCGGAGACATGTCCGCTGACATCCGATCCGCAAAAATCGGACGTATGGCGATATGTCCCCATCCATCCATGGCGGATCGGATCGGGTAAGATCTGATGAAAACAGACGTTCTGTTTTCATCAGATCGCTCCATAGGTGAGCAGAGAGGGGCTTGTCATCGGCCGGCTCAGTGAACCGATCTCCCTATGAGCTGGCGGACTCCTAAGGGCCCTAAGACTTACCTGTAGGTGTTTACAATATCTCCTAAACCTACACAGTTTAGAAGATATTTGCCAAAAGGTATACACCTTGTCTACAGCGCAGGCTCAGTGATAATCCCATTCATATAAATGGCGATGCCATCTTTGACGGCTCCCGCGCGCATGCGCGGAGTGACATCTTCGCCGATCCGGCCAGTCACAGCGCCGAAGCGTGGATACCCGGAATTAACCTTCCAGGTATCTGTGGTGAGATGTCTGCGGCCAGATGGGGAGAAGAGGACGGCTTCGGGGGCTTCGATCTAAGGTAAGTAATGCATAATGAGCTAGTATGCTAGTCATACTAGCTCATTATGGCTTTGTCTTGCAGGCGTTTTAAAAGAAGAAAAAAAATTCTGGGTTTACAACCACTTTAAAGTGGAACTTTACCCATATTACACTAGTTATACTGCATTTACCTGCTTTTACAGCATTCCTTCCTTGCTGAACCAGCAAACGATTGCACTGATCAAAGTGTGTGTGTGTGTGATGGTGATGTCACTGGCTGCGTGTACAGTAAATATTTCCTAAACGGTGCACATTTAGGAGATATTTACAATACCGATCGGTAAGTCATATAAAGCCAGTTATTCTACACTGCATACAGGTGTTTCAGCCGTTGTGGCCATTGGTGCAGTGTATGTAAACCATGCTTTCTACATGTGACTAACATGGATTTGGTTGGAGGTTATTAAGATTCCTTTAGTCTTTTCCCACCATAACCTTTGTGACTGTAGTCCTTTTTATTCTGCTTTGTGTGTTTGGAGAAAGTGGGACAGTTTGTGAGGCCCAGGATACAGCATTACAAATATTGAAAGTTCTCCATCAGTAGAGCTGGGACGCATGTCACGATCTGTACATCCTGGTGTGTCGCTTGGCTTATTTGCACAACAAACATTCTTGGCAAACAGTGAAAAGTGGCTAAGATTGTTTTACTTTATTCTACTGAAAAAAATGTGGGAAGCAAATCATCATTAACCACTTCAGCCCCAGACTATATTGCTGGTCAATGGCCAGGCCCCTTTTTGCGATTCGCCACTGCGTCGCTTTAACTGACAATTGCGCGGTCGTGCGATGTGGCTCCCAAACAATTTTTTTTTATTTTTTTCACAAATAGAGCTTTATTTTGGTGGTATTTGATCTCCTCTGCGGTTTTTATTTTTTGCGCTATAAACAAAAATAGAGCGACAATTTTTAAATTTTTTTAATTTTTTTTGCTATAATAAATATCCCCAAAAATATATATAAAAAAAAGTTTTCCTCAGTTTAGGCGGATCCGTATTCTTCTACATATTTTTCATAAAAAAATCGCAATAAGCGTTTGGTTTGCACAAAAGTTATAGCGTCTACAAAATAGGGGATGGTTTTATGGAATTTTTATTAATTTTTTTTTTTTTTTTTTTACTAGTAATGGCGGCGATCAGCAATTTTATTTTATTTTTTTCATCGGACACTGTTGACACATTTTTGGGACCATTGGCATTTTTATAGCCATCAGTGCTATAAAAATGCATTGATTACTATAAAAATGTCACTGGCAGGGAAGGGGTTAACACTAGGGGGCGGGGAAGAGGTTAATTATGTTCCCTAGGTGTGTTCTAACTGAAGGGGGGTTGGGACTGCATTGGGTGAAATTACAGATCGCTGTTCATACATTGTATGAACAGACGATCAGTCATTTCTCCCCCTGACAGGACCGGGAGCTGTGTGTTTACAAGCCTACGCGCGTGCCCCTATTGGCTGAAATGCGAGATGACGTATAGCTACATGATCTCGCGCAGCCGAACTGACCTGCCGCCGTATCTGGTCAGCTAGTGGTTAAGAAACACTAAAGATATTTGGAGTTCCACACAGGAAAAAAACATTTGGCCAAAAATCCGAAAAAAAAAATTAAAACAAAAAAAATGTGAAAAAAAATAAAATGTATACTCACCCGAAATACCTGTTGCTATGCGGAAGTCCGTAATCTGCCTCTTCCGCAACCGCGGTATGTTTTCTTCTTCTCCTAGTGAATGGGAACTGTGTGTGTTCTCAGAGAGCAGCCGCCCATTTACAAGCCGGCACGAGACTCACGCAGGCGCAGTAGGAAATGGGCAGTGAAGCCGTAAGGCTTCACTGCCTGTTTCCTAGTGTGAATGGTGGCGCGGGACCTGGATCGATCGTGGGACTGGCATCGGGGGGGCCATCAGCGCGGGCAAGTAGGACAGGTATTAAAAGTCAGCAGCTACACTGTTAGCTGCTGACTTTAAAAATTGCGGGTGGAATCCCGCTTTAAATAACAAACGCAGAGTTGGTAGAGTCCCCCCCCCCCCCCATTCTGCCGACGTATATGTGCAGGAGGCGGTCCTTAAGTGTTTTTTTTTTTTTTAAACAAATTTTTTTCCTGCCGAAAGATGATCGTGTGTACGCGGTATAAGGGACAGTACATTGGCCCTTTGTTTGGAGACCCTGCTCTAGGTGAGGGCCCTTGTTCTTTGTCCACAGTGCAATATTGTTATGTTGACGGTCAAGGGGATATGTGCCCTCAATTTACCATTTAGGCGAGGTGATTTTGACCGGATTTTACTGCAGAAAGAAAAATCTTGGGTGTACCGCCTCAAATCACTTGTTGCCATTGGCTTAAACACGGAACTCAATCTACAGGTTTTCTTGAATTCTTAGATACGACACCAAGTACAGATAATATACTCCTTTATCTTCATTGGTGTTACTATCTTTGTTGCTTGTCCTCTATTTTCTACACTTGTCCTTTATCTACTTTATCTACTTCTCACACCCTCTTTTTGAGTGTATATTTTCACTTTTTTTCTCTATCATCCCTATTATGTTTGAGAAACTAAAAATACAGGTAAAGAATTCCCCCCCCCCCCCCCCCCAAAAAAAAGAAAGCCAAAGAACCTTAGTTAAATATGACCACTGACATCGCTTTATATATACAAGCGATGATACTACTCCTTGATACATGTCAAAATGAGAGAATGAATATCTTTCCATTTTTTTTTTTTAAGTGTATTTTTTTTGTGCGTGAACTTGAGAGAGAGGAGCCGGACTGCAGGAGTTGGGAGTAGGCAGACCCTCCCCCCGGAGGCAATCGCCATCCTTCTCCATGCCCCTGGTGGCAATGGCGGGTGTGAAGGGGGGCCTCCCACTCACCCCGCCCTACCTGCTCCTCTTGGGAGCCCAACTGGGGCCCAACGGGACCCCAATGGGGCAGAGGGACTCCCCCTATGAGGGAGTGAGGGGGCCTAGCCCACCCAGCCAGCCCCGTAGGTCCTTCGCCTCTCTTTTATTTTAAGAGACCGCATGGCCAAAGTGCATGAGTTTTAAACCAATTTTGTGTGCGTGCAAGTGTGGTGGTTTTTTGTGGGGGGGGGGTGGGCGTACTAAGCACAGGCGTACCTTGCATAGCACACCCACCGGGAGCCGGGCTGAGACCACCAAACTCAATTCACATGTAGCCGAGACCGGGATCCGAACCCTTGGCTGCAGAGGTGAATGGCTTGTCAGCGCAGTGCCAATCTCGTTGAGCCACCACAGCTCCAGAAACACATTTCTAGGGAACATTTAACCCCTTGATTGCCCCTAATGTTATTCCCTTCCCTGCCAATGACATTTACAGTAATCAGTGGCTATTACCGGTCACTGTAATAATGTCACCGGTCCCAAAGTGAATGAATATCTTAATGAAATACCACCATGTCCGTTACAACATGTTCCACTCCACACGTCTACTGAACCACTGATCATCTTGTTAAATGGTGCCAAGCAACAGCTGATTTCCGTCAACAAAAGACGTTTACTAGCTGATGAGAAATCACGTCCAGGAAGAAGCTACGCCATTGGGTACGGCGAAACGCGTTGATGTCACCATCCGACGCTAGTCACGCAACGTTACGATCGAGAGAGACGGAGATGCGGTATTCGATACAGCGTGCATTGCCCGATTAAAAAGCTGTCTACATGAACATAGACGGACGTAAAATACACCCTATAATATAGGGATACTATCGAGGGCGAATAATAATATCGCCTGCATTCATCTACAAATTTGACCATTATCCAAAGGAACTGCTGCTGTCTATACACTACAGGTCTGTACTATCGTATAACGCAACGAACGGCATGACGGACAATCCTGCTTGGATCAATGCCAGTGACTCAAGGTAATGTACAGAACATACATTGTGCATAACTTTGCTCTACTACCTTGAACGAATCTGTAGTTCATTGATGGCCACTGGCGTGTCTATACCAAACCAGCAGTAAACTGATTGAATGCCATCCACCCCTGGGATTTATAGGTCAAATATGCGCTTAGACAATTTGCAATAAAAGTGATTGACTATTATTCAGTCCTAAACATATCTATTGCCAGGCAATGACAAGCTAATCCATATAAGGGACAATTTAAGGACTGTAGCTTGAGCACATTTGAATATAAACCATACTCTTTAATTGCCTTTCCAAATAACATGTTGATGACATCTACAGGATTGACTTTACTAACAGGACTTCTCTCCGCACTATCCAACCATCAATAATGGACTATACGGAAATTAATTATATTACTTATACCTAGGACCATTGCAATGTTATGGATTTAAATAAATGTGCATTCCATATTAGTTTAGGATTAGCAACCTCTCTGCAGCAGGAATACTATCATCGCTTTCTTTCTATCTCCCTCTCTCCACACATCGGGTTCTGTCAACAAATACTGCACTAATTTTGGTATAATATAGTTGGACATCAGGCGATACATTGTTTCCCCTGATCACACTACTTATGATTATATCTACATAATAATTATTATTATTTTTTGTTTCCAACCCAAATTAAACCTCTTTATTTTGAGAATATAGTGCTGAGACACTGATGACTGAACTCCCACTGTCCGGACTAGTGTCGTGATTTTATGTTGTCCATTGTGTGTTTTGTTTGTAATATATGTCCATGGTTGGTTACCAATTTTAGACAACCTAATCCGTCTTTTTAAAGGCTAAACCCTTTTTGTACTAACTATATTTTGATACTTCAATAAATTTTTCCTTGTACCACAGTAAACATTTCAGATCACTTGATCTCCTCTGAGACCACCATCCCCCCCCCCCCCCATTCTTGATCTCCTCTGAGACCACCATCCCTACCCCCCCCCCCCCATTCTTGGTCCCATCTTCTACCTTTATATTGTTACTTATGACCCATTAATTGTCCATTTATAACTCCAGCAGTGCTCCTAATCTGTGGGGGCTGCCCCCATGTACTTTATGGTAATAGTGATCTGACTTCATAAATATGCACGTCCAGTATAACAACTCTCCGCTGCCCTTATGTTCTTACTATGAGCCCTACACATTTCTTGTCTTTTTGTGGCGGGGGCTCTAATCACAGCTTCATACTGTGATTACAAATGTGTAGAAATTGTATCTATTTTTACCAGCACTAATCAGCAGCATGTAGGTGTACAGAGCAGGATGCAGTTGCGGGCACAGAACATTCAGTGACGATTCGTTAAAAGCTACAGGGTGACATTCTCCTGCTGCTTTTATATATTTTCCACTCGCCCTGTTATTTTACATCTTTTGCTTTCAGCGTTTAGTCATGACTTATGCCGTCCTTTTAATGAGCTGTGGGTTTCTCTGCAGTGCCTTGCGATAGTGGAGGTCATTTAGGGGATCGGAGAGGGAATGAATGTAATGACATGGAATTCAGAACATTTTAGTATGATTTGAAAAACCTTAAAATGATAGAAAATACAAATGATGCATTACAATACTAGAGGGAAAAAAAAAATGAAAGATGAAGTTTAGTATATGAGGTGTGATATATTGTAGAGGATTCCACTCAAGTGTAGTGCATCCCATTGCGTTCAGTCCATGCCAGAAATACTGTGGTGGCCCAATTTTTGTTTTGACAGTGTCCCTCACAGGTTTCAAGCCATCATTTCAAGCATGACATTAAAGTGATGGTAAAGTCTTGTGTGTGGTGGTTATTTTTTTTTAACAAACATGTTATACTTACCTCCTCTGTGCAGTTGGCTTTGCACAGAGCAGCTCAGGTCCCTCTTTTCTGCTCCTGGCCCCTCCCTTGTATCGAGTGCCCCCACAGTCAACAGCTTCCTATGGGGGCACTGGAGCTCTGTGTGTCCATTCAGACACCGAAGCCCAACATGGCCCGCCCCCTCAATCCCTTAATTGGCATACTGACAGCTGCAATAGCCAATAGTGCCGCTGCTGTGTCTCGGCAAATCAGGAGGAGTGTCCCAGGCAGTTTAGACATTCGTGGACATTGCTGGAGAGAGAGGGGGCCCAGGTAAGTATTGGGGGGGGGGGGGGCTGCTACACACAGAAGACCTTTTATCTAAATTCTGTCACTGCTAAAAATCATCCTAGCTGTGTGTCCTGCACAGCCACTGGATACTGCCCTGAGCTGCTGTCTTGCATCCCTGTGAAGGTTGACAACAGACGCTACACAGAAAAGTCATACCACTTGCTTGCCCCTCCTCTCTGCCATTTACAAAACTCGTATTGCTACACTTCCACAATGCATTTCATTGGGATAATAGTGATAGAAGATATTTAATAAATTGGGCCTTATGCACACCCATCAATTCTCCATGAATGTATGTCTGAAATGTGGACTGCTTACGCTTTGGTCATTTATCCCTGGGTGCATACTGCCCTCCACATTAATAATGTCCAGCCCCAACAGCTGTCAGCTTCTCATAGTTTTACAGACTTTCGGCAATGTGCCTGTGACTTCTATTACCAGCACCTAAATGCCAGAGTCCTCTGCACCTGTGTTAGATGCCCAGTGTGCATAAGGCCCTAATACGAGGGGTTTCCCTCACTTCCTGTCCTGGGAAGACCACCCTTCTCTCTTTATTTTATTTTTTTACCAGGCAGAAAGTGGGGGCGAGAAGGCTTGGCTCTAATTTATCTCAAAGGACAGTCCAGTTCATTCACCTCAAACTCGCTCATTCAGGTCTTTATGGACCTTATTTGTGGGGTTTTTGTTTTTTCAGGGGTTGGGCTTGGCCCCCTAGTTCCTACCAACTTTTAAGGCATCAGTATACCAAGACATTTTGGACAATTTTCATGCTTTTAACTTTGTGCGAACAGTTTGGGGATGGCCCCTTCCAGTGTATAAATAAGGTCCATAAGGTCATGAATGAGCGAGTTTGGAGTGGAGGAACTTGACTGGCCTGCACAGAATCCTGACCTCAACCCGAGCGGGGATTGCGATCCAGGCCTTCTCGTCCACATCAGTGCCTGAACTCACAAATTTGCTTCTGGAAGAATAGTCAAACATTCCCATAGATACACTCCTAAACCTTGTGGACAGCCTTCTCAGAAGAGTTGAAGCTGTTATAGCTTTTCTTCCTTGAGACTCGGGTACCATTCATTTTGGCACCTTGAATGGATCCGACTGCATAGCCCCTTGATCCTGCAAAGGATTTCTCCAATACGGCTCTTCTTGGCATAGCACTTTAACCACCGTGACCAACACCTTGAGAGAAAAACGGAGGTACTTCCTGTGTTGGAGGGGTTATATAGAGGGGGACTTCTTGTCTTTTGGGTGTGCCAGTGTCCATTCACCTATAGGTGGCGTATAACCCACATAGCAATTACTATGGCTGCTCTGTGTCCTGTGATGTTTGATAAAGAAATTCTTGTTTTTGACACTGGGAAGGGTATCTTCTTTTTGTGTGTGTGTGTTTTCATATTATGCATTGTCACTGAGTTGACGTGTCTGCTATACATCTTTTTAAATGCAGGGCTTGACAAATTTGTTTTGATTCTAGGAATCAGCTAAAAGTTTGAACTATAATTTATTTTTTATTTTTAACGTACCATGGGTTGTCAGCGCCCGGGTCAAGGCAAGTAATCTCTGCACTCTAACTTACAGCAGAGTGGCCAGTCAACAACCCTGACTAAACGCCTAGAACCCCCAACGGCAAAAAATTCTAGGGGTCAATTCTAGCATTTTTAACTAGTCCCAATTCCCGCCAGCATAGAACCTTGACGTTTAGTCAGAGTTATTGGCTGGCCATTCTCCTGCAAGTTAGGGGGCAGAGATTACTTGCCTTGACCCAGGCGTTTGACCCTGGCATGGAGGGACTTAAAGGTGCCTGCTGCCAACAGTGAATGGTCTGACAAAAGCTCAGGCACCAGGATGCAATTTCTAGTCGACCTGGGATTCGTCAAGCCCGATATAGTATACCAGAAAACCAGGCACCAAAATCTCATAGTATTTTTTATTTTTTTTTGCTAATATTTTCAATCTTTTTAAATATTTAGCTTTCATTAAAACAATACCTGTCTGATTCTGTTATGAAGGTCCTTATTTATCACAGTTATGGGGCATTAAAAGGTTTTCCTTTGTCTACCGTTTGTTATCCAGCGTTGTCACCCTGTCCTCTATGCTTTCAGTGAACACTATAAGCGGCAATGTCCAGTGTTCACTACGTAGGCATGTACCACCATTGTCCCGATCAGGAAACCAGTCCAGAGCTATGACATGTAGGCACCACTAGAGTGCATGTAGACAGGCAGTATTTGCAAAGAGGCTAGAGGAGATCAACAGCACAGAGATGGGGGCGGGGGGGACACAGCAATAGTTTGATATACAGTGCTTTGGCAAAAAGAATGTCATCCAATTTTAACTAATGCAGCATTCTATTATAATTTTTATTCTGTGTTTTACAGCTTCAACGAGTGAAGCCAGTGAAGGAGAAATCAGGAGACCAGTCCCCAGCCATGGAAGGGGCGGTGCAGCTTCTGACTCGGGAGGGCCACAGCATCTCCCATAATTCAAAGCGGCACTACCATGATGCCTTTGTTTGCATGAACAGAATGCGCCAGAGAGGACTCCTGTGTGACATTGTGCTCCATGTGGGGACCAAAGAGATCAAGGGTCACAAAGTCGTGCTTGCCTCCTGTAGCCCCTACTTCCATGCTATGTTTACAAGTAAGTACTTTTCATGTGCATCTCAATTTTGCCGTGACGTAGTTAATAAAGAGCATGACCCTGGGCAAAAGTCACAAGTAAACTTTTAAATGAGCTTCAGAATCCATTGCTCTTATACCTGAAAATGATTTGTCAGTAAATGTTTGTGAGCTATCCATAGACTTGAGATGACAGTCATCCAATTCTGCCATTTAAAGAGTCTGTTTTGTGGAAATGCACCCAAAAGGCAGAAGAGAAAAGACTAGTCACTGGTATTGCTTGTGTTGTTTTTTTTTTTTTTTTTTTCAATTATCAATTTACCATGCCTTGTTCTGCACTGTGTCTTAGTGTGAAGGCGAGTATTTTGGTTGAGGAGCAAGAGTTTGCTTCCTAATATTAGACCTGTCCTTGTGATGACCAGTGATCTACTCTAATTGGGTAATGGGGCAGTGATTTAAGTAGAAGCAGGAAGGGGTGCAAAAGACACAGATCCACAGAATAATTTAATTAGTGATAGGGAGATCTTTGCACTGTAGTCTCTCAGGGACTTCTTCCTCTCCAGTATGGAGAACACTGAAATTCCCCCTGGGGAAGGGCACGCTCTCCAACTTCCCATAAAAAGGGATTTATTAAGTCTAAGCACTTACAAGGTCCAGGAGTAAAACCGCATATCACATGGTACAGCAACATGCAATTCCAGTAACAAAGGTGGCCGCTGTTCCTTCCATGTCTGGAGCCGAATACACGCTACTAAGCATGTGCGAAGGAATGGTGGCCATATAGTGATGACATTAATAGATTTCTCTACAGTGCCTTAGATGATCACACATTGCAGATCTACAGCTATGAGGGTGAAAGCACAGGATCACTTGCATAATAAGAGCCCTATTTTTCTGGAGAAATTCAAGGCAAAAGATAGAAAAGGATAAAGATTAAACAAGATGATGTTTCCTATTGCGTAGTTCAGCATACATTTATGGCACCTCTCTGACTTGCATGTGCTAATCAAGCAGCCGAAGATTCCAAACCTGGAAGAAAGACCGGGAGAAGATGGACCACTGGGAGCACTGACAGCTCAGCGCTGGAGAGGATCATTTGTGCAGGTAAGTGTCGTCATATTTTGATAATATGCTGTGCATACTAGCACACAATGTCTAACCCCTCCTGTTCAAAGTAAATCAAGGCCAAGTGTGGAAATGCTGCAGCATCAGTCTGCTTTTGTAGATGTTATTTTGCCATTTCTAAACCTGAGAACTGTCTTCCTTCCTCAAGCAGAGAGCAGTGACTGTCAGTGGAGCACCACACTGTGGTGGGTGCTCAGTGGCTGGATCCTTCCAGGAGTGACTCTATGAGGTTAGCCGACAGTGGACTGTAGACTGCTGTCGGCTCATTCTGGGTCACAGGGGAGCACAAATACAAGTGCATTAGTGACCAAGAAGAGAAGTATGATAAAAAGAGCTTTGGACATACTTCTCTTTTTAAAGTAGATCTCCACCCAAAAGGGGAAGCTCCGCTTGTTTGCGTCCTCCACTGCCACATTTCGGGTACCTGGTTTTGAAAGGTACCTGCTCCCACTTCCAGCTGACTTCACCTAGCTGAACCTAGCTGGAAGTTCGGACTCCTCCATCCCCTGCCACAAAACGCAGTTCTCTTTGCGCATGCGCAGTAGGGAACTGGCTGTGATGCCGCAAGGTTTTCCTTAGCCGAGATTGGAAAATTAACTCGGGTGAAGACACCGCTGGTTTTCTGGACAGGTACGTTTCCCAATATTGAAGTCAGCAGCTACAGTATTTGTAGCTGCTGACTTTTAACTTTTTATGAAGGAGAAAAATTACAAAGACCTATCCCTCTCTCCCAAACATTCTCTTGTGTTGTCACCCTGACATGTTGGCTTCTAGTGGAGACTACTATATAAGCAGCCATGTTGAGCACATTGTGCAGCCAAAGTTTGCAATTGGGAAACCTGACCTGAGCAATGACATGTAGCCTTTGCTGAATTGCATGTATATAGAGGCAGAAAGTGGCTGCAGAATATCAGCAGCACTGTGGATGAAGATCCTTCAGCAGCAGTAGTTAAAGTGGATGTAAACCCTCCATACACCCAGTGAAGTGAACAGCCTCAGATGATACACAGGGATGAAACCCATCTCCCTATATACCGTATTTCTCGCCATATAGCACGCACCGGCGTATAGCGCGCACCCCCACCTAGAACGGAATCCTAAGGGGAAAAAAAAGAAATACTGGCAGTTTACAGTTAGTTAGTTACAGTTGCTCGGCAGCCTTCGCGGTGTCCTCCCTGCTTCTCCCGCGCTGCGATCCCTGCCTTACCGCGCTGTGTTTGAACGCCGCTGCCGACATATACCGAGCGCAGTACGCTCGGCTTCTCTCGCATGATGGCTAGGAGGCCGCACAGGGCGTGACCGCGCAGGGAGCTGAGCATGGCCGAGTGTACTGTGCTTGGTATATGTCGGCGGCGGCTTCAAACACAGTGCGGGAAGCAGGATCGGCGTACATTGCGCACCCACGATTTTACCGATTTTAAGGGGAAAAAAGTGCGTGGTATACGCCGATAAATACGGTAAGTTTTACATGTATATATCTGCTGTCTTCACATTTATTTACTCTTTAGAAAGTTGAGATCGTGTTGGGAGATTTTCACTTCCTGGCGAACACAGACTGTGATGTCTGGGCATACTGCCAAGATAGTTAACATTGCTGATTGGAGGAAAGGCACACCCCCCCCCCCTTCTCATCATAAGCAGAGACTTTCAGAGGCGTTTTGTAATAGGACCTGCTCTCTGCTAATCAATTTTAGCAACCTCCCCAGACAGAAGATTCAGGCTGCTTTTGTCTAAAAAGTCTGAGAATTTGTCAGGAGTTATCGGGCTGATCATAGAGAAACGGTTCAGGAGACAGCTACCGGACTTGGCTCATTGATGAGAGATAACAACAAAAAATTGCAGATATATGTACCCATCTCAAATTTCATGAATTGGGTTTACATCCACTTTAAGGATTGGCAACAAGACAGGTGAGTATAATCTGTGTTCACTTACACGCCCTGTGTGGTTTGGTTTAATTTTTTTTCTTTTTCTTTTTTGCAAGTCACCAAGCTAGTTTTTGTTTTTTTGAAAAGGTGGAGGTATTTGGCATAACTTATTGAATGAAAATGTTATTAAAATTGTAATTGTTGAGTAGTTGTTATTCAAATAAGCTAATAACTTGTTCTAATATTTAATAAAGTATTATTTTGAAGTGTTTTGTGTATGTACTATGTGGACTGGCTTTTTTCTGTTATTCTTTAATAGTGTAAAATGTTATCAACATAAAATTTGCAATAACCTATTGCAACCATTTGTTTGCTTAGAGCAGTCTGATGTAGTCCTACCAAAAAAATAAAATAATTACCATTGGTTGATAGGCTTTTTTTTTTTCACAAGAAATTGGTTGATGAGCTTTACCTATAACCTATGGAGTTAGTCATGTTGACGACAATTCTGTCAGGCCTTGTTTGGCCTATTAATAATGTAAAGTGTTTAATGGGGGCTACATGTCTGTAGTCTGAGCTAATATACCGTATGTATTTTATTTATTTGATATATAATTGATGCCATGTAAGACGTGCAGGCTATTTATTATTCTTTTTATCTAATTTTTTTACAGATGAAATGAGCGAGAGTCGGCAGACTCATGTGACTTTGCATGACATTGACCCTCAAGCACTGGAGCAGCTTGTACAGTACGCTTATACAGCAGAGATTGTGGTTGGAGAAGGCAATGTGCAGGTATGTAATGCTCCTGTCTTTACACCTACAAGCAAGTTATGAATCCAGATATTTCTGTTATTTGGTGCAGTATGCCTAAATTTGTCCAAGTTGTTTGTTTGCTTTGTCACATCCAGGCCCTGCCTAAACAATAAACTGGGAAAATACCACAATATGGCCCTTAGCTGGAACTGAGAATTGTATGAAATATTTATTTCCTTTCATTATACATTCCATTTAGTAACCATAATGCTTTATTTTCCAAAGCCACTCTGTTTTTTATGAATAAATAACATTTCATCTGTAGAAGAAATAGCCAGAGAACATCGGTTTCATTGGGTGAATACTTGCGCAGTTTCTTTATATGTTTCTAGACCCCTAGATGTATTATTAAAAACGCTAATGCAAGTACCTGAATTTGACTTGATGTCTGCCTCCTGCCATCTTCTGAATAGTAGAACTGAGGGAAGCACCAGAAGCCACTCAGATTTGCTGCATGAGGAGGAAACGGTCTTCTGAGCTTATCAGTCTATGGTTTTCCACTGTCCAATCAGCAGACTGTTAGCCAGAGTTGTAAAGGTAGATTGACAGAAATACAGATCCTTTGGTAGATAAAACCAGTTTATATACAGCACTGTGCAAACGTTTTAGGCTGGTTTAAAAAAAAAAAAATGCTGTAAAGTAAGAATGCTTTCAAAAATATATATTTTAATTTGTTATCCATTTGCAAAATGGCAGGTAACTGAACAGAAGAAAAATCAAAATGAAATCAATATTTGGTGTTTGAAATCAGCATGAATTTTTAAACTTACACATTTTGTTCACTTGCACAGTCAGGGATTTTATAGGACTAGAGTCAGGTGTATGATCAGATATACCAAGCAGTTGCTAATGATCATCAATTCCATATATGGGTCATTTAACTGAAATAGAAGCATGTGTGTAGGAGGCTTAAAATGGGGTGAGGAATAGCCAAACTCTGCTACTAAGGTGAGGTTGTGGAAGACCATTTTTGTCACAGGTCATACACCATGTCAAGTCTGAGCACAGCAACAAGACGCAAAGTAATTATACTGCATCATGAAGGTCTTTCCCAGGCAAAGATTTCAAAGCAGATTGTGATTTTAAGATGTGATGTTCAAGCTCTTTTGAAGAGGCACAAGCAACATTGAGGACCGTAGACCGTGGTCGGCCAAGGAAACTTACTGCAGATGATGAAAGACGCATCATGCTTACTTCCCTTCAACATTGGAAGATGTCCTGTAGGGCTATCGCTATCTATTGTCCGGAAAAGTCTAGCCAGAAGTGGTCTTCGTGGAAGGATTGTGGTCAAAAAGCCATACCTCAGGCCGCGTACACACGTACGAGAACCTCGTCGGGCTAAACTCATCGTTCCGCCCGACGAGGTTCTCGGGCGGCCGTCGAGTTCGTCGACCAGGCTGTCGAAAAAGGCGTTGAGCCATTAGTCCCGATGGCCCATCGAGCAAATAGAGAACCTGCTCTCTATTTTGGCTCGACGCCTCGCTCGTCAGTTTGCTCGGCGAAAACATACACACGATGGAGCTTCTCAGCAAAATATGGATCCCAGCGAGCTTCTCGCTGGATTCTGCCGAGAAGCTCGGCCGTGTGTACGGGGCCTCAGACGTGCTAAGCATCTCAACTATGCACAAAAATGCAGGAACTGGGGTGCAGAAAAATGGCAGCATATGCTCTGGACTGAGTCAAAATTTTAAACATTTGGCTGTAGCAAGAGGCAGTTTATTCACCAAAGGGCGGTGGAGCAGTACAATAACATGTGCCTGCAGCGCAACAGTGAAGCATGTTGGAGGTTCTTTGCAAGTTTGCAAGGCTGAATTTGTGAAACTGGGAGTTGGAGATTCTATCGGGATCAGTAGTGTCCTCAAATACAGTCAGATACTTATCCTTCATGCCATACCATCAGGGAGGTGTGTGATTGGCCCCAAATTTATTCTGCAGCAGGAAAATTACCCTAAACATACAGCCAATGTCAATAACCACTTCCTGACGGCTGTACGACTATATACGGCCGCAGGGTGGTTCTAAATCTCCGGGAGGCCGTCGCACTGGGGCGCGCACGTGCCCGCCGCATCACTGAGATGCCGGTGCACGTGCCGGGCGGCCGCAATGTCCACCAGGCACCCGCGATCAGCGGTTACAGGGACAAGGATCTGTGTGTGTAAACACACAGATCCACGTCCTGTCAGGGAGAGAGGAGACCGATCTGTGTCCCTTGTACATAAGGACATAGATCGGTCACCTCCCCCAGTAACCCCCTCCCCCCACAGTTAGAACACTATGCAGGGTACACATTTAACCCCTCCCTCACCCCCTAGTGTTAACCCCTTTAATGCCAGTCACATTTATACAGTAATTGGTGCATATTCATAGCACTGATGGCAGTATAAATGTGAATGGTGCCAAAAATGTGTCATGTGTCCGCCATAATGTCGCAGTCCAAATAAAAATTGCAGATCACTGCCTTTTACTAGTAAAAAAATAATAATCCTGTCCCCTATTTTGTAGGCACTATATCTTTTGCGCAAACCAGTTGCTTTTTGTGATATTTTTGGTAAAAAAAAAATGTAGAATATTTGGCCTAGACTAAGAATTTTTTATTTATTTTTTTAATTGGGCTATTTATTATAGCAACAAGTAAAAAATATTTTTATTTTCAAAATTTTGCTCTTCTTTTTTTTTTTTTTTTTTTTTATAGCGCAAAAAATAAAAACCGCAGAGGTGATCAAATACCAAAAGAAAGCTCCATTTGTGGGGAAAAAAGGACGTCAATTGTGTTTGGCAGCCACGTCGCACGATCGCGCAATTGTCAGTTAAAGCGACGCAGTGCCGGAAGCTGAAATTTCACCTGGGCAGGAGGGGGGTGTATGTGCCCAGTAAGCAAGTGGTTAAAAACTATCTTAAGCGTAAAGAAGGATAAGTGTTGGTTTGACCCCACAGAGCCCTGGGATTACATGAAGAGACAGAAGGATCTGAGGCAGTCTAGAAGATCTGTGGTTAGTTCTCCAAGATGTTTAGAAAAACCTACCTGCCAAGTTCTCATGCTGTTTTGTAGGCAAAGGGTGGTCACACCGAATATTGATTTGAGGTTTTTTTATTTTTTTTTATTTTGGTAATTGATGAGAATAAATTATGAACAATTCTGAAAGCCTTCTTTATTTACAGCATTTCTTTTTTTTAATTTGTTTTACACCTGCCTAAAACGTTTGCACAGTACTGTATATCTCAGCTATGGATTAGCTACTTGTTTAGATTGTGGTTGTAACCCTTTGCAAGTTCATTTGCATTTTGTAAAAGGTGGATTTCACCTTTAAATGCAGACATGTACTGGCTGCTCACTCTTGCTGCTGTTTGCATGCATAAGTTCATCTCATGCTTAAGAAATTATTAAAATAATATGTCCTTTTTTTTTTTTTCTGTGTTCCAGACTCTCCTCCCCGCTGCTAGCCTTTTACAGCTAAATGGAGTGAGGGATGCCTGCTGCAAGTTCCTGCTCAGCCAGTTGGACCCCTCTAACTGTCTTGGGATTCGTGGCTTTGCAGACACACACTCCTGCAGTGACCTGCTGAAGTCTGCACACAAGTATGTCCTACAGCACTTTGTGGAAGTGTCAAAGACTGAAGAGTTCATGCTACTGCCTCTAAAACAGGTAATTCTCTGTTTTTGTCATAGAACCTCATCTTCCCCTAATTTGTCTTGAAAAATGCTAGTTTCATAGTTTTGCCTTCACATACCAAGATGTTTTAAATTCTATTGGACTGTGTACACTGACATTCTACCTTCATCCCCGTAAATGCTGGCCCACCGGTTGGCATGATGGGTGCAGATGATACTCTCGATTTACAAACCAGGATTGATATGGAGAGGAGGGAATACCTTTGACTAGAGCTGCACGATTAATCGCGATCTCGATTCTCTCCACCCACGATCTCCCCGCGGGATGACCCGCGATTCTTATGTGTCACCCCCATTCCACGTAACCAGCGTGGAACGCAAATGCTGCAGAAGCAGTACCGCCGGCAACCACTGGGTGGCGCATTGATACAGACAGTTGTATTAATCTTTCTCACAGTTCTGTACAACTGTATCCATGCGCCACCCAGTGGTTGCCGGCGGTACTGCTTCTGATGTATAAAAAACAGACTAGTGATATATCTATATTGTTAAAGACCATATAACTCCTATGAAAAAAGCAGAATCAAAGTTTGATTCTGCTTTTTTCAAAGAGTTATATGGTCTTTAACATTATAGACATATCACTGGTCTGTTTCTTATATATTCGTATTTTCAAATAAATCGCAGGTTTATTTATTTGGGGGGGGGGGGGGGGTTCTGGCTATCAATTTTTGAGAATTGTGAGAGAATCGTGATCTTTAGTCTAAGCAAAAGAATCCCGATTCTCATTTTGACCAGAATCGTGCAGCCCTACCTCTGACCATGAATACCTGTGGAAGATCAGTGAGGGTCCTAGTAGTCGGAGTCGCACACCCTGGTGCTTTTGGTCTACAGTTGACAAATTTTGCCTTTCTAGTTTCCATAGGAGGTGTGGAAGTACTTCCAGTAACACCTTATTCTCCTGATTGTTGGCGCCTCTTTGAATTTCCAGTGAACCCTGTTCTACTGTGGGCAGAGCAGAGTTAACCATTCCCTCTCCACTATGGTCACACGCTATACATGTCCAGGATCTAATAGGTTAAAAAGAAGTTGGTTAAGTCTTTTTTGTTGGCGAGGGTTAGAATACCATGTATACAGTATTTTGTGGCTGCTGGAGAGAACTTTACAAAAAGACTCTGTGGCTCAATTGATATAGGGCCTTTGTACACTGGTTCACCTGTCTGAAAAAATGCATTATTTTATTCCTAAATTTTCCTATGTAGGATCCATGACCTCACTTTTTTCGCGCTGCTGTTAAAGCTCTATACCCTGGTCAAGGGACATTCCAGCCTGTGACTGAAAAATTGAGTAGCAAAACACTGATGAAGTCTTCTCTGTACTCACCCCTTATATAAGTAAATTACAATTATGAATTTGACATAACTGTGACATACAGTAGAGCCAGATTAGGTTATAGTGCTTTTCCTGACACTTCCATTCAGAATCTTTTGAGACCTCTGCCATTAGACAATATAAAGATCACTTCAGCTTCTATTTGAAGAGCATCGGCACCCAGGCTATTGATATTAACATTTTTTTTTACATATTTTTAACAAGCGATGAAAGAACCTTTATAACAAGCTGCTGACCTCTCTAGTAGGGTTGCCAGCTGTCTGGGATTCACCTGGACAGTTTGGGTTTGGAATCGTGCATCCAGATACATTATTCAGACCAGACTATGGCTTCCTAGCATGGTTGCTGGTAGCAGGTGTCTAAACCTGAGAGTTAAATTCTTTCACGCTGCCCAAAGCTAGCACTAACCATCCCCTCCCCACAGACACAGACAGACAAGAGAGAGGGCCATATCTGCTAATTGTTCCCCCTACCCCTCTGTGTCTGCTCACACTTCTCAGAAAGAAATTGTGGGCTGAAAATGTAAAGTCCAACAGCCTCAGATACATCTGGATGAGAGGTGCTGACTGCCAAGGGGTAAGTGAGCTCAAAATCCATCCCTGTCTGTGACTGAACTCGCCCCCCTCTCTCTTTTCAGAGCACCCCTTACATTAGAGTTCCCCTTATAAAGCAGAGGCCACAGTGTTCCCCCTTATATCAGAGTCCTCTCTGTACATCCGAGTTCTCAGTGCTCCCCCTTTAATCGGGGTTCCCAGACCACAGCATCCCTTACATCAGAGTATGCAGAGTCCAACCCCCCACCCTTTACAGTGTAAAGGAACTCTGCTAGTTCAGATGTAAAAGGAGAACTCTGTAGACTCTGATGTAAAGGGGGACTTGTATGATTAGACGTGTTATTTAATTGAAAAATATATGTTTAGTTTATACTATAAAAAACAAGTGCTGTGTGCCGCTAAAGTGTTCGGTTTGAATTGAAGGAAAGGTGGCAACCCTACTCTCTAGATTTATGTGCTGTGATGTATTTCTTCCCAGTGTGGAAAAACACCAGTCACCACACTTAAAGTGCTTTTATATTTTGTTTAAAATGTTTTAATACTTAAATGTGCATAGTCTGGGCACAGGTTTACTTTAAGTTCACGTAGGCAGACATGAGTACAGTGTGCAGTACAGCTATGCAGAGAGCAGGGGCGGACTGACCATTGAGTCACTCGGGCACTGCCCGAGGGCCCAATGCCACTAGGGGGCCCCATGAGGGTTGCCAGGCTCAGTAAAATCAGGGACAGTATGTAAAAATCTATGTTTTTTTTTTTTACATCTGTCCCTGATACGTCCGAAACTGACATGCTTTTGATGTGAAAATCCAGAGATTTTAGCTGCCCCGCCTCTGCACTGCCTCCTGGCGTGGTGGCTATCTGTAAGCCTGGGGGCCCCATAATCTTCTATTGCCCGGGGGCCCCATGAGATGTCAGTCCGCCCCTGGCAGAGAGCGGTCTTTACCTACACTGGAGGCACAGGTGGTCTATTCAGTTTCCTGCAGGCAGACTGGTCGAATTCATGACAGATGGGTGGTTGCATAGATCTCTGAGCACATCCATGAGTGTACATCTGTGTGAGACTGATGCACTGATCAGAATGCAGGCAGACTCTTGCTACAAACTTTACCTAACTCTAAGAGGCTGCATGGAAGAATTGTGCCTCCTGTGTATGTAAAGACGGTCCATGTGAATAAAGTGTTATAAAGGGCAACTGCTTTTCTAGTAAAGCAAAATAAATGCAAAATCCACATGGGAGACTAGGTATCAAGCCCACTTCTTGTAGATCTATGCAGTTTGGCAGAAGACTGCTTTTAAGACCCAGAATACCAGGGAGTCTCAGAGGTGTGGTTGGCAAGTGTTCCACTTTTTGCACGACCGCCCCCCACCTCCCCCCACCCAGTTTGCAAATATTCCTGCGTGTCCTTGTTCCACTGAATGCAAAGGTAGAATGTGATGTACAACTCCCATTTTTTGGCTTCTACCGTCCCTCGATGTCCCTCGTCCCGCCCTCGATGACGCTTCAGAAGTGCAAAACGAATTGCACTCCTGTGATCAGTGGTGGCTGGTGCTCAAAATTTTTTGGGGGGGGGGACGCAAAACGAAAAAAAAAAATTGTTTTGCACTTCTGTGACCCGTTTTCAGCAGAGAGCAGGCTGAACTCCACTCTGCTGATGTCAGTCGTTCCAGGCTCTGCATCATTACGACCAAGGATTCTGGATCCACACAGATTCCTGGACAACCCCTGTCTCAGCTTCTCAGTGAGCCATTGAGAGCCTGAGCCATCCACTCTACAGCCCAGTGCTCCAGTGAGCGAAAAGGGAAGCAGAGCGGAGAGCCGTGACTGACAGCAGCTCTCTGCTCACGGAGCTCTGAGAACTGAGCAGCAGTGTTTGATCGCTCTGTTCTCAATTTAGAGCAGTGGTGGCTTGTCTATACGGGGTGCAGCCCCCTATATCCAGGTGCCTGGCCCCTAATCTACATGCAGGGTGCCGGACACATGGATTCCAATAGGTGTGCTTTTTTTTTTTTTTTTTTTTAAGCACATCATTTTTTTTTTTTGTTTGTTTTTAACTATACATGTTTATTATATTGAATAAGATAGTACAGTTGCATAACAAATGCATAAAGAACAGAGTTGTATTACAAATAAAACAGCAAAGACCTAAAAAGAACAGTAAAGGTCTTTCTTGTAGACATGGTACGGGCCTTAATGACCTAGACCAGCCTACCCCATCTGGGTTCTAACTGTAGGACTGGTAGGACATCACGATAAACAATAGTACAGCCTGTACTAAATAAAGAGTAACAATATAAATAAAAGTAAAAATAAACAAAAACGGAACCACTAAGAGCTAATGGAATAGTCATGGCACTACACCTGCATACCGCTTCATACTAAGCATAAATGTTTTCAAACAATCAAGCGAGAATTAAAAATTGCAATCTCTTTAGTAGGCGGAGGCTCTATGATGGGTTAACCATGTTTTCCATCTACTCCTAAAAGAGGGGATTTTATGGTTTTTGTAAGCTAGCATCAGCTCAAATTGTGAGAAGCACATAATTGGAGCCTTAGACTGCGCCCTGAGCCGACCCAGTTGTGTGACAATAGCAAATTAATGTTGTTGTCTTACTGAGACGTGCTGCCCAATAAGCTGAGAGGAGAAACGATCCTATGAGAGGAGAAGGAGGTAGAAGATGCAGGAGAGACTCAGGTGGAAGCCAGCGCCGGGGGGGGGGGGGGTGTATTGTTTGCCCCCCCACCAAAATATATACCACCAGCTACCACTGGTGTAGAAGCGCCGGGGAGCAGATACAGTATAGAACTGATTGCTGCATCCACCTAGGTGAGTATGATTAAAATAAGGGGGGGCATACTTCTTTTAAACGTCTCAGGTCTCCCCCATAATTTTGACATTGCCTGTTGTAAGGGTAGGCTCAAAGAGGCAGCAGATGAGCACAGATAATGTATAAAGACTGCCTGTTACTGCAATCCAGGACCCAGGAATTTTTGGGAATCTAAAGGGGTTCATGGCCTCCTACTAATCAATATGCAGCTAAATTGAAAAACTTTGTTTTGTACTTTCGGTAATAAGTGAAACTACAAAATTTAAATTCAGGTATTTTTCATAGAAGAGTTTATCTCCCGTCCCACCACTTCTCATCGTTCTCTAGTTTTTGTGATCCCCGGAGAGTTTGCAGTCACACCGCTATTTTCCACCAAGTCTTCCCACATTGTGCTCCTCTTTCTGAAGCCCCCTCACTAATACGCACGCAGAGCTCAGCCTAGCTTCTCCTGCGTGTTCACTACGTCTCCTAGCAACAGCCTACGATATGAAACGCAGGGAACTCCTATGCAGGAAGCTGCCAGCGCACCAACAGCAAGGGTCCCCCGCTGCTAGGGTCTGAATGGATTGATTCCCACTGTTTCCTCCCCACATACTTTGTGATTATTTGTGCTATTTTCTCCAGCCTGGAGTCACTGGCTGGCAGCGGATCAGTCAAGCTGTTGTTTTGTCACATTACTGGATATTTCCTGTTTTCAGCTGTCATTTTCTTTCTCATCCTAGATTTTTTTTTTTTTTTTTAATATATTACTGGTTTAACTGTGAACTTGCCAGTAATCCTCTTTGTAAATCTAATCTGTAATGGAAACCTTATATGTTGGTGGTGGTGTTTTTGTTACACAGGATTTATATAGCGCCAGCCGTTTGCACAGTGCTTTACGGCATTAGGGCAAAGAGGGCCCTGTTCCTTAAGAGATTACAATCTAAAAGGTAGGGTCACACTTATAACAGACCCTACATGTATAGGGTCCCAACTATCATACTATATTTACAGATGCTATCACCGTGCCCATCCAGTGATCGGGTCACCCCTAGGGTTGCCACCTCATCCCTTTTTTCCACATTAAAGCGGAAGTAAACCCAACGATTTAACAGTTTCAAAAAGCAGTTAAATTTCCGGCATGCCGGGATTGCCAACTGTCACATTGGTTGTGCTCTCAACCAAACTGTCAAACCATCCAATGGCTGTTGTCATAACTGATCATATGTGCAGCACCACGGCAGTTGAAGATTAAACATAGGCCAAGATGGCAGCTTCCTTGGTTGAAAATGATAGAAGGGTTTACTTCCACTTTAATGTCTGAAGATGAAGATTGTTTACTTGCATGTGTCTTATAACTACTGATCAGTGTTTGTTTCATTTTTGCAAAGAATAAGGAGAAAAGTTGTTTAAAATCGATGGAACTTTGCAACTTTGTTTTCTTTCGTCTGGTTTTTTTTTTTTTTTTTTATGGCTCGGCCTCAACTAGGCAACCTGCAATTCCAGTCTGTAAACTAAAAATAATATCAAGCAATCACTGCAACAGTTCTAAAAGTCATAAAAATCAGTAAGTAAGTATTATAATCTTAGTTCTTTGTAATCCATTAGAGCCACAGCATACACCGCTCTTTAAGCGCTCACTGGAATTGTAGGACTCTATAAAATGGTCCCATGTAGTACATTTATCTATATGCTGTGTCTGCTTACATTTAGATCTTATGTATAAATGTGTGTAAGTAACCTGCTCTACTTTTCATACATGCTCTGTGTCCATGTCCTACAGGTGCTGGACCTCATTTCTAGTGACAGTCTGAATGTCCCATCAGAGGAAGAGGTGTACAGAGCCGTCCTTAACTGGGTCAAACATGATGTGGATGGAAGAAGACAGCACGTTCCTCGGGTGAGGAGAGCAATATATGCGAGCAATTCCATTTTTTAATAATGAAACAGGAAAAATTTAAGTTCAACTCCAGGCAAGCAGTTAACCTATACAGTATGTGTGGGAAACGCTGTACGTGAATAATACTTGTAATTCTGTGCAGTCAGTTTTGTGATCTAAACACCTCTGCCAGACAGCACCACTAGGTCTACAGCTTCCACTGCAGTACAGTTCACAATAGTTAAAAAACAACCTCTCAGCCTACTGACTGGATGATGAGGGGCAGCAGCAGAGTCCTAAGTCACCCTTTGCCTTCTGTGCTCTCTCCTCCTGTCAGCACATGTGCATTGCAGTGGAGCCTGATAGGCTGCTTCACCTGGTCCTCTCTCACTTACACTAAGGCTGCGTACACACGAGGAGATATATCCGATGAAAACGATCCGACGGACCGTTTTCATCGGACATGTCTCCTGGGATGTTTTGGTTTGATCTGTGTACACACGATCAAACCAAAATCCCCGCCACGTCACCGAACCAGGAAGTAAAATATGCGGGAGATTTCGGTCTGCTGGTTAGGTGTACTAACCAGTGGACATATCCGACAGACGGCTTTCCAGCAGACAAGTTTTAAAGCATGCTTTAAAACTTTTGTCTGCTGGAAACTGTCTGCTAGACCGTACACACAATCGAATCTGTCCGCTGAAACTGGTCTGTGGACCAGTTTCAGCAGATATATTCGATCGTGTGTACGCAGCCTAACAGTATTTAAAAATATAAATGGATACAGCAACTGCATTGTTTGTAATTTTATTTTATCCACAAAAACATAGTAGAAAATTCAGCGTTTTTAAGTTTTGTGACGGCCCGCATGAACAATGGCATCATGTTTTTATCTCCATTACAGTTTTGATCATGCTGAGTTTCTACTTACAATGAAGGCACTAGAAAACATATCCGTTTTATTCAGTTATGGTCATTTTATGTGTGTGCATTAACCTGTAAAAAAAATGCAAATAAAAGAGGATTGATAAGGATCAAGACTGAAAATAAAGCCAAAAACAAAGTCTGTATAAGACCTGATTGCTTATAAAGGTTATAAATGGTAGTATGATGCTCATCGTTCTTGGCTGATAATGCAGATATAATTCAACATGCTTTTTGGAGCGTTTATATGACGCACAATAAAGTACACGGTACCAGTAATACTAAAGGCACAATTTTTATGCATCAGATAACAATGTGATGTATCGTTACAGCTCAGGTTATTACAAGCATTGTGCGACATAACACAAGAACCAAAATTCAGAAGGACAATTTTTTTTTTGTTTGTTTTATTTTAGTTTTAAGCCTGTTTTATTTTAGTTTTAAGCCAGTTTTCCCTATCTAGGGCATTGTTGACAACATTTCTCCATCACATTTTTTTTATTTTTTATAAAAAGATATTCTACTTGCCTGCTCTGTGCAACAGTGTTGTAGAGAAAGGTTGCTTCCTCCTTTGGAAAAGCCCTGGCCCTATTGGCTGTCCTTTTCCTTTTGGCTACCTAATGTAGTAAATTGGTGTAAGAGAGGGTCAGACTGAAATGCGGGAATGAAATTGTTCGCGTTCAGCTGAACTCACACAATTTCAATTCCGCTGCCTTAGAGGAGTAGTGCAGGATATATAAAATAAAATCTATACTCACCTGTGTGGCTGTAGGATCGGTCTAGTATTGCAGCTTTTTATACATCAATATACCATTCCCCCATCCACATATGGGGACCTCTGTGCCCGATTCCATAAAATCGAGGTCACCATTATTGCAGCTAATCACCAGTGGTGGGACATGTTGTGTTTTTATATATTTTTTCATGTAACATCTCCCCCAGGGGCTTAAAAAACACAACAATCTGCAACTTCCTGAATCCTAACCTTTAGACGTGAATGGTACATCTCGGAGTTCTGTACCTGCAAGTGGATGTGCATTATCATAAAATGAGAGCTTAAGCATCATGAATTAACCACTAAAACACAATCCCTCATCCACTCATTGTCTACTAGAGTCTCCTACTTACCTGTTGAATGGCTTAGAATACTCCAAGACATACAAAACGCATTGAAGATGAACTCTTTAGGACCAAATTAGGAAAAGTATGTAGAGGCTTTGACGATTATAATCTTAACCGAGTCTTCTGCTGGAAAAGATCCACACTTTCCACTGGAAATTTCCAGGTGATCTATACCGCCACCTGCATCTACCAGTCACTCCATGGGATATATACCTCCTCTTGTGTCCAATTGTCTGATTTCTAGATGGATAACCCAATCTACTGTCCCACCTGTACTAAATGCCCCAATAGGCAGATTGAACCCCTTGTGAGGTACCTCCAATAACATACCCTCACCCCACATGCCCAAATACCCTTGAGCCCAAACCTAGACCCACACATACCCATAAGAGGAGACCAAAATCTCAGATCGATCCCCTCAGCCCTTAGGTCCAACATCAACGCTGGGAGATGATCCCCAACCCAAACAAAGTAATACTATTTCAAGATCCAGCTCAGACCTGACAATGTTTAATAATCCGGAGATATCGCTACCCTCCGAACTCTCACTGGCAGGACGGAAAAAAAAGTCCTGCTAGCCGCATCTTTGAGGCCGTGTATACACAGCTCCTAAAGCTCCACTGCCCTTTGAAATCGGTAGGCAGTGCCAGCAAAGCTTTGCGGGGGGGGGGGGGGTTTAACCTTTTTTCGACCGCTAGCGGGGGTTAAAAGCATCCCGCTAGTGGCCGAATCCCGCCGCAAAAACAGTAAAGTCGAAACCATGGTGCCTCGGCGTGAAATTAGCCTTACAATGACTGCCTCTATGGCCTGATGAAGGAGCATTCTCCAAACACGTGCCACCTACTGGAAGCAAGTCTCGCCCTGGTCTGCAGTGTCCTCAGCCTTCATGAGCCCTATTGGTAGTGTGGGAATCCACCAGCACAGCCGACAGTCTGCTGCAACAGTCTGCCATTGTTGCAGAGACAGAGATACCCAGCAGGACTACCCGGGAACTGTAAGGCCGCGTACACACGATCGGTCAAAACCAATGAAAATGGACTAAAGGTTCGTTTTCATTGCTCCAAACTAGGGTTGTCCCGATACCAGTATCGGTATCGGGACCGATACCGAGTATTTGCCGGAGTACTTGTACTCCGGCAAATACCCCTGATGCCTAAAAAAAATACTTCCCCTGGCTGAAGGGACATGGCTGAAGGGACATGGCTGAAGGGACATGGCTAGAGGGACATGGCTAGAGGGACATGGCTACATGGCTGAAGGGACATGGCTGGAGGGACATGGCTGGAGGGACATGGCTGCATATGTGGGGGACTTGGCTGGAGGGACATGGTTGCATATGTGGGGGACATGGCTGCATATGTGGGGGACATGGCTGCATATGTGGGGGACATGGCTGGAGGGACATGGCTGCATTTGTGGGGGACATGGCTGCATTTGTGGGGGACATGGCTGCATTTGTCTGGGACATGGCTGCATATGTGGGGGACATGGCTGCATATGTGGGGGACATGGCTGCATATGTGGGGGACATGGCTGCATATGTGGGGGACATGGCTGCATATGTGGGGGACATGGCTGCATATGTGGGGGACATGGCTGCATATGTGAGGGACATGGCTGCATATGTGGGGGACATGGCTGCATTTGGGGACACATTTAAAAAAAGTATCGGTATTCGGTATCGGCGACTACTTGAAAAAAAATATCGGTACTTGTACTCGGTCCTAAAAAAGTGGTATCGGGACAACCCTAGTCCAAACCGATTGTGTGTGTGGGCCCCATCGGTCAGTTATCCTTCGGTCAAAAAAAAGAGAACTTGCTTTAAAATTTAACCGATGGACGCCTAACCGATAGGTCAAAAACGATCGTTAGTATGCAAAAGCATCGGTTAAAAAGCCGCGCATGGTCAGAATCAAGTCGACGCATGCTTGAAAGCATTGAACTTTCTTTCTTTTTTTTTTCAGCACGTCGTGTTTTTTGTCACCGCGTTCTGACACGATCGGTTTTTTAACTGATGGTGTGTAGGCACATCAGACCATCAGTCAGCTTCATCGGTTAACCGATGAAAACGGTCCTTCGGACCGTTCTCATCGGATGGACTGATCGTGTGTACGCGGCCTAAGACTTACATGTGTTTACAAGCGCAATCTCATCTATCCCTGTGAGTGAATTATGGCAATTAACACTTTGTTTAGCATCACTGTAAAATGTATAAACTGTCTTTAGGCAGAAGGTATATCCATTTCTCTTGTTTCCGTAAACATGATTATATTTTTTCTTTCTTTTACTTTTTCCTGGTAGCTAATGAAGTGTGTGCGGCTTCCATTGCTGAGCAGGGATTTCCTGATGAGTAGTGTGGACACAGAGCTCTTAGTTCGCCATCACTCAGAATGCAAAGACTTGTTGATTGAGGCCCTAAAGTACCACCTAATGCCAGAACAGCGAGGGGTCCTGAGTAATAGCCGGACACGGCCCCGGCGATGCGAAGGGGCGAGCACTGTGCTCTTTGCAGTAGGTAAGGATGATAAAGCAACTTGCTTCTGTGGAGCTGAGAGCATTTTTTCAGAGTTTTTTTTTATTGTTTTTCCAAATACAAATTCAGTAAAAAATAATAACATGAAACTGATGCTTTAGGAAACATTCGAAACGGAAAGCTAAATTGATATACCTTATACAAGGGGTGTCAAACTCAATTAATTGTGGGCCGCATCAGCATTGTGGTTTCTTTTAAGGGGCCTGTTGTATCTGTAAGACTAGATGTCTAGAGCATCCCACTCCCCCTTACATCAGATGTCAAGACTTTCTGCTTTCAGGAAAAGCTGATGGGAGCTGGGAAGCAGAAAGTGCAAGGTCAGGGGGAGAACCAGAGGAGGGCTGAAGTCCGCTGCTCAATGCTGAGACCAGGGGAGGTGGAAATGAGGGGGTGTTGGGGCTGCACAGAGTGATGCAGGATCTGTAGGAGGAGTTCTGCTATCAATTGCAGAGACTGGGAATGATGGGGGACAGAGACTAGCCTCTCTGTAGCTGCATGGAAAAGCTCTAGATCTTTCAGAGAGTTCTGTCCTCCTCTTTGTTGATGACTACTGAGACAAGGTGGGGGCAGAAAAGATGGGGTTGGAGCAGGAGACGTGTGAGGGCCACATGACATGGCTTGGAGGGCCGTGTGCTTGACACATGTGCCTTACACAATGTAACAGACCTTTGAGCCAGAAGTGTCCTCTACAGTGAGGGGGAAAAAGTATTTAATCTCCTGCTGATCTCGCCACACCTTAATCCCATAGAAAATATGTGGAGGGAGCTTAAGGGTCGAGTTGCCAAATGTTCGCCTCAAACCCTAAAGGGGTGGTTCCCCTAAAAATAAACTTTTAACATTGCATTTCTCTTCTTAATTACATCTAGAATCGGCTGTTTTTTTTAAAAATCCGTCCGTACATACCATGTAGTCTCACCGCCGCTTCCGGGTCTGATGGTCGGGGTAGGGCGTGCCTACTTGATTGACAGGCATCCGATCGACGCATACAGCGCGTCAGAAAACAAGGAAATACCCCCAAGGAAGCGGGACTTTCAAGGCCAAGTTCAGAAAAAGATTTTTAATAGATTATTATAGTATAGACCAAATCACATACAAATTGATACTTGTTGGGAAGGTGAGCTGTATGGTCCACTACCTCTTTGTGACAATCACTGAGTAGGTACGGAACATCAGGGGTTAGAAAAGTGCACCCGGTGAAAGAAATAGAGGGAAGATAAAATCAAATAACAACACAGTATATAATACAACATAGTAAAAAAGCACAGTCTCCGTGGGACAGAGTGGAGAATGCCCGACGCGTTTCTGGTCTCTTGATTTAGAAGAGAACCGTCATCAGGGGCCAGGGAGTTGTACCGCATAAAAATTCTCAATTCTAAAGATAACAAAAAACAACAACATAGGGCACACAGTCAGAAACAAAGCATATTTCAGATCGATATATAGCACAAAATATATGGGTGTAGTTTATAGTTTTTGCTAAACCACCTACCGCTGGCTTTGCGGAGAGAGAGAGAAGTCCCTAGTTGGGATACTAGTGGTCACGAGTGGGTTCGGGATGGATCGCTAAAGGGTTTTGGCCCTTCCTAAATGAATGATCACACTCCTGTTTAAGATACAAGAAGGGGAAGACAGAGGTTGAAGATTGATTGGTTCTTTTTGTATGCTGAATAGACAGGTGTGTACCAAAGATTTTGTCCATTGGTACTAAAATAATTGTTGTGTTTAATATATAACCTATCACAATATTTACCCGATGTGGGAGGCGCGTCACGAGATGCCAAAAGAAGCCGAACTTTGGTGTGCATGCGCCATATAGAGCCGCACCAACGTTCGGCTTCTTTCGGCATCTCGTGACGCGCTGTATGCGTCGATCGGATGCCTGTCCCCAAACATCAAACCGGAAGCGGCGGTGAGACTACAAATGCCGAAAATGGTATGTACGGACGGATTTTTTTTTTAAAATACCAGCTGATTCTAGATTAAGAAAAGAAATGCAAAGTTAAAAGTTTATTTTGTAGGGGAACCACCCCTTTAATGACTTGGAGAGGATCTGCAGGAGTGGGACAAAATCCCTCCAGAGATGTGTACAAACCTTGTGGCCAACTACAGGAAACGTCTGACCTCTGTGATTACCAACAAGAGTTTTGCCACCAAGTACTAAGCCATGTTTTGCAAAGGAGTCAAATAATTTTCACTCATTAAATTAAATGTATATCTTTTTTTAAATGCGTTTTTCTATTTTTTTTTCCTCGCACTGTTAAAATAAACCTACCATTAAAATTATAGACTGCTCATTTGTTTTTGTCAGTGGGCAAACATACAAAATCAGCAGGGGATCAAATACTTTTTTTTTTTTTTTTTAAGATGTTTATCTACTGTATACTGGTGTTTATTTCGAAAAAATAAGTTAATTTTAAGAACTTTTGCATACCTCCCAACTTTTTGAGATAGGAATAAGAGAAAACCTATCAGCAAAAGTATGTAGGCATAGGCCACACACCTTGCCACGCCCCCTTAAAGGAGAATTGTACAAAAAAACAAGATTTGTTAAACCCATAAGTGCTTTTTTTTACCACTTCTATTCCTTTATATTGACGCCAGGAATTTACAAATGCAGCATTTTAGAAATCAAATGAAAGGTTTAGCACTGGAAAAACACCTTTTGATAGATAAAAAGGGTATTTATCTACATCTATATAGATCAGACCAAAATGAGGGACAAATGAGGAGGAAAGCGGGACATAGGGCAGCACAGTGGTGTAGTGGGTAGCACTCTCGCCTAGCAGTAAAACGCGTTGCTGGTTCGAATCCCGACCACGACACTACCTGCCTGGAGTTTGCATGTTCTCCCTGTGCTTGCGTGGGTTTCCTGTGGGTACTCCGGTTTCCTCCCACACTCCAAAAAGACATGCAAAGACATTCTGGTAGGTTTATTGGCTTCTTCCTAAATTGGCCCTAGTATATGACTGTGAGTTAGGGACCTTAGATTGTAAGCTCCTTGAGGGTAGGGACTGATGTGAATGTACATTGTATATGTAACGCGCTGTGTAAATTGATGGCGCTATATAAGTACCTAAAAAAAAATAATAGGGACATTTCTCCAAATCAGGGACAGTCCCTCGAAGTTGGGAGCTATGCTTTTGTTGTTGGATAAAATGTTTAAACCTATTCATAACACTTCATGGTACATTATTTAAAGGACAGATATTGCAAACAGATGTTCTGATAACCTGAAGATGTCTGTGTCCGGGCTCAGACATCCGTCCGTAATTGCAGCTATCTGCTCCGTGTGTGAATAGCAGTGATCGCTTTGACCACCATTAGTTTAAATGGGTTGAACGCAGCTGATCACTGACTGAGCCGGTCATTCCAGAAGCAAGATTCTGCCGATTCTTGCTGCAGGAATCTGCAGCTCACAGCTAACTGGCCATGTGAAAGGGGAATAAAAAAACTATGCTGTCTACAAATAGAAAACATCTTTCTATTGCACAGGTCTGTATCTGTTGCATTGCAGGTGGCGGGAGCCTGTTTGCCATACATGGTGACTGTGAAGCCTACGATACCCGTACAGACCGCTGGCACATGGTGGCATCAATGTCTACAAGAAGGGCCAGAGTGGGAGTTGCAGCTATTGGGAACAAACTGTATGCAGTAGGAGGGTAAGAATGGCAGACACTGATAGCAGACATAGGAAATGTTGATTTCCTATAATATTAACTTATATTCATGCTATTTTTCATGCAATAGATATGATGGAACATCTGATCTTGCTACTGTAGAGTCCTACGACCCTGTAACAAACACTTGGCAGCCAGAAGTCTCTATGGGAACCCGTCGTAGTTGTCTCGGAGTGGCTGTACTTCATGGTCTGCTCTATGCTGCAGGTGGCTATGATGGTGCTTCTTGCCTAAACAGGTATTGTGATCTTGGTAAAGTAAACCTGACCTGAAATTCAGGCACTTTATTGTACCTATGATATCTTTACTGTAGAGTCACTTTTAACATAAAAACCACTGCCTGTGCAGATAAGGGGCTTCTGTGGATAAAAACAAACTGCGAAGCTTCGACCAAAGTTGAATAATGACTTTGTTATGTGTGTAGGCCATTTATGTACCTCATGAAGCCTTAAAACTTCTAGGATTTGGTAAGAGAAGCCTAGTGTTACTGCTCATGCTCTTCATCACAGGAGTAAGCTGTAAAAAGCGGCGCTATTGGGAGAACACGTGAAGGTGTTTGAGTTGGAGAATGAGCTCATTACTGTGATGAAGATGAGCAGCAACACCAGGCTTCTCTTGGCAACGTCCTTAGCAGTGTCCTAGGAGATTTCCAGCCAGGCTTCATGAGGTATGTAAATGGTCTAAATCCTGTAGTAAAGTAATTCAACTTTAGTCAAAGCTTGTTTTTATCTACTAACATCACATATCTGCATAGGTAGCTTTTTAGTAAAGGTGAATTATGCCTTTAAAACCCGCCTTTTCCTGAAACAAAGCCCATGCTGTACTTAAAGCAGAACTAATCCCATTAATTTAAAAATATCAAAAAAGGTACATCCCAGAATGTAAACTCTCACATTTGTTGTTCTCAACTAAATTGTCAAACCATCCAATAGCTAGTGTCATACCTAGTCACATGTGCAGCATCGTGGCAGTTGAAGATCAAACAAGATGGCAGCTTCCTTGGCTGAAAACGATTAGAGGGTTTAGTTCTTCTTTAAAGTGGAAGTAAACCCTCCTATCATTTCCAGCCAAGGAAGCTGGCATCTTGGCCTCTGTTTAATCTTCAACTGCTACAATGTTCTACATGTGATTAGTTATGACACCAACCGTTAGATGGTTTTACAGTTCGGTTAAAAGCACATCCAATGTGCATGTGCCAGAAATGTAACAGTTTTTTTTTTTATTTGATAAAACTTTGAAATCTACGAGTTTACTTTCCAGTTTAATGGCCCGTACACACGATCCGAATATCGGCCGATGGATCATACGACCTTTTTCGCTTAATAATTGCAAGTAAAATAAAATAGGTTATTAAACTCACGAAAATTCTCGTACGACAGAAAAAAAAGATCGGAAGTGATGTCACGTGTTGTAATGTATTTGTATTGTCGGACGACGGCTGTACTGACGAAACGAAAATCGTACGATCTGCCATCGTAGGAGAAATTTTCGCGCTTGTCTGATCGAAAAAAATCGGATGAACGGTCGTGATCGGCTCTCGAAAGTAGTGTACACACGATCCGAAAATTGTATGATCCATCATCGTACGATCGTTTTCGTCCGATATTTGGATCGTGTGTACGGGCCATTAGACCTCCCAACATCTTTTTGGGATTACACCCTGTACCTTGCTGGCACTAGATCTTATCCCTTGTCATTAAACTGTCAAGTTCTAGAGCCTCTGCTGCCCACTGAGGACCTTGCATTTGACCATTAAATTATTGGGCAGGGTTTAGTGACAGTAAACGGGGGAGATTAAAGCAGAACTAAACCCATTAATTCAAAACTGAACTTTACTCGTCTTGAATTCAGCGATACGCCGTCCCTTGAACTCGCAGCTGGACGCTGACATCTTTGTGCAGGAGTTGCAGCAGATTCAGCATTACTATACAGGGGCAGAGAGGCAGCTAAGTAGGTTTAATGCAGAAGAGGCAAAGCATGTCTCTTCTGCATTAAAAATCCTGCCTGTCCACTCATTTTGGCGGCTCCCTTGGTAGTAAAGGATAAAAGGGTTTAGTTCCACTTTAATGTAGACTTGGTGTGATTTTGAGATTGATATAAAAACTTAGGCCTGGGTCACACCTATGCTTTTTTTTTTTTGTATGTTTTCAGTTTTGCAGAAACACACTACAGTACATTTTAACACAGTTTCCTTTGGCTCACATTCACATCTGTACATTTTTATGGTTCTTGTTTCCATAGACTTTAATGGATCAAAAATGTTTGTTGAAAAAAGCAAAATGCACCTGGAATTTGAAAACTGCAACCTGCATTGGTGTGAACCAGGCCTACAGGTCCATTTATTGTGCACTCAATCAGAAGTCCATTGAAAATGAATAGGCTACAGTGCACTTCAATGCACAAAAAATTTAGTGACCGCTGCATTTTTTTTTTGCAGTGCATCAAACTTGTGTGTTGTATAAGGGGTAAATTGGTGCAGTTGGGGTACATTTTAGAAAATGGCACCATTGCACACAAATGCTTGTATTGTATGTTACAGCAAGTTAACGCGGCTTTGTGAACGAGCCTGGACACTGGTAATTCTTGGCCCAACAAACTTTCTGAGGCTTGCTGTTAAATTACGTACTTTGAGGCCAGATTAGATGCCGTTTAATATGTAAATCCAAACCATAGCCTATTTTCATTGGTCATATTTCCTAAATGATTAGAAAACACATGTTACATCTGAAAATAATGAAACCTTATTTCATTGGATCTCTGGTGCCAAAACAGCAGCCCCTTTGTGTGGCCCTTAGGACCCCTGCTTCCCTATTGCCCTGGTATAGCAATGATTTCTAGCAGTCTCATATAATGTTTCCGTTCAATAAAGGTCTTCTGAAGCATGTCCCTGGTCTCCTCAACTACTATAGCATGTTCAGAGTCTCTGTATATTGTCTTCAATCTCTGACCAGCTCTTGTATTATGGCTGCTGTTTGTTTGTTTGTTTTTTGAATGGGTAATATTGGACTTTTTTTAAGATATTTTTTTTACAAAACAAAAATCTACAGCATAGTAGAACTAAAATCACAGCGATACATATACCAGCAGATATGCATAGTACAAAAATACATCTTGACACCCAAATGGCACCTTATACATCAACTGGGATAAGAGAGCAATATACAATGGACACAATATTTCTATGAATGTCGAATGGCCTGGGAGGGAGGCCCCTGAGGAGCAGAGAAGAGGAACAGTATTGTACATGCTATAAATAACAACATACAATCGTAGAGATAGGTGTTGTATAGAGCTGCATACTACTACTAACTGATATAGGAGAGGGATGGCTGGGGGGCTAACAGGGTATGTTTGCAGTCAATGACCATCTTTTTTATTATGTCCACAGTCTCTGGCCGTCTCTTGTATCATGTCCACAGTCTCTGACCGTCTCTTGTATCATGTCCACAGTCTCTGACCGTCTCTTGTATCATGTCCACAGTCTCTGGCCGTCTCTTGTATCATGTCCACAGTCTCTGGCCGATTCTCGAGTATCATGTCCACAGTCTCTGGCCGATTCTCGAGTATCATGTCCACAGTCTCTGGCCGATTCTCGAGTATCATGTCCACAGTCTCTGGCCGATTCTCGAGTATCATGTCCACAGTCTCTGGCCGATTCTCGAGTATCATGTCCACAGTCTCTGGCCGATTCTCGAGTATCATGTCCACAGTCTCTGGCCGATTCTCGAGTATCATGTCCACAGTCTCTGGCCGATTCTCGAGTATCATGTCCACAGTCTCTGGCCGATTCTCGAGTATCATGTCCACAGTCTCTGGCCGATTCTCGAGTATCATGCTATTAGTTGACTATATGCTGTTGTGTGTCTGCTGTCTCTGAGACTCAATTAAATTTTTTTTATGTTCAGCCCTTTAGTGATGTCAGGGCTGCACTTGAGGTCCCCTATATCAAGTTGACCACCAATGCATTAGATAGATCATCAGAATCCTTTACATCTGACATGCTGGACCAGGCAGAAAGTAACTTTTTTTTTTTTTTAGCTTCTTGCTCAGCATGCTAATCCAGGGTTTCCGTAGGCAAAAACATGCAACAAGTGAATATAAAAGCTCTCATACATTTTTTAGGTCTGTGAATCAGAAAGCATGGTGTCAGCATAGTAGCCAAGGGAACTAACATGTTGAGAAGGAGGTTAGCAGTGATAGCCTCCATAGTTGTCTCTTTACAGGTTTTCTTTTAGTATTTTACTTTGCTATCTAAATTGACAGAAAACTGACATTCTGGTTTCATTACAGTGCTGAGCGGTATGACCCTCTCACGGGAACATGGACATCCATAGCTGCCATGAGCACTAGACGAAGATATGTCAGAGTGGCAACGCTAGGTCAGCCTTGTTTCTTTACCATGAAGTACTCATTTGCAGATTGAAGACCCAATATATAGTCTCTGTTTGGTACTTAAACCAACTAATGTAAAGTTTTATGTTTATGATCTTTCTAGATGGTAATCTTTATGCTGTTGGTGGCTACGACAGTTCCTCTCACTTGGCCACAGTAGAAAAATATGAACCACAGGTAAGGATCTTCTGTAATATGTATGGGGATGCTTTCATAGTACTGTACGTCATTAAGAAAATATAGGCTCCCCCAAAACCAATCTCCTTTAGATTCCAACAACTATGTAATCTAAGGGCCTAAAAGGTTGGATATAAATGAAAAAGAATGCTTTAGTAGGCCCGTTCTCATCAACTCCACTAGCCCCTTATTCTTCAACCAGTGACAGACTGATAGCCTGTGATTGCAAAATCAATTAAAGTGCACAAAATCAAATACCATCGGGGGGTGTCCTGCAGATTACACTGGGTGAGCCTCGCTCTCCCTTTGTAATCATCAGAGTTGGACAGAGCTCTTGATACAGAACAAATGGAAAATCTGCCTTCTCTCAGTGTTACCTCCAGGCCTAAGCTGCACAGTGCAGGAGCCATTGGCCAGTTGCCTCTTCTGCCTCCACTTGTGTGTGTAAGGCTTCGCTCACACTAGTGTGACTTGTCTACTTTGATGCAACTTGAGTGCCAGAGAGTGTGAAGTTGCACTCAAAATCAGGTGACTATGTAGTCATAAAAATGTGGTAGAGGGCGCTCTCATAAAGTGAAAAACATAATGTACTACACATACATTTGGATACAACCAAGCTACAAGCAATGTGATTGTGGATAGCAATAAAGTGCAATACGTGCAAATTAAAGTGCTAAAGGATAGAACTAATGAGTCCTAATAGATTCTGGCAATGCAGTCCACAAAATCCAAGGGAAAAAAAAAACTCAAAGGCTTCCTCAAAAGATTCCACATGTAGTCAAACTAGTGTGAACAGAGCTTAAAGGTCTCTTAAGCCCTGTACACACGATCGGATATCTGATGGAATCTAATCCGATGGATTTTTTCGTCGGATTTGCGATGAAGCTGACTTTCATCAGTCTTGCCTACACACCATCAGTCAAAAATCCGACCGCGCCAAAACACGGTCACGTAAAACACAACGACGTGCTGAGAAAAATTACGTTTAATTCTTCCGAGCATGCGTCCACTTGATTCTGAGCATGCGTGGCTTTTTGACCAATGGACTTTCACACAGATTATCAGATTTTTCTATCGGTTTTTTATCCATAGGAATATTTTAAAACCTGTTCTATTTTTTTTCACCGATGGAAAACAAACCGATGGGACCCACACACGATCGGTATTGTCCGATGAAAACAGTCCATCCGTCTGTTTTTCATTGGACAAACCGATCTTGTGTACAGGATCGCCGGGCTGCCACTGTGGGTAAACTCCATAACTTGGTTTAGGTACAATAGTTATCTCATAAACTACCAACAATCGTGGTACTTTACCATTTGATTATTAGGCAGACTGGTAATAATGGGCTGGAAGGTCTTTCAACTTCTTTCAGTAGCTACTGTAATGAATGCAAGTGTTCTGGTCCTTATTTTAACAGCTGTGTTTTTCCCATTCACCACTCCTAAGGTCTATCGGCATTTCTTTGTATAATTGGTCAAGCCACAAACCAAGGAATTTAACTAGTGACGTGATCAGTGCAGTGTTGTTTTCCTGTTGGCTTCCAGTGCATGTTGTTCATAATGTCTCCAGCAGGGGGAGACCTTTCCTACTTTACAGGGTGCAGTTTATGATCCGCCGCCTCACACATGCAAAAAAAAAAAAAAGTATCCCGAGCAGTACTCATTATATCACTAAGTGTTTTATGGAATGTATAATTATTTGTTTATATAAGATTTATAGATACGCAGCGCTGCACTATTTTCACATAATTAATATTGCAGTAGGTGTGGTGTATCACTATAAGTGACACTTAGAGGGTTATTTTTGTTGTGTGTTTTATTTATTTCCCACGTCATTATAGGAGTAATTTGTTCGTATTGTGGCACTGATTTTTTTTTTTTTTCTCACAATTTATATTAGTACTCATAAAACATGACTGTCACAAAATGCAAACGCAGATCAAAATAATGCAAATGACAAGAAGGAAAAACTATGGGCCAGATTCAGAAAGGTTTACGCCGGCGTATCTCCAGGTACGCCAACGTAAGTACAAATGTGCGCCGTCGCATCTTTGCGCCGATTGACAAAGCAAGATACGCCGAAAAACATGGCTTCAGTCGTCCGACGTAACTTGCCTACGCCGGCGTATCGTGGGCGCATAGTTACGCTGGACGCATTCAACGTTCCCATTAAAAATATGCAAATGAGCAAGATACGCCGATTCACGAACGTACGTACGCCCGACGCAGTAATCTACGCCGTTTACGTAAGGCGTTTTTCTGGCGTAGAGATAAACCACCAAAAAGATGGTGCAGCCCATGTTAAGGTATGGACGTCGGAACAGCCGTCAAATTTTATGTCGTTTACGTAAGTCGTACTTAAATGGGGCTGTGCGTAAGTTACGTTCGATGTGTATCTTAGGCATTCTATTCGACTTGATTCTGAGCATGCGCACTTGGATAGTCCACGGACGGCGCATGCATTTACATGGGGCCACGGTTCATTACAATACAACACGCCCACTGCCTTGCTACTTTGAATTAGGCGGGCTTACACTGGCCCATTTATGATACGCCGCCGCAAATGGTTTGTGAATACAGCACTTGCCTCTCTAAGTTGTGGCGGCATAGCGTAAAGAAGATACGCTACGCCCGCACAAAGATATGTACCTGAATTTAGCCCTATGATGTTTTAATTCTCACTTTTTTTTACCAGTTTTCTTGGCCTTTTATTATTTTCTTAATTAAAATCTAAATTTGCACTCTACTAGACAGTATATAACAGTACTAAACCAACGATCAATCAACACTCACAGCCTAGTTTTTCACCAATATTTTTAAGTAGAATTCATACGTTTTAACAATTATAGGCTTTTTTTAACATCACCTTTGGTAAAATGTGGTATTTCATGTTTGTTTAAAAAATATGCTGAATATATTACAGCTAGTGTAGATGTGGCATGCTTTTCTGATGCATTGGGTATTGATCCTTTTTGCTGGAAGTATCTGATGGGTGACTACAGGCAGCCTGTACCAGGATATGGCGCTTATTTATGTTCAATATATTTTGCCAATCACTGTTTTCCCCCCAGCATTGGACCTGTGGCTGAGGTTCCTTCTACTTGGGCTTAATGGCCCATTCACATTATGCTTGCATAAAAACTCATGAAAAAAGCACAAATTTGCTGTGCACTGACATCAGGTTTTATGTGCCTTTGCATTTTGTGTGTTTTCTTTTATTTATATGTTTACCATATATCCTTCTGCATCACTTTCATTTCACAAAATGCAGGTATGGTGTAGATTTCCACCCAGCTCTGCACTGCACGAGATCAGCATTTTAGTGTGAACACGGCACATAGAAAATAATGGTTTTCTGTGTGCCCTTGCTCACCCAGATTTTTCTAGTGCAGGAAAACGCATGTCTCTGCAAATAGTGTGAACAAGCCCTAATTGTGAATTGCAGCCAAAATGCATACAGGGGGCAGCCTACCTACCTAGATTTTCTGCTTTTCAAATAGTCCCTATTGTATTGCATGCAGGCCTTCTTATTGCTGGAAAAGCTTTGTTTACTAGGATCATGGTGTTTTGCTTGTCTTTCAATGTATAGGTTTGATGTTCAGGGATATTCCTGATTCCCTCCACCTACAGAAATGAGAATCAAAGTCTTCAAATTATATGTTATCATTCCATTAGTCCTCCCTCCACATTGCTGCTGGACCTCTCAACTGCCACTCCACTCCTGGCCCACTCCAGAAAATGCCTTCCGTGAGTCTTCAGTCACACTTTGCAGACTCTGTGGGATTAAAGATATAGGAAGATGGAATGAGAGCAACTACCCCCTCTCCCTGCCGTGTGGAAGGCACTCTGCAATGCTGTAGTGCCTCTGGGTATTGGATGCACATTGCACACTACCCCTGCCTTCCAACAATCCAGTTCTCGGTACCAATCGATATTCCTGAGTGCTTTCACTTGGTGGACATGTCTAGCTTAGTGCATTTGCCTACCATAGTTTGGTTAGAATTTGCTCAGAATATTTGCAGGGCCTACAAAAAGTATCCGGGCAGTTAATATTTGTAATTTTTTATTTTTCTTATTTTTTCTATATTAGTTTGGTTACATTTTTTTTGAATGAAAAAGGATGCTAGCTGCTCAGCTTTGGTTGCCTGTTTAGCGGTGTACAGAAAGCCAAAAATTCCAGAAGCCATTGGGGCTTGGTTGATGGCTAACATTGCACTTTTTATCTTTTAATTATCAAGAGGGAATTTAAATGTACAGGTATAGTTAAAAAATAAAAATGATATATTTTTTAGACAAATGTAGTGCCTATATTTAAAAAGGGATCAAAGTCTTTAACAAGTAACTGTAGAGACCTGTTTATTTATTGTCTATAGTTGGGAAGGTACTGGAGAGTTTAATAAAAGACCACATAGATGAGTTCTTGCTGGAAAGAATATTTTAAACTGACAGTATTGATTCATGAAAGACAAAAATGGGTTCTTTCTATGAGGAGGTAAGTAAAACCTTAGAAAGTACAGGCCGGCAACTCGAAGGCTTCGCCATAGAAAATATTTATTGAAGCATTACAGCAGTGACATCATCCAAAAAGACTGACGCGTTTTGGCCTTAGGCCTTCATCAAAGCATTGATGAAGGCCGAAGCACATCAGCATAATTAGCCAGCGCACTGACTACTCTACACACCAACTATACTATATAGCGTTAGAGCTTGGGTGAGCTTTTCTCTTGCTAAGTATAACCTTGGACAGAGGGGTGGCTGTGGATGTGGTATATTTGGATTTTGCAAAAGAGTTAGATACAGGGCTCATGTGTAAGATAAAGTCTACAGCAGTGGTTCTCAACCTGCCTAGTGCCGTGACCCCTTGATACAATTTTCCAAGTTGTGGGGACCCCTGACAGTAAAACTTTTCGTAGCGTGGGTTGTCGGCACCCAAGGCAAGACAAGTAATTTGCACCCCTAACCCATGGATATTTAGCACTCCCAGAGTCCCTTCCACTTGTACAGTATTAAAACCCTTATAGTACATTTTAGGATGTACCACTCTCTCTCTTTTTGTTCTCCTTTCTTTCCCTTTAATCTCTCTCTATCCTAATTTCTTGTTTTTTCTCCACCCCTCTCTCTAGCCATTTTTCTTGTTCTTTCTCTTATTCTTTCTTCCCCTTTTTCTTTGTTCCTCCCCCTCTTTTCCTCTCCCTTCCATGTATTCTCTATTTTTATTCCCTCACTTGCTCTTTGGTTAAGGGAATAGGATGAGTGGTAGTGCTGGCAGGGAGTTGGGATGAGTGGCAGTGCTGGGGGGAGTTCTGATCAGCCAACTTGGGGGCTTTTGATCAAGTTCATCTGCTGATCTGAGAACTTTAGTGGGGACTTTTAATGGCAACTATAATCACAGGTAGCGTTATTCACTGTGTCTCTGACTTTGTGGTTTCTCGCAGCAGTGACGCCTATGCCGAAATCAGGAGATAGGGTCTTCTTTAGCCCCTCCCACTTCACAGCTGGCCTCTAGTTTCTGCCCCCCAGCCATCCCATGAACTGAATGGGTGACTGAGAAGAGGGTGACCGTGGGCTCCAGGAACAGCCCAGCTGGGTGGCTACAGGCTCCAGGGGACAGCCTTGCTGGGCAGCCGCGAAAAGGTTGGGAGAAGCGGTGCGGGCTTCTGGAACAGACCAGAGTGACCCCTGGCAAATCGTCATTCGACCCCCAAGGGGGTCCCGACCCCCAGGTTGAGAACCACTGGTCTACAGGCTTGGAAATATCAGTTTGTAAATGGATAGAAAACTGACTAAAAGACCGAATTCAGAGAGTAGTGGTTAATAATTCTCACTCTGAATAGTCTAAGGCAGGGGTGCCCAACCGCTGGCCCGCGGGCCACATGTCCTCTGATGTGACCCGCCATTTCTGAGCATTAGTGTGAAGAATCGGGTCATGTGCGGCGGCCGCGACGGGGCTGGCCTATCGGTGATCACGGCGGGGCTGGCCTATCGGTGATTGTGGCCAGCCTGAAGTCCCGCCTCCACCTCCACCGCATTGTGAACACCGCTGCCAGTGCCTTCACCTTCTCCAGGCTCCCCCTCTCCTCCAAACTGATGAAAGCTGCAAGCTGCAGGTGAGGGGGAGGATACGGTCTGGGGAGAGAGGGAACAGCCAGCCAGAGTTAGTCAATATAAATTTAAAAAAAACTTCTGGTGTCAGTGTAAGTGTAGTGTAGTGGACAGTGTAGGAATCGGGTAGTGTAGTGGTCAGGATAGTGGACAGGTAGGTCAGTGTAGTGGCAAGTATGGGATGCAGGTAGGTTAGTGTAGTGGTCAGTGTAGGTATCAGGTAGGTCAGTGTAGGGGTCATGTAGGTCAGTGTAGGAATCGGGTAGGTTAATGCAGTGGTCAGGGTAGGTTAGTGCAGTGGTCAGGTAGGTCAGTGTAAGAATCAGGTAGGTAGGTTAGTGTAGTGGTCAGTATGGGAATCAGGCTGGTCAGTACTATTGTAGGAAGGGACTCAGGGAGTGCTAAAAGTCCACAGGTTAGGGACTTTTGCCTTGCCCCATGTGCTGACAACCCACGCTACGCCACTGACACTCATTGTGGCCCGCGACCGGTTACCATGTCGATAAAGTGGCCCTCGCTCCTCAAAAGGTTGGGCACCCCTGGTCTAAGGTTATCAGTGGTGTACCCCAAGGTTGAGTGTTGGGACTAGGGTTGTCCCGATGCCTCTTTTTTAGGACCGAGTACAAGTACCGATACTTTTTTCCATGTACTCGCCGATACCGATTTTTTTTTAATGTCCCCCACATATTGCAGCCATGTCCCCCACGTATTGCAGCCATGTCCCCCACGTATTGCAGCCATGTCCCCCACGTATTGCAGCCATGTCCCCCACGTATTGCAGCCATGTCCCCCACATATTGCAGCCATGTCATGTCCCCCACATATTGCAGCCATGTCCTGTCCCCCACATAGTGCAGCCATGTCCTGTCCCCCACATAGTGCAGCCATGTCCTGTCCCCCACATAGTGCAGCCATGTCCTGTCCCCCACATAGTGCAGCCATGTCCTGTCCCCCACATAGTGCAGCCATGTCCTGTCCCCCACATAGTGCAGCCATGTCCTGTCCCCCACATAGTGCAGCCATGTCATGTCCCCCACATAGTGCAGCCATGTCATGTCCCCCACATAGTGCAGCCATGTCATGTCCCCCACATATTGCAGCCATGTCCTGTCCCCCACATAGTGCAGCCATGTCCTGTCCCCCACATAGTGCAGCCATGTCCTGTCCCCCACATAGTGCAGCCATGTCCTGTCCCCCACATAGTGCAGCCATGTCCTGTCCCCCACATAGTGCAGCCATGTCCTGTCCCCCACATAGTGCAGCCATGTCCTGTCCCCCACATAGTGCAGCCATGTCCTGTCCCCCACATAGTGCAGCCATGTCCTGTCCCCCACATAGTGCAGCCATGTCCTGTCCCCCACATAGTGCAGCCATGTCATGTCCCCCACATAGTGCAGCCATGTCATGTCCCCCACATAGTGCAGCCATGTCATGTCCCCCACATATTGCAGCCATGTCCTGTGCCCCCACACATTGCAGCCATGCCCCTCATACCTTGCACCGCCGCTGCTGCTGCCGGTGCAGTGTCATTCTGCGGGTTAATCCCTGTGCAAGATACAGCAGGCATTACAAGCCACGCCATCTATAGACACTCCCCTTCTCTGGATTGGATGGATCCGTCCAATCGCGAGCAAGGGGGAGTGTCTATACACACGGATCCGTGCATAGACACTCCCCCTTGCTCGCGTTTGGACAGATCCGTCCAATCCAGAGAAGGGGAGTGTCTATAGATGGCGTGGCGGGCATTACAAGTATACAAACGAAAACTTGTAATGCCCGCTGTATTGCGCGGCTTTGGCGGCAGGGGGGGGGGTTTGTACTCTATTTAAGCATCGGGAGTATTTGCGCGAGTACAAGTACTAGCGCAAATACTCGGCGTCGGTCCTGATACCGATACTAGTATCGGTATCGGGACAACCCTAGTTGGGACCCTTACTTTTTAACATCTTTATAAATGATATTGGGTCTGGGATTAAAAGTACCATTTCAGTGTTTGCAGATGACACTAAGCTATGCAGTGGAATAATGTCCTTACAGGATGTCTCCCATATACAAGCCAATGTTGATGCACTGTTTAATTGGGCAACTATGTTGCAGGTGAGGTTTAATGTTGATAAATGTAAAGGTATGCACTTGGGGGCTTAAAATAAGCATGCATCATACATACTAGGAGGAGTACAACTGGGGGAATCCATAATGCAGAAGGATCTGGGTGTCCTGGAAGATCATGAGCTTAATAATGGTATACAACGCCAAGCAGCGGTTTCCAAAGCGAGCAAAGTCATTTCCTGTATTGAGACGTATAGACTCCAGAGAGAGAGAGAGAGAGAGAGACTTAATTTTGCCCCTATACAAATCATTAGTAAGACCTCTTTTGGAATATGCAATCCAGTTCTCAAAAAGGATATCGGGGAACTGAAGACAGTGCAGAGAAGGGCAAAAAAAAATGATAGAGGCATGGAGGTGCTCAAGTATGAGGAAAGATTAGAGGAACTGAATGTGAGATTGAGAAAGGGGATATGATCAGCATGAATAAATGCATAAGTGGTCCATATAGTGAACTTGGTGTTGCGTTATTCACTTTTAAGGTCATCACAGAGGAAACCTTTTTAGGTTTAAAGGAAAAGATATTTCATCTTTAACTACATGCCGATCGCCCGCTGTCATATTACTGCGGAGCGGTGGCTCTGTCTCGCGGGAGCACGTAGCTCTACGTCCTCCCTTTAGAGACTTGTAGGGCCCCCGCGCGCCCCCCCCAAGTCCCGCGCGCGTGCCCGGCGGGTACGATAGCCGCCGGGCACCCGCGATTGCTCGTTACAGAGCGGGGAATGGGAGCGGTGTGTGTAAACACACAGCTCTCGTTCCTGTCAGCGGGGGAAACGCTGATTTTCTGTTCATACAATGTATGAACAGAAGATCAGTGATTTCCCCTAGTGAGTCCACCCCCCATACAGTTAGAACACACCCAGCAACACACTTAACCCCTTCCCTGCCCCCTAGTGTTAACCCCTTCACTGCCAATGGCATTTTTATAGTAATACAATGCATTTTTATAGCATTGATCGCTATAAAAATGCCAATGGTCCCAAAAATGTGTCAAAAGTGTCCGATGTGTCCGCCATAATATCGCAGTACCGAAAAAAAATGCTGATCGCCGCCATTACTAGTAAAAAAATAATAATAATAAAAATGCCATAAAACAACCCCCTTTTTTGTAAACGCTATAAATTTTGCGCAAACCAATCAATAAACGCTAATTGCGATTTTTTTTTTTTTTTTTTTTTTTTTTTTTTTTTACGAAAAATATGTAGAAGAATACGTATCGGCCTAAACTGAGGAAAAAAAAAATTTTTATATCTTTTTTGGGGATATTTATTATAGCAAAATGTTAAAAATATTGAATTTTTTTCAAAATAGTCGCTCTATTTTTGTTTATAGCGCAAAAAATAAAAACCGCAGAGATGATCAAATACCACCAAAAGAAAGCTCTATTTGTGGCAAAAAAAGGACGCCAATTTTGTTTGGGAGCCACGTCGCACGACCGCGCAATTGTCAGTTAAAGCGACGCAGTGCCGAATCACAAAAAGTGCTCTGGTCTTTGGACAGCAATATGGTCCGGGGCTGAAGTGGTTAAATACGGAAAGGTTTCTTCACAGTAAGAGCTGTAAAAATGTGGCATAGACTCCCTCCAAAGGTGGTTCTTCTGGCCAGCTCGGTAGATTGCTTTAAACAAGGCCTGGCCTCTTTTCTAAATGCACATAATATAACTGTGTACTGACATTTATAAGTAAAGTTGATCCAGGGAAAATCTGATTGCCTCTCGGGGGATCAGGAAGGATTTTATTCCCTCTGGATCAACTGTGGGTATAGGATTGTGTATATATAGGATTGTATCGTATTTTTTTTTTTTTTTCGTTTCCCCCCTCTTTTTTTTTTTTTGAACTAGATGTCTTTTTTTTTCAACCAGACTAACTATGTAGACATGTTAGCAGTGATTTACTTTATATAGGCTTTCTGAATTATTAACTGAGCATAATACTGATAAAACGTATTGTTATCAAGGCTGTCACAACACCAATAACCTTGGAAATGCCTGTGATACATGGATAATATCAAAAGGAATTTTGGTAACTATTTACTTAACTTTTATCTTGTACCTCAGCTTATCAAATATTGAATATTTTTTGATCTGGGATGTGAACTGCTACAGACAATTAGATGCTGGCGACTACGCCTGATATATGTCTGGAATAGGCACATGGCTGAATGTATGTGTTAAGTCTTTGGAATGGCTGGTTAATGATGGTACGATGCACATATTTCTATATGTTCCAAATATAGACTGACTTCTCAAGTGCCATTCTCTTGTCTCTCCTGGGACTACCCTACGTCTACACTTTACTTTGCCATTAGCAGCAGTGCGCTCACTGCATACTTTATTAATAAGCTGTATTAATTATCCTTCTTTGGCATACAGTGCCAATTTAACAATCTGTTTGAAATGTTAACTATCACGATTAAAAAGCCCCAGCCAAAATGTTGCTGATATTTTACATTGTATTGCTAATGAAAGATTCTCTGCTGTAAGGAAAGGTTTTGTTCAAAATGTAGACTATGGTATATCCATGTTATTATCAGCAATTCGAAGCGGTGACCTTGGTTCCCTTGCTGATGATGTCTAATGGGAATGTCGTCTAAATTACTATTGCTACAAACAGTAGGTGGTAATAATTATACAAGTATGCTGTGACCAGGAAGCCTTATTGCACCTGTAGTAATGAAGACTGGGTTGTCACGTAGCTTTAACCACTTCAGCCCCGGACTATTCGGCTGGCCAAAGACCAGGTCACTTTTTGCAATTCGGCACTGCGTCGCTTTAACTGACAGTTGGCAATATCTTTTTTTTTTTTTTTTCTTATTCCACAGTCAGCTTTTACTGCACATAAGAGACCAGCTCATAGTAGGGGTGCTTAATTTTCGTCTCTGTTTCAGATTTGCATCATTTGTGGAAGTTTTCTCTCTTTTTTTTTTTTTTCTCTTCGTTTGAGTTTATTTATATATATATATATATATATATATATATATATATATATATATATATATATATATGTATGTATGTATTGAGTTTTTACTCTTTACACATTTTATAAATACATTTATTTATATATTTATTCCCCTTTTGGCCTACCCCCCATACCCTCCCCCTCCTGTCGTCGTCCCACCCCCCTCCCTCTTCCCTCCCATCCACCATACCGTTTAAAGTTCTCTTATCTTATTTAAGCTAGTTTTGCCTCCGGCCTTAGGTTTTCTACATAGCTCCATGATCTTTTAAAAACTCTCCAGTTTTCCCATTTTGTACTGTCCCAATTTTCCTCTGAACTATCTCTTAGATCTTCCATCATATATGTTTCCTCCACGGTGTCTATCCATTCCCATATTGTGGGACATTCTATTTCCTGCCACTTCCTTGGTATCAACCTTTTGGCGGCATTTAATAGGTGTGGTACCAATGATTTTCTATATTTCTTGATTCCTTCTCCCCCTCCATGAAAAAGTACCGTCCATGGCTCTATTTTTATTTTTTCCTTTGTGATCTCTTCTATTATTTTCATGATCTTTTCCCAATATGTTTTGACCTTTGGGCATTCCCACCAAAGGTGGGCCATGGTTCCGGGTGACTTACAGCCCCTCCAGCAGTCTGCTGACTGGTCGTTCGTAAATTTACTACGTTTTTCTGGTGTTCGATACCAGCCTGATAGGCATTTAAAATTCATTTCGGCGGATCGACTGTCGATAGCCGAGGTGTGGGTCAGTTTTAAAATTGTATCTATTGTGGACCTATCGCAACGTGACCCTAATTCCTTCTCCCATTTTTTAATGAAGGGGTGTACATCTAGTTCCTCCCACTGTATTAGAATCTTATAAATCTTAGATATAGTTCCCTTCCTGCTATCCAGAGAACATAATTTTTCTATGTCTGAGAGTTGGTCCCCAGTTCTTAAAGGTTGGGGAAGTTTCTGAATAAAGTGGGTTAACTGTTGGTACCTCCATTCATTAAGTGTCATAAAATTTTCTTTTTGCTCTATTTGTCTATATGCTAATACGTGTCCTTGATGTGTTATATCTCTTACTTGTGAGTTGGCAATATCTTGAAGAAATGGTTGTATAAGGCCCCATGTATACGGGACGCTGCTAAACGGACATTCAGAGGCACTTGGAGGCTTTTTTCTACTGCTCCTGAGCTCTTTCAATGTTAACCTATGTGACCATGTACACAGTCTTGTTTGCCGTTTTTAGGCAGTTGTGTTTGAAAGCAAAAAAATGGGTTCAGACGCAGAAGTGACAAACGCGACTAAAGGTGGTAACCCGCGTTTAGCAGCATTTCGTTTTATAGGCGTTTTTTTGTTTTTGCCCATTTAAAAAAAAAAACGCTTCTCAACGCAAACGTGACAAAATGCTGCTAAACACGGCATGTAAACGCTGATGTTTTAGGTTCAATAAGTATTTATTAAAGGTTTTAAGGCAGAAATCAAAGGAAAGAAAACGGATCCGACCCCCGACAAATATATACATACAAACTTGCACAAATATTCACATTATGGGTACGGTGGGTGAACATATATTAATGTACTTATAAGACAATCCTGCGCATTAAAAAAAGAACTACTCCTCGATCCGGGCGCCCCTAACGCTGATGTTTTAAACGTGGGTTACTATCTGTCAAGTTTAACCATTATGGAGCAGTTGTAAAAACGTGTACATGGAGCCTAAAATCCTCTAGGATATAAACTACAATACAACTTTATACAAATTCAACCATAATACAATTTTAAATTATCTAAAGCTCGCTATCAATACCACCACAATAAAAATCTGCACAATGTAGTTATGTAAAACCACATGCAGTCAACACGCATACACGTGGTATCTACGGTCTGGTAAATCCACATAATCTGTGTTTCTGTCTAATCCTACAAACAGAGATGATTCCTTTTGATTATAGATTCCATTTTCAGTATTTAGGAATCCTACTTTTAGAATTCATAAAAGATATCAAAGATATAGGGCCAGATTCAGGAAAGAAATAAGCCGGCTTATCTCCAGATAAGCCGGCTTATTTCTGCGTCTGAGCCCTCCTATCTATGCGCCTGATTCATAGAATCAGTTACGCATAGATTTCCATAAGATCCAACTGGCATAAGTCTCTTACGCCGTTGAATCTTATTTTCATATTTTAGGCTGGACGCTAGGTGGCGTTCCCGTCTAAAATATGCAAATGAGCATATACGCCGATTTCCGAACGTACGCCCGGCCGGCACTATTTTTTTACGTTGTTTGCGTTAGCGTAGTACCGTCGTAATGTTGTTCCTGCTATATGAAGCGCAGCCAATGTTAAGTATGGACGGTGTGCCGGCGTTTTTTTTTTTTCACGTCGTTTACGTAAAACGTTCGTGAATAAGGCTTTGCGTGAGTGCCGTTCACGTCGTTTACACGTCGTATTGACGTCGAGATTTGGAGCATGCGCACTGGGATCAATTCACGGCTTGCGCATGTGCAGTTCCTCCGGCGCGGGGACGCGCTTCATTTAAATTAGGGTTGTCCAGATACCGATACTAGTATCGGTATCGGGACCGATACCAAGTATTTGCGGGAGTACTTGTACTCGTGCAAATGCTCCCGATACCTAAATAGAATACTTTTTTTGTATTTATCAACATGTTCTGTGAAAATTCTTTGAGTTTTTTACTACTGCGTGACAAGCAAATAAAACATTTTTATTATTTTTTACTCTTTTTTTTATTCTTTTATAATGTCTTGAGTTAGAGTTCTTCATAATTCTAAAGAAAATATCCTTAGTCTGTATTGTGGTTTGAAAACTGTCACATGACATTTAAAAAAAGTATCGGTATTCGGTATCGGCGAGTACATGAAAAAAAGTATCGGTACTTGTACTCGGTCCTAAAAAAGTGGTATCGGGACAACCCTAATTTAAATACACGCCCCCTACCCGCCGAATTTGAATTCGGCCGGGTCTTTTACGCTACGCTGCCTCAACTTTACAGGCAAGTGCTTTGAGAATAAAGCACTTGCCTGATAAAGTTGCAGCAGTGGCGTAGTGTAAATACCAGGCGCTAGGCACGCCTAAAGATAGGCAATTCTACGTGAATCTAGCCCATAATCGATATTTGTAGAATTAGATGGAAACAGGACTGCATGGATTTAAAGTATGTAACCCCAATTGCTAAACTCTTATGATAGGTACACAAAAGATGAGATAATTGTTTGGCTTATTTATATTATTTTAGGCAATCATTTCCTTTAATTTTTCTCTCCTTTAAATTTTTTTTGTATTCTTTCTTTGCAGATAAACACTTGGACCCCGATTGCTAATATGTTAAGCCGTCGCAGCAGTGCCGGGGTAGCTGTGCTGGAGGGAATGTTGTATGTAGCAGGAGGAAATGATGGCACAAGCTGTCTGAACTCAGTGGAGAGATATAACCCAAAGGCAAACACATGGGAGAGTGTGGCACCAATGAATATTAGGAGGTAATCTGGTCTGTCGGAATTGTGCAATGTAAAATCAATATATACATTTCTTACATTATCTGTTTTATTTGCCACAAATCAACGTAAAAGTACCAAATGTAATATTTGACAGTCATACTTGCTTTGTATCATTAAGGGGATCTGATGGAGGTTACTGCTACCCTAATCCATCTCCCCCTTTAAGATCGCATCAAAGAGAGGAGTGTCATGGCTACACAAGCACTCATTATGTTCATGAGGTGATTTTCTGCCCTCAGATAACCTCCAGCTGGGAGATTGGTGCTGCCACAGGGGAGGGGTGATTTCTGTAACCCCCTGCTGGATAGCCTCAGGAGGTTGTGTAATGAGAAATAATCCATTTCCACTGGAGAACGCTTTACACAGTAACTTATTTAGCAGTCCTTTAATTAGCTGACTGTCTTAAGCCTGTTACACACAGGCCAAACGGCTGGCTTCCGTCGAACAAACATGCTGGAAAACCAGTATTTGATCAGTGTCCAATCAGTGCTGGCAGCCAATGGCTGACCAGTGCGTTCTGGCAGGGGGGCAGTCCCTCTGTCACAACAAAATGGCTCAGCAGGGAGATCAAAGTACTAACATCGCATGGTTACTACTACAGTTTAGTTCAGCCCGCTTGGTTGAATAAAAAACAACTAACAGTGTGTACCAGGCTTTAGAGCTGGGATGGCAGTTCTAAAGCGAATTCCTTAAAAAGTAAAGTTCAGGATTTAAAAGAAATAAACATTTATACTCGCCTAGGTGGCTGCATCTGTCCCCTGCTGGCTCTGTTGTGAGAACTGGGCGATCAGACCTCTGATTGCTCATTTTCCCCCCTCCGCTCTGAGCAGAGAGCTGTGACCGTCAGTCAGCATCTCTCTGCTCTCCCCTCCAGCGTTTACTTGAGTGCTGGGCTGTTGAGGGCGCTGAGAGGATGAGCCCGCTGCCGGTCCAGGCTTCAGGGTGGATACCAACCGTATGTTCGGATCTTTTCAGAGCCTGGACCGGCTCTGTGACGTCAGCCGGCAGGGGGACTTCAGCCTGCTGTAGGCTGAAAAGATCCTGTGATCCATAGAAGTATGGCCAAAGAAGCATTGTCTTTAACTTTGCTCATTCAATTTCTCTTTATATGCCACCAATCTACACACTAGGGTTGATTTACTAAAATTGGAGAGTGCAAAACCTGGTGCAGCTCTGCATAGAAACCAGTCGGCTTGCAGGTTTTTGGTCAAAGCTTAATCGAACAAGCTGAAGTTAGAAGCTGATTGGCTACCACGCAGAGCTGCACCTGATTTTGCACTCCAGTTTCAGTAAATCAACTGATACTTACCTTCTCCATGCTACCCTACTATTCTGTTCATTCGGAGCTCAGAGTCTTATTCCTATACAAAACAGGCAATGGACAAATATGCAGTGGGCATTTTTTGATTATGCATATCTAAGCACAACACAGGGCTTAGGACCCCAGTGTGCTACTGAGGAATTTCAATTGAGGTAGTATTAAACTTTCACAAGCACGTCCCATTGTTTGTTGTTTAAATCCTATTCTCAGATCACAAACCAGAACTAAACTCTGGAAGACCGAATAATAATGAACTATTCTACTTCCTGAGACTAGAGATACAAGTCAGATGCTCTTTAAAGGGCAAGTAAGCCCTACACAAAAAGATGCTGGTATAATGATATTTTAATACATTTACTGTGCTTCCTGTCCAGGACTCAGCTTGAAGGACACTGCAGACTCCGTTCCCCTCTGCCTGAAATGCCGTTATTGCCTTTAACCACTTAAGGAACGCCGCATGTACATTTACGTTGGCCGAATAGCACGTACAGGCACATTGGCGTACCTGTACGTCCCTGCCTAGATGTGGGTCGGGACCCCACCCCCCCCCCCCCCCCGGTACCTGCGGCGGTCCCCCTGGCTGTGGGAGCGATCAGTGACGAGGGGGCGGCTGTTCGTTTTTGTCCGTCCCCTCCGGATCGCTTCCAGCCAATCCGCGTCCTCCCCCCTGCGTGTCACTTCCTCTGCCTGTGTAAACACAGGAAGGGGGAAGTGATGTAATCTCTCCTCTCTGCGGTATTTTCAACCGCCGCTGAGGAGAGAATACATCACACAGTAAGTCTGCACAACACTACACTGACACCCTTACACATAGGCACATTAACCCCTTGGGATCACCCCCCCACCCCCCTGTCCGTGTCACTGAATGCAGTATGATCATATGTGTACTGATCACTGCATTTAGTGTCGGTGTGACAGGCAATTAGTGTTAGGTTCAGGGTAGCCCTAGTACCCCCCCCAATAAAGTTTTAACCCCTTGATCACTGCCCTAGTTAACCCTTTCACTCCCTATTGCCAGTGTCACTAAGCGATCATTTTCTGATCGCTGTATTAGTGTCACATTTGCCGCTAGGTAGCAAAAAAAAATTTTTAATTGTGATTTTTCTTTTTTTTTTTACCAAAGACATGTGGCTGAATACATTTGGGCCTAAATGTTTGGCTAAAATTTAGTTTATTCGATTTTTCTTATAACAAAAAGTAAAAAATATTGTTGTTTTTTTTCAAAAATGTCGCTCTATTTTTGTATATAGCGCAAAAAATAAAAATTGCAGAGGCGATCAAATACCATCAAAAGAAAGCTGTATTTGTGGGAAGGACGCAAATTTTGTTTGGGAGCCACGTCGCACAACCGCGCAATTGTCTGTTAAAGCGACGCAGTGCCGAATTGTAAAAACGCCTCTGGGCATTTAGCAGCATATTGGTCCGGTCCTTAAGTGGTTAAAGGTAGCAAACATCCTGATGATGATGATAGGTCACTTAAAGTGGTTCTAAAATTTCTTTTACCTTTTTCCTGCATTAAAATGGTTGTAAACCCATACATAAACGCAATGAAGTGACTGGCGTCTGGTGATACACAGAGATTAAACCATGTATTGTGATACAAAAGTTGCCCCTGCTTATCTGCAGCCCTCTCTTCTCTACATCTGTTCAAAGTGCAAAATGTATAAAGCTTGGCAGGGAGCTAAAATTACATACTGCAGAGCTTACTGAGTAAGGAGGGGCCTGCTAGCTGATTGGAGGGAAGGGACACCCCCTTCACAAAGAAACTGAGCTGAGGCTGTCAACAGCTGGTGTGTTGGAGATCACTCCACTGTCACCTTTTTTCGCTTGTTGTCAGAAAAACGTGTCAGAAGTGACTCATGCAGATAGCAGAGGAACGAGGCAGCATACAGAAATTACGTTTAGTGCTCAGGACTAAGAAAAAAAACACACTATTAAGGAATATGCTTTGTTCTTATTTCATGTCTGAGGGTTACAACCACTGTACAATAAAAAATGTTTAGGTATTGGCCTTCACTCGATCCAGCTCTCCCCACTCTCGTATACTTTGCTAAGGCAGTGGGAGCCATTGACTCCTGCTGCTGTCAGTCAAATCCTGAGATGAGGGAGCGGGAGGTGGGATTAAGCTGCACTGTCTGTGTGTATGGACTCAAGCAGCACAGTTCGGGATCAAGCCCACAGGTGTGCCACAATAGGAAGCGGCTTCCTATGGCGGTGCACCAAACAGCGCAATGCAGTTCCTTCTTTCACCTTGTTTGTGTGGATGGGGGAATCCATTTATTTTTTGATCAGCCAGCTGGCTCATCAAAAGCAAAAAAACACAAAAATAAGATCCATCTATTGCCAACTTAAGAGTTGGCCGAATAAAACACCTAGTGAACATGCCAACCTATATTGTGCCATACATGTAGCAACATCTGGACAATTTACAGCTCAGCCCTAGACACACAATTATACAGGGTTACGCTGTATAATATCAGTCGGCTACCAAACACTCCTAAACATGTCTTGTACTGCGGTCGCTTTTTTTTTTTTTTATAGATTTTCGTATGGCTTTTAATCACACTATCTTTTTATTGTACATTATTTTTCTACTTATGGTTTCAGGGGTACAATATTTATTAGAATTTTTAACTATTTTGTTGTCTTTCTACAGAAGCACGCATGATCTCGTGGCTATGGATGGGTGGCTTTATGCAGTAGGAGGCAATGATGGAAGCTCAAGCTTGAACTCCATAGAAAAGTACAACCCACGTACCAACAAGTGGGTCGCTGCGTCTTGTATGTTCACCCGAAGGAGCAGCGTAGGGGTGGCAGTGCTAGAACTTCTCAACTTTCCTCCGCCCTCCTCTCCTACTCTTTCGGTTTCCTCTACCAGCCTCTGACAAAGACTTAGGTCTCTAACGTCAAGGAGAAGCCTGCACTGTCTACCGGAGCTGAAGAGGTGGAGCCAATGGAAGAGAAATCTGGTCTCTCAGTTCTAGGGGGCTTTTTCTTAGGACATTGCCATTTGTCCTTGCAACCCCTTCACTGCTAGAAAAGGCCTGCATCTCCTTGCAAAGATACCTCTTTGCCATTCAAAGGCAAGGTCAATTTAGAAGAAGATGGATCCTTGGATTTCCCTGAAGTAAATGGAAAAGGTTGTTTTTTGTACTTTGTAGCATTCTGCAAGTCTTTGCATCAGGGAAGGTGGTGGTGATCTTTGCTCTACTGCACTGCACAGGTATCTCAAGCAGGAAAGGGGTTAAGTCCTCCTCAACTGTATGCCATTCAGACAGAACAATTCTCTTCAGGAACAGACATCTCCTGCACTTTAAATGAAATCCTTTACAATACATATTATATCATGATTGGATGTGCAATACATCACAGAATTTCTGGAGGTCATCGGGATCTGCAAATAATGTCTGATTACCTCCTTACTTGAACTAATACAACGTGCCATAGAAATTCTCAAAAATGGGCACCTTCCCATGTCTTTACCTTTTTTCCGCACTGTTTATTCGGCGGGATAGCACTTCACAGCACTGATAAAGGATTAGGAACTCGTATAATGGTGCAGCATGGTCAATCCTGGACCTCATTGCTTGTTAATAGAAAAATATCACTGAAGTGCAAAAAGAGTACATTGGAGCAATGCAATTTATAAACCATTCCATCCTCTGCAGGCACAAGATTTTTCTGGAGTCTCCAGACAGTCACTGTCATTGCACTTTGTATTATAGTAATACTGCTGACCAGGAAGTGGGCATAGACTAAAGCAGCCTTTCTCAAACTTTTCACCACTGGGGAACCCTAAAAATAATTTTCAGGTCTCGGGGAACCCCTGATAAAACCCATTTATTGGGGGGTCAGTGGGAACAATGCCCCTTACTTTGGTGGTCAGTGAGAAGAATGCCCTTTTTTACAGTAGTGGTAAGAATGCCCCCCTTACAGAGAAATATGAAGATCATTGGTGTAATACCACTGGCTCCTCCAAGTGGAATTGGCTCAGAACTATGTAGGCACCATCAAATGGGAGGTAAATCAGCCACAGCTCAAGGAACCCCTAGCCACCTCTGGAGGAACCCTAGGGTTCCACGGAACCCTGGTTGAGAATGGCTGGACTAAAGGTTGCATTGTTTGGTTGTTAGACGGAAACTTGTAATTCAGAACTTTATTGGTGGTACAGGTTAGTTGACATATTGCAGGTATACTGTAACCCACGGCATTCAATGCGCTCAGCCATTGGCCTAGCTTTGCACACCCAGAGCCCACTGCAAGATACAGGTCTGAGCACCTGAACTTCAATCCTGTACCCATTGCACCAGACTTATTATGTCCAACCTCTATAACTACCTCTTAGTTAACATGCTCACACAATTACCTCCTGTATCTGAACCCCCCCAACCCTCATAAACCCTCCCCTGCAGCTTCTCCTGACATCATCCTCAAGTGTTATAGCCACTGTGCCAGGTAACATACATGCACCATTGCATCCTGTACCTGAATCCCCTGCCCTGCCAGTACTTCTGATTTTTTTTAACCTCTATAGCCCCTCTGCAGCTAACATGCTCAAGTACTGCATTTACCTGAAACCACCAACTCTTCTAACCCATTTCTTCCTCCTAATTTATCATCTTAAGGTTCCATAGCTCCCCTGCAGATACCATGCTCAGACCATTACCGTGTTTCCCCGAAAATAAGCCGGGTCTTATATTAATTTTGGCAAAAAAAGACAGAGTAGGGCTTATTTTTGGGGTAGGTCTTACCATGTAATGTGCTGTCTTCTCTCCCCCTCTCCCTCCCTGCCTGTCAGGAATCCTTAGTGTGAACGGAGTTAAAATGTTTGTAAAATCCTGTAATACACTCTATTACAGTACTATATAATGCACAATGTGTGTGTTTCTGTAATTTAATTGTGCCAAATACCTTCTTTATAGCACCTCTCTGCACTTCTGTGACCCGCTGGAGCTCTCTTCCCCACAATTATATTACAGAAACACACATATTGTACATTATATACTACTATAGAGTGGATTATAGGATTTTACAAACATTTTCGGGGTAGGGCTTATTTTCGGGGTAGGGATTATATTGCAGCCCTCCTGGAAAATAATGCTAGGTCTTATTTTCGGGGTAGGTCTTATTTTCGGGGAAACGGGGTACCTCCTTTACTTAAACCCCCAAGTCCCTTAGTCATTACATGAAACTACCAACTCTTATAACCATTCTCCTCCTCCTCCTGATATATCATCTTAGGTCCCTAAGTCATTACATGAAACCACCAACTTTTATAACCATTCTCCTCCCCCCTCCTGATTTATCATTTTAAAATAATAGCTCCCATGCAGATACCATTCTCACACCATTACTTCCTTTTATTTATTTAGACCCCCCAAGTCTTATAGCCCCCTGCCCTACATCTGACTTATCAACCTCTGCAGCTCCCCCTGTATCCAACATTCTAACACTTACCTGTTGTACTTAAACCCCCCCAACTCTCCTAACCCTTCCCCTGCCAATACACTGTCTTATCGTCAACCACCATGGCTCCCCTTGCAGCTAGCATGCTCAGACCATTGCCCGATTCACATTCAAACCTCAACCTTTATAACCCTTTTCTGCCCCTATGTATTTCCACTTCCTGTAACCTTTCACAGTATGTGTCCTCTAAGACAGGTGTCTCCAAACTGCGGCCCGCGGGCTGGACACAGCCCTGTGATTACCCTTTTCTGGCCCCTGGCGCACTATTCCTCCCACTGACACCAATGATGGGGTACTATTTCTGCCATTGACACCCATGATGGGGCACTATTCCTCCCAGAGATACCAATGATTGATCCAACACAATTCCTCCCACAAATAACAATGGTGAGGAACTATTTCTCCCACAGATACCAATGATGGAGCACTATTCCACCCACTGACACCAACAATGCAATATTTTTTTTTTCTACTGCCACCGCCCATCAAGCCTATTGCATTGTTTACTCCTACCAATGCCAGTACATTTTCTACTTCCATGGGCCACAGTCCGGCCCGCTAATGTCTGAAGAGCAATAAATTTTCCCTTTTGTTTCAAAAGTTTGGAGACCCCTGCTCTAAGAAAAGCAATCTAATCACAGGCTTGTTCAAATGATATTAAGTAAGGCCTCGTACACACGATAGGTTAAACAGAGAACAACGGTCTGATGGACCATTTTCATCGGTCAAAACCGATTTTGTGTGGGCCCCATAGGTTATTTAACCATCGGTTAAAAAAAAAGCAAACTTGCTTTAAATTTAAACGATGGATTCCTAACCGATAGGTCAAAAGCGATCGTTAGTAGGCACAACCATCGGTTAAAAATCCACGCATGCTCAGAATCAAGTCGACGCATGCTTGGAAGCATTGAACTTCATTTTTTTCAGCACATCGTTGTGTTTTACGTCACCGCGTTCTGACACAATCGGTTATTTAACCGATGGTGTGTGGGCGCGACGGACCATCAGTCAGCTTCATCAGTTAACCGATGACAACGGTCCTTCAGACCGTTCTCATCGGATGGACTGATCGTGTGTACGAGGCTTAAGAGAGTGGTTGGATGTGACTGGCTGTGCCCTATGGGTTCCCCAGGAATAGAGATCCAATTGCAACTTCAAGCTCTGCTACCCCTATTAAACCACTGAGCTTAACATTTATCTGTCTGGTGCAAGGTTCGACAGTGCATGACCAGCTTAAGTTTACTCGCCTGCCTCTTTTTTCCAGGTCAGAAAATGTTATAGCCAGGGGCAGGCAGGCAGCTAGCTTTTTTAGAAGATCGGGAACGAGAGGCCACATTTTTCACAATACAGGTTTCCTTAAAGATGACCATGCATTAGTGGCATTGTGTCAGATTTGCCCACTGGCACATATGGATATGAACATTCGTCCATAGCCCAATCTGAACGTCTGATCACTATTGTCCTGGAAGAACCACTCTTCTTGCACATGGGCACACAGAGATCAGCTGTAAAATTCAAGAATTCATTGGCAAATAGGATTCTCCTGATCTGCACTGACTAGCAGGTTAAATCCACCCTGACAGATGTCCTTTTTTTTTTTAACTCATCTTGCTATAAGTTATTATAAAAATCCATAATCTATCATCTGTGTGAGTGTTTTCTGACTTTTAGATAAAATTCTGTGCAGCCATCAGAACTCTTCCATAAAAAGTTCAGTAACTGGATGCTTTGGGTTACTTTAGAGTTAAGCACTGTTAATACCTTGCCATTCAGGCATTTGCTGGAATACTACTTTTTGCACTTTAGTCTGTATTTTTCTTTATGCCATTCATGCTCCTATGGGTGCTAACTTCTTCATACCATATACGCTCAACCCGGGACAATTTGCACGTAATTCAAATTGGTTCTGATGATGCTGGCTTATGTATTATCATGAGCCGCCCGCTGGCGTTATTTATGTTATAAAGACATTTTGCACTTTTTCCTATGATAATCACTCCTCTGTGGATGGTCATTTTCTCATTTCATGCCTAAATAACCTCACACTTTTTGCAATAAGTTCTTTTTTTTTTTTAAGAAACAGAACTTTGCTACGGAAAAGCTGTGCCCTTTGCTCGTCGCTCTCATCTAGTGTTCCCCACTTTTTGCGGTTTGCTTTTTGCATGTCTTCTGACATAGATTTTCTTCCAAGTGAATAGCATGCCTTTCCCACAATGCACCTTTTCATGGGAGCCCTCTCCACTCGGCATGAAGATCACTGCACAGACACAATGCAGAACTGCAATACATGGAAAAAACACTTGTGGTTTACTGACAGCAACGTATTCAAGTTTTCATGTATGCTCTTTTAGTTTTCTTATGTTGACCAGAAAAGCAACTGTATCTTGTTGCAAGCAGAAAAATCTGTCTAATGGCACCAATTTTCTGCAAGGCCCTCCTATATTAAAAATATGTTACATGTGTTATATTTATTTAACAATACTTTATTTATCTGGGTATTTATTTATTTATGGTAAATAACTAGGCTCCATTCAGCCATATTAAAACGAATACATATTTACAGTTGGACCCGGCTATGAAAACGGCAGTAAAGTATAATAAAGCTGTTGCAACTGCCATTTTTTTGGATAAGGATAGTGTTTTTTTATTTTTTTATTATTGAATTTATTTTATTGTATCTATAGGAAGAACAGAGTCTTTTAGTTTCTCATTAAAACACTGCAAAGAGTATTGAAGTGCAAAATGCAGAAATCCATAGCAGAAAATCAGTAATATTTGAACTGATCTGACTGCAGTAAACCGATTTCTGATTGGTTGCTAATGGTTGGGCAGAACATAAAAGGCCTGGAATAACAAGTCATGCTAGAAGCCTTAAAGTATTGCTTGTTATAATTGGGCATCTTGTGTTTTGCTATGAGGTAATAACAAGCATCTATGACTGGTCTCTCTTTAGAAAAAGACCCCATCCTTCACTATTTTGTGTTGGAGACTAAACACACCTTAGATGCATCATGGCCACTGACAGGAAAAAAATCGCAGTGTGCCCTATCACTACAGTTAATTTAAATATTAGCAGATATCTCTCTGGCCATAGTTCTTCAGAGACATCTGCCCCTCTATGACCACCCCTCATGGGCTTACTGTACTTTGCAGGTCATATGTACCTTTGCACTACCTTGCTCAATAAGCAGTATTATCAAATCTGGGGGAACATTGGTTATTATCCAGTGCCAGCTAGGGTAAAATGATGACTTGCTGGACTTCACTCTGCATTATCTGTCTATTACTGTTGATCATAAACTATGTGTCATAAACAGTGTTTTCCTTTTAATGTATACTAATTTGAACAGTGCTAAGGTGCCCTTGAATAATATTAAATTAAATAAATTCTCAGTATACTTATTTTCTTTTTCTTTTTTTTACTGTTACTGTCAAAGGAGTCAAGAGGTAGTTTCACATACCAGGCTGGAGGCTGAAGTGACGAGAGGGCTCCCCTTGCGGCTGAGAGCAGAGTACCCCTAGAGTTGGAGACAGAGGGTGCTCTGCTCAGAGATGCACGGGTTGCCGGTGAAACTGTCTGGTTCCAGAAGTGGACACCCCGGAGCAGAGAAGGTAGTCGCAGACAATGGTTCACTGGAGGTGCTGGCGGATCTTAGCAGGAGTCAAACACAGGAAGTCAATCTGAAAGACCAAAGGAGCAGGTCCGTGAAACAAGCCGGGTTCAGAGCCAGGAGAGAAACCAGAGCAGGTCGGGGTAAGCCGGGTCAGTAACAGCTAATCAAACAGGAGCAAGATCTGGCCGGGTCTCTTTGCTTTCAGTTTTGAATGGTAACTGATAGCAGGGAGAAATCCCACCAGATCTGTGTGTTGTGTTTTTAATCAGGCAGATCTCTGTGCTTTGATTGGCCACAGTCGATCAGCAGGTATACAGCCAATTAATTGGTTGTAACCTGTTGACAAAGTCGTGCTATGTCCAATTACAGAACATATCAGCAGGGGGCACGCATGCCTTTAAACCAGAAAGTTCAGAATGATGTACAGGGTGCATTGCGGTGCCTGGGGAAGCCGCCCACTAGCAATAAATGTACTGTTGGCAGTCAGCAAGCGAAGAAAAACTACCGTATAAGCCGAGGCACCTAATTTTAACACAAAAAAAAAATGGGAAAACGTATTGACTCGAGTATAAGCCTAGAGTGTCCATCTGCACGCCTCACTGTGTTGATGCCCATGCCTCACTGTGCCCATGAATAGACTGACGTTTAACATGGGAGTCTATGGAAGGGGTGCCTGGCTTTGAAAAATCTGTGCTCCCCAGCCATAGGTCCCCCAGACAACAAACCTTGCACACTCGTAGAGAAATGGGGCTACATGTGTGCCAAGTTCCGGGTTCAGTGGACCTACGACCGGCCAGTAACTGGTCCCTAAATTCACCATGACTGTTTAACATGGAAGTCTATGAAAGGGGTGCCCTGCTTTTAAAAATAGGTGCTCCCCAGCCATAGGTCCCCCGGACAACAAACTTGGCACACTTGTAGAGGAAGAGTGGGGTTGGCAGGTACCAGGTCCCCATGGTCCGGGAGATCAGGCGCAAAAAGGTGACTTGAGTATAAGCTGAGGGGGAGGGGGCATTTTCAGCACAAAAAAATGTGCCTAAAAACTTGGCTAATACTCAAAATATTGACTGGGATTCTACCCCAGCTTGGTACCTATCGAAGGCTACAAAGCAAAAGCCGGAAAATAATTTATTTTCACTAAATTAATATTTCTTTATCGTACATCACGGGACACAGAGCGCATAGTCATTACATATGGGTTATATGGGTACCTTCAGGTGTGGACACTGGTGTAATCAACTTCACAGGAAGTTCCTCCCTATATAACCCCCTCCCACTGAGAGTGCTTCAGTTTTTTTCGCCAGTGTCTTAGGTGTTGGTCACGTCTAGCTGTCCCTCGGAGGTCTCGGGACCCAGGATAGCTAGCCGGATCCGTCCGAAGTGCTTCAAAGCCAAGGTGTACGGTACCCGGGCCCTGCTGGAGTGGGGTTTTGCCTATAATGCCTCTCCTTGGAGGGCTGGATTCTGGGCTCCAGTGCCTTAGTCTCTTCCAAGAACTAAACGCTACTGATGCCAGGATGCTATATAGGTCCAGGGGTGTGGGTTCCTTAACACAGGACCCCGGTCCCTGAAGGTCCAAGACAATACCCACGGAGATGGGGGAAGGCTGGGCCTCTTGCATTTTGCAATACCCTGCGGCGTGGAGCAGGTAAGAGGGAACCTGCGGGACTTGGTTCGACAGTAGGTATCCCCCTGGGGGTTCTGGGTTGGCTAATGGTATGCTTGTGCATCAGCCACTATCTCCACTATGTCTTTTTAGGCAGGATGGGATGTACTAATGTTTACCCAGATAACATGTAGATATATGTATACTTGTTTAAGATATATATTTGCTACTCACCCCAGGTCTGTCTGTTAGCATTGATACTGCAGCCCCACGTACTGTAAAGAGGGAATTGCTGGTGAAAACTTCTGTTTCTTAGGAAGCCTATGGGGACAGCTTCCTCTCTGTGTGCACTACAGTAAGGATTAGTGCTTACCTGGTGTCTGTTGGTGCTGCTGGCGCTGGTCCATGCTTTTCCTCTGCTCTCTGCTTCCTCCATGTTGTTCAGCATGGGGGGGGGGGTGCGCAGCGTCAGGGTCAGTTTAAAGTAAAACGTTTTTCTCTGGCTGGTCTTTTCCCTCCTGGAAGCAGAGGAAGAAGGACACAGAGCGCGCAGCTGGGTCTTTTGGCCACAGTGACACCCAGTGGCGGTTTGTGGATCTTCAGGTCTAGGACTTAGTTCCACTATTGACCAGAAAAAAAAAAAAAAAAAAGGGGAGTTTTTTTTTGCTTAAAGGGACTCAGCCTTAGATCCAGCAGTATCTGAGTCAACCTTGGACTCCGGCTAACGGGCATTGGTGTTGCAATACTCACAGGTTTTCCTCAGTATTGCCACCTCCCAGGCGGGTAAAAAAAAAAAAAAAAAAAAATTTTTTTTTTTGGAAAAAAAAAATATATATATATAATATATATACAAAATTTTTCATTTTCCTTAGCCTGTTCTCATATTAATTACTCCTAGCTACAACAGTCAGGTGTTGGCTATAGGGGTGACTCAAGGTTGTGCAATGGCTCCAAGGCCATCAGGACCAGCCAAGGCTGCAAAAGGTGCCAAGAAACAAAAGGGGTCTCCATCGGGGTCCGAGGATTTGGGCCAGGCTTCAACGGCCCCACCCTCACCAGTTAGACCACCGAGTAGCATAGTACAAGAGCCATTGGGGGTGCTGGGGGCAGAGGCGGCCCCCGATCCACCCATTCCCGTTTACGTAACGGAAGAAATGCTAGCGACCACCCTGGGTGGGCTAGAGAAAAGGTTAACTGCTTTTGTTTGCCCGCCCTTTGCCAAGTAGCAAACGGGCTAGATCCCCCTCACCTAGTTTGGTGTTTTCAGATGCGGAGGTCTCCTCTTCGGAGGAACGGGACCCACAAGGGGATCAAGCAGACCCAAGTCCCGACGGTTCAGACATGGAGGGTTCCACTGTAGATGAATATTTTTCGGCCTCTCAAGCGGAGAGCCTGTGGATCCAGTCTTTGACCGATATGGTTCGCACTGCTTTTAAAACTTCCAGTGCCAGAACTAGTAGCCCCTGTGGTATCCTCATTGGGTTCTTTAAAGGCTCCATTAACTTGTGTGTCTTTTCCGATTCACCCCCTTCTGCGGAGCGTGATTTACCAGGATTGGGCTCGACCTGATAGGATCTTTATCCCTCCTAAGAGGTTCTCTATTCTCTATCCTATGGAAGAGGAATTTTTAAAGAAATGGGCACTCCCCACAGTGGACGCGGCCATTTCCTGCGTGAATAAATCCCTGACCTGTCCGGTTGAAAATGTCCAGATGTTCAAGGATCCGGTCGACAAAAAATTAGAGACCCTACTGAAGGCTTCTTTCACCACAGTAGGTGCCATGGTTCAGCCAGCGGTGGCAGCCATTGGCGTTTGTCAGGCCTTAAAGGATCAGGCAAAACAGATATTAAAGGACATGCCGGCTCAGCAAACTCGTGAATTAGCAGATTTCCCTAGGGCTCTCTGCTTTGCAGGAGATGCTATTAAGGACTCCATCCAACAGGCATCCCGGTTATCTCTGCTGGTGGTTCACATGCGTCGTCTTTTGTGGCTAAAGAACTGGTCAGCAGAGGCACCCTGCAAAAAGCTTTTAGCAGGGTTTCCCTTTCATGGGGGATGACTATTCGGTGAAGACCTAGATAAATATATCCAAACCATATCAAGTGGTAAAAGTTCTTCCTTACCGGTCAAGAAAAGACCGCGTGGGCCCGCGTTTAAACGACAGGCCTTTGCTGGCTCGGCCCCTTCGACTTCCCGTCAGTATCGACGGCCTCCCGGGCGTTCAGCAGTTAATAGCCGCCCACAGGGACAAGCCGCGGCAAACAAGAGGCCCTGGTCTCGCAAGCCGGCTAAACCAGTCATCAAGTCAGATTCATGAAGGGGCGCCCCCACTCTCTTGGGTGGGGGGAAGACTTCAGTTTTTCTCCGAAGTCTGGAAGGCCAGAATTCCCGACTCTTGGGTTCGGTCCGTGGTAGCCACAGGCTACAAACTAGAGTTTCGAGAAATCCCCCCTCCTCATTTTCAGGGGTCAGGTCTTCCAAGCGACCCGTTAAAGAGGGCCTCTCTCGTAAAGGCGTTGGATCGCCTCTTGCTCCAAGGAGTAATTGTAGAAGTACCAACCCAAAAAAGGGGTCTGGGATTCTACTCCAACCTTTTATTATACCAAAACCCAATGGCGACGTCAGGCCTATCCTAGACCTCAAACGCCTAAATCGCTTTCTAAAGATTCAGACCTTTCGTATGGATTCCATACGTTCAGTGACAGCCAGCCTGCATCAGGGCGACTTTCTAGCATCTATAGACATAAAGGATGCATATCTGAATGTGCCGATCTACCCAGCACATCACAAGTTTCTTCGTTTTATGATAGATCAAAGTCATTTCCAGTTCGTAGCCCTCCCTTTCGGGTTGGCAACAGCTCCGCGGGTATTCACAAAGGTGTTAGCCCCGGTGCTAGCCGTCCTAAGGACAGAAGGCATTTTGGTCCTGGCATACCTGGACGATTTCCTGGTTATCGACAGATCAGCTTCCAACCTCAATCATGCAGTAGTCCGCACAGTTCGGCATCTACAAGAATTCGGGTGGGTTGTGAACCAAGGAAAATCGAGGTTGCAACCCACAAGACAGTTGGAATATCTAATCCTTCGGTTAGATACAGAATGCCAGAGGATATTTTTACCTCAAGAAAAGATCAGGTCATTGACTCAAACAATTCAAATAGTCCTAGGCAAAAAGAGGCCGACTATTCGCCTATGCATGCGACTGCTGGAAAAGATGGTAGCCGCCTTCGAAGCAGTGCCCTATGCCCAGATCCATACCAGGCAGCTATTCTCTCTGCTCGGAACAGGTCCATACAGGCATTAGACCGTCCATTAGGTCTTTCCCCAGGAGTCAGGCGCAGCCTGTCTTGGTGGCTAGTCTCTCAAAATTTGTCAAAAGGGAAAACCTTTTGCCCCATCACGTGGAAAATAGTAACCACAGATGCCAGCCTAACAGGTTGGGGGGCAATCTTAGGAAAACGGACCCAGCAGGGACAGTGGTCAGAGGCAGAAAGTCTGCTTCCCATCAATGTCCTAGAGATCAGAGCTGCTCGGTTGGCACTGGTCGCCTGGACTCTCCCCCTGCAGGGTCTGCCAGTAAGGATACAGTCCGACAATGCCACAGCGGTGGCATACATAAACCACCAGGGGGGCACAAGGAGCCTAGCGGCTCAAAGGGAAGTAAACCTGATTTTCTCATGGGCCGAAGCCCATGTACCCTGCATCTCAGCAGTGTTCATCCCAGGGATAATCAATTCTCAAGCAGATTTTTTGAGTCATCAACAGTTACTCCCGGGAGAGTGGTCTCTTCACCCCCAGGTATTCCAAGAGATTTGCCAAAGATTCGGAGTTCCCGATGTGGACATCATGGCAACAAGATTCAACAAGAAATTGGACAAATTCGTATCCCGAGCCAGGGACCCCTCGGCCTACGGGACCGATGCGTTGGTTTGCCCCTGGCACCAGTTTTCTCTCCTGTATGCGTTCCCTCCACTACAGATGATTCCCCGCCTTCTACGAAGGATCAGGGTGGAGCGCAGGCCGGTGATCCTGGTGGCCCCAGCCTGGCCCAGAAGGGCTTGGTACGCACTCATCGTGAGGATGTCAGTAGGGGCACCGTGGCCACTCCCCCTGCGCCCAGATCTGCTGTCTCAGGGCCCGATCTACCACCCTGCTTCACAGCAGCTAAATTTGATGGCTTGGCGGCTGAATCCCTAATTCTTAAGGGCAGAGGCCTCTCAGCCCAGGTCATATCTACGTTAATTCAGGCTAGAAAGCCAGTCTCTAGAAATATCTATTACAGAGTCTGGAGGACCTATGTGGAGGGGTGCGAGCCTCAAGGAGGGCATCCTCGCAAGTTTTTTATTGACAGGATCTTGCGATTCCTCCAGGTAGGCGTTGACAAGGGGTTGGCTCTTAGTACTCTAAAGGGGCAGGTGTCTGCCTTATCGATATGGTTTCAAAGGCCTTTGGCCACGCATTCGCTTGTGAAAACCTTCTTGCAGGGGGTCTTGCATGTGAATCCCCCTATTAGAGCTCCCCTCTGCCCCTGGAATTTAAATCTGGTCTTGTCAGCTTTACAAAAGCAGCCGTTTGAACCTCTGACAGAAATCCCTCTTGTGCTGCTAACCCGAAAGTTGGTTTTCTTGGTGGCTATGGCTTCGGCCAGAAGGGTCTCCGAGCTGGCAGCCTTGTCTTGCAGGGAACCGTACCTGATTCTGGATAAGGACAGAGTGGTTCTGCGGCCTCAACCTTCTTTCCTTCCTAAGGTCATATCCAGTTTTCACTTGAATCAGGACCTAGTCCTACCATCCTTCTTTCCTACTCCCCAGTCCAGAGAGGAAAGACTGCTTCATACTTTGGACGTGGTCCGAGCCATGAGGGTCTATCTCAAGGCTACAGAGAAGATTCGGAAAACAGATGTGCTTTTCGTTCTTCCGGATGGCCCCAAGAAGGGTCAGCCGGCTGCCAAGTCTCCCTTGGCTAGGTGGATTAAGCAGCTGATTTTTCAGGCCTATGGTCTGAAGCGCGTTCCACCTCCCTTATCAGTTAAAGCCCATTCTACGAGGGCCATGAGTGCCTCCTGGGCGGCACACCATCAGATCTCTATGGCACAGGTTTGCAAAAGCGGCAACCTGGTCTTCCGTACATACGTTTACTAAATTTTATAAGTTGGACGTCGCAAAGGCTACGGATGCAGCATTTGGGCAGGCGGTCCTACGGGCAGCAGTATAGAATCCTCTGGCCCGGTTCACGCCCCCTTTTTTCTATTGGTGGAGCTATTTTACCTCCTGATAATGTTTTTTGTTTGGCTATTTTTGGCCTTACGGTCTCCCTCCCTTCATGGAGCATTGCTTTGGGACATCCCATATGTAATGGCTATGCGCTCTGTGTCCCGTGATGTACGATAAAGAAAAAAGGATTTTTAATAACAGCTTACCTGTAAAATCCTTTTCTTGAAGTACATCACGGGACACAGAGCTCCCACCCCTCTTTTGGGGAACATTGTGTAACCTCGGAGAAATTGCTTGCTACAAAACTGAAGCACTCTCAGTGGGAGGGGGTTATATAGGGAGGAACTTCCTGTGAAGTTGATTACACCAGTGTCCACACCTGAAGGTACCCATATAACCCATATGTAATGACTATGCGCTCTGTGTCCCGTGATGTACTTCAAGAAAAGGATTTTACAGGTAAGCTGTTATTAAAAATCCTTTTTTTTTGCACTGTAGTGCTGAATTACTATTTGTGTTTTTCCATTTTTGATGCACATTTCAAAAGCATTAGGAACTTTATTATTTGTTTGCGGACTCCGGGGCAGCCAAGCTTCTTAATCTGTTAGTTTGTCTTTAGGATCAGATTCATTAATAATTAGTTTATATATATATATATATATATATATATATATATATATATATATATATATATATATAGCTAGGCTTGGAGAAGTCTTTTGGACGTGTAGTAAACTTGTGTAGAGCACTTAGCCTTACATGACCTCTCCTAAAATCAACCTGCAACCAAAGAGCATGTTTTCCTAACATGACTAACCCCACGTAAAAATTAGCCAGCAGCAGGCCTATCGTTTGTCTCTAGAAAGCCTCTTCTATGTACATAGCCAAGTGACACAGGAATTCTAGTAAACTCTGCAATGTCAGCAAACACATTATTCGCCACACCTTCTGTGACCTGCCAGCTACGGGCGCAATGAATCAACGTACACACATAACCATTCCATGAGATGGCACATTGTCCAGGGATATTGTACAGATAGAAGAACAAGGAACAAAAAGGGAACCTTTGTTAGTTTTAAAGAAATATATTTCTCTATGTTTGAAATGCAAATGTTTCTTTCCATCTGAACAACCTTGGATGGTTTTTCTGACGGAATTCCGCTCAAGCTTAGCTTGCATACACACGTTCTCTGAACTTTTGACCGTCAAGAACGCGGTGACGTACAACACTACGATGAGCCGAGAAAATTAAAGTGGATGTAAACCCAAAAAATTTATTTTTGATGTCACAATATAAGATTTCCTATCATCTGTGCCCAGTCTTGCCACACAGAGTTAATCCAGCGCTGAGTAATCCTCTTTTAAAGTCCAGTGCAAATTAACCAGACTTCAGATAAAAACCTGCCATATTAGGTCAAGTCCGTTTCTCTGTTTTTGCTTTCAGTAACAGGTTATTTACAAATATAGCGTGGACATGTTTATCATAACAAGAGGTGATCCAAAGTTCATTGTATATTACTAGGATGTGTTATGATGTTATATCACCTCATGTTATGATAAACAAAACATAACATATGATAGACATGTCCTAGCTATATTTGTAAATAACCTCTCACTCAAAGCAAGAAGAGAGATTCCGGACTTTTTGATTTAGGCAGGGTTTTATCTGGAAGGCTGTTCGTTTTCACTGAACATAAAAGAGGATTACTCAGAGCTGGATTAACTCTGTGTGGCAAGACTGGGCACAAATGATAGGAAATATTATACTCTACACACTGACATCAAGAAAAAAAAATTTTTTTGGGGGGTTTACATCCACTTTAAGTTTAACCACTTCAGTACCGTGGGTGTTTTTCAGATTTTGTGTTTACAAGACTAAAACAGATTTTTTTGCTAGAAAATTACTTAAAACCCCCAACACCCTAGAGAATAAAATGGCGATCATTGCAATACCTTTTGTCACACCATATTTGCGCAGCGGTCCTACAAGTGCACTTTTTTTTGGAAATAATTCACTTTTTTGAATTAAAAAATAAGACGGCAATAAATTTGGCCCAATTTTTTTTAATTTATTGTGAAAGATACCCAACATGTCACGCTTACAAATTGTGCCCGCTCGTGGCAAGGGCGTCAAACTTTTACCCTTAAAAAAATCTCGATAGGCGACGTTTTCTATAGGTTGCATTTTTTGAGTTGCAGAGGAGGTCTAGGGCTATAATTATTGCTCTAACGATTTCATATGCAGGCGCTACTCACATATGGATTCGCTTCTGCGCGCGAGCTCGCCGGGACGGGGCGCTTTTAAATTTATTTTTATTTTTTTTTCTTATTTTTTTTAATATTTTTTATTATTTTTTACACTGGAAAAAAAAATGTATCACTTTTATTCCTATTACAAAGAATGTAAACATCCCTTGTAATAGAAAAAGGCATGACAGGTCCTCTTAAATATGAGATCTGGGGTCAAAAAGACCTCAGATCTCGTATTTAGACTTAAATGCAAAAAATAAAAAAAAAATAAAAAATGGCATTTTTTTCAAATGACAAAAAAAAAAATGTTTCTTTAAGACGCTGGGCGGGACTGATGTTTTGACGTCACTTCCGCCCAGCAGAGCTATGGGGACGGGTGGGGGCGATTTTTCCCTCACTCGCATCCCCACACAGCAGCCGAGCGGACCTGATCGCCTCCGCCGCTACCGAAAGCGGCGGAGGGTGCGGGAGAGCGGCGGGGCCCTCTCCCGCCGTTATCTTTTACAGGACCACTCACACTAAAGATGGATATCTCGGTTGTGGCAGCAGCTGCTGCCGTTACCGAGATATCCATATTTAAAGTGCCGCCGTATAAAGTCGTAAGGCGGTCTGGAAGTGGTTAATGCTTCCGAGCATGCGTTGAATTGTTTCGGAGAATGCGTTGAAATTTTGCGTGGCAAAATTGCTACAGACCATTGGATTTTCCGATAGGAATTTTTTTTGTTGGAAAATTTGAGAACCAGCTCTCAATCTTTTGTTGCCAGAAATTCCGATAGTAAAAGTCCGATGGAGCATACACACGGTCGGAATTACCGTTCAAAAGCTCACATTAGACTTTTGCTCATTACAGATAATGTGTAATATTGGAAGCTTTGCAATATGTAGTTGTAGCTCTAAATGAGATTTGTACAATAAGAGGTGTACACAGGCACAGCAAAAATTATTCCCCTTTGAGGTTTGACAGGCAGAACTGCCCACTGAACGTGATCCATTCAACTGAATAGGGCCACGTTGCAACTGCTTGCCAATTACCCTCAGAAAAGAGATCCACTCCAGATTGCACTTCAGAGGGTGACACCATTGTAAATGAGCTCTTACACATGCTGTGAGTACATTGCAGCTGTGGAAAAAAATGATACCCCATTTGACATTCAGCGGGCAGTACTACCAGCACATGTGACCCATTCACGTGAATGGGGCCACACCGAAACCACAAGCCAGACGCTTGTTTCATTTGCAGTATGTACATAAAATAAAAGGGATGGGGAGAGTGTAGCAAGTTTTATTAGTAGAAAAAGTTAAAATACATAGCTTATGCACTCACGGAAGATCGCTGGTGTAAAGCCCACACGATATGAAAATCGGAAATACATTTTTTGTCCGAACGATCTGCAGATTGTCGGATCGTTAGTATGGTGCTTTCGACAGCTGATTACAATTTTTCGTCTGACAAAAGTTGAATGTGCAGACTATAAAACAAAATTCGTACATTTACTCAACGTCCGATTTTCGTTTAACCACTTAATACTCGGACCAATATGCAGGTTAAGGACCTTGCCCCTTTTTGCGATTGGGCACTGCGTCGCTTTAACTGACAATTGTGCGGTCGTGCGACGTGGCTCCCAAACAAAATATGCGTCCTTCTTTTTTTTTACCACAAATGGAGCTTTCTTTTGGTGGTATTTGATCACCTCTGCGTTTTTTTTTTTTTTTTGCGCTATAAACAAAAATAGAGCAACAATTTTGAAAAAAAAAATTAACTTTTTGCTATAATAAATCTCCCCAAAAAAGATATGACATTTTTTTTTCCTCAGTTTAGGCCAATACGTATTCTTCTACTTATTTTTGGTAAAAAAAAACGCAGTAAGCGTTTATCGATTGGTTTGCGCAAGATTTGTATCGTTTACAAAATAGGGGATAGTTTTATGGCATTTTTGTTAATATTTTTTTTTTACTACGGCGATCAGACACATCGAACACTTTTGACACATTTTTGGGACCATTGTCATTTTCACAGTGAAAAGTGCTATAAAAATGCACTGATTACTGTGAAAATGACAATGGTAGTGTAGGGGTTAACCACTAGGGGGCGCTGTAGGGGTTAAGTGTGACCTCATGTGTGTTTCTAACTGTAGGGGGGAGGGGCTGGACTTGTGACGTCAGTGATCGTCGTTCCCTATATCACTGGCATTGCCACACAGAAGAACAGGGGAAGGTGTGTTTACACACACCTCTCCCCGTTCTTCAGCTCCTGTGACCCGATCGCGATGATCGGGTCCCTCGGGCGCTGTCACGGAGCTTCGGACTAGACATGTGCATTCGTTTTCGTTAGAATGCATTTTCGTCCGAAAATCAGTTTTTTTCGTTATCGTTTTAACAAACAATAACGAAAGCGCAAGAAGCGAAAACCGAAAGATCCGACATAAAAAATTATTTATTTTTGTTCTCGTTGCGGTAAAAATTCGATATAGAGAGATTTGACGTTATAGGGAAAAGATTTGACGTTATAGGGAAAAGATTTGACGTTATAGGGAAAAGATTTGACGTTATAGGGAAAAGATTTGACGTTATAGGGAAAAGATTTGACGTTATAGGGAAAAGATTTGACGTTATAGGGAAAAGATTTGACGTTATAGGGAAAAGATTTGACGTTATAGGGAAAAGATTTGACGTTATAGGGAAAAGATTTGACGTTATAGGGAAAAGATTTGACGTTATAGGGAAAAGATTTGACGTTATAGGGAAAAGATTTGACGTTATAGGGAAAAGATTTGACGTTATAGGGAAAAGATTTGACGTTATAGGGAAAAGATTTGACGTTATAGGGAAAAGATTTGACGTTATAGGGAAAAGATTTGACGTTATAGGGAAAAGATTTGACGTTATAGGGAAAAGATTTGACGTTATAGGGAAAAGATTTGACGTTATAGGGAAAAGATTTGACGTTATAGGGAAAAGATTTGACGTTACAGGGAAAAGATTCGACACTATAGAAATAATAGATTCAACATTACAGAGATTAGATTTCGATTTATGAGAAAATAGATTCGACATTATTACTAGTCATACAACATTAGAATTCTTGTAGGCGGAATATTCGAACAGAAATGTACGATTCGACGTAAAGATTCGACGTTCCGTCGAATATTCTTTTGACCATTCGATAGAAACCAAGTATTATTGGATTTTTTCGAACGAAAGCTATTCCCCAACGAAAAACGAAATACATCAAAACAATTTTTGGGGGTAACTAAATAAATTTTATTTTCCAAACGAAAAAACGAAACGAAATATTCCAGTCTGCACATTCGGACCGGGTTGCGAGCGCATCGCCGGCGGCTCGCTCGCGACACACGGCTGGGCTCTTAAAGTGGACGTATATATATGTCCCTGTGCCCAGCTGTGCCATTCTGCCGAAGTATATCGTCGTGCGGCGGTCCTTAAGTAGTTAATTAGTACGTTCAAGACTATGCGTGCTCAGAAAGTAAAGAATACATACAAAACTATTCAACACATGACATCACTTCTAAAGTTGTATTCTGTCATACAGGAATTTTCCTATGGTGAGTAACCTCTTTACTTTCGACATGAGACTAGCATACAACAAAAAAAACGGACAAACAGTCGCCCGAAAATCTGATCGTGTGTACGGGGCTTACAGCATTGAAACACCCTCCATGTAAAAGTCGTCTGCTCCGAATCCAGTCCACACCAGAGCCAATGACAGGAGTGCTGTAAAGCTGGGGCAGGATTCCAAGCAAGCCGTCGCGGGAAACTTGATCTGTCAGGGAGCTGTCAACCATCCAGAGTGCTGTGACCAATCAGAACGCATTTCGGGGGTCAAACCTCCTTTCATCAGCCTGGTTCACATGCTGGTGATTTAAAGTCAATATTAACCCCCCATACACCATTCATTTAAGATTGTATGATGTTTACTCAGGAACTAGCAAGTGCAGTGCAGAGTGCTGGTCTGTTACATAGGAAATCCGTGTTCAGCTGTCAAAGAAAGGCGGCAGTATTTCATCCTCAATGCCTGGCAGCCGCTGGTCTACTGCCCTCTGAAACACGATCAAAAGCAGATAGCTTTTTAGAGGAGCTGTATAGAGTGCCACAGATGTGAATGAGCCTATAAAAAGAAATCCCTTGGAAGTCTTGATTGCTCATTGTTTCTTCACGCTATCCCCTACAACAGGGATCTTCAAACTACGGCCCTCCAGCTGTTGCGAAACTACAAGTCCCATGAGCATTTTAAAACTCTGACATTCACAGACATGACTAGGCATGATGGGAATAGTAGTTCCTGAACAACTGGAGGGCCGTAGTTTGAGGACCCCTGCCCTACACCAGTGATGGAAAACCTTGGCACCCTGGATGTTTTGGAACTACATTTCCCATGATGCTCATGCACTCTGCAGTGTAGTGGAGCATCATGGAAAATGTAGTTCAAAACATCCGGGGGTGTCAAGGTTCGCCATCACTGCCCTACGCTGCTACAGGGGTTGTAAATGTACAATTTTTTTTTTCCCCCTAAATAGCTCCCCTTACCTTAGTGCAGTCCTCCTTCACTTACCTCATCCTTCCATTTTACTATCAAATGTCCTTATTTCTTCTGAGAAATCCTCACTTCCTGTTCTTCTGTCTGTAACCCCACACAGTAATGCAAGGCTTTCTCCCTGGTGTGGAGTGTCGTGCTCAACCCCTCCCTTGGACTACAGGAGAGTCGGGACACTCTCTACGTTGCAGATAGAGAAAGGAGCTGTGTGTTAGTGGGCGTCCTTACTCTCCTGTAGTCCGAGGGAGGGGGCGAGCACGACACTCCACACCAGGGAGAAAGCCTTGCATTATTGTGTGGAGTTACAGACAGAAGAACAGGAAGTGAGGATTTCTCAGAAGAAATAAGGACATTTAAAAGCAAAATGAAAGGATGAGGTAAGTAAAGGAGGACTGTACTAAGGTAAAGGAAGCTATTTAGGGGAAAAAATTGTACCTTTACAACCCCTTTAAGCACAGATGTAGCCTGCCCTAAACAACTAATGTTGCATTTCTATTTACAAATCTAAAAATGGCTTTATTTGAACACATTATTTCTGCTATTGAGCAATTATTTTAATAATGTATTGCTCAGTTAGAGTCAGGGAAACAGAACAATCTGACACTTCATTGCGTGTGTGACAGGAAGTCAGGTAAATCTGTGGGTGTTGTCACAGACTGGAGATACATTTCTGCCTTGTTTAGACAATTCACCAATTACTACCAGGTGTCGGCTACAGAGGTAGCCAGAAAGGTTTAGGGCAGGGATCTCCAAACTACGGCCCTCCAGCTGCTGTGGAACTACACTTCCCATGAGGCATTGTAAAACTCTGACATTCATAGACATGACTAGGCATGATGGGAATTGTAGTTCCTGAACACCTGGAGGGCCATAGTTTGGAGACTCCTGGTTTAGGGCGTTGGAAAACTTCAGCTGTTCAGAATGAGGCAATTAAGGCCTCTATAAGTTATCCAAAAGATGACTACTGAGCAGTCAGAAATACTTCTTAAGAGGTGAGGTGGTTGTTGATTTTTCTGTGTGATAAAAATCAAAAAAGACTATTGTTTCTCTTCTGTATGACCAGCAGTGTCTGCCCAGCAGTAGGCTGTGCCAGACTCTATAGATAGGTTCCTGTGTGGTGAAGGTAGACGCCCAAGTGGCCAGGGTTTATTTTATGTTTTGTTTGGATGCTTGCACTTGTATCCTGCAATATGGAAGAATAAACCAAACTCTGTTTTCAACCGTCTTCGGCTGCCTCTCTGTATAGTTCAGTGTGTAGTGAACCCATCCAGGGGGTCACACCCCCCCCCCCCCCCCCCCCGCTACCGAGCTATCCCCTTACATGTGTCAGATTTTCTTCTCCTTCTGACTGCCTTCTTTATTTCTTATGGGCATTAATACATAAAATTGCACGCAGCACTATTATATATTGTAAAGTCACTGCCATTAAGGAGCTCACATTGTGTAACTGACAGCGCTGGGGCTGTGTGCAGAACTTCTCCCAAATGCACCCTCAGCATATCTGAGCCAAGAGCACCGAGGCCACAATCAGAAGCTGCTCTGCTTAAACACTCATTTACAAAGTAATATTTCACATTTGACTTTTTTTATTCATTGTTTATGTATTTATTATAATAATGTATGCAATAAATTCCCTTTAATGGTCCTCTAACAGCAGTGACTCAATGTTGAATCATAGCAGGTAAACTGGAATCTTCTAGTTTTCTGAGTTTTTATTGAATCTTCCTATAACGTAATCAGACACACCCCACAAATCATTTATTTCATTTGTTCAATGTCAAGATGTTCTGCAGAAAAACATTAGATAAGATAAACGTTAGGCAAACAACTATATACTGTATACAACTGGCATACACAACTGTGAACTGTTTTATCTGTCAAAGGATTTGTAATCCTGTCCAGACACATTTGTGATTGATAAAGCTTGGTGGCAGCCAGCACAACCAGCAGGGTGACACCACATCTTCTGTTAAGCCTCATACAGACGATCGGATTTTCATCGGACAAAGCGTAGGATTTTTGTCCAAAGAGTATTGGCCGTGAACTTGTATTGCATACAAACGGCAAAGAATGGTCGGCCAACAAACATGAAACTGTGGTTTTTCAGCTCTTTAGCGCCACCCTTTGGACAACTGCTCATGTTGTGTTATGGTGAGCATGCCTGTTTTGTCCGACGGACTTTTCAAGCTCCTTCAGGTTGGATGGAGAGCAAGGGCAAACCCATCCATTAAGGGCACACAGGTGCCACCCCCTATATGATTAATAGATAGATTCATGCATAGCATAAATGTATCCACATGTTTTTGTGAACACCTGATTAGAGACATAGGCTCTAATAGGCTTCAAAATAGGGTGGACTCGTGGCCACCCCCCCAAAAGAAAAAACGGCCACCACTGATGGGGAGCATTAGTGAAGAGACATTTTCAGATCTCTCTAGAGATGTTGAATGTGGTTCAAGTATGGGCTCTGGCTGGACCACTGAAGGATATTCACATAGTTGTCCCATAGCCACTTGCCCTGTTGAAAGATGAACCTTCGCCCCAGTCTGAGTTCCAGAGTGCTCTGGAGCATGTTTTCATCAAGAATGTCTCTATACATTGCTGCATTCATCTTTACCTCAATTATGACTAGTCTCCTAGTTCATGCCGCTGAAAAACATTCCTACAGCATAATGCTGCCACCGCCATGCTTCACTGTGGGGATGGTATTGGCCAGGTTTCCCCCAAACATGATGCTTGCCATTCAGGCCAAAGAGTTCAGTCTTTGTTTCATCAGACCAGAGAATTTTGTTTTTCAAGGTCTGAGGCCGCGTACACACGAGGGGATATGTCCGCTGAAAACGGTCCGATGGACCGTTTCAGCAGACATCTCCGCTCGTGTGTATGGGCTAGCGGACAGATTTCTCCACCCGACAGATTTCAAAGCATGCTTTGAAATCCATCCGGTGGGAATCTGTCCGCCCGACATGTCTGCTGGTTAGTACACTTACCAGCAGACATGTCGTCCCCCACCGCCGCCGCCGAATGGATTCGGCGCATGCGCGGAAGTGTTTTACTTCCTGGTGTGGTGACGCGGCGGCGTCAACGTCACCGCCGCGTCACCGCCACGTCACCGCGCCCGCTGGCGGCGGGGAATTTGATCCGATGGTGTGTACACGCCATCGGATCAAACTCCCGATCGGACATATCCGATGGAAATGGTCCGCGGACCGTTTTCATCGGATATGTCCGATGGTGTGTACACGAGTCCTTCGTGTGCCTTTTGGCAAACTCCAGGTGGGCTGTCATGAGCCTCTTTCTGAGGAGTGGCTTCCGTCTGGCCGCTCCACCATACAGACCTCATTGGTGGAGTGCTGCATAGATGGTTGTTCTTCTGGAAGGTTCTCCTCTCTCCTCAGAGAAATGCTGGGGCTCTGTCTGAGTGACAATCGGGTTCTCGGTTCCCTCCCAACTAAGGCCCTTCTCCCCAGATTGTTAAGTTTGGCCAGGTGACTCGCTCTAGAAAGTAGGGTTGTCCCGATACCACTTTTTTAGGACTGAGTACAAGTTCCGATACTTTTTTTCAAGTACTCGCCGATACCGAATACCGATACTTTTTTTTAAATTGTGTCCCCAAATGCAGCCCTGTCCCCCACAAATGCAGCCATGTCTCCCACATATGCAGCCATGTCCCCCCAGCCATGTCCCCTACATATGCAGCCATGTCCCCCACATATGCAGCCATGTCCCTCCAGCCATGTCCCCCACATATGCAGCCATTTCCCCCAGCCATGTCCCCCACATATGCAGCCATTTCCCCCCAGCCATGTCCCCCACATATGCAGCCATGTCCCTCCAGCCATGTCCCCCACATATGCAGCCATTTCCCCCCAGCCATGTCCCCCACATATGCAGCCATGTCCCTCCAGCCATGTCCCCCACATATGCAGCCATGTCCCCCAGCCTTGTCCCCCACATATGCAGCCATGTCCCCGCAGCCATGTCCCCGCAGCCATGTCCCTCCAGCCATGTCCCCCATACCTAGCCGCCGAAAGCCGCCGCACGGGGATCATCACAGCTTTCATTTGAATAGCTGTTTTCCCCGCGCGTATAGACACTCCCCCTTGCTGGGGATTGGACAGATGACAATCACCCATCCAATCCCGAGCAAGGGGGAGTGTCTATACGCGGCGGGAACACTACAGCTATTCAAATGAAAGCTGTGATGTTCCCGCACGCTGTTTAACCCATGCGGCGGCGGCTTTCATTGCGGCGGCGGCGGCGGGGGACGGGACGGGACAAGTATTCTATTCAGGCATCGGGGTATTTGCTGGAGTACTTGTACTCCCGCAAATACTCTGTATCGGTCCCGATACCGATACTGGTATCGGTATCGGGACAACCCTACTAGGAAGAGTCCTGGTGGTTCCAAACTTCTTCCATTTGCGTATAATGGAGGCCACTGTGCTCATTGGGACTATCAATGCTGCAGAAATGTTTCTGTACCCTTCCCCAGATCTGTGCCTCCCATATATAATTCTGTCTCGGAGGTCTACAGACAATTCCTTGTACTTCATGACTTGGTTTGTGCTCTGACATGCACTGTTACCTGTGGGACCTTACATAGACAGGTGTGTGCCTTTCCAAATCATGTCCAATCAACTGAATTTACCACAGGTGGAATCCAATAAAGTTGTAGAAACATCTCAAGGATGATCAGTGGAAACGGGATGCACCCACGCTCAATTTTGAGTGTCATGGCAATGGCTGTGAATACTTATGTACATGGGATCTTTATGTTTTTTTATTTTTAATAAATTTGCAAAGATTTCAAACAAACTTCTTTCATATTGTCATTATGGGTATTATGTGTAGAATTTTGAGGAAAATAATGAATTTAATCTATTTTGGAATAAGGCTGTAACATAACAAAATGTTGAAAAGTTGAAGCGCTGTGAATGCATTCCTAAAGGCACTGTACACATGAAGTGTCAGCAGACTGGCTGCAGGAGATCAGCAAGACTACAACAGAACAAGGCGTGGAGAAAAAAGTGAAACTTTTAATTAGAAAGTGCTATTGGTTTGTGATATACTGTGCTTTAGCAAATTAAATTGAATTAAAGGATCACTAAAGGAAATTTTTTTTTTACTTTTAAAATAACAAACATGTTCTACTTACCTCCACTGTGCACTTCGTTTTGCACAGAGTGGCCCCAATTCATGTCTTCTGGGGTCCCTCGGCGGCTGTCTCTGGTCCTCCCCGCAAGAACTCATTACCTTCATGCGAGAGAGCTCGCATGGTGATGAGTCCTTGCGGGCGCGCTCCCGTGATACAGCAAGAGGCCATAGCCGCGCACTGTATCACTTGGCCCCGCCCCTCGGCGTGCCGCGTCACTGGATGTAATTAACAGCAGCACCAGCCAATGGCTGCACTGCTCTCAATCCATCCGCTCTAGCCAATCAGCGGCCAGGCTGAGCGGCGAAGAGGATCTCGGGACCGAGCGCGAGACTTTCGAGGGGTCAGGTAAGTAAAACGGGGGCTGTGGCATCATCAGATGTTTTTTCACCTTAATGCATAGATTGCATTAAAGCGGATGGCCCATTGAAATTTTTTTTTTAAAAGCCAGCAGCTACAAATACTGCAGCTGCTGACTTTTAAAAATAGGACACTTACCTGTCCTGGAGTCCAGCGGCGTCCGCAGCAGAGGACGAGCGATCGCTCGTCTCTCTGCTGCTCCCCCCTCCATCCACGGTGAGGGAACCAGGAAGTGAAGCGCTGTGGCTTCACTGCCCGGTTCCCTACGGCGCATGCGCGAGTCGCGCTGCGCCCACCGATTGGCTCCCGCTGTGTGCTGGGAGCCGAGAGTTTCCAGCACACAACGGGAAAAACCAGACTTTTGCCAGAGACTGCGGGCCGGAAGTGGGTGAAGATACCGGTCTTTAGACGGTTATCTGCACCCCCCTCCCCCTGAAAGGTGTCAAATGTGACAACGGAGGGGGGGAGGGTTCCGATCAGCGGATCTTCACTTTAGGGTGGAGATCCGCTTTAAGGTGAAACATTTTTTTCCTTTACAACTCCTTTAAGTTAGGGTTTACATCTGCTTTAAAGAGTTGTATATACTGCAGTGTATGCAAGTTACCGTATATACTCGAGTATAAGCCGACCCGAATATAAGCCGAGGCAGCCTAATTTTACCACAAAAAAGTTGGAAAATGTATTGACTTGAGTATAAGCCTAGGGTGTCCATCAGTTTGCCTCACTGTGTCCATGCCTCATGGTGCCCATGCCTCACTGTGTCCATGACTAGACTGACGTTTAACATGGGAGTCTATGGAAGGGGTGCCTGTCTTCGAAAAATCGGTGCTCCCCAGCCGTAGGTCCTCCAGACAACAAACGTTGCACACTTATAGAGGAGAAATGGGACTACATGTGTGCCAAATTGCGGTTCCAGGGAACTTACAAGCCATAGTCCCCCTGGACTTATCACACAAGTAGCACCACTCTTCCTCTACAAGTGTGCAAAGTTTGTTGTCTGGAGGACCTACGGCTGGGGAGCACCGATTTTTCAAAGCTGGGCACCCCTTCCTTAGACTCCCATGTTAAATGGTAATTTCTCCAATGATATTTGGGGACCTGGTACCGGCCAATTGTAAGTTCCCTGGAACCGAAATTTGGCACACATGTAGTCCCATTTCTCCTCTAAGTGTGCAAAGTTTGTTGTCTGGAGGACCTACGCTGGGGAGCACCGATTTTTCGAAGACAGGCACCCCTTCCACAGACTCCCTTGTTAAACATCAGTCTAGTCATGCACACAGTGAGGCATGGGCACCATGAGGCTGGCCAGTACCGGGTCCCCAAATCCAGGAGATCAGGCGCAAAAAGGTGACTTGAGTATATGCCGAGGGGGCATTTTCAGCACACAAAAAAAGTGCTGAAAAAGTGGCTTATACTCAAGTATATACAGTAAGTGCATGTGGCTACCTGTTTTTACCCGTGGCAGTATTTATAGCAAAGTTTAGATAATTTGAGATTTCCTTATGGCTAGGTTTGGATACAGTTGTAAAGCAAATGAATTTCTAGTTTTAATAAATTTGCAAAGATTTTAAACAAACTTCTTTCACGTTGTCATTACAGGGTATTATTTTATAGAATTTTGAGGAAAATAATTAATTTAATCCATTTTGGAATAAGACTGCAACATAACAAAATGTGGAAAAAGTGAAGCGCTGTGAATACTTTCCGGATGCACTGTACATTAAAATGTCCGCACTATTAGAACTCATTCAGTGAATAATACAGGTCTTGTAGCTAGGAGTTGTTTTTCCTATCCATTATACAGAAGACCAGCAGTACTGTGTATCCCCTCCCCCATTGCCCTCTTTGCCCTTTCTGTTCCCTCCACATTTGCTTTTTCCCAGCACCTGTCCCCGTCTATCAGACTCTCATCTCTGTTTCTGTGTGTCTGGTATTATCTGTAGTCAGGGATCAGGACACGGCTGGAGAGAGTGACTTCATACCACCACACTCACATTTTCTGTAGGTGTCTGACTTTTCCTAATACACAGAAGCACATTAGCCCCATGGCAGTCCCATGTCAGTCCCATGTCGGTCCCATCATAGCTGACTCTTGCACAGTCTGGCTGAGCAGTTTCACTTGATGACGTCATTCCTCTCACTCCGGTCTTCCTGGGAAAATCCTGTATTGGCCTAACTCCGACAAACAAGAATGGGCCTATCCCTGGCTTTGTGCTTCTTTCCACAGAAATAGAAAGACCTTTTTATATCATTAAAAAGGATGATCCTGTTAGACCGCTCGTGTGTTTAGTTTTATTGTTGGGAGGTGTACCTGTATTCAGTGGAATGTGAAAATGCTGGAATCTCAGCTCCATATTGAACTAGTGCTCTGGGACACTGCTTGTTCTAAAAATAAAGACAAATAAAAGATTGTTAGGACTCTAAAACATCCATTGCTTCACCCAAAAGAAGTTCTGCTTGTCTGCCTCCTCCACCCCTCCTCCCGAAGTTTTGGCGCTTTTTTTGGGGGGGAGCTGGTACCTGGTTTTGACAGGTACCCGCTCTCACCTCTGGTCGGATCACCGCTGCGATCTGAAAGGAAGTTTGCCCCCACTCCATTCATTCCCTGCAGCCTTCTAGGACATGTCACAGGTCCCAGAAAGCTGTGGAATCATTTACACTGTGAAGCCACAAGCAGTCACATTTGGTATCCCAATTTAAATATTCCGGCACCTGGACCTATAGACGGCCAAAGGGCAGGCTCAGGTAAAGACAGGGCTGCATTCCTGGACAGGTAAGTTTCCCATTATTAAGTCAGCAGCTACAGGATTTTAAGTTTTTGTTTCCAACCGCTTTAAAGACTAATTCCAACTTATGCACCCCCTTCCCTGTGTGAGGGGGGAGAGAGGGGAGAAGGAATCCAGCGCTGGGCACGGCTGCATCTCCTCTCTCCTCCTTGCCACAGGGACTCAAGCAGAGTTTTCAGGGTGAAGAACTGCATTAAAGACTCCACATTATGCACCCTTGTGCACTTATTTAGACTATATATAGTTTTACAAATAACAACTCACTACGTGGCAAAGGATTACCAGAGCTATATGGGTTAGCTAAAAAGTCAGCACAATAAAAACTGCTTGATTTGAGGCTGGCTTTGTCCAATTGAAACCTTGGACTGAACCATCATTGTAGATATGATTTTTTTCACAGAAGGTTGAAAGGCTAGGTTCACACATATGCAAACTTGCAAACTAGATGCGTTTTGAACCATATCCAATTTGTATGACATGTAAAAAGAACATTGCTTTCTATTGTGCCTGTTCACATATGTCCGGAGTGCGGATTCAGTGCAAATTGAAAAATTGCGGTCCGACTCAGGTGCGAATTCAGGCCCATTGACTTCTATGGGAATGCTTCTGAATCCCACATGTCATTTAGTTGTAAACAGGATAAAATCCTGACCTGATCTTGATGTAAAACTGACCTGAAATGCTGAACAGCGACTTTGTCAATTAGCTTTGAAAACGGAGCTTCAATTCGCAATGCACATGTGTGAACCCAAATCTGAAAATGAGCTGAGTGACTCTCCTGGCAGGACATGTCCCCATAATATTGAAATACAATGTTATATATATCCTTTACCACTGTACAGCTTCTTAAAAGGGAATACCAGTTTATACCATTTTGTTTTTTTAGGAATACAAAACTACCACTTTAAAGTATATCTTAAGCCAAAAATTGTCTCTGGTGGGGGTAGGGGTTGAATTGAAAGTGTTTTTATTGTTTGAAGTAAAAGGAATGCAAGTGCTCCTCTCTGTCATGATGAACAGTCCCTGCGTCCTCTGGCAATCTTTAGGAGGTTCAAGCAGCACTCTGCTCCTATTTCATACAGACTATAGCCAGCACCCATGAGCAACTCATATCTGAGTGAATAACTTGTATTGCGCTGCAAATGCAAACTAAATCGCCTATCTCCTAGGTTTTTACTGCTGTTTATGTACACTGATAGGAGAAATCTTCCAATAGGGATATTGGTTGGGGCAAGGGTGGGAAGGTAAAGGGCTGGCAGAATGGTGTAGGGTAGGGAAGGTGGAGGGGTAAGGGAAGTATGGGATAAGGGAAGTACAGGGTATGAGGGTTGTGAGGTGGGAATGGAACCAGTATGGATCTGAAAGCTACTTCTAGAGATCTAAGAATTCCAGAGGTGTCTGTATTCTATTCTTTATAAGTAAGGAGGTCAATGAATTAAAACAGTCATATATTTGACATGTTTTCACTGTAAAACGCTCAAAGGCACAAGAGATGTCGTTGAGCTGCTTGGACCAATTTTGTTATAAGAATATGTAGCACCCCTCTGACACCCCAAGGGTAGAAAGACACCTCCAGAGGCAGGAGGAGGCTAATATTTCACCCCCAGGAGTCCATGGCTAAAATTGGGAAAGGGAGAGAGGATAATGGGACCAAGTCACTTTTGTCTTTTTCAACAAAAAATGTGAAACTGGTAAGGATGTGAGGGTTAGGAGTCCCCGGTAGCTTAGAAGATCACTTACAGACTCTCCAGATCAATGATCAGCTTCACAGTGTCAGAACCTTTAAGTTGACCCAACAACACTAAGAATGTTCCCAGATTTTAGTGCATGCTCCTAGTGAGTCTCCTGAACCTTCTGAGAGACTAGCTTTCTTCCTGCCTCTTTCCAGCAAGGGGCCTCCCCTGGGTCTCCTCCTTGGCACACCTTTCTCCAGATAAGGCAGGACAGCTTCAGCCCCCGATAGGCCCCAAAACAGGCTATTGGCCTAACAGCAGAGCTCTATCCAGCAGCACATCCCTAGACCCTCGGCCCAAGGGAAGAGAGCGAACACATTGCCTGTCCCAAATATTTATATCCTCACCCAACATGCACCAGTGGCATAAACCTGCTACTGGATTGGCTGAAAAAATATAAATATTCATAACTTTTTGTTTGTGAAATCTCATGCTATGACCAGTGATATCTATCTACTGGCAACAATGAGAAATCACGAGCCAACTTAAGCTTAGGGAACAAAAACAGGTGAAAAACTTTACAATCAGTCTAAGCTAACTACAGCCCAGGGATGGACTGGCCATTGGGACTACAGGGAGTTTCCCGGTGGGCCGATGGCTCAGTGGGCCAGTTTCAGTGGCAGTGGCCCCTCTCTGCTCCTCTGTCTCTCCCTTCCCGTAGTGCTCACCTGAGAGGAACAAAGAAGCAGGGGGAGGACCAGAGGAGCAGGGGGGACTACAGAGGTGCATGGGGGAGGGGACAGACAGCTGACTCAACAGCTATGGCCAAGGAGTCTCTCCCCCCCCTTGTCCCATAAGGGGGGGGCACCAAACTGATCTTTTCCCCCGGGTGAAATAATATCTAGCTCCCCTACTGGTACTGCTTTAAGAGTACCAGTACCAGCCGTCCAAGTAGAATGGCTAGTGGCTAGTGAAGGGGGAGAGGGGGCTTAGGTGGCTGGGGGGGGGGGGAGTTGTCCGGCCGCCATGGGAGATACCTGTCTACGTGGGCCAGTCTGGATGAAATCCAGGGCCACATTTCTGTCCCAGTCCAGCCCTGCTACAGCCCAACTTAAAACTAAACTGTAGCTCCTGTTTATGACAAGGGGAGCTACAAATATATAGCTAAACTAAAGTTTTCCTATATATTTGGCTGGAGTTCAACCTTAAAAACTACTATGGTAATTAATTTGTATTTATTATTTAACGTATACAGCTACCAATTCTGTAACTGCTGACTTTTAAGAAAAAGTCACTCACTAGTTCAAAGTCCAGCACTGTCCTCACCCAGGCTAGTTCTTTGGATCCCTGCTACTGATGTCTTGACTGTTTTACAAATAGCTCCCCACTGGGCATGCACAAGGTTGGATATGCTGCGCTTTCAAATTGGATATGCAGCATCCTGGAACATGTGACATGTCTGAGGATGAGCAGAACCTTCATTTTTAAGTGACGTTCCACTTTGAAAGATTCACGATTGCATTCAATATATTTACAGGTAAAGCATAAAATTCCAAAGCTCTGACATTTCCTTGTTAAATTCCATCATTGCAAAACCCCACAAAAAAACTGTCATTTGTTCCTGTGAAAATGGTTTTATTTTCCTAACCCTTCTGATAAAAAAAAAAAAAAAACTTAAACTAGTATGATCTTTGTCTCGGACCCACTTGTATAAGGTTCAGTTTATTAGAATATAATATCCAATAAGAATATTACAAACAAAGGCTTTCACAAACCATTTGCAGTGCTTTCAGCTAGCTTTAATCAGCTTTGTAGAAAGAGTACTCATTAGCTCCAATCTGAGAACTTTAAGGTGGTTGTAAAGGCACAAGTTTTTTAACTTAAAGGGTTTGTAAAGGAATTTTTTTTTATCTTAATAGCTTCCTTTACCTTAATGCAGTGCTGTTTTCATGTCCTCATTGTTCGTTTTTGCTCTCAAGTTGCTGTAATCCTTCTCTGATCTCCACACTTCCTGGTTGTCTGTTTCCTTATAACCAGAGTGCTGAGAGCTTCCTCTCTGTGGTCACTAATCAAGGAGGTGTGATTACTGTGTGTCTAAAACCCCACAGCACCAATCACTTTCGTTTTCCAAACCATCACTGCCCTGTATTGGCTCTGTACATCAGAGAACCAGGAAACACATGCAAACGTGAAACTAAAACTGCAGGTACATTATATGGTTGATTTTTATCTATTTATAATCGTTTTTAAAAGGAATCGGTTAACTATTATGTCTCTACCCTGTAAACAGTCATTTCAGCAAAAAAAAAAAAAAATTCCTTTACAACTCCTACATGAAGGTAAAAAACCTTCTGTGTGCAACTCCCCCCTAAGCCCCCCTAATAATTTCCTGAGCTCCCTCTCGATCCAGCGATGTCCACCAGAGCCTTGCTTTTTTGGGGACTCGCATTCTTCACTGGCTTTTGGCAGCAGCGGGAGCGATTGGCTGTCAGTCACAGCCAGGAAGCCAATCAGGAGACAGGGGGAAGGCGAGCCTTAACTTCACATGTAAATGGACACACACAGAACCACAGCTCAGGGGCATGTCTGTTTGGGTTCCCCCACAGCAAGCTGGGAGGAGCCAGGAGCACCAGCGTGGGACACAAGAAGCGGAGGATTCAGCCTGCTCTGTGCAAAACCATTGCACAGAGCAGGTAAGTATAACATTTTTGTTATTAAAAAAGCAAAAACAAGGCTTTAATATCGTTTAGTTTGTTTATTACACGTATGTAATAGAGAAGAATTGCCGCCCTAAGGCCCCATTGATACCTAAGTATAGCATTTCCAGGCAGAAAGTCGTGCAATTTTATATAGCGATTTTGCCACAATTTTTGCGAAAAAACATTTTTTAACCGCATTTTTGCATCGATTTTGGACAGGTCACCAATATAAAAAGCAGAAAAATGCCCAAATCTGTCTAAAAAAAAGTCCCAGAACTTGTTTGAGCTTCAGGCGTTTTGGAGCTTCTGGCTTCAGGTGTTTTTGAGTGGAGATGTGAACTATCTCCATAGAGATTTTTTCTCCTCCGGCGTTTTGTAGCTTCAGGCTTCAAGCTACAAAACAATCAGGTGTGAATGGGGTCTAAGCCCCAGTCCTCCAAAGAACACGCCCTTTTAGGAACTTACAGGTGCTGGCTTCAATGAACTAAAAAGGAAGAAACAATCCTAGAAGACCGCACGTCACTGAGGGCATCTTTATTTATACCTTGAATAGCAGATGATATCCAATATAGCCTGATGGGAAGGCTACCCAGCCGGGGGCGCTCACAGTTTCTAACAACGTGAAAAAGCAGTTATCAGCCGGACTGACAGCGCCTATAAAGTAAAATGCAGCCTGGCCATCTTGCGCACAATCAGGGGGTCGTCCAGCAGAGATATGACCCCAAGTTTTCCCTCCTTATTGGGATCCTTTCCCTAGTATCGGTACTGTCCCTCACAGCCAGGGTACTTGTCTCTCTTCTACAAACTCACCAAAAGCACATCAAACCAGGGAGCAGGGCCTTAAAATGGCTCTGCCTGACCCAAGATGGTCGCCACATACGTTGGCATCCTCCAATCAGAACATTTTCCCAGTGACAAAGGAAACCATAGAGGAACCATGTTCCCCCTTGACTTCCTCTCCAACTGCAATGCCACTATGGAGAGCGCCACCTGCAGTGGAGAAAGTAGACTAAAACTGCCTAAACCTAGAGGGGCTCATTTACTGCTGATTTTCTTAGAAGTCTGCACTAAGATTGTGAGATTTTGGGCATCCCCTGTAACAAAAGTGTCATTTTTGATTACATATTCCCAAAGGTAAATCATGTCTAAAGGGATAAAGACCCTGCAACTTTCTTCATTAGTACCCTGCTGATTTTTAATTATATACTCATTCCCATTCACTTTGCACATGGACACAGACAAAAAGCTATTTCTTCAGAATAACAAAAGGTAGCAATCTGCAACAAAGTTTGTTAAAATCCTTGCAATGTACATAGATCACACAGAAGGGAATGTTTTTTTATCAACAAAAGTGGAGTTACTCCTTAACCACATTAATACCGGACACTTTCACCCCCTTCTTTTTTTTTTTTTAAGGAAGTTTTGTTCAATTTTTTAATCCTAGTGTGGTCAAATCAATGTTCATTTTTTACTGCAGTGACAAGAAAATAACTGGAAGGAATTTTGTTCTCAAATGAAAGAGTTTCTAACACTGAACGTGGTTTTTGTTTGGGAAATAAAATTCATTGCAAAAGTGAAGGTACTTTCACCGAATATTTGTTAAAGAGGTGTTCCGCCTGGGGAAAAAAATGTAATGTCAGCAGCTAAAAATACTGTAGTTGCTGACTTTTAATATATAGACACTTACCTGTCCAGGGATCCCACAATGTCGGCACCCCAGACAATTTTCGGATCGGCTGTTGGGTTCTGCCGCCACCATTAATCATAAGGCAAACCGGCAATGAAGCATTTCAGTTTCAGTTTCACAGCCGGTACCGTACTGTACATGCGCAAAGTGCCCTGCGCTTTCTAACTGGCCCGGCAGCTGAGGAGGAAGAAGGAGGGGGGCCAAACTTCAGAGGAATGGCACCGTGGCGTAGTCTCCTGGAAGTGGGGAAGAGTACCTGTCAAAAACAGGAGGAAGCAGATAAGCGGAAGTTCCATATTTATTCCATAAGAGATCAATCGATTTCTCCCTAAGTTTGGCCTTGCTGCACTTTTCTCTTCTACCACAAGGTGGCCGGGTAATTGGTGGTACTAGAAATAAGAAGGGCAACGCAAGTTTAGGTTATGGGTATATGGAGTATCTCAGCCAATGAGCTTTCTTGAATCCCTTGGCCTGCTGAGAGAGCCTATATATTTGGGTGATCTATGTTTTGTGCCATTTGGACAGTTGTCCGGGTGGAGGTGTGTTGTATTGCCCAGGCTGGTAGGTCGGAGTTTGGGCCTATTCCAGGCACATCTGGCTGCTAGGCTGTCTGAGGGCCTATCCAGAAACAATAAGGCAGCACAGAGTTGGGACAGAACCTGTCGTGGTCGGAGGTAAAAGGGAAGCTGTCGCCACTAAGGAACCAACCACCTTGTTACCAGGGACCACCGTGAGCAACTGAAGCTAGTACAAGAGCAGTATTCTCACCAATCTGGGACCGCAAAGTATCGGGAAACCTCAGTGGGTATCATGCCAGGACCCAACCAGCGGAGGTGACGCCGGTATGTCAAGCCAGGGACCAAGAGGGCCAGTGGGGTTAAGCTTGACAGTTATCTTGAGTGCCAAGCTAGGGACCCAGCAGAGAAGCGGGGATGACACTTGAGGAAGATACTACTGTGAAGATTGGAGGAGCTCAAGGGATTAAGTGACAGTTAATTAGCGGGTCTAGTTAGAGACCAGGAGCTCAGTGGGCCGAAGAACTACAAGGAGTGATTATAGTGGAATAGAAAATAACTGTTAAGCTTTGTATTAAGAACTGTTAAGCTTTGTGTTTTAAAGACTGTTGCCATAGGAGGCGTCTTGCTGGGTGGTGTCTTGCTGGATACCTTTCCCTGCGTGGCTGTCCTCCTATCGAAGTCTCGGCGTCTGCCAATTGAACGTGCAACTACCTAAGGGTGTCCTGACCCTTTGTTAAGAGAAATAAACTCTATTTTGCATTCAAAAAGTGTCTGGCGCCCAATGACTTTAATCATCTTGCACCCACCATGCCTCACAACCCACTATACACAGAAGGATGTCGGCTATCTCTGGACCTGGAGGTTCTCATTAGACCTTGCTACACGTAGTAGAATACACAAAGCTAGCATGCTGGCCAGGTGTAATATCTCTGGGAATCTAGCAGGTGGACTAGAAGTCTGGGATTATCCCTCAAAGCAAAGTGGAGCCGGGCAGGGCAGGTGGTGGCTTAAGGAAAGGTGTACAAAAGGAAGAGCGAACCGGCAGCTGTATTCCTGAGTGACAATAGTGGTGCCAAGTGCTGTACAAGGACTTCAAGTCAAATTCAAAAACGTTGCGAAATCCCAATTTTGAGAACTTTGGTTAGTTTAGAAATATAAGATTAACATTCAAATATGAGAAAGTCAGGGCATAAATTAGTTTGATTGGTCAGGCCGGTAATTTGTTCCAATTTTAGATTTAATATACCGCAGTGAATGTTATTGTTTTGTGTTGTTTTTTCCGTTCCAGGAAAACAGCCCTCATCTGGTGGTTAGATATTGATGTGTTGAATGTTTTTGTCCAAATCCTTACCCACAAGGTTGAGGTTTGTTTACTTCCCCTTACCTTGAACACTCGAATAAAAGAAACGTTTCTGCCCATATTCTTGGCTTACATACAACAGTATAACATTACAATCTTATTAGAGGTATTACTTAAAGGATCACTAAAGGAATTATTTTTTTTAGCTAAATAGCTTCCTTTACCTTAATGCAGTGCTGTTTTTATGTTCTCATTGTTCGTTTTTGCTTTGAAGTAGCTGTAATACATCGCTGATCTCCACACTTTCTGCTTGTCTGGCTCCTTATGAAAAATCTCATGACAGCTTTTCACTGTGGTCCAAGCTGTGTCTCTAAAACTCCTCAGACCCAATCAGATTCATTTTAAAAACAAAACACTGCCCTGGGATTCAATTTAAAAACAAAACACTGCCCTGGATTTGTTTGTTTTTGTTCTGTCTCTCTCTCTACTAAACATAAACACAAAACCTTTTTAAAAACGAAAGTGAAACTAGAGGCATATTATATGATTGATTTTTATCTATTTTTAATCATTTTTAAAAGGGATGAGTTAACTTTTATGTCTCTATACCCTGTAAACAGTCATTTCAGCAAAACATTTTTTTTCCTTTAGTGATCCTTTAAGTAAACACAACAATGGCTAATCCTGTGAACGGTAACATGACTAGTAAAGTTTAGCCATCGCTTGCTTGCGCTGTGCTGATATAATGTACATCTTTGTTCATGAACACTTTACATTGCAGTGTTATCAGTAAAGAATGTCCATATAGTATCTTATTCCATACCTCAGATAGCCAGAGGTTAAATGACTCTCCTTGCCTATTAGACGGCTCTGGCCAGCCATAGATGGAGCAAATTTATTTCTTGCAACCCCAGGTTGCAGAAAAAAAATTTGCTTAATTCCCCCATCAAAACATTCAGTGTTGATGGGGGAATGACTCCTGCCGAGCCATTGTCTTCTCCTGGTAGGAGAAGACAGTGATTATTGCTATTGGCTATGACAGCCACTTGCAATAATCGCATGTAAAAGCCGTCAGTCTGGTTGTAACCAAGTTGATCGATCAATTAACTTGGGTACCTTCAGAAAGCATAAACCTAGTTCGAATCTCAGCCGGTTCTTACTGAACTGGCTGAGATTCGAACCATCTATGGCCATCTTAAAATGGTTCTAAAGCAGCCATTCTCAACCAGGGTTCCGTGGAACCCTAGGGTTCCTCCAGAGGTGGCTAGGGGTTCCTTGAGCTGTGACTTATTTACCTCCTGTTTGATGGTGCCTACACAGTTCTGAGCCAATTCCACTTGGAGGAGCCAGTGGTATGACCAATGATCTTCATAGTTCTCTGTAAGGGGGCCATTCTTACCACCACTGTAAAAAATGGCATTCTTATCACTGACCACCAAAGTAAGGGGCATTGTTCCCACTGACCCACAATGAATGGATTTTATCAGGGGTTCCCCGAGACCTGAACATAATTTTAAGGGTTCCCCTGGGGTAAAAAGGTTGAGAAAGGCTGTTCTAAAGCATTCATAAAATCTGACCTAAGCACACCTATCTCTCTCCATAGCTCTAACTGTCGTTTCCCACTGATGCTTTGTTCCTCTGTTATCAGCATCTGTCAGTTCTAACAAGTTTTTCAAAACTTGAGATAATAGTAGCTGAAAATTTGTGTTGGGGAGGGAGGTTAAAGGGAGATTAGCAGGGAGCTTGTGTATTCTGACTACAGCTCTGCATGTTCCTCCAGTCCTCTGCCTATGTGGAGATGGGGGGGGGGGGTGTCCCTTTCGCCAATCAGATCTCACACAATGTAAGCCTAGACTTCCCACCCACCCCTATGTGTTGCTGAAAGAGGGATAAGGATTTCTAACAAGATCTGCACTTTCCAAAGAGTGTAGAAACGGGAAGACATCTGAGGCTATTCAATTCAATGGGTATAATGTGAGGGTTTACATCCACATTCTATGCATTAGGGTGAAAAACCTTCTGTGTTGCATCTCCCCCCAGACCCCCACCCATTTTCTTACCTGAGTCAGCGATGTGCACAAGCGCAGCGGCTACGGTCACTGTCTCTCTCCTCATCAGACAGATTGATAGCTGTCAATTAAATCCTTGAGCGGTCAAGTCCTGCTATTTGTGTCAATGGAGAGCAGGCCCGCATTGGTGCCCCCAGGAAAATGACTTTCCATGGGGACACCCGATGAAGAGGAGGGGCCGAGAGTGCCAGCGGGGTCCCCAGATGAAGAGGATCGGGGCTGCTCTGTGAAAAACTATTGCACAGAGCAGGTAAGTATAGACTTGTTTGTTATTTTTGTATGTATAAAAAAAGGAAGTTTTACAACTAACTGTGAAGTGTGGCAGGTTATTTTTGCTATACACATTGGCCCGGATTCACAAAGCACTTACGCCGACGTATATCCAGATTTGCCGCGTAAGTACAAATATGCGCCGTCATATCTGTGCGCCGGACCCACAAACTAAGATACGCCTAAAAACAGACTTCATCCCACGGACGTAACTTGCCTACGCCAGCGTAGAGTGGGCGCATATTTACGCTGGACGCATGTGGCTTTCCCATTGTTTTTCTATTCAAATATGCAAATGAGGGAGATACGCCGATTCACGAACGTACTTGCGCCCGGCGCATTATTTAAGTGGTTTGCGTAAGTTTTACGTTCGGCGTAAAGTTATTCCCCATAGATGGGGCGCCACCCATGCAAAGGTATGGACCAGGGAACACAAGCCTACGTATTGTACGTTGGACGTCTGTGAATGTGGGCCGATGTGGGTCTGGCTGGGCGTAGGTTACATTCACGGCGTACACAGTGATCCGGCGTATCTTAGGTAGTTGTTCCAACGTGGTTTTGAGCATGCGCATGGGGATACGTCAATGTCTCGACGCATGCACAGTTCATTTTAAGTACTTGTCTGGCGCCTGGCCCATCATTTGCATGGGGTCACGCTTCATTAGCATGGATCACGCCCACTTCCACCCACTTCCACCTACGCCAGCTTACGCCTACAAAATATACGCTACACCGGCGCAGAGTTGGGAGCATTTGCTTTGTGAATTCCATGCTTGCCTCTCTGCGCTGCGTCAGCGTAGAGTAAAAGAGATACGCTACGGCGGCATAAATGTACGCCAATGTATGTGAATCCGGGCCATTGTGATTAATCTAAGTATGAGCCAATGGCTGAGAGCACTGACTGGAGTGTTCTTGCTGTGGGACTGTCCCCCAGTCAGGACACAATAGTATAGCAAGGGGGGTCACTGTACTAACATTGCATGGTTAGTACAGAGTCTCTTCTTGAGCTGTCAGTTTTTTTTTTTTTCGTGCAGCCATGCTGGGTATGTAGTAGGTTAAAGTCCCAAGGGACAATCTAACTGGCAGATGTGAGAAAGACCTTTATATAGGCTGAGCTTTTTGTACATTATCTGTGCAGCAGTGAACTGGTGCAAAGAAAAAAAAATAGCTACATTGCAGCTATTATTTAGTGTCGATTTACAGAACACAAAACACAAAAAAGCAACAAATACACTTATTTGTTTCCATATATATGTGACACAATAATGGCAGACAACAGTGCAATTTCATCCGTCAGAATCCAGGACAGTCTAGTGTTATTATGTATACACCATGTTGATTTTTTTTTTTTTTTATGACCCCCCCCCCCCCATAGTTGCAGTTACTGTAAGCTGACAACAAGGAATAGACAACTCCTGTGCTGGGACCCCCTTGATGTATCTTCATGACCGGCTTCCTATGGAAACAGAGGGAGGGTTGGGGGAGCTTCATGCAGACACCTGCAGGGCTTTAGGAAGCCTAAAATAAAAAAAGGGGATTTTAGGTCATCTTTGAGGCTGCTATTACAATTTTCCTCCAAAATCCGTATCGCAGGCCTGGAATGGGGTCCCTCAAAGGTCCAGCTGACACAACTGTCTAAGGTCATGGTGAACAATCGGATCTATGAGGAGTTTGGAATGTGAATGTCCGATTTCAAGTCCTTTGCTGCAGCTTATAGAAGTAAAGGAAATTGAAGAGTTTGTAAAGGATTTTTTTTTTTATCTTAATAGCTTCCTTTACCTTAAATCAGTGCTGTTTTTATGTCCTCATTGTTCGTTTTCGCTCTCAAGTTGCTGTAATTCTTCTCTGATCTCCACACTTCCTGGTTGTCTGTTTCCTGATGACCACAGTACTGGGAGCTTTCTCTCTTGTGGTCACTAATCAAGAAAGTGTGATTACTGTTTGTCTAAAACCCCACAGCACCAATCAGTTTCGTTTTCCAAACTATCACTGCCCTGTATTGGCTCTGTGGCTCTGTACAGCACAGGCAGAAAACAACATGCAAAAACGAAACTAGAAACTGCAGGTACATTATATGATTGATTTTTATCTATTTTTAATCGTTTTTAAAAGGAATCAGTTAACTATTATGGGCCAGATTCAGGTAGATGGGCGAATCTTTATTTTGGAGTAACGTTTGTCATTTACGTTACTCCGCCAAAACTTTATGAGCAAGTACTGTTATTCACATAGCACTTGCTCCTAAAGTTGCGGCGGCGTAGCGAAAATGAGCCGGCGGAATTCAAATTGGGCGGGTAGGGGGCATGTATTATTATAACTAGGCGTGATCCCGCGGCGAACGTACTGCGCATGCGTCAACTGTCAGTGCGCATGCTCCAAATTCTGTCAGTGAACGTCAATGACGTCAATCCCCATTCACGGACGTTTTACGCAAACGACGCTAAACTTTTTAAATTCGATGCGATGACGACGGCCATACTTAACATAGGATACTCCACCTAGGGGGCATGTTTTTCTTTACGCCGCGTATCGCTTACGGAAACGTCGGAAAGTCACTGCGTCGGGCCCGCGTACGATCGTGAATTTCCGTCTCTCGCTGATTTACATATTCTTGGCGTAAATCAGCGGGAACGCCCCGAGCGCCCATTTTAAAATTGCAGTTCCGATACGACGGCAAAATACAATTACGCCGCTCGTATATGAACTCAATCCCAGCGTATCTTGTTTTCTGACTACAGAAAACAGATAAGCCGGCTCAAAGTGAGAGTTATGCTGGCGAATCACTGATACTCCAGCGCATCTACCTGAATCTGGCCCTATGTCTCTATACCCTGTAAACAGTCATTTCAGCAAAAAACATTTTTTTATTTACAACTCCTTTAAGATAGTAGACAGACACTGGGACTAGGTGAGACCATCTTCAGTACCAAGGAAAGTATGTGGAAGGATCCCGCATTGGGCACCTGTCAGCTGTCTATGTTTATTTTACAATGTAACACAAACCTTGAGAATATTATGCCAATATGTTGCAAAATAATGTAGGTGTGTAGCTTTGGCACTGGACATGTTCCATCTTGATGTAACCTCATCAGTACTGTTAGGGATCTGCCACTGATTCATTCTTACTAACTCTCGTGTCATATCTGGTGATAATCAAACACATTAATTAAAGCTACACATGGGGTCACCTATACACATGTACACGTTTGTAAGGAATCTCTCCTTTAATTATTAAATGTTGCTTTTCTCACCCGTGTGAGTTGGCCATTCAGGATCACATTGTGGGTTACCAGGCAAACTGAATTCATACAGCCCTAGCCTTCCCTTCAAAAGATAGGCTGGTAAGGAAGTTCTTACAAAATAGCAATACAATGATATGGCTACTGCTGCATGACCATTTCTAGCAACCAGTCCTTGGCAACTGGGTACCGAACTGCCCACTTGTACAGTACCCAAATTCTGGAGGTTCAAGAGAAATACATCTGAATCCCCAGAGTTTCCCCTTTACATCTGAACTTTCAGCGTTTCCCTTTGCATCGGAACCCACAGAGTTCCCCTTTGCATCGAAACCAACAGAGTTCCCCATTGCATCGAAACCCACAGAGTTCCCCTTTGCATCGAAACCAGCAGAGTTCCCCATTGCATCGAAACCCGCAGAGTTCCCCTTTGCATCGAAACCCGCAGAGTTCCCCTTTGCATCGAAACCCGCAGAGTTCCCCTTTGCATCGAAACCCGCAGAGTTCCCCTTTGCATCGAAACCCGCAGAGTTCCCCTTTGCATCGAAACCCGCAGAGTTCCCCTTTGCATCGAAACCCGTAGAGTTCCCCTTTGCATCGAAACCCGCAGAGTTCCCCTTTGCATCGAAACCCGCAGAGTTCCCCTTTGCATCGAAACCCGCAGAGTTCCCCTTTGCATCTGAACCCACAGAGTTCCCCTTTGCATCTGAACCCGTAGAGTTCCCCTTTGCATCTGATCCCGCAGAGTTCCCCTTTGAAACGAAACCCGCAGAGTTCCCCTTTGCATCTGAACCCGCAGAGTTCCCCTTTACCTTACTGCAATCCTGGTTTCATGTGCTCATTGTTCGTTTTTGCTTTGAAGTTGCTGTAATCTTTCTCTGATCTCCACACTTCCTGCTTGTCTGTTTCCTTATGAAAAAACTCATGGGAGCTTTTCACTGTGGTCCCTGATCAAGGAGGTGTGATTACTGTGTGTCTAAATCTCCTCAGAACCAATCAGAATCATTTTAAAAACAAACATTGCCCTGTATTTGTTTGTTTTTGTTCTGTGTGTCTCTGTACTTCACAGAAACACGAAACTAGTTTAAAAACGAAACTGAAACTGCAGGTACATTATATGATTGATTTTTATCTATTTTTAATCATTTTTAAAAGGAATCAGTTAACTATTATGTCTCTATACCCTGTAAACAGTAATTTCAGCAAAAACAAAATGTTTCCTTTACAACTCCTTTAAGGAAGAACACTGAGAACTCTGATGTTAGGGGAACATTGCAAACTCTGGTGTAAAGGGTAAGTCTGATATAAGGGGTTCCCGCATAATAGTTCCCAGCGTTCCCCTTTAATCAGGGTTGCCAGACCACTTACAATGTAAGCCTTACATCATAAGGGGAAGCTCTATGGACTGTAATGTAAAGGGGAACTCTGATGTAAGGAGTGCTCTTGGAACCCTGGATTAAGGAGGGGTTCCAATGTAAGGAGGAATGCTGTGGACTATGGTGTAAAGGGGAACCCTGATGTAAGGGGATCTCTGCTCATCAAATCCCTCCTTACATCTGGGTCCCTCGTTACATTACAGTCCACACAGCTCTCCCTTACATTAGTTTACGCAGAGGCTTATCTGTAGGTAAAATGAATACCTCCTAGATGTGCACCTTTTAGGAGATATTCACCCTTCATGCAGCTGCTGACCTCAGTGGCGCATGCGCACTGAAGGTCCAGCATACGGCACCAAAGCTTCATAACGTCTTGCTGGAACTGAGGGCCATCATCGCGGCTCCGGCCACTCACAGAGCTGGAGCCCGTGAACCTGGAAGAAAGGCTGGGGGAACATGTAAGCCCTCTTAGAAGTGACCTGGTGCCACTGGGAGGGCTTTATTCTAAGGTATTTCATAATGTGCTAGTATGCGAGGCACGTATTTTTTTTTTTTTGTTTTAGTTGTTTACAACCGCTTTAACCACTTTGCGCGGGCAGTATGTCATATGATGTCATGGACTTTCATTGGTGATATCTGAATAATGCCTGCAGCTGCAGGCATCATCCAGATATAATTTTTTTCCGCCGGTAATTCTGTGTACCGTAAGAACAATCATAGCGGCAGTTCAGCTGATTGATCGTTCTTACAGGTGCCAGGAGGGGACTTCCCCCCTAACCGCTGCCCTCCGGTGCCTCTCTAGTGCTTCTTCGGTCTCGTCCGTGCGATCGGTAAGCCGGAGAATGAATCGGTCGCCACTGGAAGTAAGCCATAGAGATTTCTGGTGACCAAATGGTCCCCAGTCATCTCTATGACCCTTGGAGGCCCGGGCACGGCATTATGATGTCTGCCAAAAAAATACATATAATGTTTGTGGTTCTGAGTAATTCTGGAAAAATAAAGATGATTTTTACATGTAGGAGCGAAGTGGCAGAATTGGCCCGGATGGGAAGTGGTCGGCCATAGATGGTTTGAATCTCAAGCCGGTTCAGCAGGAACCATTATTGGGCAGGCTGAATGTACTAAGTTGATCAATTGATAGACTTGGGTACAACTAGCCTGCCAGATTTGCCTGCGAATATCACAAGTGGCTGTTAAAACCGTTATCTGTAATCACCATCTTCTCTTAGCAGGGACGGCCTGTGGTTGCAGGAAAGAAATGTTCACAGTCTATGGCCTGCCTTACACTCATGCAATATTCTGAACCAAAAATGTCTGATGGGGAAAGTACAGCTGTAACAGCTACCAAAAGTAACCAATAAGTGCTTGCCCTGATTTTTCAACCATTATTTAAAAATGTCAGTTGTAATCTTGTTATGGACACCTGTTGCGTCCATAGTGGGCGCAGGAGCGCCGCTCCCTCTCTCCTGCACGCGACTGTCACTCAACAATAGATATATTCATGCATTGCATGAATATATCTATTGTCGCCGCTGCGGCCCACTATTCAGGTGTCCAGACTCTTGTTGAGCGCCGGCCATCTGAATTACAGCGGTGGGTGTGTTTTGGAAGTGCCTTACTAGAGCCAGAGGCTAGAGCCCGTGGGCTCTAATTGGCTTCCAAATAGTTAAACAGAGGGCGCACTGCTGTGCGCTCCCTGTTTAAACCATCCTGTGTTAGGAAATTGCTTCCCTAACACTGACCCGCCTCTCAGTCAATCAGGTGCCCCGAGTCTGGTTACCAGTCACCTGATTGGCTGAAGCGACATCGAAAGCCAGGAGAAGACTTTGAGGGAGCATGGAGGAGGATGGCGCTGACCCAAGGATGGCAAGTGCCGGGCTGGGGAGAAACTGGCTGCATTTGGGGTAAGGTGACCAGATTTTTAATAATAAATCTGGGGACATTTTTTTTTACTATTAATGGTGGCAATCAGCGTCTCATAGCTGGACTGCGATATTGTGGGGGACAAATCAGACACAAAGTGACACTTTGTGGGAACCAGTGACACTAGAACAGTGATCAGTGCTTATAAAAATGCACTGTCACTGTAGTAATGGCACTGGTTGGGAAGGGGATAACATCTAGGGCAATCAAAGGGTTAAATGTGTGCCTAACAAGTATTTTCTTACTGTAGGGGAGATGCTTTTCCTAAGGGAAGGCATAGATCCCTGTTCATGCTTTGCATAATGACAGAACGGCAAGCTGCCTTGTTTACATAGCCAGACCACCGTTCTGCCTGTGCACTGATGGACATCGAGTCTGCTGGAGCTGATGATTGGCTCCAATACCCAGAAATGCAGGATCACTGCAGCCCCTGTTCAAATCAAATCCGGAGACAAAACTGGGGACAGACTTGGCCCGGGGACATTGTCCGGGGACTGTCTGATCATCCTAATTTGGGGACAAACTGTCTGTATTTTGGGGGAAATTGCATTTGGGGGGAAACTGGCTGTTTGATGGGCACAGTGGGGGCAATTAAAATTTTGGGACAGGGCCATCTGGATGCAAAACATAAGGGGCCATATTCACATAGAATCGGCGGTGGCGTAGCGTATGCCATTTACACTACGTCGCCGCAACTTACTGGAGCAAGTGCAGTATTCACAAAGCACTTGCTCCGTAATTTGCGGCGGCGTTGTGTAAATGGCCCCGCCTAAGGCCGCGTAATTCAAAGGGGGCGGCTTGTATTTAAATTAAGCGCGCCGCCGCGCCGATCGAACTGCGCATTCGCCGGCCGTAAAAATAGCCCAGTGCGCATGCTCCAGCTCACGTCAGAAAACGTCAATGAAGCCGACGTGAGCGTCATTGACGTAAAGCCCTATTCGCGAACGACCTATTAAAACGACGTAAACGACAGAAAAACACGACGCTGTCCCGACGCCATACTTAACATGGCATACGACGGACCTACGTAAACGTACCCCTCATATAGCAGGGGTAAGTTTACGCTTACGGAAACTACGTAAACGACGACGAGGCGGCGCAAAATCGTTCGGGAATCGGCGTATCAGGCTCATTTGCATAGACAAATGAGAAATCGACGTAAACGCCACCTAGCGGCCGGCGTAACATTACATTTAAGATCCTACGGTGTAAATGAGTTACTCCTGTCAGATCTTAGCGTAAATCCGGCATATCATGTTTTCTGGATATCTACAGATACACCGGCGTAATTCTTTTGTGAATCTGGCCCAAGATCTATAGTCATGGTACAAAGTCAAGTTAGATTGACTTTCAAAATAAAGCCTTGACTTAGCGATGCCGACATAAGCTTTGTGCGGCAAACCAATGGCAGATCACCTACGCCTGACTGGAAGTCACAAACCCAAGCAGCGTTGGACGTGTTTGCACTGTACTTAGATAAGACTGTGCTGACATGACACTGGCGTCTTCTATATTTGACTGAACTAACAGCTCACACTGGGGAAATAAACTATTCTTCCTTCTCTCATATTTCTGAGACACCTGTAAGTCATCTGATCATTCAACACTATCATGTTCTTTGTCCCCAGGCTCTGTCTGAACTATCTGTCTTCAGGTACAATGGCTGACGTGTGTGAGGAGAGTGAGTGGGAAAATTGTTGAACAATGTGTGAGCGGTGTGCAGCCACATTTCATGTATGCAGAATACAGGGCCGGGACACAAGTCCATCACCGGTCACAATGTGAGCGGTCAGTCTGGGTGTAACTAGGCCCCACTGCTTTGTGACGCCATATCCAAACAAGCTGCAATTGTTCCGTCATTCATAAATAATTGAAGAAAAGGTGATGGTAGTCACAATCTGTTAGATATGAATTATTTACAGTCCTAATACAAAAGGGTATACAATGTTTCTGGCTTTAGGGTCTTCCCATAGCTGGAGCACAGCGAAAATCTTTTTCGGCTCTGGGAAGATGTCCGATCGCCCCTCTCTTGTTTCTTTGCTGCGCCATTATATTATATCTAAACCTTGATAAGCAACAATGAATCAGCACCTCTGCAACATTGTAATAAAATCTACACTATGGGCCAGATTCTCGTAGCAGTTATGTCGGCGTATCTTGAGATTCGCCGCGTAACTTCAAAGATGCACCGGCGTATCTATTTTCTGTATTCAGAAAACAAGATATGCCGTAATTTTGCTTAGATACGAGCGGCGTAATCCTCTTACGCCGTTGTATATTAGTTGCATATTTACGCTGGCCGCTAGGTGGCGCTTCCGTCAATTTACGAGTCAAATATGCAAATGAGCTAGATGCGCCGATTCACGAATGTACTTGCGCCCGGTCGTCGTATTTTACGTCGTTTGCGTAAGCGCAAGTCCGGCGTAAAGTTACCCCTGCTATATGAGGCATAGGTGAGGCGTACGCAATGTTAAGTATGGACTTCCGGACAGCGTCTAATTTTCCGTCGTTTGCGTAAATCGTTCGCGAATAGGTCTTTGCATAAGTTACGTTCACGTCAAAACCAATGAGTACTTGCGGCGTAACTTTGAGCATGCGCACTGGGATACGTCCACGGACGGCGCATGTGCCGTTAGGAAAAAGCGTCAATTACGTGGGGTCACGATTCATTTACATGGATCACGCCCCCTACCTGCCTATTTTGATTTTACGCGGGCCCATTTACGCTACGCCGCCGTAACTTTGGCCGCAACTTCTTTGTGAATACGGCACCTGCCTCTCAAATTTGCGGCGGTGTAGCGTAATTCAGATACGGTACGCCCGGACAAAGATAGGCGTCCCTACGAGAATCTGGTCCTATATTGGCAAAAGTATTGGGACACTTGCCCTTACACACACATGAAATTTAACGGCATCCCAGTCTTCCCATAGGGTTGAATATTGAGTTGGCCCACCCTTTGCAGCTATTAAGCCCCGTACACACGGCCGAGGTTCTCGGCAGAAACCAGCGAGAACCTCGCTGGGAGCCGCATTCTGCCGAGAACCTCGGCCGTGTGTACGCTCTCGGCGAGCCCCGCCCGTCGGGAAACCCGTCGAGCAAATAGAGAACAGGTTCTCTATTTGCTCGACGGCCCGTCGGGATGAATGGCTGGTTGCCTTTCCCGACGGGCGGGTCGCCTAATCTGACGGCCGGCAGAGAACCTCGACGGGCGGAACGATGTGTTCCGCCCGTCGAGTTTCTCTGCCGTGTGTACGCGGCATAACAGTTTCAACTCTTCTGGGAAGAGGCTGTCCACAAGGTTTAGGAGTGTCTATAGGAATGTTTGACCATTCTTCCGGAAGCGCATTTGTGAGGTCAGGCACTGATGTGGATGAGAAAGCCTGGCTTGAAGTCTCCACTCTAATTCATCCCAAAGGTGTTCTATCAGGTTGACGTCAGGACTGTACAGGCCAGTCAAGTTCCTCGCACCCCCAAACTCACTCATTCATGTCTTTGTGGGCCTTGCTTTGTGCACTGGTCCAAATCATTTGGTGGAGGGGGGTTATGGTGTTGAGTTGTTTTTTTAAGTTTTGGGCTTGGCCCCTTAGTTTCAGTGAAGGGAACTCTAAAAAGCATCAGCATACATTTTAGACAATTTCATGCTCCCAACTTGGTGGCAACAGTTTGGGAATTGCCCCTTCCTACTCCAACATGACTGCGCACCAGTGCACAAAGCGAGGTCCATAAGTACATGGATGAGTGAATTTGGGGGGAGGAACTTGACTGACCTGCACAGAGTCCTGACCTTAAACCAATAGAAAAAACTTTGGGATGAATTAGAATGGAGACTGTGAGTCAGGTCTTCTCATTTCAACTCTTCTGGAAGAAAGGTCAAACATTCCCGTAGACACACTCCTAAACATTGTGGAGAGCCTTCCCAGAAGAGTTAAAGGTGAAAACTCAATATTGAACCCTATGGACTAAGACGCCAATACATTTTGGGCCAGATTCAGGTAGATGGGCACATCTTTAATCTGGAGTAACGTTTCTCATTTACATTACTCTGGCGAAATTTTAGGAGCAAGTGCTGTTATTCATGAAGCACTTGCTCCTAAAGTTGCGGCAGCGTATCGAAAATGAGCCGGCGTTATTCAAATTGGGCGGGTACGGGGCGTGTATTATTAAAACTAGGCGCGATCCCGCGGCGAACGTACTGCGCATGCGTCGACTGTCAATGCATCCCAGTGCGCATGCTCACAACTTCCATCGGCACCACTTCCTTGGAAACGACAACGCAATGTGTTCCGTTGGGCGTTTAAATGCGCCCGTAGATGCGCCATTCCGGCACTACAGTATATCCTGTTCCCCCTCCCCGCAGTGAAGTTACTTTTGTTCTGAGATGGCTGCTCCCGTTCCCCGCAAACACAGGAGAAAGCTGAACTTTAAAGGCCAGGAGCTGTCAGCCGTCATCTCGGCGATGGAGACTTATGATGTCTTCCTCCATGGCTGTAAAAGTTGACAGACAAGCATGGACAGAGGTGTTGTCCTGCAAGTGGGGGTGCTCAGCTAGCTCTTATCGTCGGTAACGCTGCTGTAGCTGCTCTCCTGCTGACCTGTGGCCGTCTGGAGTAAAGATAAAGCAGCTATTTGTAGAAATAACTTTGCGCCGGACGGACGAGATACGCGCGGCGCATGTAGCCAGCGTATGGTGCTAATCCGTTCGCGAATCGGGAAATCTCCCTCATTTGCATATTTGCAGGGGAAATCAATAGGCGCGACTGATGCGCCAAGCGAAATTATGCGCTGACGAGACTCTGGCGTCGGAAAGTTAAGCCGATAGGAAATGGCCCGTTTTCTGTCGCATCTAGTTTGGTGGGTACGGCCACATAGAAACGACGGCGCATCTTCACAGTTACGCGGCGCATATCGAAATACTCCAGCGCAAGTCTTGCTGAATCTGGCCCAGCGAGTTTGTAAGGGCAGGCGTCCCAATACTTTTGTCAAAATAGTGTATCTTTAAAAGAAAATCTAAACTTGATCCCCATAATCTTCTGGTGGGGCACGGAAATCATCCTATCCAGCAGCTCCTAGTAGGGTAATGCTACATACTGTATGTCAATAGAAATGTCAGAGCGGCCCCTCTCCCTATTGACTTGTGATCTGATGATTTGTGAGGCAATGATTAAGAAGCAGCAAGAAAAACAGGGAGCTGCACAGTTGTGACATCTAAATACTAAATTTCACCTAAATCTTGGGAAACTAGCGGCAGCAGTATCTTAACCACTTCCCGACCGCCGCAGAAGTGAACATTAAGGCAGATTACTGTATATTAAGGCAGATTAACATATATATACGTCTCTGCCTTTGCGCGGGTCGGGGGTCCGATCGGGACCCCCCCGCTACCGGTCGGTCGGAAACCCACAGGGAGCGATCCGGGACGAGGGTGTTTCTAGCCGCCCGCTCGCGATCGCTCCCCGGAGCTTAAGAACGGGGAGAGCCGTATGTAAACACGGCTTCCCCGTGCTTCACTGTGGCAGCTGCATCGATCGAGTGATCCCTTTTATAGGGAGACTCGATCGATGACGTCAGACCTACAGCCACACCCCCCTACAGTTGTAAACACACACAGGGAACACACAAATCCTACAGCGCCCCCTGTAGTTAACTCCCAAACTGCAACTGTCATTTTCACAATAAACAATGCAATTTAAATGCATTTTTTGCTGTGAAAATGACAGTGGTCCCAAAAATGTGTCAAAATTGTCCGAAGTGCCTGCCATAATGTTGCAGTCACTAAAAAAATCGCTGATCGGCGCCATTAGTAGTAAAAAAATAATAATAATAAAAATGCAATAAAACTATCCCCTATTTTGTAAATGCTATAAATTTTGCGCAAACCAACCGATAAACGATTATTGTGATTTTTTTTACCAAAAAAAGGTAGAAGAATACGTATCGGCCTAAACTGAGGGAAAAAAAATTTTTATATATGTTTTTGGGGGCTATTTATTATAGCAAAAAGTAAAAAATATTGAATTTTTTCAAAATTGTCGCTCTATTTTTGTTTATAGCGCAACAAATAAAAACCGCAGAGGTGTCCTCAAATACCACCAAAATAAAGCTCTATTTGTGGGGAAAAAAGGACGCCAATTTTGTTTGGGAGCCACGTCGCACGACCGCGCAATTGTCTGTTAAAGCGACGCAGTGCCGAATTGTAAAAACGCCTTTGGGCATTTAGCAGCATATTGGTCCGGGGCTTAAGTGGTTAAAAAAAGGCACATTTTCAGGGTATTGGTTAGACATGATTAATGTTTCTAGGCAGTCCCTGTAACAAAACATTCACTTTTTGAGTTCAACTCTACCTTAAATCTAGAGGTTCCAACCCTCCAAAGGACCAGTTATAAATGACAATGTCTCATTGTTCCCATGTGCCTTTTTATTATGGAGTCCAGTCTAATCCCTTCTGGCTGTAGCTAGATTTCAGCAAGATGGGGCAAGAGAAATATGGTGATTGCCCTGTGTGACCTCGTCCAAGATCTTCATTCTTAGCTTGATAGCCACATGTCACCTCTGCCTTAACCAACATCTGGGTAAAATGACTTCTACTACGTCTACTAACACTGCATTTATGAAATAAAAAAGACATTGTGATGATAAATGATGTGATATTCCGGATATTCCGACCGTGTGTGCGCTCCATCGGGGCATTTGCTGTCGGAATTTCCAACAAAAAATGTTTGAGAGCTGGTTCTCTATTTTTCCGACGACAAAAGTTTCCGATTGTCTGTATGCAATTCCGACGCACAAAAATCCTACGCATGCTCGAAATCAATTCGACGCATGCTCTGAATCATTGAACTCGTTCTTGGAAATTCCGACAACGTTTGTGTGACCGGAAAAAAATCCACGGAATGTCCGATTGTGTGTACAGCCTCGTAATAAAACTTGATTGTAATTACTTTTTAGGCCCCTTTCAGACTGGGGCGGGAGCCACGGTGGCGGTATAGCGCCGCTAAAAATAGCGGCACTATACCGTCGGATTTGCCATGGGAATTGGTGTGGTATTAACCCCCGCTAGCGGCATGATAAATTGTTAATACCGCCCGCAATGCGCCTCTATAGAGGCGCATTGCGGGCGGTGTTACCGCGGTTTCTCATTGTTTTCAATGGGAAGAAGCGGTAAAGGAGCGGTATACATTACATACGGCTCCTCTCACCGCTCCAAAGATGCTGCTGACAGGAGATTTTTTTCTCTCCCGCCAGCGCATCGCCTCAGGCCGCATACACACAATCAGACATGTCCGAGGAAACATGTCCGACAGACCGTTTTCATCGGACAAGGCTGAAGTGGTCTGTTGATCTGATGTGCATACACACCATCGGACCAAAACGCGCTGACGTAGAACACAACGTCGTGATGAAAAAAAAAAGTTCAATGCTTCCAAGCATGCGTCGACTTAATTCTGCGCATGCGGGGGATTTTGGTTCGATGGTTTGTGTACTAACCATCGAACCTGACGGACAGGTTTCCAGCGGACATGTTTTCAAGCACGTTTGGAAATTTTTGTCCGCTGGAAAACAGTCCGATAGGCCGTACACACGATCGAACATGTCCGCTGAAACTGGTCTGGTGGCCTTAGTGTGAGAGCCCTCGGGCTTTCACATTGAGTATGCAGTGAAGGAGTTTTTCAGGCGGTATAGCAGTGCTATTTTTAGCGCTCTACCGCCTGAAAAACTCCTCAATGTGAAAGGGGTCTTAGGGTGTTAATCTGCTGCTGAACTCTGACCTAATTGATAACTGACAACATTTAAAAAAAAATATTCCCGATATGTGCCTGCTGAACTATGTACTTGTATGAAAAGGTAAAGTGTTCTCTTTGTATTGCTTCCTTTGTGTGAAATCCCTGGTGTTCCTGCCAGTCCCTCTGCTTTCCTATTAAAAACTGACCACACTAAGCAGGAGAACACACTGTGGTCAGATCTCTAGCTTTGCTGGGAACTCAGCCTGCTCTCCTCCAATGATCAGACTTGTCCTGACACGCCTCCCCGCCTTTCACTAGGAAGGTCAGTGTGCTGCTGATTCTCCTCCCCCAGCTCTTATGCAGCTGAGAACAGAGGGAATGTGATCACTTATAAAAAAGGGGGGGGGGTATTTATCATTTTTTTATATATATTTATACACAAATGTTTTGCCTTTCATTTTTATTTTAAACAAAATGGCTTGTTTTAGAGCCGATTCACACACTCCCGTGGCACGACTCCGGGGGCGACTCTGCAAGTCGTCCTGAGGACGACTTCAGAGGCGACCAACAAAATTACTTTTGTATAGAAGTCAATGCAGGTCGCCCCGAGCCCAAATTTTCGTGACTTTGATAACCTATTCAATTTCTACCATTCCACCTACTCAATTTTCTTGCCATTAGGAAGCAAATGTGTTCTGGATTGTTGAAAATTCTCTGAAAATCTGTCACCCCCTAAAAAAAAGAAGATTTTAACATACCACAAAATTGTTGTGAGCAACAATTCGGACACTTGATAGTGCTCATTGTACTGTAGTAGTCCTGTGCGACCACACTGTGTTTTCCTGAGCATTGCTAGTGGTGTCCAAAGCCGATGAATTGCTTGCAGCTATCTGACCTTGTATAGCGTTCCTAAGGGTTAGTATAGACAAGTGAGGTCAGTCAATAAAGTGGGAGAAAACTCCCATGCATAATCTATACCTATACAGTGCCTTGAAAAAGTATTCATAACCCTTTGAAATTTTCCACATTTTTTCATGTTACAACCAAAAACGTAAATGTATTTTATTGCGATAGACCAGGGGTCTCCAAACTGCGGCCCGAGGGCCAGATGTGTTCCTTTGTTAGCCTTTATCCGGCCCTTGGGGCACAATTCCTCTCACTGACATGAGGCACTATTCCTCCCATTGACACCAACAATGGGGCACTATATTATTCACTGATACCAATGATGGGATACTATTCCTCCTACTAATAGGGGGAATACTCCTCTTCCTATTGACCACCAACCCTGAGGCCATATTTGTTCTCACTGATACCGGGCCTGTGACATTTTCTTCCCTTGTTGGCCCCAATCCGGCCCTCCTAAAGTCTGAAGGGCAATAAAGTGGCCCTTTGTTTGAAAAGTTTGGAGACCCCTGTGATAGACCAACACAAGATGGCACATAATTGGGAAGTGAAAGGAAAATGATAAATAGTTTCCAAACTTTTTTTACAAATAAATATCTGAAAAGTGTGGCGTGCATTTGTAATCAGCCTGATACCCCTAACTAAAATCTAGTGGAACCAATTGCCTTTAGAAGTCACCTAATTAGTAAATAGAGTCCACCTGTGTGTAATTTAATCTCAGTATTAATACAGCTGTACTGTGAAGCCCTCAGAGGTTTGTTAGAGAACCTTAGTGAACAAATAGAATCATAAAGGCCAAGGAGCACACCAGACAGGTCAGGGGTTAAGTCTACATTATGGCTTTACCTTGCAGGTCCAAAAAAAAAACCACAGAGCTTTACTTTAGTGCAAGTGCGATCCTGCTATTCATTAGCTTGTTTGTCTCTGGTAGGCCTTTAATTAGGCCATGTTACCTCATCCATTCTGGGCAAAGTGATGAAACCACTTCCTATGACGGTATTCAAGCCTACCAAGTGGCTGACATGGAAAGAGGTCACATGACCCCCCCCCCCCCACCTAGAAGCACCAGGTATTTTGTGTGGCAGCTGTGATAGAAAAAGGGAGGACATTGAATTACAAAATAACTCGGCTCTGGGTTGAGCTTTAGAGTGACCATATCACTGTGCCCTAAATTAACACAGTGACAGGTTCTCTTTAAACATGGATGCTTGGTTCACCCAATTGCTTATGTTTAGCTAAAAAAGATGAGTGGGAAGAGGCACAGGCAGACACCTCCTGGCACTGCTTATCTGGGTAGTTAAGACAAATCAATGTCTGCTGGCAAGTCTTCAGTCCCCAGACTGGGGATGACTGCTGCTGAAGCAGACAGGAGATGGTTATTCAATCTGACCAGGTACGGCTGTATTAGACATGTGCTCTCATGTCGTAAGGTGACCATACACTGATTGTACAATCTCCTTTAGGTTAAGGTGACCAGATTTTTAAAATGAAATCCAGGAACATACCGTATTTATCGGCGTATACCGCGCACTTTTTTCCCCTTAAAATAAGGGGAAAATCATGGGTGCGCGATATACGCCGATACCCGATACCCGCTTCCCGCGCTCAGTTTAAATGGAGTCGCCGACATATACCGAGTGCAGTACACTCGGGTACATTCGGCTAGGCTCGGCTTCGCTTGTGCTCACGAATAAACATCACAGAGCATGAGCACGAGCGAAGCCGAGCCTTGCCGAATGTACCCGAGTGTACTGCACACGGTATATGTTGGCGGCTCCATTCAAACTGAGCGCAGGAAGCGGGTATCGGCGTATATCGCGCACCCACGATTTTCCCCTTATTTTAAGTTTACTGCACTCGGTATATGTCGGCGGAGGCGTTCGAACTGAGCGCGGGAAGCGGGGATTCGACTCGAGACGCGCGCTGGAGAAGCCGGGAGGACACCACCGAGGCCGCAGACGGACGCCGGACCGGACGATAGACGCTGGGCAGGACACCAAAACTGTAAGTAATAAAATGTTCTAACATTTTTTTTTACAGGAATTTCGGGGGCAACTTTAGGGTGCGCGCTATACGTGGGAGCGCGCAATACCCCGATAAATACGGTATGTATTTTTTTACTAGTAATGGCGGCAATCAGCGACTCTCTGCCCGTCGCTGTCAAGTCTTACTCTCCAAGCCCTGGCTACTATTAGGGTCCTTTCACACAGAGCAGACCATTTTTCGGTCCGCTCCGTGTGTCCGTCAGCTCAGCGGGGGGTCTCCGCTCAGCTGTCGGTGGACAGGGCGGTCCCTGCACACTGTGCAGGGACCGCCCTGTCTCTCCCCTGCTCTCCCCTATGGGGAGTCGGATGGAAACGGACCGTCTGTCCGTTTGCATCTGATCCGTTTGGCCGGACGGAAGAAAAATAGGACATTCTTCCGTCCGAAAAAACGGATGCGGATCTGGCGGACGTTAGCGGATGCATCATCCGCTAACGGATCCGCTCCCATAGGGGCCCATTACAAGTCCGTTAACGGACTTGTAATTAGCTGACCGTTCGTCCACTAGTGTGAAAGGACCCTAAGGTGGGGAGTGGAGGAAGATCACTCTACCAGGGAAGGCAAGGAGATAGGTAGGCGGCTGGCAGAGACTTGAGCCAAGGCAGAAGAACTTGCGAGCGGAGCTGAATGGGCATGCAACCGAAACTGAAGAAATATTCATACCGCTCCGAACAGCACATGATCATCAGAAAGGGGCACAGATAATGGAAAAAAAATACTGCACTGGCTGTCTTTGAAATTGCCTCAGCCCTTGTTCATATCCAATCTGGGGACAGACTTTGTCTGGGGACAGTGTCCTCAATCCGGGGACTGTCCCCGGAAACTGGGGATGTCTGGTCACCCTACTTTAGGTCTACCATCAACTATTAGTGCAAGAGCCCGATAGTGTATGGCTTGTTTAGTTGTGTCCTCCTATTACACATGGTAGGGATCGGCAGTACCGCATTTGCAGCATGATCAGCATCAGGTGGAGAATGGTGGAAGGTGCCCATGCTGTTTCCGGGCCTACAAGAATTGGAAGATAAAATGCCATATGTTATTGAGAAAAAATCCACCAGGCCGACACAATTCATCCCCAATCACTGTGTTGGACAAGTTTAGACTAGTTCTTGTGTCCTTCACACTTAACTACTTTTTATCTTCCTACACTCCTCACCTTCTTCAAAAAAGTTATCACCTTTTTACAAGTTATTTTAATTGAATGGACCACAATAGGGAACTCACCTTCAATTGCATTGTGATGGAATTACAAACTAATAGGATGTAGAGTGAGTTTGTGTATTGCCTGTCCCAATAGTTACCAGGATGTTATTTGCATGTGAGGCCATTTGTGCAGGTCAAAGCAGGAAGATCTTCAGTCATACCTGAAGGTATATATTGGTTGCCATAATGGATTGTAAACCTTTGTCATTCATTTTCCCTGTAAATAAAACTGGTAGATTTTCAAATAAACATTCATACGAACATTTGCGCAAAATGTCAGTCAAAAGTATTTCTTAATTCTGTCTAGTTTTAACATTCAAATTTGGAGCGAATGAACAAACTTTCGTGAATATAGACCACATACACTGTTAAAAATCCGTTCATTCTAGAAAAAAAAATCCATTCAGCTCCTTCAAATTTTCTTATCACTGAGAACTGAAAAAACAACAACCCGCCCCCCCCCCCCCCCCCCCCAAAAAAAAACATTGGATTACAGACCACTGCCCATTAGAAAATTGAATGAATGTTCCTAACCACTTGTCAACCGCCCGCCGTCAAAAGACGGCGGGAGGAAGACTCTGTTTTTCTGGGTGGACGTCATATGACGTTCCGCCTTTAAAAGTCACTAGGGGGGCGCGCGCACAGTAACTGAGCAGGACAGTGGATCTGTGTGTGTAAACACACAGATCCACGTCCTGTCAGGGAGAGGGGACCGATGGTGTGTCCCTTGTACATAGTGACAACCATCGGTCACCTCCCTCAGTCACTCCCCTCCTCCCACAGTAAGAATCACTCCCTAGGGAATACATTAACCCCTTGATCGCCCCCTAGTGTTAACCCCTTCCCTGCCAGTCACATTTATACAGTAATCAGTGCATATTTATAGTTTGCGGTATAAATGTGAATGGTCCCAAAAATGTGTCAAAAGTGTCCGATGTGTCCGCCGCAATATCGCAGTCACGATAAAAATCGCTGATCGCAGCCATTACTAGTAAAAAACGAATAATAATAAAAATTCTATAAATCTATCCCCTATTTTGTAGACCCTATAAATTTTACGCAAACCAATCAATGCGTTTTTTTTTTTTTTTTTACCAAAAATATGTAGAAGAATACGTATCGGCCTAAACTGAGGAAAAATGTTGTTTTAAAAAAAAATATGAAAATATTGTGTTTTTTTTTCAAACTTGTCTTTTGTTTATAGCGCAAGAAATAAAAACCACAGTGGTGATCAAATACCACCAAAAGAAAGCTCTGTTTGTGGGGAAAATTTGGGTAAAGTGTTGCATGACTGCGCAACTGTCATTCAAAGTGTGACAGCGCTGAAAGCTGAAAAATAGTGTGGGCAGGAAGGGGGTGAAAGTGCCCAGTAGGCAAGTGGTTAAAATGAAAAATGTCAAATACAATTCTACTGGTGTATATTCACTCTTGTATGTTTGCCTTCATTATTGCGACATGTACAGTAAATGCATTACAAGCCAAATTCCCATTCATTACCACAAAGGCTTCTTCAAAGTTATGAACCATGGGCTTAAGGTTTTTTTGGGGGGTTTTTGTTTTTAATAGCGTGTGTTTTTTTGCACATTACCTCATACACGTAGACATGACAGGGGTCCAACACTGGAACTCTGAGTAAGCCTCATTCAAGGAAACCTGTGGTAAGGCAGCCATCCTCAGACATGGGCATCCGCTGAATTTTTTTCGGGGGGGGGGGGGCGCTTTGGCAGCGGCGATACACAGTCGCATTTAACCCTTTCTTCAAACGCTAGCGGGAGTTAAAAGTGCCTGATAGCGGCAGAATAGCGCACCTAAAACGATGGTAAAGCGCCGCTTTTTAGTGTGAAATAGCTCTTGAGATAATTCAGCTTCACTCCATGCCCATATAAATATAGCCTAGAGAATGTACAGACCCCCCTTCAGCACAGATGGACCCCCCCCCTTCAGCACAGACCTCCCCATTCCACACATACCCCTCCATTCAGCACATATAGACCCCCCATTCAGCACAAATGGACCCCCCTTCAGCACAGACCCTCCCATTCCACACAGACCCCTCCATTCAGCACAGACCCCCCTTCAGCACAGATAGACCCCCTTTAAGCACAGACCCCCCTTTCAGCACAGAAGGACCCCCATTTAGCACAAACCCCCCCCCTTCAGCACAGATGGACCCCCTTCCCCCATCCCATTCAGTACCTCAGATCAGCACAGCACAGGAGGTTCCCTCCCCCTGTGTACACAAACACTGGAGGCGGAGGCGGCGGCGGCTTCACTCTGCTCTCTGTGCCTGTGTGACATCCGGCCCGGGACTGCTCAGACAGCTCGCAGCCACGAGAGAAGGGGATGGTTGGTCACTCCGCACCAGACCAACCCCCGCCCCCCCTTGAAACGCCACGGCCAGCAGCTCGCCTCTTTCTCCCTGTTCTAACCTGACTGTTTCCGTTGCGCTGTCACTGCTTCAGTTACGGAGGGGTGTTTTCACTCTTCAACACCTTCTTGAATTCCAGGGGGGGGGGGCAACCCCCCTTGCTCTATGGAGCGGACGCCAATGTCCTCAGATCTCCACTGCTGAAAATACCAATTCAATGGCCGTCAACTTACCAGCTTCAGTACTTTCTAAGCCAGATGGGGAACTAAAGCCTTCTCTCAGTACCAGTTTCCTTTCACTTCTGCTGTATCATCAGGCTTTGAAGTGGGCAAAGCAAATCTTATGGCTACAACAGGAGAGAGGGGTAGACACACACCACAGCATCACATAGATGATTTTATTTGTATTAAAACAGAAGTTACATACTCTAAACATTTATTTTATTAAAAGGTGCATAACTCATGAAATATTGCACTCAAATGGAAACAGCAAACATAGTCTTTTCAGAAAGCCAGGTTCAGTGTCGCAATTGTTACCAAACAGATCAATATCAAACACTGTCTAATGCCGCGTACACACGGTCGTTTTTTGCGATGAAAAAAAACAACGTTTTTTGTGAAGTAAAAAACGACGTTTTTGAAACGTCACTTTCAAAGACGATGTTGCATACACACCATCGTTTTTTTTCACAAAAAACGAGGTTACGTTCACCACACTTTTCCATTGAAGCTCGCTTCATAACTAGCTTCTGGGCATGCGCGGGTTGAAAAATGTCGTTTTAAACAACGTTTTTGCTACACACGGTGACTTTTTGTGAAACAAAAAACGACGTTTTGAAAAACGACACAAAAAATTCAAGCATGTTGGAATTTTTTTTTGGTCGTTTTTTTTAAGACAAAAAACAACGTTTTGCCCACACACGATCAATTTAAATGACGTTTTAAAAAACGACGTTTTTTTTCATCGCAAAAAACGACCGTGTGTACGCGGCATTAGGCCTGCCCAGCATGATGATGATGTCAGTGAATCACATCCAACTGACACATTGGACTTTTTAAAAGACTACATTTGAACAAAAATCCTTAGGGACGCAACACGTCAATGGGCGTAGGTCGCTGACATCTCAGGCCTAAGATGATACTGTGACCAGTCAGTCTGGTAAAAATTATGGCACTGGGGCTGGATTTCTGAAATGATACTGATGTGGTCAGTGCTGCCGAGTTTTAAGCCTAGTACACACGGGCTGAATGTCGGACAGCATTGGCCGGTTCAATATAAACTGGCTGACATCAAATGCGCGCTTGTGTGTACAGCAGCCAGTCCAACAGAAGCTCATGACTGAAAAAGGTCTCCTGAGCAATGGATGAGAGCACTGAATTGAGTATTCTGATGGGGGGTCCGTTTTGTTGCCCTGTCAGGACACAATAGCTCAGCAGGGGAGATCGCTGTACTAACATTGGATTGTTAGTAAAGCAGCTCTGACCTGATCTGTCCATTTTTTTTTCGTTCAACCCACTGGAAATGAATAAAAAAAAATAAAGAATAGTGTGCATGAGTTTTTAGGGACAGGCTCAGGAATGTTCAGACACAAATCTATTCTGAACCCACCTAAACTATCGCACCTGGGAGCTTAAAACGGACATCATGAGTAAACAGGGGAGGTACTCTCTGCCCTGGCTGTAGCCGCATGTACAGTTAGAGCTTAACCACACGTATGCAAGGGGCACATACTGTACATAGGCTTGCCACCTCATCCCTTTAAAACTGAACATATATTAATTACACGGGTTCTGTGGCTGATTAAGTTGGCAATTAAACTCACTATTAGTCTCAGGCTGTGTACACACGACCGAGAAACTCGTCGGGCCAAACTCATCGTTCCGCTTGTCGAGCCAAATTTTCCCATTGAACAACGAGGAAATAGAGAACCTGCTCTCTTTTTGGCTCGACAAGTTCCTCGACGGGTTGCTCGGCGAAACGTGTACACACGACCGGTTTCCTCGGCAGAATACGCCTCCCATCGAGGTTCTTGCTGGATTCTGCCAGGAAAATCGATTGTGTGTACGCGGCCTCAGTGTAATTCATGTGTTTGGGTGTACAGTATATGTGCCCCTTGCATACGTGTGGTTACCGGGTGCGCAAACTCTGCCAAATATGATTGGCTGTCCATTTTGCCAGCTTCCCAGTGGGATAGCTCAGGAGGGTTCAAACTTATGTCCAAACATGCCTGAACTCATCTCTGAGTTAGTTCGCCCTAGCAGTGTGCAATACAGCGTAGCCACTGTTGTGCAATATGGAGGGAGCGGTAATAAGTCTTTGTCATTAGAACTCTACTGGCATGTCACAAAGTGGTATGGCAGATTGCATGGCACCATACTGTGCTGAAAAAGTACCTTTTTCAATGCATACCACCACAGTGCTATGGTGTAAACTGCCTTGCCGATGCCTTAAAGTAAACCTAAAGGCAAAACTTTTTTGTTTTAGTTTTGGATGGAGTGGAGAGGGATTAGAACCCCTGTCAGTTTTCCTTGCTTTCAGTGCCCCTTTTAGGGTAGAGTGACCAGACATCCCCAGTTTCAGGGGACAGTCCCCTGATTGAGGAGACTGTCCCCTGACCAAGTCTGTCTCTGGTTTTGTCCCCAGATTGGATTTAATAGGGGGCAGGGGCAATTTCAAAGATAGTCAGTGCAGAATTAAAATGAAAAAAATTAAATTACACCCCTCTCCCCCGTTTCGGCATGCCTACCAGCATAGGGGGGGTTGTATTTTTCCATTATCTGTGCCCCTTTCTGATGATCATGTGCTGGTCGGAGCGGAGGGAATATTTCTTCAGTTTTGGGCGCATGCCCATTCAAGTTCGCTCGCATGTTCTTTTGCTTTAGCGCAAATCCTGGCCAGCCACCTGCCTATCTCCTTGCCTTCCCTGGCAGAGTGATCTTCCTCCGCTCCCCATCCAGTAGCCGGGGCCCGAAGAGAGAGATTTGAGAGGCTGTGAGGTGGGTGGCGACGGGCAGAGAGTCGCTGATTGTTGCCATTACTAGTAAAGAAAAAAATATGTCCCTGGGTTTCATTTAAAAAATCTGGTCACCTTATTTTAGGGGATCCACCCTCTCCGTTTGTCCTGTTTACCATTATCATTGAAAGTAAAAGTAAAAAAAATCCCATATTTTGGGTTGTCCCCAGAAAAAGAGGGGAAATCTTCCAATAGTTCTGGTGACCTGGGGTCCCCAATGAATTCCCTTAATTGGCAGAGATTTCTTCTCAATTTCTGTTTTGGCAATGGGACAGGAAGTGAAGGGAAATCTCTAAAATGAAACAAAGATGGGGACAAAAAAAAAATCTGACAGGGGTTATCCTTCCCTTACTCTATCCAAAATAAAAAGTTTTGCCTATAGTTAAGCTGAATATGGTGATAAAAGGCATCTAGTGTGAAGTAAAACTGTTGCTTTGCCGTTAATGGAAAGCACAGGTTCCCATCAGCATATCTTAAATTTACTTATCCAACATTCTCACCTGTTGATAGATTTCTTTGGCCCAATTACCTTGATGATTAAAGGAGACTTTAGGAGATCATTACCTTTTAAAATTAAATTATTAGAACCATTACCAAAAGGGAATACATGGATTGTTTATACAAGTAGCTAACCAGTTTATGCCTGGGTTCACACAATGCGCGGAGTGGCTCGCAGCAGGGGGTCCGGTGTGTCCCCATTCACCATTTCAGGTTCGAATTAGGTCTGAAGTTTTGCCTGAATTCGGACCGGAAATGGATCCAAACACACACAGGACACTTCTGCAGTGCGCTCTGCAGCCGCCCCGGAGATGTGGGAACTGGCTCCATTGAGAACCGGTCACACTCTCTTGTCATGCTGATTGGATGCAAGGAAACCCGCATTCAAATTGCATAAGTGTGAATCCAGCCTTAGTGTTTGCTTGCTTAGAATAATTGTTAACGGAGTTGTAAAGCTTTGTGTTTTTTCACCTTAATGCATTAAGGTGAAAAAACACCTTGCACTCTCCGGCCCCCCCGAGCCCCCGTTTTACTTACCTCCCCGGGCGCGATCCTGCATTGCTTTTCCCCGGCTCTTCATTGGATGAGTGATAGCAGAGAAGCCATTGGCTCCCGCTGCTGTCAATCAAATCAACGACGCGCCGGGGGGCAGGGCCGAGTGATACACTTGGCGGCTATGGCCGCCGATTGTATCACACAGAAACACAAGCTAACCCCCTTGGGAAAGCGCTTCCCAGAGGGGGGGTTAGCTCTTGCGTGGATCTGTAGGGTTTCTCCAGAGGTTGCTAGGGGTTCAAGCAAGGAGCAATGTTTGCCTCTCGGATAAGTTCCCACTGACACCATTGATCTTTGTCGGAGCCGGCCTTAGGTGTTCAGGCACCCTGTGCGAGCTAATCCTGTGGCGCCCCCCCATCTTCACCCCTTGCCCCCTGGTCACCTAAACATACACTGCATTTAAAAATGGCGCCACCCAGCACTTAGACGCCACTGCGCATGCGCCATCTGCCTGAGAATAGGCAAGCGTTTTAAGGCTTCCCCGAGCAGCAGCAGCACATGCGCAGTGTGCCTGTCGGGGCCGGCAGCAGCCATTTTTTTTTCAGGTGCCGCAGCCGATGCGTTGCTCTTCACCCAGTCCCAGGGCAGGGGGACCTGGCAGCGCCTGCTGCTGTGACTCATAGGAGTCGGACTCCTGTGATGATCATGTGAATAACTGACTGCGACTCACATTCTGCGAGCTGTGATGGCCGCACGGCGCCCCTGTTGCCCATGGTGCCCTGTGCGGCCGCACAGCTCGCACACCCCAAAGGCCGGCCCTGATCTTTGTAGTCATCTGAAGCTTTCTTCTCACTGACCATCACACTCATTTTTCTAGATATAGTCATTTTTAGCAGGGATTCCTTGAGACCAGAAAGTTATTCCAAGGGTTCCTCTGTGTAGGATGCATTAAGATAAAAAAACCTTCTGCCTTTACAACTCCTTTAAGTGGTCCTCATTCTTCAAAAAAGGTTGAGCGTCTGTTCTAAAGACTTGTCAGCCTGCTTTTATTTAAACATGAAAGTATAGTTTACAAAGTGGTTGCCCATGTAAGAGATTTTTATCAGCAAAACAAGTTAACAGAAAAATGCTAAGCCATCTGGCTCTCTCTTCATCAGCACAGCTGCTCTGGTCTCTGGTCCCTCACCCAGCTTCTCCTGGCCCTCTGGGCTTTCCTGGCTCACTCATCCTGTAGCTCCTGGCTGTATGGGTCCACACCTGGCCTCTCAGTAGGGGTTCTCCTAGCACCCCAGGCTCTTTTCGCTCCTCTGAGATGTACAGATTCCCTGGACTCTTCTAGTTGCCCCGGCTCTAGCTGTTTACACTCTCTCAGTCCTATGGACATCAAATCTCTCCTCCAGTATGGAGTGCTGTCTCTTGCATTAAGCACCTCTGTCTCCTGACGTGAACACATACCTGCCTTCACACGGGAGCTCTGATCTATGGCAGGTCCTTTATTATATGGGCTCTGCACACCTTCAATCACAGCCTTTTGCAAGACCTGGACACTGGGCCGTATCTAAGTATGCAGGGATCCGGGGTAAATCGATCCACGTAGACCGTCCTCCTCACCACCGACTCTCACCGCTGTCAGTCTGCAATCGTGACCGGGAAGAATACCCTGCAGTAGAGTGATCTTAAAGCGAGGCTTGAATCGCTTGTGGACAGGACGACATCAATGGCGGTGCGGAGGACGGTCTTTGTGGAGAGCTTTACCCTGGACCCTGCATACTTAGATGTGCTTGTTTTAATCATCAATCATGTGAGTTTCTAAATGTTGTACCTTCATTAAATGTAACCATATTAGAGGCGCCTCTCTTCTCTTTTATACTCAGTTGCAACAATGTATCCTGGCCTAGGCCAACAAGGCCCAGGCCTAGGGCAGCACTTTGCAGGGGGGCAGCACAGAAAGAGTCCTCGCCCGGCTTGCGCTACACTGTTAGTGTAGTGCCAGTCTTAAGGGCGGACTGGGCTAAGAGGCAAATTAGTCTAGCGCCTCTATAAAGTGGCTGCACTGGTCCTGGGACATGGATGGCCAGCATTCTGCAACTGTGAGGGGGGGCACTGCTTCTAATTTTGACTGTCATATCATCCTGGACCACAAACCTTTTTCACTATACGATTTCTGCTGCACCATTGGCATGGTTATATCTTCTTCGTCCTCTCCATAAAATTATCAGAAATTTGTGCTTAAAGTAGAACTATAAGCAACACTTTTTTTTCTCGTTTTTGATAGAGTAAGGGAGGGTTAGAGCCCCTGTCAGTTTATTTTTTTTACCACCCCCCCTGTCCCATTGCAGAGATTTCCCTTCACTTCCTGCCCCATAGCCAAACAGGAAATGAGAGGAAATCTATGCAAATTAAAGTAATTTATTGACCCCCCCAGGCCCTTAGAACTGGTGTCCCCACTTAAAAATTTCAGGGGTGTGGTCTTGACAGAAAGGGGTGGGTCATATTTAAATTAGGGGGTGCACGAGTTTAGTCAGGCCTAGGGCAGCACAAAACCTAAATACACTACTGCTCAGTTGTGACATGACGCTACTCGTATATCAAGACATCGCTTGTATATCAAGGCAACATTTATTAAAAATGTTTGCTTGTCTTGCAAAACGCTCTCAAACCAAGTTACTCTCAAACCAAGGTGTTACTGTACTCGCTAACAAAGTTAAACTCAAGTACTAAAAAACAAATCAAGTTTTTTTCAGTTTGTTACTTCGGGCCCCTTCACCTACCTGCAGGTATGTGCTTCCTTCTGTAGTGGGTGAGCACAGCTTACTGCAATGGCACATAGAAAAGAAGGCCTCCTAATAGCCTGTTCACTAGAGAGCACTGAGTCCCGCAGATGTGCGCTAGGATGCAACATTTATTACATTTTATTATACAGGAATTTGCATCAGCCTCAGAGTTACAGAAGTTATGTTATATGAGGACAGGATGGTCAAAAGATGAACTAAACCCCTCAGTGAATAAATAATTAATGTGACTTTTATTTACAGTATAATTCAGTAAGTAGCATATAGTCAAAGCACCCCTACACTCGTACGCATACGCGATGACGTCACTGCCTTGGTTCTGCTCCACCCCAGCGCGTTTCACACAATAGCGTCCTCAGGGATCCCAGGGCGGAGCCAAGGCAAGTGCAGGAGTATCATTTTTCAATTATCTTCGCTAAGGCTTTATTCACACTTATAGGCAGTGTTGCCAACCTACCAGATGGAAATTTACTGGCACGACACCCAAAATGTACTGGCGCAGCCACGTTTTTACTGGCATTTTACAAAAGTTACTAAATCACATTTTTAGGTGCAAATTTCACTATTTAGGCTACAAACAAGTACGCTAGGCAAATAGCAATGTGATTTAAGGTAAAAAAAACATATTTTTGTTATTTTTGATATAATAAGGGCAAATTATTTAGTCACATCCCCCTCTGCCTTCACCCCCCTCTGACATCAACACCCCCTTCCTTCACCCCCCTCTGTGGTGCCACAATCTCCCCCTGTCTCCAATCTCCTTCTGCCTCCAATCTCCCTCTGCCTCCATCGTCCCCTGCCTCCACCCCCCTCTGCGGTGCCGCCATCCCCCTCTGCGGTGCCACCAACACCCCCTGCCTCCGATCACCCCCTGCCACTTACACCCCCTGCCTCCAATCTCCCCCTGCCACTAACACCCCCTGCCTCCAGTCTCCCCCTGCCTCCAATCACCCCCTGCCACTAACACCCGTTGCCACCAATCTCCCCCTGCCTCCATCGCCCCCTTACCTCCATACCACTCTGCGGTGCCACCACAGCCACCATCACCCGCTGCCTCCAATCTCTATGCACAGTTCTAAGCTGAACCGTTCTCGGCTATTTTTACTGGCACATTCCCGCAACCACAGACATTTACGAACGGGGGAAAAAGTGCCCGTTTTTACGAACTGTCTGTAAAAATACGGACGGTTGGCAACACTGCTTATAGGACTCAAAAGTAGCCCAATTTTGGATGGGTGCGACTTGGATGCAACTTTAGCTTTGACCAATGATAATGCACAACTGTTGCATGTAGAACATTCAGGTGCGACTTTCATGCAACTTTTGAGGGTTTATTTAGCAGTCAAGTCACACCAAAGTAGCACAGGAACCGTTTTAAAGTAGCTGCCATGTTAGTCGCACATATTTGAACGATTATCATTGAAAAACATGGGGTGCGATGTGTCATGCAACTTTAGTGTCCAACGCCGCTTAAGTGTGAATGCAGCTCTAGTGCAGAGGTTTTTGTATATATGGTTATTTACGCAATCTAGACAATTAGTATTAAATCAGGCAAGAATTATAGAGCAGCCTGTCATTGCTCAATGTTAGTCCAAATTATTCCGATCTGGTTGAAAAATCCGATCATATGAAAGTAGTTTGTTTAATGGGATCGTTAAGTGTATGGAGCAAAGAATATTCTTTCCAATCTCAGATCGGACAACAGATTCATGGAATAATAAGAACTGCAATGAAATCAGTGTCAGTCCTTCTCCTCCTGTACTGATCACACCGATCTATGCCCCGATCCGATCACTGGAGGAAATAATCGGACAGCTCAGTGGAAATGTGACCCAGCGGGGCTTCCCTGGAATTTGTCACATCCGTGTCACCCGGCCCGGGGCGGGGGGTGGTGCGGCCCCGGGCCATGCGGTGTGATCTGGGTGACACCCACATGTGTGCCCGGAAGTGAGGATGAGCGGAGAGAGGAGAGTCTGATCAGATCACATCGGGAGAGCCGGGAGCAGGATGGGGAACCTCAGCTGTGTGCCGCAATCCCACCGACACCTCCGATACTCCTTCTCCAGGAAGAACTCCCTGCCGGGGAAAGAGTAAGTCCGACCACCCATCCACACACACCGATCACCCCGGACCCCCGACCACCTCTCTGATCGCTCTGCCCGGTGCGGTGTCCCTGGGGCTGCCAGCACTGCGCTTCACCCTCCTATATATAGTATTCATTCTGATTACTGCGCTCCATGGAGTGTTCATTCCAATCATTGTACTCCATGGAGGATCCCCTGAGATCCTGTGCCCGGTGTAGAAGTTTGCAGTGTGATCCATGGAGTACTCCGGGTAGTATATTCATTGTGATCCATGGAGTACTCCGGGTAGTATATTCATTGTGATCCATGGAGTACTCCGGGTAGTATATTCATTGTGATCCATGGAGTACTCCGGGTAGTATATTCATTGTGATCCATGGAGTACTCCGGGTAGTATATTCATTGTGATCCATGGAGTACTCCGGGTAGTATAATCATTGTGATCCATGGAGTACTCCGGGCTATGGACATACTGCCAGCCAGCCAGCCCTGGACCCCGGGTACTAAGAATTCTGATCACTCTTTGCCCTATGTAGAGATTTTAGTGTTATTGTGCCCTATGAACTATTATTCTGATCATTGTGCCCTGCAAAGTATTATTGATTGCGATCATTTGTGCCCTGCGTAGTATTATTGATTGCGATCATTTGTGCCCCTGCGAGTATTATTGATTGCGATCATTTGTGCCCTGCGTAGTATTATTGATTGCGATCTTTGTGCCCTGCGTGGTATTATTGATTGCGATCATTGTGCCCTGCGTGGTATTATTGATTGCGATCATTGTGCCCTGCGTGGTATTATTGATTGCGATCATTTGTGCCCCTGCGAGTATTATTGATTGCAATCATTTGTGCCCCGCGTAGTATTTATTGATTGCGATCATTTGTGCCCTGCGTAGTATTTATTGATTGCGATCATTTGTGCCCTGCGTAGTATTTATTGATTGCGATCATTTGTGCCCTGCGTAGTATTTATTGATTGCGATCATTTGTGCCCTGCGTAGTATTTATTGATTGCGATCATTTGTGCCCTGCGTAGTATTATTGATTGCGATCATTTGTGCCCTGCGTAGTATTATTGATTGCGATCATTTGTGCCCTGCGTAGTATTATTGATTGCGATCATTTGTGCCCTGCGTAGTATTATTGATTGCGATCATTTGTGCCCTGCGTAGTATTATTGATTGCGATCATTTGTGCCCTGCGTAGTATTATTGATTGCGATCATTTGTGCCCTGCGTAGTATTATTGATTGCGATCATTTGTGCCCTGTGTAGTATTATTGATTGCGATCATTTGTGCCCCTGCGAGTATTATTGATTGCGATCATTTGTGCCCCTGCGAGTATTATTGATTGCGATCATTTGTGCCCCTGCGAGTATTATCGATTGCGATCATTTGTGCCCTGCGTAGTATTTGATTGCAATCATTTATGCCCTGCCTAGTATTGATTGCGATCACTGCGCCCGTGTACTCTGGAGTGCGATCATTGTGCCCCATGTAGTATGATTACGATCATTGCTCTGTGTAGTATTATTGATTGGGATCATTGTGCCCAGCGTAGTATTTATTGATTGCGAACACTGCGCCCCGTGTAGTTTGATTGCGATCGCTGCGCCCCGTGTAGCACTCTGGATAGCGATCATTGCGCCCAACGTAGTATGATTACGATCATTGCTCTGTGTAGTATTATTGATTGCACTCAGTGTGCCCAGTCGTCTGTAGGGTTCCAGTACCCATTTGGATGGCACTGCCCCAGGGATGTTTGGCTGTAGATGCTGCTTTTTGTGCTTTTACCATTTACGTCTGAATGGTATGATTTGGGAGCGTTGGAATGAACGGCGAGGCTTCAGACGGGAACACTTGTTGGAGGATAAAGCTCAGCTGCTGCTGGATGTCTCAGCAGGCAGAGCTGTCAGGATAGTAATGACTTCTCAATGGAGCATTAATAGGGCACTTGGGACTAAGTCGAGCCTTCAGCACTGCCTGGTCTCTAGTGTCGGCCCTTTGTAGGTCTTACTTTCCAAATTGTTTTCTGATGTGGATGTATGAGTATCTACATGTGTATGGGTATCAAGTATTTTACAACAAGCTTTATTTATATACAGTATGATTATTTTCTGTACACAGTGTATCCTTCTATGGAACAAAGTCACTGTAATACAATCCTTTGCTGGGATTTGTATGTTTTTAGCGATGTCCCTAGTACCGATCTGATCGTCTTTGTTTTTTTGGTGCCCTTTGTATGGGGACAAGGAGTAAAGTCGCCCAGGTTTGCCCTCTATGTATGTAGGGAACGAGAAGAATGCCCATACCTGGGACTTAGCTTTCCTATTACAATAGGTGAGCTCCAGCATTCCAGGAGGACGATTCTCGGGGCAAAGTATCCGGGATTGTGAAGGACGACGATACTTGGGGCAAAGTATCCGGGATTGTGAAGGACAACGATACTCAGGGGCAAAGTATCCGGGATTGTGAAGTAGTACGATACTCGGGGCAAAGTATCCGGGATTGTGAAGTAGTACGATACTCGGGGCAAAGTATCCGGGATTGTGAAGGAGGGCGGTACTTGGGGGCAAAGTATCCGGGATTGTGAAGGAGGGCGGTACTTGGGGGCAAAGTATCCGGGATTGTGAAGGAGGGCGGTACTTGGGGGCAAAGTATCCGGGATTGTGAAGGACGATACTCGGGGCAAAGTATCCGGGATTGTGAAGTAGTACGATACTCGGGGCAAAGTATCCGGGATTGTGAAGGACGACGATACTTGGGGCAAAGTATCCGGGATTGTGAAGGACGACGATACTTGGGGCAAAGTATCCGGGATTGTGAAGGACGACGATACTTGGGGCAAAGTATCCGGGATTGTGAAGGACGACGATACTCGGGGCAAAGTATCCGGGATTGTGAAGGACAACGATACTCAGGGGCAAAGTATCCGGGATTGTGAAGTAGTACGATACTCGGGGCAAAGTATCCGGGATTGTGAAGGAGGGCAGTACTCGGGGCAAAGTATCCGGGATTGTGAAGGAGGGCGGTACTTGGGGGCAAAGTATCCGGGATTGTGAAGGACGATACTCGGGGCAAAGTATCCGGGATTGTGAAGGAGGACGATACTCGGGGCAAAGTACCCGAGATTGTGAAGGAGGACGATACTCGGGGCAAAGTACCCGAGATTGTGAAGGAGGACGATACTCGGGGCAAAGTACCCGAGATTGTGAAGGAGGACGATACTCGGGGCAAAGTACCCGAGATTGTGAAGGAGGACGATACTCGGGGCAAAGTACCCGAGATTGTGAAGGAGGACGATACTCGGGGGCAAAGTTTCCGGGATTGTGAAGGAGGGCGGTACTCGGGGGCAAAGTATCCGGGATTGTGAAGGAGGACGATACTCGGGGGCAAAGTATCCGGGATTGTGAAGGAGGGCGGTACTTGGGGGCAAAGTATCCGGGATTGTGAAGGACGATACTCGGGGCAAAGTATCCGGGATTGTGAAGGACGATACTCGGGGCAAAGTACCCGAGATTGTGAAGGAGGACGATACTCGGGGCAAAGTACCCGAGATTGTGAAGGAGGACGATACTCGGGGCAAAGTACCCGAGATTGTGAAGGAGGACGATACTCGGGGCAAAGTACCCGAGATTGTGAAGGAGGACGATACTCGGGGCAAAGTACCCGAGATTGTGAAGGAGGACGATACTCGGGGCAAAGTACCCGAGATTGTGAAGGAGGACGATACTCGGGGGCAAAGTTTCCGGGATTGTGAAGGAGGGCGGTACTCGGGGGCAAAGTATCCGGGATTGTGAAGGAGGACGATACTCGGGGGCAAAGTTTCCGGGATTGTGAAGGAAGACGATATTCGGGGCAAAGTACCCGGGATTGTGAAGGAGGGCGGTACTCGGGGGCAAAGTATCCGGGATTGTGAAGGAGGACGATACTCGGGGGCAAAGTTTCCGGGATTGTGAAGGAGGGCGGTACTCGGGGGCAAAGTATCCGGGATTGTGAAGGAAGACGATATTCGGGGGCAAAATATCCGGGATTGTGAAGGTGCTCAGTCTATTCTGAGGACACCGCAAGCTCAACAGCTTCCAAGTTTAACCATAAAATGTAACAATTGGCGAGGAATGTCAAGGCAGACGTGAAGTAAACTGAAAACGTAACCAAACATTTCTGTTAATGCGTTTACCACACTGACAGTTTGTAATTAGGTTTCAAGCAGTTTGAATACAGAGACAATTAAACCCCAGGGGCCAATCCCATCCCCCACCCAAATGTTACTGTACACAAAAAACTGGTCTGAATAGTATTCCGGTGGTAAACCACTGTAACGTAACATGCAAATCCCTTAGAGCCCCTACAGGTGGAGTATTGTGTGCTTCCAGTGATTGCATTGGGTTTATAGAGCCGCGTTCAACGCTAATATTTTTGATGGGACGTCCTTCCATAACTTCTAGAGAGTTCTGCATTCTATTGCAATCACAGCGATCAATTTGGGTTCTCGATCAGCCAACTTTTTTTTGCTGCAGACTGAATTTTTTTTTTTTTTTATGGGTTTTAAAAAGTGAACTGTTTTGAAACAGAATTGACCTGCTGGTGTACGCTTCCAAGAAAGGAGTTGGATCTTCATTGAGGAATTCCATTTTTTTCTGCCTTTTTTTTTTTTACATTTACTTGAAGGATATCAGTTTGAAGGTTCTCTCCACCTGAAGATGATAGCGGGGTTGTGGAGAGTTAAAGGGGTTGTAAAGGTTGCTTTTTTATTTTCTAAATATGTTCGTTTAACCACTTCAATACCGGGCATTTTCACCCCCTTCCTGCCCAGACCAATTTTTTTTAGTTTTTAGCGCTAAAAATGACAGTTTGAATGACAGTTGCGCAGTCGTGCGACGTGGCTTCCAAACAAAATTGACGCACTTTTTCCCCCACAAATTGACCTTTTCGTTTGGTGGTATTTGATCACCTCTGCGGTTTTTATTTTTTGCGCTATAAACGATAGAAGAGCGACAATTTTGAAAAGAAAAACTATCTTTTACTTTTTGAATTAATAACTATCATAATAATAATAAAAAAAAAATCCACAGTTTAGGCAGATGCGTATTCTTCTACGTATTTTTGGTAAAAAAGAATCGCAATAAGCGTATTTGATCGGTTTGCGCAAAAGTTCTAGCATCTACAAAATAGGGAATAGAATTATGGAATTTTTTTTTTCTAGTAATGGCGGCGATCTGCGTTTTTCATTGTGACCGTGACATTGCGGCGGACATATCGGACACTTTTGACACCATTGACATTTATACAGCGATTAGTGCTATAAAACTGCACTGTTACTGTGTAAATGTGACTGGCACTGAAGGGGATTAACACTAGGGGGCGCTGAAGGGGTTAATATGTTCCCTATAGTGTGTTCTAACTGTAGGGGGAGGGGACTCACAAGGGGAGGAGACCAATGTGTGTTCCTCTGTACTGGGAACACACATCTGTCTCCTCACCGCTGACAGGACATGGATCTGTGTGTTTACACACACAGATCCATGGTCCTGTCGTAATCGTGGGTGCACGGCGGACATCGTGGCTGCCGGGCACGTGCATCGGGTCCCGAGCAATGTGGCAGCTCCCTAGACGCCCGGGAGGCAAGGACGTCGTATGACGTCCACAGGGAGGGAGGGTTCCTGCCGACGTCATTTTACAATGACTCTGTAGGGAAAGGGTTAAGCTAGTGCCTTGTTGGTTCACTTACCTTTTCCTTCAATTTCCCTTCTAAATGTTTTTTTTCTTTGTCTGAATTTCTCACTTCCTTTTTCTCCTCAGTAAGCTTGCCCCCATCATCTGAGCCGATCTGGCTGGGGGTTAGTATTCCAGAACAGCTTACTGAGGAGGAACAGGAAGTGAGAAATTCAGACAAAGAAAAAAAACATTTAGAAGCCTTAAAGTGAGGGATGCGTTCCAATCAACATCGACTATTTGGAATCCTTATGCTGCTAGCATTAGGAAATAGATAGTAAATATGGTATACTTTTTTCCTTTTTTTTTATTTTTTATCTTTCAGTTACTTTCTTGTTTCCTAGCCCTAGACAAGTGTCTTCCATCCCAGGAGTCTTCAGGAAGGGAGGAGGGGTTTTCTTAGCTAAGCACACCCTCCTGTCTGCATGCCCGAGATAAAGGCAGTTGGAGTCTCAGAAGTAAATGCTATATGAATCATCTGCCCTCCCTCAAGATGACCATGGTCAGAAATGCTGGGGGTGCTTTTCAAACAGCCCACGTTTAGGAGATTTACTGTAACTTTTTAGGTAAGCTTTATTTTAGGCTTACCTAGAAGTAAAACTTATACATGGGAGTTCACTCGCACTTTAACCCTTGCTGTGCAGGTACATCACTGCAACATGGAGTTTCCCAGAGTTGGGATTTAAAGGGGTTGTAAAGGAAAAAAAATGTTTCCCCTAAATAGCTTCCTTTACCTTAGTGCAGTCCTCCTTCACTTACCTCATCCTTTGATTTTGCTTTTAAATGTCCTTATTTCTTCTGAGAAATCCTCACTTCCTGTTCTTCTGTCTGTAACTCCACACAGTAATGCAAGGCTTTTTCCTTGGTGTGGAGAAAGCCTCTTTAGGGCGCGAGCAGGCAAGTCAGGACACTCTCTACTTTGCAGATAGAGAAAGGAGCTCTGTGTTAGTGGGCATCCTGATACTCCTGCTCGCCCCCTCTCCCATCAAGAGGCTTTCTCCACACCAGGAAGAAAGCCTTGCATTACTGTGTGTAGTTACAGACAGAAGAACAGGAAGTGTGGATTTCTCAAAAGAAATAAGGACATTTAAAAGCAAAATGGAAGGATGAGGTAAGTGAAGGAGGACTGCACTAAGGTAAAGGAAGCTGTTTAAAGCGGAGCTCCACCCATGAAAACAACATTTTGCCATGTTTAAAAAAAAAAAAAAAAAACCTGAAAAAAAAAAAAAAAAAAAAATACTCACCCGAAATAGCTGTTGCTATGCGGAAGTCCGTAATCTGCCTCACCTGCACCGCGGTTTGATTTCTTCTTCTTCTTTTCCTTGTGAATGGGGCGCGCTGCTTTCTGGGAACTGTGTGTGTTCTCAGAGAGCAGCGCGCCCATTCACAAGCCAGCGTGAGACTCGCGCAGGCGCAGTAGGAAATGGGCAGTGAAGCCGTACGGCTTCACTGCCTGTTTCCCATAGTGTGAATGGCGGCGCGGGACTCGGAGCGATCGTGGGACCGGCATCGGGGGGCCCATCAGCGCGGGCAAGTAGGACAAGGTAAGTGTCCTTATTTAAAGTCAGCAGCTACACTGTTAGTAGCTGCTGACTTTAAAAAAAAAAAATTTTCGCGGCTGGAGCTCCGCTTTAAGGGAAACATTTTTTTTCCCTTTACAACCCCTTTAACTGTGTGTCTAGATTTGTGGGGAAGCATGAATCTCTTGCCTTTCATTTATCAATAAATGTTCAGCACCTGCTTATGCCCACTTTATGACCGTGCCCTGTGGTGCTAACGATCACCGTAAATTCTTATGTAGTTGCCTTGCTCGGTGCTTACGGGTCTCAGAGTCAGGCCTGTAGTAGCAGTTGCAGAGCTTCTGAGGTTTCCCACATGAAACCAAACGCCTAGAGGTGGCATCAAGTATGGGTATGAAATTCTGTTGAACTTGCAGTGCTTGGCCTGCCTTGGCAAGCAGACGTTGGCGTGTCTGCTGTAGATGTCTGTATAGGACTGTCAGATCTTTGTATTGCAGGGTAGGGCTAAAGTTCACAATCTTATCTACACTTACTCAGTCTGACCTGTCTGTTTACTGCTTATTACTAATCGGCCTCTGTGACATATTGTGCGATTAAATGAATACTGCTTTGGCTTGACAATTTAAGCTCCGGTATGCATGTTATCATAGACACCACCTCTGTCTGTGATAGGGTGACTGCACTCCTGCAAATGCGAGGTAGTGACATCATCATCCCGTGTTGGCCAATCAAGACGGCCAAAGACTGGCGCCTGAAAGAAGATGCTGGTGAGGGCCTTCATGGACATTAAACTACTAAGTACAGGCAGTCCTGGGTTTACCAACAAGATTAGGCTTTGCCAGAACTTCCACTTTAAAAACAACCTAACGCGAAACCCGTTCTCTGCCACATTCAAAACCAAATCTAACCCTGTAAAGCAAAAAATGCTATACTTGCCTATTCTGCAGCCAATCCGGTCCAGTCCCAGCATCAGCTGACAGCGTCGGCTTCAGCGTGAAGGCGGGTGCAGGAGAGCCAGCTGACAACAGAAGCCCCATAGTAAGTCTATGGGTGACGTCACTTCCCAACCATTTTACAGCCGTTGTCAGCTTCCACAGCTGGAGACCCGACTGGATCGGCTGTAGAATAGGCAGGTACAGAAATGTTTGCTTTTACAGGGTTAAATAGATTGGGTTTAGAATGTGGCAGAGAGCAGGTTTAGTGAAAAAACACCTTGCACTCTCGGCCCCCCCCCCGAACTTCCCTGGGCACAATCCTGCGTTGTTTTCCCCACGGCTTCTCGGCTCTTCATTGGATAAATTGATAACAGCACAGTCATTGGCTCCCACTGCTGTCAATCAAATCAATGACGTGGCCACCTGTGGGTGGGGCCCGAGTCATGCAATCGGCGGATGTGGACGCCGATTGTATGCCACGGGAGCGCACCCGCAAGGTAACCCCCCCAGAAGAGAGCTTCCCAGAGGGGGTAAGCGATTGCAGGGAGGAGCCACGAGAGCTGCCGTGGGATCCCAGAAGAGGAGGATCAGGGCCACTGCACAGTGGAGGTAAGCATGACATGTTTGTTGTTTTTTTTTTTTTTATTAAACGTGAACCTTTACTATCACTTTAAGTTCAACTTGTATGTAATTTACGAACAAGTACATGTTGTTTTTTTTTTTTTTTTTTTTCGTTTTTCGGATAGCATAGGGAAGGGTTAACACCCCTGTAACATTTGTTTTGCGGTTTGTGCCCCTGTTTAAATGATTTCACCTTGCTGTCCCTATGACAATTGGATTTTGAACACTTTGAGATTTTGTGGAAACAAGAATTGGTGATAAAGCTTGAGGCTGCATTCACACTACAGTGTTTTTATTTTTTATTTTATTTTTAACAAAGAGATTGCTCTTTATTTAGAAGGCATCAAAATACAAGAAACATATGTATGACTACAGCGTTTTAAATCGCAGGCAGCTCTGCCACGGATCTGACAGCGATTTGACAGCACCGAGGTGTAAATGATAAAATGCGGAACTCGCATTTGAGATGCTGTTCTTTTAAATGACACCTCAAATTGGCGTGCGGATCTGCCGCGATTGGCGTGCAATTAAAACGTGCTGCAGTTGCGGCACGCATGTCGCCCAATAATTAGTTCAGGAGCTACTTTGGAGCGACATGCACCCCGCGATTCGGGTTTGCCGCGATTGCAGCATGTTTTATCGCACGGCAGACCCGCACCACGATTTGAGGGGTCATTCAAATGAATAACATCTCGAATGCGTTTTGTCATTTACACCTCGGCCCTGTCAAATCACAGGCAGATCCGCCCGTGATTTAAAACGCTGTAGTATGAACGCAGCTTCTGTGGAGATATCTTTTCTCCATGATAACTCTTACAAAAGTGAATTTCCCTTCCTAGGGGTAGACTTCCTCTCACTTCCTGTTGTCGCCCTCCGTTTGTATATATGAGTCGTATCTAATTTTTGTAACTCTGATGCCTGTATTTTGGTACCCTTCCACTTGAAACGCATTGAAAAATGTAATTTTCAGCCGAACAGTGCCTGCATTCAATCAGAGTGCTGTTGTGATGTTATGATAGCCAGCGGTGCCAGCCATCAGAATGCAATAGGCGCAGCGAGAGATTCATCCCATCCCATCTGCATTGGATGAAGAAATCAATTTGATTCCTTTCATTCATCCACCTGTGTATGGCCAATGTTGGGCTCAGAAGTTTCCCGCCGTTTCCTCATCACTTCAGCATTGTGAGGGGTCTGATCATAATGGTGTACCTTTTAGGGCCAATTCACATCAGTGCGATGATCTGCATTTTAGCACAGCTGTAAAACGCTGATTAACGGAAGGACACCCAGTGTCCAATGTTTCCTATTCACATCTTAATGCTATGCAACGGACATAAAAATGTATGTCATCGGACTTCGGCACGCATTAAAACGCTACTAATATGGATGGAAATGTACATGCGTTTTCCATACATTTTAGCGCTAGTCAGTGTAAATTGGATCTTGGCTTGTAAAGTGTTAATATTTTGGTTGCGCCCGGTGTCGGGCTGACATTTCATAACACAGTTGTATGTTTAGCTGTGAAAGGATTCCATGCTCCTGTCTCATCACCCGCTCTCTTCACAGGCAAGACGGCAGAACTAAGTGGACCTATTTGTTTGGGAATGAAAGTGCGGCTGGAAGAGGAACTCACTCGGACAACATTCTCCACTACATCCCCGGGAAGGTAGGCACTTGTGTCTGCTCATCAATCTGCCATGGCAAAACGCAAAGTGATGACTGATGTTCTGGTTCCTAGAAATGTCACACAGCGAAGGGTTAAGCCTGTTACTGGATATCAGGCTTATCAAACGAGTCTGCTGTGTATATACATCTGCATGCCTGGAATTTGGGATAGGCTGCCAGGATATTCCTCTCTCTTCTGTATTCCCATGGGAGAGGCTGTGCATGTAAGGATTTGCTAAACACACACACACACACACACACACACGAAACTCCGCCCAAAAGGCTTCATTTCGTTCTTTAGGTGGAGGGTACGTAAAAACGGACTTTCATCCAGATTCATTAACCTCCCTGGCGGTATGATTCTGTCTGGAATTACGTACCAAAAGCGGTACAATTATTTGCATGGAAATTTGGCGTTTTATACTGTAGGCCTGCAATTTTTAGGAATAACTTGCTTAAATCTGTCCAAACAAGACATCCCGGGTATGATAAAGTTTGAAAAACAAAATCATAATTTTTTATATAATAAAAAACTATAAATAATTATAACAAATTATAATGTAATTATAATAAAAAATATTCAATAATGTAATCAACTCAAAAACACTGAAATTTGCTCAGTTGCAGAATTGTCGCTGTCATTATTTTTTTTTTTTATGACGAATTTCCCCACAAATCGCTATCACTCAATTCTGCAAGTGATTAAAATTTATTATCGCTGTTTTCTAGCTGATCTAAAACCATTTTTGACATAAAGGGACACTTTTGGTTGTTATGGACAATCTACAGTTTCCAGGCAGAAAGAACACTTTTTATTTTATAAAAGAACATGTAGGGCACTGGACAGACCACTAGGGACAAGGGGGGTGTGTATTTTTTACATACAGTACTGTAATCTATAAGATTACAGTATACTGTATGTAAAGTGTTTGTTTACTTTTTTGAATTTGGCGCCGTTCTCCGCTTCCGTGCGTCGTAACGTCGCAGGAAACGGAGATCGGCGGCACACGGGGACGCTGTGTGAATCGAGCGAGCACTCGCTCGCTCACACAGCGGGGATGCATCGCTGGATCCAGGAAGAAGGTAAGCCAGCGCGCGCTGCAGGCTCTGCATGGCTACCCCGAGCGTGACTCGGGGATACCGTTCTTAGCAGAAAAAACCCACCCCGAGTCACGCTCGGGGATACCGCCAGGGAGGTTAAAGGAACTTTAATTATAGTCTTAAAGCAAAGTTTCAAATGTTTTATTTAGAACTGTAGTTTCCCCAAGCATAAAAAAACCCACAGATCCTAAAAATACTGGTCTTTAAAGTAAAATTTAAAGTAAAAGTTAATGATAACTGTCAGTTGGTACTCTAAGGCCCCTTTCACACTGAGGAGTTTTTCAGGCGTTACAGCGCAAAAAATAGTGCCTAAATACCGCCTGAAAAACTCCTGCCCAGCCTTCTCAATGTGAAAGCCGGAGGGCTTTCACACTAAGGCGATGCGCTGGCGGGAGTTAACCTCCCTGGCGGTATGATTCTTTAAGATTTTAGGTGCTGAAAGCGGTACCATTATTTGCAAGGGAATTTGGCGTTTTATACTGTAGGCTTGTAATTCTTAGGAATAACTCACTGAAATCTATCCAAACAAGAGTCTAATAGGCATCCTTTTTTTTTTTTATGACGAATTTCCCCACAAATCGCTATCGCTAAATTCTGCAAGTGATTCTGATTTATTATCGCTGTTTTTTAGCTGCTCTAAAACAATTTTTGCCATAAAGGGACACTTTTGGTTGCTATGGGCAATCTACAGTTTGCAGGGAGAAAGAACAGTTTTTATTATATAAAAGGACATGTAGTGTACAGGGCAGACCACTAGGGACATGGGGGGTGTGTATTTTTTACATACAGTACTGTAATCTATAAGATTACAGTGTACTGTATGTATAGTGTTTGTTTACTTTTTTAAATTTGGCGCCGTTCCCCCCCCTACGTCGCGACGCTCGCAGGGAAGGGAATCGGCGGAACACACAGCATCAGGCGGACATCCGCCCGCCGTGTACTGTGGGGATTCATCGCTGGATCGCAGAGAAAAGGTAAGTAAACTTTTTTCTGCATCCAGCGAGGCAAGTCCGTGTGTGGCACGGGGTTACCGATCGTAGCTTTAAAATCTCACCCCGTGCCACACACGGGAAGACCGCCAGGGAGGTTAAAAAAATCTCCTCCTGCAAGCAGCATCTTTGGATCGTTATGTATACCGCTCCTTCCCATTTAAAACAATGGAAAATTGCAGTAATACCGCCCGCAATACGCCTCTGCCCTTTAACCCTTTATCGCTCGCTAGCAGGGGTTAATACCGCTAGCGGCGAATCCGGCGGTATAACGCAGCTATTTTTAGTGGCGCTATATCGCCACCGCGCCTCCCGACCCAGTGTAAAAGGGGCCTAAACGGAACTGTTAAGCCTTTCAACTAGGGTTGTCCCGATACCACTTTTTTAGGACCGAGTACAAGTACCGATACTTTTTTTCATGTACTCGCCGATACCGAATACCGATACTTTTTTTTTTAAATGTCATGTGACAGTTTTCAAACCACAATACAGATTAAGAGTTCTTCATAATTCTAAAGAAAATATCCTAACTCAAGACATTATAAAAGAATAAAAATGAGTAAAAATGAATAAAAATGTTTTATATTCTTGTCACGCAGTAGTAAAAAACTCAAAGAATTTTCACAGAACATGTTGATAAATACAAAAAAAGTATTCTATTCAGGTATTGGGAGCATTTGCGCGAGTACAAGTACTCCCGCAAATACTTGGTATCGGTCCCGATTACTAGTATCGGTATCTGGACAACCCTACTTTCAACAGCTAATGTCCTAACTGATTACATATGTAGCCCCATGACAACTGAAGATCAAACAAAGGCCAAGATGGCAGCTTCCTTAGCTGTAAAGATTAGGTTGGTTTAGTTCTACTTTAAGTGGGGTCCCTTAAGGGCCAGTTCACACCAGACGCAGTTCCGTACAGTTTCGTGTGCATTTTTTCTGCACTAAAAATGCATGCACAGTGTTTTCCATGTATTCCAATAGCTCTAGTTCACACCATGCTGATTGGATACTGACTGCATAGTGTGAACTAGAGCCAACTAGCACCATTGGAATACATGGAAAACACTATGCATGCATTTTGTGCAGAAAAAAAGCGCACAGAACTGCCTCTGATGTGAATTGGCCCTTAAAGCGGTATTGAACCTAAAAGGAAACATGTTCTATTGCAGATTACCAACTCTTAAGGCCCATACACACAATCAGACTTTTTGACAATGGTCCGACGGATGTGTTTGATTGGACAATCCGACCGTGTGTATGCTCCATCGGACAATTGTTTACCACCACCCTTTGGTTGCCCTAAGGGTGTCGGTAAAGCTGAAAAAACATGTGATTTGGTTAAAGTTGCCTGAAAATGTTCTGCCGTGTGTGCGCAGAACAAGTTCACGGCCAATGCCTCTTCGGACCATAATCCACGGAAAAGTCAGATGGAAGTCCGATCTTGTGTATGAGGCTTAAGCTGCGATGCCTGTATTAGACTTTCTTTCTTAGACTTTGTCCTGGTAATCAAGCCAGTAAGTCTTTTTTCAACAGGGCAAGCTCTGCTGCATATGTAGCAGTGTTGAGACAAACCGTTTACCACAGACAGGGGTGCTTACAAAAATCAACTTATTCACGTAGAACCTTTATCCCAAAAGAAAGGGGAAAAAAAATAGCTGTGACTGCAGTATGAGCCAGCGTTTGGCTTCAGTTTGTTAGTGTTAAATTTGCATATCTCTATCATCTCTAACTCACTCCCCTTTCCCAGATTAACAATGCTGCTCAAAAATGCAATAATTTTTAACTTTTTTGAAATGCGTTTTCTAGATATTTGTGCTGTTTTGTCTCTCGCTGTTAAAATAAACCTACCATTAAACTATAGACTGATCATTTGTTTGTCGTTGGGCAAACGTACAAAATTGGCAGGGGACTAAATTCCTTTTTTTCCCCTCACTAACAGTACATGAACTGGGGTCAGCATTGGGTGTCCAACTTGTGCTGTGGCATCCATATTATTCTAGGGAAAACCAACATAAAGGCCGATGTCCTCACACCGCCCCGGAAAGCTTTGAGAAATCGCATCCTATTGTGGGTTTCTGCTGAGTCGGTTATTTCAGAGTCAGTGCGTGTTAAGATTCACGCTTCATTAACCTTTGCGTTTCGTAAATGTATAAAGAAGTAAACATTGTGAAATGGGGGGAAACAAATCAATAATCTTAATGGAGTTTCTACACTTGTGGAAAATAAACTATACAGAGAAAGTTACAGGTCACGGGAGGATACAAGGTGCTTTGAATTCAGAGTGGTGCGACGTAAGCTGTTGCATTGACTGGTGACGTTTCAGAATACGCAAGTGTAATTTACCAGGATTCAAACATAAAGTTTGTGGTTTCCAAACAAAAATGAATGATGTATTTTACTCTATTGTAATATAAACATACATGTGAGGTAACGGGAAACACTAAATCCATCGCATGTGTGCTAGCCCTCCGCTCCAATGAAAGGAAACCTCTCATGACAGGAATAAAAGGGCTGCTATTGGTGACACAATTCTTAAAATGTTGGTTGCCTTTCTGTCATGACTTCCTTTGTGTCATGGTTATCCTTTTGATTTTAGTAACATTTGAGCTATTGCTTTCTGACAGCCACTAGCTACGGGTGTCAGAATTCCTGATCACTGCATGCATCTGATTGGTTTCAGGTGCTGTTTTTGACCCGGCATCTTCAATCAAATTTGATCTAGTAATTCACTTTTGTCAACCCAGGAGGGCCACCCACTGAAAAATCTACTGGAATTATAACGGTGTATGGCCAGCTTAAGGCTACATAGGAGTCTTAGACCAGTGGTCGCCTAACTAGGGGCCGCATTATTCCCCCCACTGTTGCAGACATGGTTTCTCCCATTGCCGCCAACGAGGGGGGCGCCATTTTTCCCATTGCCGCCAACGAGGGGGGCGCCATTTTTCCCATTGCCGCCAACGAGGGGGGCGCCATTTTTCCCATTGCCGCCAACGAGGGGGGCGCCATTTTTCCCATTGCCGCCAACGAGGGGGGCGCCATTTTTCCCATTGCCGCCAACGAGGGGGGCGCCATTTTTCCCATTGCCGCCAACGAGGGGGGCGCCATTTTTCCCATTGCCGCCAACGAGGGGGGCGCCATTTTTCCCATTGCCGCCAACGAGGGGGGCGCCATTTCTCCCATTAATACCAGGAATTTTTCTTCTCCTGCTGGACAGTGCGGCCCCCTTAAGTTTGAAGGACCCTAAACTGGCCCTTTGTTTAGAAGATTTGGAGACTCCTTTCTTAAACAGATGATAGAATTTTTTTCTTTAATAAGAGATCCTACGCCCTAATTGTCTCATGGCAACTTTAAGTGAACCTGGACCCATTGCTGCCAGTAATTAGCCTGAGATGAGGCTCATGCAAACATCTGGATGTTCGTACTGAGGCATCTGATTGACAGTCAATCAGAGCTGTGGTGGGCGGCTGGGGGTAATTGTTTGAGGATCTCGTACAGAGGAGGATGCTGAACGTTGGCTCTTGGCATCATTATGTTCTCTGTAGGAAAGTTTTTAGGGTGATGATGCTGCTGCATGTATGGAATAGAAAGGAATTGTCACAATTGTGGGCAGGACGTACAAGGGAAACATCAAATCGTCTGGATAAGATTCACTTTAAGGCTCCATTCACATCTGAGCGACAAAACGCCGGTCGCCCGGCGCTCTTGTCGCTCGAGATGTGAAATAACATTGCGGTCTATGGAGATGGTTCACATCTCCACGCCTGTTGCCTGAAAAAAAGTCCCGGACCCTTTTTTTCAGGCGACATTGGCGTTCGCTCATAGACCGCAATGTTAAAGGAAAAAAAAAAAGTTTAATCTACAGGCGGCAAGATAAGCCGCGTACGCGGCGTATCGTGTCACCTAGGTGTGAATGCAGCCTAAAGGGGTTGTAAGGGTTTGTTTTTTCATTTCTAAATAGGTTCCTTTTAAGCTAGTGCATTGTTGGTTCACTTACCTTTTTTTTCCTTTTGATTTCCCTTCTAATTTTTTTCTTTTGTCTGGAAATTCAGACAAAGAAAACATTTTTTAGGAGGGAAATCGAAGGAAAAGGTAAGTGAACCAACAATGCACTAGCTTGAAGGAACCCATTTAGAAAATAAAAAAACAAACATTTACAACCCCTTTTTTATAATGGTTTATTTTGCTGAAACCATGTTGTTGTTGTGTTTTTTTTTTTTTTTTTTTTTTTTTTATGTGGCATTTGGGATTTGTACTTCTCTATGATCTACTCGTGACCTAGCTTTACAAAAAGCATATAACTTTGATTTATGTGGTTATGTTCTCCCAAAACTCCTGCTTCTGGAACCCAACCGCTGCTTTTTATAGTGCGTCTTATGAATGAATGAATGAATGAAAACTTGTATAGCGCGACACATGCGAACTGAATCGCCTCTGGGCGCTGTGTTGTTCCTGTCTCCTTTGATATCAAAAGAGAAAAGTCTTGACCTTTTTTCTAAATGCTAGGTGGTTCTCCTCCAACCGAATGCTGGTTGGTAAAGCGTTCCATAGTCTGGGGCCTTGGATCGCGAATCTCCTTTCTCCTTTGGACTTGAAGTTGGCTTTCGGAACCTGGAGTAGGTTCCGATTCGTGGATCGCAAAACGCGATTGGGATTATGCGCTTTTATTATTTCGCATAAATAAAGTGGGGCATTCCCATGGACACATCTATGAGTAAGACAGAGAGCTTTAAAAGCAATTCTGTCTTTGACTGGCAGCCAATGAAGTGCCCTCAGTGATGGTGAGATGGATTCCCAGGGTTTTTTCCCAGTCACAAGTCTGGCGGCCGTATTCTGAACGACTTGTAGACGGGCGATTTGGTACTTGGGGAGGCCGGGGTAAAGGGCATTTGCATAATCCAGCCTGGAGTTTACAATTGCTCCCACCACGACCGCTAAATCTTCTTTAGGGATAAACGGAGTGAGTCTGCGTAGTAGGCGCAGTAGATGGTGAGATCCACTAACCACTGATCCTATTTGAGCGTCCATTGTCATAAAGGAGTCAAAAATGACCCCTAGGCTTTTGACTTTGGCGCTAGGGGTGATGAGCTTGCCCAGAATGGGCGGGGGGGTCCACGCTGTTGAAAGTTGATTCCTGCGCTTATGTATTCACCTTTTGAGAATCCAAACGTATTTGGAACAGGCTTTTATGTCTATTTCTTATTGTGTTTGTGCTATTGTTGTTTGCTACTGCTTTGTATTTCTCTTTGGATGTTATGAGTGCCATATACTATATATATTCCAATAAAAATAAGTCCTACTGCTAAAGCCAGAGCATGCTTGAGCAGCATATGGCCATTTTAATATAGTTGTAGAAAAATCCTTTGCCTTTCCTTTTTTGAAATAGATTTGTGTTTTCTGTGGCTTTACATTGTGGGACTGTAGCAATTGTTTGTGTCTGCACAAATCAGCTGGCTGGCTCTAACTGGGTCCATTTAAGCATGACATTAGATCAGCATGTTTTTGCAGAGGTTGAATTGATCCTTTGTTGTTGTGATGGGCGCTTTGTACAAATCGTCATTTGTTTGCAAGGTAAACAGCGGTCAGCCATACAACATCTGTATTACAGCTTGTAGGTCCTTTTTTTTTTTTTTTCTTCCAAAAGTTGCCAGTGCAGCTTCCTACACTGCAGTCATTCAGCCTGAGGGGCAGGCTATGGGGTCATCGCCCAATTTTACCAGTGCAGCAAAGGTCTCCATACGCAGGCGTCAATTGTTATTTGATCCAAGCGATTCTGATACATAAGGCATAGCAAAGGCTGAACAAATATGGGAAAAAATACCGTATTTATCGGCGTATAACACGCACAGGAGTATAACACGCACCCTAACTTTAACCACTTAACGCCCGCCGCACGCCTATTTACGTCTACAGAAGGGCTCGGACAGGCAGATGGACGTAAATTTACGTCCCTGCCTACTAGCGGGTCGGGGGTCCGATCGGGACCCCCTTCGCTGCGTGCGGCGGGTGGCTTACCTCCGGGAGCGATCCGACTCGAGGGGGCGGTGGTCTGTTTCTGTCTGCCCCCTCGTGATCGCTCCCAGCCAATCCTGTGCGCTGCCGCTGTGTCACTTCCTCTGCCTGTAAAATGTAAACATAGGCAGAGGAAGTGATGCAGCTCTCATCTCGGCGGTATTTTCAAACCGCCAAGATGAGAGAAGAGGCACCGTAAGTCTGCACCAACACTACACTGACACCAGTACACGCAGGCACATTTAACCCCTTGCGATCAACCACCCCCACCCCCTGTCACACTGTTACTGAATGCAGTGATCATATATGTATGATCACTGCATTTAGTGTCAGTGACAGGCAGTTAGTGTTAGGTTCAGGGTAGCCCCTGTACCCCCCCCTAATAAAGTTTTAACCCCTTGATCACCGCCCTAGTTAACCCTTTCACTCCCTATTGCCAGTGTCACTAAGCGATCATTTTTCTGATCGCTGTATTAGTGTCACTGTTGCTGCTAGGTAGCTAAAAAAAAAAAATGTTATTGTGGTTTTTTTTTTTTTTTTTACTAAAGACATGTGGCTAAATACATTTTGGCCTAAATGTTTGACTAAAATTTAGTTTATTCAATTTTTCTTATAACAAAAAGTAAAAAATATTGTTTTTTTTTTCAAAAATGTCGCTCTATTTTTGTTTATAGCGCAAAAAATAAAAATCGCAGAGGCAATCAAATACCATCAAAAGAAAGCTCTATTTCTTTTGATGGTAGGACGCAAATTTTGTTTGGGAGCCACGTCGCACCACCACGCAATTGTCTGTTAAAGCGACGCAGTGCCGAATTGTAAAAACACCTCTGGGCATTTAGCAGCATATTGGTCCGGGGCTTAAAGGGACACTAAATTCAGGGCTTTTTTTTTTTTTTTAAATAACAACATACTTACCTCCACTGTGCAGTTCGTTTTGCACAGAGTGGCCCAGAAAGCTGTCTTCTGGGGTCCCTCGGCGGCTGTCTGGGCTCCTCCTCGCAAAAGCTTTCCATCTTCATGCGAGGGCGCTCGCACGATGGAAAGCTTTTGCAAGCGCGCTCCCGTGATACAGCGGCGGCCATAGCCGCCGACTGTATCACTCGGCTCCACCCCCCGGGCGCCACGTCATCCGCTCTGATCGACAGCAGCGCTAGCCAATGGCTGCGCTGCTATCAATCCGCCCAGCCTAGCCAATCAACGGCCAGGCTGGGAACCGAAGAGGACGACGTGGACGCGCCCGGGAGATTCGAACGGTCAGGTAAGTACAACGGGGGGGGGGGCGGTGCTGTGAGATGTTTTTTTACCTTAATGCATAGGATGCATTAAGGTAAAAAAACTTGTACCTTTACAACCCCTTTAAGTGGTTAAGAGGGAAGTTTCAGGAAAAAAAAACTTCCACAGCCCCCTGCGTATAAAACGCAGGCACAGTTTACCCTCTATTTTCAGGGTAAAAAAAGTGAGTGTTGTACGCCAAAAAATACCGTAATCATTGCAGATAAACACCAATAAGCAGGCCGGCATTTAGTGATCCGTTATCTGTTTATAGTTGTAACAAAAAAATCGGCCATGACAGTTTTTGTAGATGTTGTTGTATTCCTGTTTATCTAATTGTTTGTGCGCAAGCCTGCACAGCGTGCTTGGCAGCATGCATTTATTCAATCACCTGTCGACAAGTAGAAAACATAAGTGGCAATTGAAATAATTGGAATCTAGCACCTGGCTGGTTTCATTGTATGACTCACTCTGTCTGTACTGCGGTTTCATTGTAATATATCCCACATAGCTGTGCTGACCTGGCTGTCTGGGAGGCAGACTTCCCCGATGGGCTCAGTGCCGGTAGGCACATCACCTTCTGTCTCAGGAGAGTAAGGAAGTTGGTTGCATTAACGTGGAACTTCCCTCTCCATGCTGCATGTTTTTTCTTTTTTTTAACCACCACCCCACCTTGCCTGTCTTGCTTCGGATTCACTTGCTCGCTTGCACAGCAGATCCAGCGTTCACCTGCTGTTTAGATATATGGTCCTCCTATTGATTGAGAGCATCTGCCCTTCTGGGTAGAGGCAGCAGAAACATGATGCTGACCAGCGTCTCTGCTCACAGCCACCGTTTGGCGTGGATGGAAGGATCAAGTAAAATCTAAATGTGTATGACTAGCCTAAAGCCTAAAACACACAATGAGATTATCGATTGTCCATTTTTTCTTTTGAAAGTTATTCGCCATATCGAACATTAATAGGTTACTAAAGTATGAAAATTCTCGTACGACAGAAAAAAAATTGGGAAATAATGTATATGTATTGTATTTTTGCATGAAAACTGTGCCAATTGAAAGCAATCGGGAACTACCCAAATGTGGTGCACATGATGGTACTGGTACAGAACTTTTATGAATTAGTCACAGGCCCAGGCATGTACTGGCCATTGGGACTACAGGGCCAATGGCTCAGTGGGCCGGTTTCAGTGACATCCTGTCAAAGTAATGGCTGCTAGGCTCGCCTTCCATTTCATGCAGTGATGTGGATAGTATGAGAAAAATACTGAGGAGAATAAGTGAAATAATAAAAAAGGTGAGCGAGGACTTGTTATGCTACTTATGTTTTTTTTTGCACAATTGCGTATAGTTTATATACTGTTTTTATGCTTGTTTGCAAAATTAAAGTGGGTCAGTCTGGATGAAGTCCAAGGCCAAATTTTTGTCTCAGTCCAGCCCTGCACAGGTCATATAAGGGTGACAATACCACCATTAAAGTGATACTCATTGAATATCTCCCTATATGTTGTCATCCTGGTGTCTGCTTCAGTGTTTTATGTTATCGGAGCTCTTGAGCCTTGTTTGCAATGCCATGCTTCTTGGCAGCAGATGTCATAATTCTGGATGCATTGCTGAATGCATCCAGTAGAACAGAGGGGCCAGTTTTTTGAGTCATGTACTAGTCTGGGAAAAGTTCTCACCCAATTTCTTCCAAGGGCATCTGCCACAGTTTTTGTAATGGGCATCTCTTGGGTCATAGAGGTTCGTGAGGGCAGATGAAAGTCTCCAAATCCAACATGGACACGTAGTTAATTGACACGAAAACATGTGAAAAATACTCTAAAGAGTTTAAAGGGGTTGTAAAGGAAACATTTTTTTTTCCCCCTAAATGGCTTCCTTTACCTTAGTGCAGTCCTCCTTCACTTACCTCATCCTTTCATTTTGCTTTTAAATGTCCTTATTTCTTCTGAGAAATCCTCACTTCCTGTTCTTCTGTCTGTAACTCACCGTAATGCAAGTCTTTCTTCCTGGTGTGGAGAAAGTATCTTGAGGGGGCGAGCCCACTAACACACAGCTCCTTTCTCTATCTGCGAAGTAGAGGGTGTCCTGACTTGCCTGCTCGCCCCCTCCCCCCTCAAGAGGCTTTCTAAACACCAGGTAGAAAGCCTTGCATTACGGTGGTGAGTTACAGACAGTAGAACAGGAAGTGAGGATTTCTCAGAAGAAATAAGGACATTTAAAAGCAAAATGGAAAGATGAGGTAAGTGAAGGAGGACTGGACTAAGGTAAAGGAAGCTATTTAGGGGAAAAAAACGTTTTTACTTTACAACCCCTTTAAAGTCTATGCGGCCAGACATGTTTGATTCTGCCTGGTAAAATGGCCATGTACTTTGTTCACACAAGTTTTCAGTGTTGAGCGTTGTTGCGCGTTGAAAAACATGAAACTTATCGCTTGTATGTGTTTGAGGGCTTTTATGTCTGAATTTTCACATGCCATCATACATTGGCACATTACATAAAGGTGATCGTAGACTGCATGGAGCTTTCAGATTTTACTGATGAGTCTGGCTGCCAACCCATTACCCCCTCCTTACTCCAAAACATAAATATGCATGCTTGTATTGCAAGACTTTACATGTTTATAAGTAGTACAGGCACCCATGTGCTGCTTGTTTTGGATGGGGAAAGTAAGGAACCAATGTAGACGTTCCTAGCTGTTTGATGGCACTTCTACCCATAGGATCTTTGCTTAGAAATTGCGGGGTTGCCTGAAACGAATTGGGGTGTAGGGTAAAGGTACAGTTTCCTTTTTTAGCAGCTAAGCCCTTTCCCAAAACATCTAGGTGTGTGAATTTTACCACCGCTCTGAAAACCAGATGGGCGAGTTTACCTTTAATAGAAGGCACTCCTATTCTTGTACGAATTAAAACCAATTAACCAAATGCTTTCATGGGCAGCCAAAGAAGGCAGATTTTACTTCTAATGAATGTGTTATGCAATCCACAGCTGGGAGGATGGGGTGTCAGTATTTCTGGCTGTGACATCATCAAGGATATATCTTTTTTTCAACTGGAGCATTAGATCTGTTTAGTCATCTGCCTGTCATACAAAGGAGTGACATGAGAACTTACCTGTGTGTCTGTAGGGGTCACTAACCTCAGCTGTACGGAACTGATTCATTGCTTTGGAAAGATCCTGTTTCCATTATGACTTTAGGTGATCGAGTATTCCATGAAATTTAATCATAGGGGCCTTCAGAATAAAGGGTGTGAAACACAAGCATGTTACAACGCCCTTTTCCAATAACTCTCTCTCTGGAAAGGCAAAAAAATGAAGGCACAAATCCGAAACGTGAAAGCAAGTTGTGGAGTGCACAAGGGATACAAGTGAGACAAATGATTTCATAAAGGGCTGAACCCTGTTTTGGAAGATTGATTGTTCTTACTGTAGTCAACCCATCTTTGATTGATGGGGCTAATCCCAAAAATCGGTATGATTTTCAAGCATATTAAAAGGCCTTCTCGGCCTCTAAGCAACTGTTTTCATTTCCCTCTTTTGTTTATCGGAGGAGGAGGATTGTGACCTGGTCCCAACAAAAAAAAAAGAATCGACCTTGGCAGGTATCTCATTGCCCACCTACAGAATGATCATAACTAATGTACCTATAGATAAAAGATTGGGGGCTCTGACCATAACGGGATCATTTTGTAGAACACATGTTCAATAGACAAGTTTTCCAATCTGACTATTATAGGCTAACAATCCTCTTCTGCCATTTAGATTTCATGTTCTATCTGTGCTTGGGTGGGTTTCCTCCTAAACTCCAAAGACATGCTTGGAGGTAAGGACCTTAGATTGTATGTGAATGTACAGTATGTAAAGGTCTATGTAATTGGTCAACGCTATATAAATATACCGTATAAGCCGACCCACCTAAATTTTACCACAAAAAAAAAGGAAAACTTATTGAATTGAGTATAAGCCTAGGGTGTCCATCTGCATGCCTCACTGTGCCCATGCCTCACTGTGGCCATGACTAGACTGACGTTTAATATGAGTCTATGGAAGGGGTGCCTGGCTTTGAAAAATCGGTGCTCCCCAGCCGTAGGTCCCTCAAACAAAAAAAAGTTGCACACTTGTAGAGGAGAAATGGGGCTACATGTGTGCCAAGTTCTGGGTTGAGGGGACCTATGACCGGCCAGTACCGGGTCCCCAAAGTCGCCACAGAAATGACTGTTTAACATTGGAGTGGGGCTACATGTGTTTGGGGTCCAGGGGACCTACAGCCGGCCGGTACCAGGTCCCCAAAGTCTGGGCGATCAGGTGCAAAAAGGTGACTCAAGTATAAGCTGAGGGGGGCATTTTCAGCACACAAATGTGCTGGAAAACTCGGCTTATACACAAGTATATACGGTAGGTACCTTTTTTAAGGTTTCATTGAGGCCGACACATACCCGTTTCGGGAATGAAAAGTCTACCCATGAATCATTTTTAATTCCTAAAAATGGTTGGGCCTGCTGATTTGATCTCTAATGTCAAAGGTTTGTCTGGACTACTGAAAGACTTTTTTTTTTTTGTGCATAAAATCCAGATCGGTCGCAGAGATCTTCAGAAATGTTGGGAAGCTTGTGTGATGGAGAACTTTTGTCACTCCATCATTGCTAAATATGATCAGAGAAATCGCTCTCTGTCTCAAAAATAGAAAATATGAAAAATGCACGCAAAGCGTGTTACATTTTAGCGCGCCTAGTTTTAAAAAACTTTGTTTTTTAACAAATGGATACAGGTTTTGATGTGAGCTGGAGCTTCGAAATACATTCCAAAAGCAAAACAGCCATTGGTGTACTCTCATTGGGAAGGCCAGACTGTTCTGCATATACATTTTTTCTTAAATGTTTATCAAATCAAAATTTTACAGAAATGATTTAGTGAAACGTGGACTATATCAAACATGACTTTACCTGACTCCAACGTGACTATAAAAAAAAAAATACAGAATTTTCTCTTGAGTACAACTTTTATTCATCCGGTTAGCCTGATAAAGATGTATCTTTCAGCATACATGCAGTGAGACTAATAGGCCTTGACAGATGCATCCTAATGCCATGTGGCGCCCAGTGATCAAACTTGTGTTGGCAGGTGTTTAGAAGCTTTGTTTTGTGGTAAACATGGGATGTAATGTATATGCAGCGTGGGTCATTCCTGAGCAAAGGCTATACACTCTGCACTCACTGAGAGAGGCTGCAACACCAATGTGCCAGAGATGTCAGCCTGGGAGACCAGCTTCTAGGGCAGGGGTGTCGAACTCAATTTTTTATCATGGACCACATCAGCATTATGGTTGCCCTCAAAAGGGCCGGTTTTATCTGTAAGATTAGATGTCCAGTGCATCCCTTCCTCTTAGGCCGCGTACACACGAGGGGATATGTCCGCTGAAAACGGTCCGATGGACCGTTTCAGCAGACATCTCCGCTCGTGTGTATGGGCTAGCGGACAGATTTGTCCACCCGACAGATTTCAAAGCAAGCTTTGAAATCTATCCGGTGGGAATCTGTCCGCCCGACATGTCTGCTGGTTAGTACACTTACCAGCAGACATGTCGGCTCCCACCGCCGCCGCGCCGCTGCCGAATGGATTCGGCGCATGCGCGGAAGTGTTTTACTTCCTGGTGCGGTGACGTGGCGGTGACGCGGCGGCGTCACCGTCACCGCCGCGTCATCGCCACGTCACCGCGCCGTCCGGCGGCGGGGAATTTGATCCGATGGTGTGTACACGCCATCGGATCAAACTCCCGATCGGACATATCCGATGGAAATGGTCCGCGGACCGTTTTCATCGGATATATCCGATCGTGTGTATGGGGCCTTACATTTAGATGTCAAGAGCCACCCCACCATCAGAAGTTGAGTCCCCCCCCCCCCCTCTCACATCACAGTGCACCCCCTTTCCTTATGCTGCTGCTGGGAAGAAGTTGGATGCATTGCTTGAAAGCAGAAATTAAGGGTCAGTAGGGTGACTGGAGAGGTGCGAGGGCTGCATGAAATGGCCTGGAGGGCCACATTCGGCCCGCGGGCCTTGTGTTTGCCACCTCTGTTCTAGGGGGATAAGGAAGAGGCATGCACTGCGGCCAAGGCTGGGTATGGCTCAGTTGTGTAAGGAGCATGGCTTAAAAAGTGGTACTAGTTACTTATACACATTGGTTTTAATTTTATAGTATTTGTATGGATGGTTTTAATTTTATGGTATTTGTATGGATCATTTATAAATATGAGCAGTTTAGGAAACCTTTACGCAAAATTCATTTATATTGTATGTTGCACATGAGTACAAATCAGGACTGTTGCAAAATATGGTTGACCTCGTAACTACGTATAACTTTAACTATAGGAGGGGCTAGGTTAAGGTTTAAGATGAATTGGAGGTCATGAAGGAGATTTACACAGCATGCAGGGTGACTAGGGAAATAGGGGGATTTTAGGGTGAGTTGACATGCCGGCTTGTCATTACAAGGCCATTGATCATACGTTGGGGCCTCATTCACTTTGGGCGGTGCATGAGATCTCGGCTTATTGGTGCAGTCTGAAGGCACAGGTACACCGTCCAGCCCCACGATGCTGGCTGCCTGTAAAATGCTAATTGGCTGAAAGCTATGCGGCTGAACAGTGCATCAAGTTTTACTAACGTTTTGGGGCAGTATGCACCCGGAGATAAATGTCTGGAAAGCAAGCAGTCTGCCTTTTCCTTCCTGGTCCTGCATTATACATGATGACATCAGGGACTGATGGACAGAGCTAAGAAGAAAACTGTTTCTTGGCAACCAGTTGCATAGAGATGTGGAAGCCTGTGGGTGCGAGAGAAAAGGTAATGGTGCCCTTGGCATAAAGGAGCATGTAGACCACAGGTGTCAAACACCAGGCCCGTGGGCCGAATCCGGCCCTCCAGGCTATTTCATGTGGCCCTCGCACCTCTCATGCAGCTTCTCCAGCCCTCCTCTGGTCCTCCTCCATTCCCTTACTTTCTGCTTTTAAGCAATGCATCCAGCTTCTTCCCAGCAGCAGCATAAGGTAAGGGGGGCACTGTGATGTAAGGGAGAGGGGGGACACAACTTCTGATGGTGGGGTGGCTCCTGACTTCTAATGTAAGGGGAGGGGATGCACTGGACATCTAATCATACAGATACAACCGGCCCTTTTGACGGCAATCATAATGCTCATGCGGTCCACGATGAAATTGAGTTTGACACCCCTGATGTAGACACTTCTTCCAGTGCTCACTACTGCAAGGGTAGTTTTAACATTTCCCATGAGTTCAGCTTTAGCACGCATCTGATCCCCTTGTGTTAAGATTAATTAATTTGCCCTGTATGTCCTAATACTTCTCTGAGATTGGCTTATGCTGGCCATACCTGGTTAGATTTTTTTTTTTTAAACTTTAGAAAAAAAGTTGTGAGAAGATTCTTTCTTGCCATGGAGTCATCCAGTTTTAGTCAAAAGCCCTTCAAAAGTTTCAGCCAGGCCTGTTATTGTATTGGAATCTCGGATGTATAAAACGGGTTTCTTAACAATTATAAATGATTTTTCCAAAAGAAAATAACAATTTAGAATTGGTTTGAGAAAATATTTAAATATTCATCGTTAAGGTCGAAAAGTGAAGTCAACTTTTACCCCTCTAACCATTAGACAATAGAACAAACATCCCCAAGTTGGAAATTTTCTAAGGCAATTCTACTGGTGTATGGCCAGGTTCACCAGGAACCAGCCGAAATGCTCGCTGCCTCTTAGTCCTGTTACTTTGCATAGTTTGTATAGCACTTCCACATGTTACACACTTCAGCTGTGTCCGGCCAAACAGCGGTGTCTCCAGCACCTGATCAGGGGAGGTGTTAGACTAATCTGTTTTATTTGAAGTCAGGCTTGAGCGGAGGTAGGGCACCTTTTTGTTTTCCCACCGGTGGTGTAACTTTCTTGCTGGCTCCAATTCGGCTGCTTTGTGTCGGAAGGCCAGTTTCCTTCCACTTGTCACTTCTTTTTTTTTTTTTAAACTGAAAGATAAAGGTGTTACACAGGATCTGAATTTTTTCACTGAGCTTTTGCATAATTGGCACTTGGGGAAAAATAGCACTGTAGTGATTAAGTATCTAAAGATACATGTTTTTTTAACATTGATTGAGGCTCGTTTTGTCAAGGGGAATCGGGTGTGTTTTTTTTTTTTTTAGAAACGAAGCAGTACTTACCGTTTTAGAGATGCATCGTCTCCGACGCTTCCGGGTATGGTCTTCGGCGTTCGGCATTCCTATTTGATTGACAGGCTTCCGACGGTCGGATACATCGCGTCACGATTTTCCGAAAGTAGCCGAACGACGGTGCGTAGGCGCAGTATAGAGCCGCACCGGCGCTCGGCTTCTTTCGGCTATTAGTGACGCGATGTATGCGACCGTCGGAAGCCTGTCAATCAAATAGGCACGCCCAGACCAGACGATCATACCCGAAAGCGATGGAGACGATGCATCTCTAAAACGGTAAGTACTGCTTCGTTTCTAAAAAAAGAACACCCGATTCCCCTTGACATAACGAGCCTCAATCAATGTTAAAAAAAAGGTTTTTGGGGGAATTACCCCTTTAACAGAAGTTGGTCATTAGATCGACTTCTGTCAAGTGGGAGGGCCCACACATGGATCAAAATTTGTCAGCTCCCGGCTGAATTTTGATCCATCTTTTGACCATTCACACAGCCGTTCATCTATCTCTCTCTTTTTTTTCTTTTTTTTTATAATGCTTTCTTTTTTAGGGGTGGGGGAGGGGGGAGTGAACGGTGGTGGTGTTTTAAAAAAAAAATATTTTTACAATTCTCTTTTTTTATTTTTTTATTATTATTATGAACCCTGTTGGGGGCTTTGGTGAGACAGACCCCTGACAGGGAAAGCGACTGAGGATACAGATTCCAGTACAGCCTTTCAATAAAGCATCAATAAAGCATCTTACAGCCGTGGGAGGGAGAAGGGGGGAAGCGTTAACTGCTTTATTGAAAGGCTATACAGGGGGATCGTGCTTGCAACTCCCTCCCCCCCCACCATTGCCCCTACTAAACTGAGGATGCCTGGTCCGACACAACAGGCCTTTGGAGCATTTGCACGATTACTGATACTCATGCAAATGCTTGGTATCGGCACCGATACTAGTATCGATGCACCCCTACTCATCAGTACATTTTATGGGGGTTAAAGCCAGGTGTTTGCAATCGGCTCTGGCTGCTCAGTCTGTACAAATCAATGGCAGATCCTGAAGCTGTCTGCCTGTAGTTGCATAAGGAGCGATTACCTGCATTTAGAGATGAGCAGCCATGAACACAAACTAGTGTTCTGTGGTGCTTACACCGCTCTATGTGCGGTAACATGTAGACCGTTTTGGCCTGATCAGTGATCAGACATCTTGCCATACCCACCGCAGAAATACACTAATCTGGGGAGTGTAATGCCCTGGGCAGCCATGTGAATGAGCCCTAAAGGAGATTGAACAGTCTGTGTGGCCGCCTTTTTATATTCTTTTTTTTATTTTTTTATCAAAAAGTAAATAACAATTTCCCGCCTTTTTATATTCAGTTACTAGTGCAAATACACAAAAATACATGAATATCCAGGAAAAAAAAAATCCTTAGCTTTGGATATAGTATATAGTGTACTTGGCAAGGGCTTTAATCTTCCCCCCAATGTATGCAAAACATAGAAAAAAACGTTTTTTGGCTTGACTTCACTTGAATGATTTTAAATACATGGCTGGATTAAATTGTGCTTTTCTTAAATATCTGCCTAGAGGTCAGTGCTACTAGATGTGTACTAATCCATGTAAAATAATTGACTATCTCCATGATTATTTCATGCCGTCAGCTTATTTTCTGTCCTTGGATTGCCCTTTAGGACAAGTCAGCTGTAACACTTCAGTGTTTTAATTGGCTTGGGACAATTGTCTACTTTATTTATCTTGGGCACTCTTCTAACATGTGTAATAGGCGTTAGGAGGAGCCCCCTGTTGTGCACGCTCAATGTTCTGGACATAACTGCCATTTCTGGGCAGGTGGGATCCATTAACTCGGGACACTTTATTCATACATTGTGGATGGTATTTGTTACGTGTCAATTAAATTAACTTTTCAAATAAACTAAGGGTAGAATATCCATGCATATTTATTCACAACAGTAGATATATACTACAGGATAGCAGCAGTTATATAGTCCAGTCTGAGGTAAACTTTTAGACCGCATTCACACCACCTGAGCGTAGCGCTTTCTTGCGTTTTTTTGCGGCATATTGTCGCAGTTATTCGCGCGTTTGCATACAGCGTTGTCCGAAGTTTTTGAACTTCAACGTTTTTTTATTTTAGCCAATAGGAAAAATTATCATCTCATTCATCACTTGTTCTCTTCTTCCTGGGTGAAATGTTCTATTTCACAGAACAGATTAAAGCGACAAAACGCCCGTAGAAACGCTTGTTGACGCGCTAAACGCTTGAATCAAGCGTTTCCATTACTTTCTATGGGAATACAAACGTTCTCAAATGCCCAAATCTGCCCAATTCAGGTGAAAAAAAGGGTCCAGAACTTTTTTGAGCTTCTGGCGTTTTGGAGTGGAAATGTGAACCATCTCCATTGAGAGTAATGTATTTTTTCCCCTCTAGCGTTTTGGAGCTTCATGCTTCAGGTGACAAAACGCTCAGGTGTGAATGTGGCCTAGTAGACCGTAAAGGCCGAGCTAAAATGTCTTCTATCTCTATACCAACCAGTTGGATTCTTCCTTTTTTTTAATCTAGTCTACACAGTAATGCAAACAAAAGTACTTTATATGGTTATGGACCCAAAGGCTGATACTTCAAACCACCGGAATACAGAAAGGAGCACCAGACCAATACATGGATGACAGTCTAAATCATTTCTTTTTTTCTTTTCTTTACAAGGGTAGTTGACCATCCCCTGGGCTACCTGCAGACCGCCTTAGCTGAACTTTCTCTGATGATACAGTTGATCAGATTTGAAAAACTTTTCTGACCACTAGTGTTTACCTACATTTATGTGAGTGCTGGAATGTTTTGCCTATTTCCCCTGTCTTTTTTTTTGTTCCCCTTTCCAGTAACATCACTATCGTTGGCTATGCAAAACATTCACTTTTATGGAAGTCTTTAGGCTGTTATGCCTCAAGATTGTCACGTTGTAACTACATACATGTCCTTTTATGTGTATGGGTGCCCTTAGGGCTTCACTATGCCAGGTTGTTGATTGCACTGCTACAGATCAAAATTGTCCCCCAGATGGCCTTGTGATAAACAGATTACTTGTATGGGTCTCTGGGAGCACACATAAATCTCATTGGTCACAACAATCATGATCACAGTTTGTTACCAAATATTCACTTTATTAGCGGTGGATAGTGGAAGCTCTTGGTTGTGCAAAAGCCATATTGGGGATGGCTTGTGTAGCAAAGAGCTGCCCGGAGACTTGAGAGGATGGCTGTTTATTCATGCATGATCTGACCACTCTCGGCGCAAGCTGCATGCAGAAGAATCTGTAACTGCTATTGTTTGAGGTTTATAATGATGATGATGATGAGGGGATGGGTGGGTAGCAGGTCTTCACCACTGGCTTATTTTGGCGCTAACCAGGTTGATGGGGGCAGGTTTTCGTACCTGTCCAGGGTGCTCATTCAACCTGACAGTATTTTGTTATGCCTCGTTTCCACTGAGCGGATCGGTTCGGTACGGTACGCTATTTTGGGTGTTTCCATTATGAAAGCGTACCGTAAAACCGAACCGTACCGCACCAGCAAGGGTCCTGCTTCAGATGAGGGACCAGAGAGAGTGGAACGGTTCGGTTAGGGCGGACCTACAAATGCATCTCACTGATTGGTGGATGCGCTAGGAATTTTTTCTAAATCCTGAATGGTCCCTCACGGTCCGATTTGCAGTGGAAACGCTCATGCGATTAGACCGGCCCCATCCGAACCGCTCCAAAACTACTGACCCGATCCGTGCAGTGGAAACGAGGCATTAGTGAACTGGGAGGCCTCCAATAGCCATGAAATGGTATTCCAATAGGATTGGTTAATTGCATTAAACGCCCAGAGTGTTAATGTCAGCCAGAGTCGGAGATATCCATTTTATTGGGTTCGTTTGAATCCTAGTGTCAGGCAACGTATTTTTCTAAAATGTATTAGTTTAGCCTGCAGAATGGCGAGTACGCCATCCTCTTCCTGCCTGTGGATCAAACTAAAGGAACAAAGATTCAGGCAAAAAATTTGACCCAAGGTTCTTATACAACTGCAGCCCTGAGTAGCTGATGGGTATGCCTTTTTATTTACTGTCTTCCCTGATGGAGTATGGTTGACTGCATTTATTTGATTTTTTTCCCTCTCTGTGTATATCATTCCATTTTATTGTGTGTATCAGGATCATTTGGTTTAGTCATCCTTGTTGTTCCTTATTTGTAATGACATACTGTACAATGGAGAGTTGGGCATTCCTTGGTGGGGTGGGCTGTTCCTTTCTCCAGTTCCACATTCCGCTGTGCAGCTGATCAACTAAGATCTTAGCCAGAGCTTGGGGAACCTGAATGTTGTAGGCGCGGACGTTTCCAGATCTGTGACCTGTGATCTATGTAATTGTGTGGGTGTGAAATAATCACCCAATTATACATTCCTCCGATTTTCAGCTATTGACCATTTTCTTTATCTGTAAATATGTCCTCAGACTCCTCACTCTATGGGGCATGTCAATTCAGCAATTTTTTTTTTCTCTCAATTTCAAAATCATAGGTATTTTACAGGGTTTTTTAACCCACTTGCTCATCGAGTGTTTATTTTTTTTTTTGCAATTCAAGTTGGCAACAAGCTTTCGAGCGGCAATCGTTCTCAGTTTACCCCATGTCTTGTGTGATTATGTGTGATTTAAAAACCATATGTGCAAATAAAGAATAAAGTCCCAAAAGAAAGTGATTTTGTGCAAAAAGTTTAAGGCCGCGTACACACGATCAGACCGGTCCGATGAAACTGGTCTGCAGACCAGTTTCATCGGACCAGTTCGATGGTGTGTACGGCCCATCGGACCGTTGTCCGACGGACCAAATTTTTAAAACCTGCTTCAAAATCTGTCCAGCGGACACCTGTCCGTCGGACAGATTCGATGGTTAGTACGCAAAAGCATCGGAAAAAAAACCCGCGCATGCTCGGAATCAAGTCGACGCATGCTTGGAAGCATTGACCTTCGTTTTTTCAGCATGTTGTTGTGTTCTATGTCACCGCGTTCTGGTCTGATCGGATTTTTGGTCCGATTGGTGTATACACGCATCAGACCACTTTAGCCTGGTCTGATGAAAACGGTCCATCGGACCAGTTTCATCAGACCAGTCTGATCGTGTGTATGCGGCCTAAGTGTTAACAAGAACCAGTGCCCAAAAGTGAAAGACAAAACACTCACAAGTTGCTTACCAGCTGCTAAGACCCCAAGATAGGGGTCTGGCTGCACCTTATCTTAATATCCCTATGGGATGGATTCCAAGAGCCGAGGGTCCAAGATTCATTGATTAACAATGCAATCAAGATTATCCACAATCCACTCATTGAGTGGGGGGCAGACAAATGAGGAACCTCATAGTGTAGTATTAAAGGTTCAAGTTTTTTTTTAAAAGGCGTGATGGCGTTACTGCTGTAGCTCCTCCCTGGGTCATAGGTCACCAGCTATCGCTGATATCATTTATTGTTGTATGGTGACACAGCACTTTTGCACAACTTCTTTTTCTTTTAGTAGTTTCCATTATTACTTGTATGCAAAGACATGGACCCCTGTGCACAACATCTTATACTGGTCTGGCTTCAGTAGATGCAAATTTCGATTTTTAGAGATTATTGCACTTTGCTTCTTTTCTGTTTTATTTAAATTTTGCAGGTACAATTAATAAATACCTTTTTAGAAGCTGGCACTTCAACCATCATATGTATATTCTAACAATGTAATGATAAAGACTTGTTGCCTGAAGGATATATATATATATATATATATATATATATATATATATATATATATATAATAAAATATGTGTGTATGTCTGGTCTCAAAGCATCTTTATTTACACAATTAAACAACGTTGCATTGACGATGTCTTCAGGTATAAAGGTCTGAAAGACCTACTAATTGATATAGAATGAATTAAATTGGCCAATGGCTTGATTCTGATGCTAGGACAGCGGTCCTCCTTAAGGTGGGTAAAATTAAAGAAGGAAAAAGGAAAGAAAAGCAGTTGTTCCTCCCCTGGGCCTCAACAATCCAGCAAGGAATGATAAATCCACATACTTCTGCACTTTGTATCTTGCACTGATTGTTGACTAAGGCTCAAGCACAATAGCCTGATTATTTGCATCATTTAAAAACCCATGTATCGTTGTTCTACCACTTCCACCTAATTTGTCTTGCAGCCTCAGTTGGTTATAGACTGGGGGCAGCTACTGGACGCTACACTGGTGCCGTTGCTTGATAATCCATTATGATGACCTCTTTTATAGCACCGTACCTGGTGTTAGAGGCTGGTCAATCTTGCGCATGTAAAAACTAGGAATACCATTTCTGCCCAGAAGAGCTTGCATTATGACATGGTTTAAAAAAAACAGTGCTACGGTGCTGCTCTTTTTGTGTATAAAATGCCAGTGAACTGAGCAGTTCCTTTTCCGAAGAGACGACTAATAATATACCATCGTTCTGTTTGCTTTTAAACACACAAGATTTGTTTTTCTTGGTAATCTGTTAGCATTTTGACAACAATCTGTCTGTCATCTGGCATAGAGAGAGGATTAGCCGGAGTAATACATCGCAGACATGAGGTGTGGCGGGTGGTTTTCTTCCCTCTTTCTATTGTCTCATGCGTTAAGCGCACCGGTAGGTAATGTCCTTGTCACATTCGTGTCAAGTTACAGCATCTTTCAACACATCCAGGGTCCAAAACTGCTAATAAAATAAAATAGATATAGAGGGAGATCTGTGTCTGTTGTGATAGAGGTTAGAGGGGTTCGAGGTGCTCTCTTTCTGCTGGCTAGATAACCGAATGCAATGCCTAGTACATATGAAAAAACAAGAAAAGGACACATTTATGGCCTTACACACGATCCGAAAATCCGACGACAGATCGTCCGACATTTTTCGCTTAATAGTCGCAAGTAGGGATTAAATTGGTTACTAAAGTCACGAAAATTCTCGCACGGCAAAAAAAAAAACACAGAAGTGATGTCACGTGTTGTAATGTATTTGTATTCGGACGACCACTATACTGACTAAATGAAAATTGTATGATCTGGTATCGTACAAGGAATTTTTTCATCTATTCATTAGTACGCAGTTGACAAGAGCCGATCATGACAATTCGTACGAAAAGGGGCAAGCACAAAAAAAAAATTCTCATGATAACAGAACAAATGATTTTTGTGTAATAATAAGTATTTATAAGGAAAAAAAAATGTGACCAAGACCAGAAATGCGCAGGAACAAAATAATACAATACAATACATCACTTACGAAGTTGTATTATGTCTTATGAGAATTTAGTAACCTAGCAGCACTAGGGTTGTTATCGGCTCAAATCCCAACCACAGCACTACCTGCCTGGAGTTTGCATGTTCTCCTTGTGTCTGCGAGAGTTTCCTTTGGGTAGTCTGGTTTCCTCCTACACTCCAATGATAGGTTAATTGGTTCCTCTTTAAATTGACCCTAGTGTATGTAAGAATGTGAGGGATCTTGCATTATAAATTGATTGAGGGCAGGTACTGATGTGAATTTACAATATATATGTATAAAGTAAATTGGCGGTGTTATAGAAGTACCTGTAATAAATTAATGAACAAATAAACTATTACATTTCAATATGACACTAGCATGCAAAAAAAAAAAGACAATATTTTTCCCCCCCTTATGACCGGTTCAATTATTGACCTGCTTGTACAGCTGGAATCAGCATTGACTTGACTTCCATATTGTGTTTCAGCCTACAGAGCTGCACGGTGTAGTTAAACCCATGTGTCCTTAGAAACCGATACACCAGATCACAGTCTTGGGGAAAATGAGTTTAGGAAATGGGAAAGCAGAATTCGATAAAGTGAGCCGGGTCCCAGTTTTCCCAGGACTTTTCTTTTTTTCTTTTTACAATTTGACACACAACCAGAAACCTGATAACGCAGGATAGTACTGTGTAGTGTCATCCGCTCACACTAGAAGACCACCCTTGAGCCATGGCAAAAAATGCCCTGGGATTAGCGGGTCAGCATAAGGGAAAGGCATGTAGACACGATCAGCACAGGGATCTGAAACTAAACACTGGGTCAGACCAGTTCAGCCTTTTGAACATTATCCTGCTGACCGTGAAAATATTATCAGGATGTGCTGCTCGATATAACCCTTTTATTGCTATGCTAGAAATGCAAACCAGAATGGAAATGGTTCTAGGTATCTTCATTTGTTTAGGTAAGAACTTTCATGAACTGCATAGCGTTAAAACGAAACCCGCCCTGACAGAAAAATAGAGGCAGCCATTGTACTTTATAAATGCCAGTTGCTGCTGGTGGCTGCCATTCTAGAATGACTTGGTAGTGCCATGTAGCTATAGCTAGGGGTGGGGGGGCATTTTTTGGGTGTGCAGTATTGGTAAATTTGGCATATTGCTTTCTAGATGTATGAGATGGGCTTTTTTTTTTTTTTACTGTGCATGTGAAATGTGTAATTTTTTTTTTTTCTTTTCTTTTCTTTTCTTTCTTTTTTTTTATCACAGGACCTTAATTATGATGTACAAAAGGATAATGTGGACCAAAGATTCCTTAGCATCTTCCGTAAGGGCAAGAAGAAGACAATCGTTCGGAATATGGGGCAAATGATTCACTATTCCAAGGTCAAGTTCCGCTTCCAGCATATTCAGGTAAATAATATGTCCGTTGTTCATCTATATTAAATTATTAGGAAAGGTTAAAGTGTTTATAAAGGCAGAATAATTTTTATCTTGATGCATTCTATGTGTGCAGCAGTCCCCTTAACACTTACCCGAGTTCCCTCTCTGTCCAGCGATGTACCTGAGTGTCTCAGCCGTCCAAAATTCTCCCAACTGATTGGCTGAGACACAGCCATTGGCTGTAACTGCTGTCAATCAAAGTCAGCTAGCCAATCAGGGGAGAGAGGGGGCTGGGTGGGGGCTCTGTGTCTGGACACAGGGAGCTGTGTCTTGGCTTGGGTGCCCCCATAGCAAGCTGCTTGCTGTGGGGGCACTCAACAGTGTGGAGGGGCCAGGATCACAGAAGAGGGAACCGAGAAGAGGAGGATCTGGGCTGCTCTGTGACAATCCACTGCAACAGAACAGGTAAGTATAACATGGTTGTTATTTTTATAGGAAAGGGGAGACTTTTACAATCACTTTATTAGCTCATTCGAGAATGCCTCTCTATATGTAAAACTATATAAACCATTCACTGAATTAGAGGAGACCTTAATTTATATGACTGCATCCTCGAAATCTAAAAGCAAGTTTCAAAGACCCCTTGTTACTGAATATTCATTTACAAAGCAAGTATAACACAATACGCCTACTTATTACCCAAAAAACATATCCCAGTCCAAACTTGTCGCTTTTTAGGAATGACATACAGGTTTAGGCTACAGATTAGGAGATTGTAAATTTAAATCTAAACCCTAGGCAAGCATTATTCAACAACTGTTTTACTATATTTATGTGCAGCCAGTATTCTGATTTGGGCACTACAGCCAGACAGCAAATTCAGGTGCGCAATCTCAAGTGCTGCAACAGTACAGCTTTGTTAAAGCAGTGAATTTTTAATTCACCAATTCTTATCAATATGTCCCTATGAGGCTACAATGCACGCCTCTGAGAGATGGCATGTGATTATGTATATATGACTTTATATTGCAGCCTGAGGTGTGTTATCATCGATCCTTTTAATGATAATCTAACGTAATGGGAGGCAATTGCAGATTTTTTTTTTCTACGGTCATAAACCTTAGAAATGTGTGGCATTTCCCTCAGGCGGATGTGAGGTGTATTGTTTACATTAATGGAAAAGATAATCCCTCAGGCAGTTGATTTACATATAATCTGCCTTTTGTGGACTAGTTTACTGAATTCCCTCAGAAGATGAAGAGTTAATGGGATCAGCTGTTTGCAGAGGCCGTGTGTTATGCATCACTCATATCTTTATACAAGTTCTGCCGTACGTGTGTGCGTGCGCACCCTGCGTTGTTACCTGTGACTCACTTCCGATCACTGACATCGCTGTCTTGAACCTTGATCTCACGTCTGGGTGATTCGGCTCTGTGCGTGTATGGATTTAATAAAGCCCATCCCTTTTTTGGTTATTGTGATAATAGCCTTCCGTTCCATATAATGCATTGTAAGTTATTGGGCTTCTTTAAAGTGAATGTGTATCAATCTTGTGTGTTGATTTTTTTTTTTTTAAGGTATAGATATATGCAGCACTTTCTGAAGCCATTGTGTTGGCATAAAGGCCAAGCAGAAACAAGGCAGCATGGGCAGCTGTCATACCTCTGAGAAGGTTTTGGCTGGCCATGGATGGACTGAAATTCGGCCAGATCCGCAGAGGCGGGCCAAATTCCCATCCATCTATGGGCAGGCTGGTTGTACAGATGGTGATAACCAGCCCATTGGAAATTTGTCTCTTTTTTTTTTTTTTTTTATTAGTGCCGCTGGCTTTGCTGATGGGTGTATTTTGATGTCGCTAGACGTTTCCCCACTGTCAGAAAACAGTAGCTTTACAGAAGGGATTCCACCATCCTCCTTGAATGTGTGGATGGGGGAATCGATTTAATTTTCTTCTGTTCAACCGGCTGGTTAAATGAGAGAAAATAAACCGTATGGCCTGCTTACTTTTAGAACAGGCTCCTTAACACATCACAGCCTGTTATGGTCCACATAATCCTAACACAATGCGAAGACGTAGACAGTAGACAAGACGGTTTGCCCTGCGTCCTCTTCTTTTAATTTACACCAATGTGCGCTGGGAAAAAAAAGTAGGATTTTGCATCACACATGGCGACGCACTACACTGCATTATACAGCCCCTTCATGTAATGTACAAGCAGTGGTCGCCAACCTTTCAGCCCTCACGGACCACAAAACTCACAATCCTGAATCTCGCGGACCACTAACATGAATTTTACATGCTTCAGACTAGAGTTTCTCAATTCCAGTCCTCATGGCGCCCCAACAGGTCATGTTTTCAGGCTATCCCTCAGATGAAACAGCTGTGGTAATTACTAAGGCAGTGAAACTGATCAAATCGCCTGTGCAAAATAATGTAAAGCCTGAAAACATGACCTGTTGGTGTGCCTTGAATCCTGGAGTTGAGAAACGCTGCCTTAGACTCGCAATGCTCCGGGTTTTCTGCCCCCTGGATCACACTGCTGCCTTACACAGACTCCTCGTTGGATCTCATCTCCTTACCCAGCTCCATGCTCCCTCCCTGTCTGATAAGCGCTGGCATTGTAAAGTTCCCTTCTTCGCCTACTGCTCTCTGCACTACTACCGGCGTCTCACTCTGAGCTCACAGGAGCCAGAACTACAGAGGAAGCATCGGGTATCAATGCACGCTGAAAGTGTGGGCTGTCAGTGCTCATTGAGAACAACATTGGAAACAACATTGGGTGGTATACATCCGCCACAGTGTTGAACACCCGGGGACCACCAGCATTTTTTCGTGTTGCTTGGACCACTGGTTGGTGACCGCTGATGTAGAGCATAATGCACTTCGACTAGTGTGAATAGGCCCTTCTGCAGCAGAGCAGTCCATTTCTAAACCATGCTTCTGTTGGACTTTTTCCGTCGGAAATTCCGATGGTGTGCACAGGCTTTAGAGATGGCTGCAGCAGAGGTAGAGGACACAGGAAGGTGTCAACTTGCAGATTTCCAGCAGGATCAGCCGCAATTTATTTTTATTTTTTTACATTTATCTAACAGACTGCTTTTAAATGCTATATGTTTCAGACCAAAAGGGAAAGCAAATGGATTATTGTTAAAGTCTGCATACACTTAAATAGCCAATTGCTGATATTTTCACCTTTTTGATTCTGCCAGTAACACAATTCCTGTCCTGGGTGACAGTTTTTGCACCTTTTTTTTTGCACTTTCTAATTGAACAAGCCATATAGTGCTATTTTATTCAGGGTTGTGTTATAAAAATCTAGCTGTGTTTTAAAGCGGTGACTAATTCAATGCGTACAGTACCATAGATTTGGGAAAACTTATAGATTAATTGCTTTCTGCTGTCAGGCTTCCGAAGTGGATTATTGGTTATTTTTAAATATTTATCATTATTAAAACACGTTTTTAGAGGTTTTAAGAAATACAATGATGGCATAGTTATAGTTTAACTAGGCGTTTGCTTTAGGATAACCAGTGTCTCACTGAAACCACTTATCAGTTCAAATATTGTCCCAGGCCTAGGTGGTCTATTAGTATCCAGGTGGCTCCACATTTAATAACCAGTCTGTCTTGTTCCAGACGTTATTCAATGTGACAATGAACTCTTTTCTTTTCCAATTGTTCCAGGATATCAGTGACTGTTATTTGGAATTGTTTGAGTCCCAACTGTACTTCCAGTCTCGTGGTCCCACCGGTTTGACATATCAGGTAAGTTACTCCCTTCATAGTAATGAATAGCATTGTCTCATCAACAGGTTTTGGGAATATTTGAACACGGCAGAAACAAAAAGGGACTTCTTGTATTTCCAGACAGACAAATCCTGCTCAAATATCTCTTGACCTTTCACCCCCCAGGGTCACATCCATTACATGAGTTTACACAACACTAATGCTCAGCCTTTATCTAAACCCTGAGAAACAGGCTGACTCTTTCCAGGACTTTGTGAAAACATAAACATATTTGGTGTTGGCTGTTTGTGGTGCCGTACGAGTTTTAGATCTTGCATTGTGTGTTGTCAGTCCCGGTGTGATGAATGTGGCTGTTTTTGTCACTTGTTTATCATCTAACCAGCATTGCACTACTTGGATATCAGTGAGGTTTATGGGTCATGTTTTCATGCCACACACACAACAGAGCAGATTAAAGCCTTTACCACATGGGAAATTTGTGACTTGTGGTGTTGTGTAACCAGACAGTGCTGCTGCTGTCCAATGACTTTGAATTTTAGCTAATTTTAAGCACTTTCAATATAAACCACTACAAAATGATGCATTTAATGGTGATTAACCTGGGAACATACAAACCAAGTAGCAAAAGACCACAATTGGGTGCTAAAGCTGGTCACTTCTGTTTCAACTTTATTAAGATTTCAAGTAACAACAAAAACATTATAATGTAGCAAAATCAAGTACAATAAGGAACTGGCATAGTCGGTTAGTATATAGGAAAATGGCAACATCAACCTAAAATGAAGGAAGGGAGGTTTAGCCAGTGTCCCATGGAAAGTCCATTAGTAGGTATGAAAAACTGCTCCCAGGTGGTCAACTATGAAGCGTCCCGAAGGCTTCATGTACACATTACGACCACCGATTCTTCCACATTCAGGGGAGGGAGGTTGAACTTCCACCTAACCGCAGCAGCTCTTAAACAATCCTAAAAGCCTATGTGTACATGGACACAGGCTTTTATGGAGTTGAGCAGCTTTGGCAAAAAATAACAAAAGCTCCTAAACTAAAGTTTAGGAGCTGTAGTACGGTATATATTCAGCCATGTTCTAAGATAAGGCCAAACAACAAATGGGTCTTGAATCGGACCAACATCGTAGGCCCAATGTGGGGGTCGAGCAGAATTACATATACCCCAAAGCTGGTAATGTCATCCAAAATTTCTTCCCCAATACTTCCTGCAAGTGGAAGTCTCGCATCTTTTGACTTTCACAGAAAAATAAATAAATATCTCACGCGTGCGTTTTTTTTTTTTTTTTTTTTTTTTTTTACATGACTGCACTTTTGCATCACTTAAAAGGATAATGTATTGACTTCCTAATGTCTAAAAAGTAAAGCTGGCCATACTCGGATCCAAATTCAGGGCAGTTCCACTTTCACTGGACTCCGCTGGCTGGAATTGAATCCCGAGACATCCACCGCTCAGCTCAGATTTTGGGGCACTAAAATAACACAACCTGCCTCCTGGATACTCCTAAACACCTGGCAGCCAAAATCGGGACTCAAACAGAGCGGCATCAGCCACATCTAGGCTCCCTCCATCACAGCCCGGCCGCCATCTTGGGCCTACGAAACCCTCGGATCCTCCGGGGTTCGCAGACAGGATCCCCACACAACTTCAGGATCCCTCAGGTCAGTCCCCGGCCTTTGCCTACAGATCCCCGAGCCTGGTACCTGTAAATTCCGGCTCCCCGTCTGCTCCTTCCCCCTCCGCGCCCGGCCGCCATCTTGAGGCCTGCTCCGCTGTCGGGACCTCCTGCGTGAGCCTGCGGCGTTCCCGGAGCCCTGGACTCTTCCGGGTGGGTGTCTGGCTTCCCCCAGGAGCCGATGCTGGAGGTCTGCAGGCAATCGAGCTCCCGACCGGCTCCACCTGCCGCTGTCCGCTCGCCATCTTGAGGCCTATGAGGCCTGCCGTCTGTCCAGGATCGGGACCCACATTCCGCGGCTGCACATCGGGCCCACGTATTCCACCTAGTGGGGCCCCCAACGATCCGTGGGCAACGCGGTAGGGGATCAGGGCGCAGTCCTCTGTATACAGGTCCTCAGCCACAGGGGTGTACGGCGGCCATCTTGCTACACCCAGGCCTAGCTACAGCCTCCTCATCCCCCTGGACCTTGTTTGATTCGTGACCAGCCCTGGGAAGCCACCCTCAGACAATTAGTTTGACCCTAGGGACAGATCGGGGGAGCAGTCAAGCAGTTTGAAGACCCTGCATATAGTTAATCCAGCCTCTCAAAACTGCACTGGAACTGGTGTCCCCTGTTTAACAAACCATCTTCTTCACTAGCTCTCTCAGGTATCTCCTACATACTACTACCGCCACCGGTCGTCACATTTAAGTGATGGCAGCAAATTCAAACATTGTTTTAAAAATGTCAGCATGAGCTAGTAGACACAATCTTCACTAGGGGGGGTCGCTTGCGTGATGCGACACCACAGCGACTCTATGTAAAAGAATCAGCGAGGAATGTAACATAATTACGGTGCCGAATCCTAGCGGAACCCACATTATTCATCTATAACACCGGAAAACGCCTAAAAACTGCCATCACCCCCACAGTACACCTCTGTGCATGCCTGGAAACTACAGGACTCGAGGTCGCCGATCAAAACATACCCCAACTAACATCCTGCTCCGCTCCAAATCGAAAGGCAAGATGTCCCAGAACGGCTCCCATCCCTCGCCGCAGGCCTCTCCGACATTCCCTCATACCTCTCAATGCGCAACTCCGCGTAAACAGGTTTGTGAACCACCTACACAGCTCACAAAATCAGATCTGGATGCCAGTCTCACCATAATGTATGAAAAGCTAGCAAACAAGTTCCACTCAGAACTGAAAACATCCACTAGCACATTGCAACAGGAAATAGCATCCTTGGGTGGTCGCACAGACATGTTAGAAACAAAGCATGATGAATTAGCATTAGCCCACAATGATCTAAGGAAGGATTTTGAGTTGCTGGCGGAAAACTACTCCTATCTACAGGCTCACGTCGAGGACCTGGACAATAGAAATCGAAGAAATAATTTGAGAATACGCGGTGTTCCAGAGTCGGTGACGGACCTGATGCCGGCTGTCTCAAAACTGTTTCATTCTCTTCTTCCTGACACCCCACCTCAATCCTTCACCTGCGACAGAATTCACAGGGCTCTCCGTCCCAAACCTCCTATAGACAAACCACCCCGCGACATTATCCTCTGCATGAAGGACTTTATCACTAAGGAGAATATATTAAGGGCCGCTAGGAACTCGCGCAATATCGAGTTTGAGGGCACAAAGATCCAATTATACCCTGACATCTCACAGGCCACCCTGGAGAGAAGACGCAAGATGAGAGAAGTAACATCGATCCTACAATCGGCCCGCATCAGATATAGATGGGGTTTTCCATTTAAATTAACCGTACCGCATAATGGAACTGTCTACTCTGTTGTCAACGTCGCAGAGGGCAAGGAGCTCCTAATTAAACTGGGATTGCTCGATCCAGAGGCGTCCCCGAGACCACCTTCTACTCCACACCCATCTCCCATCTGGGCCACCCCGTCCTCAAGATACGATCAAAGAAGGATGAGATCAACTTTGAGATTCGCAAATCCGTGAAAATTACAAGAAACTGATGGGTTCTCTAGTTTTCCCTTTTTTTTTTTTTTTTTTTTTTTTTTTTTTTTTTTTTTCCTCTCTCTCTCTAATCTATACTTTTACTGACCCGCAAATGATACCTTGGCTCCACCTTTGACCCCTTCTTTAAAGATTGTATTAATTTCTGGTTCCCCTATATAACATTTCACCGCCGAACATCTACACTCAACTATCCATTACGTTTTGAACCTTCATTGCAATCAAGGGAATTAGCTCACATTCTAGTATTAACTGTTGCCCGTTATCCTGGGCTTTGCTAAAGTAGGGGAGTCGCCTTAAGCATCTTCACTCTTTCAGGAAATTTCTGATATGACTTCCCCCCTCCCCCCAAGGAAAAAGTTCTCTCTATCCCCCCCACCACCGGGGTCAGTAAATTCAGTCAACTCGCACCGGACTGTTTCAGGAGTGGGAGAGGAGATGGGGGAGAGGCAAGGGAAAAGAATTTTTTTTTTTTTTCTTTTTTTTTTTTTTTTTTTTTTTTTTGTGTGTTTTGTCTCTCTCTCCCTCTCTCTTCTTACACTCCCCCCTCACTACCAGTAGATAGCTCTCGCTACAAATATATGGAGAGTAACTCGGTCTCTCCGCCCCCGCTAGATTGACCCCCCTCTCACTTTTGGAGTCTTAGTATGACTCTCACGGCACGCTTTTTTATGCCTTTGATCATACTTTCTGCTTTTTTTATTGGCAGGACTCCGGAGGTGAGCTTTGGACTCCCAGATCCAAAGGTTACTACTTTTTTGTCAAACCGTTCTCTTCAGTTTGACCCCTTTTTTTGGTTTACTCAATGTTCACAGTTTTATTACATGATTAGATGCTTTATAATTATAGTAATAATGTTTGTACGGTTCATTTTATGTTGCTTTATTATACTCAAGTCTCGCAGTAATAACAAAGTGTTTAGTTATAGACTTGGCAAGTATTTCTCAACTAAGGTTAATGCTATATTATCACATGTTTCTTTATACTTAGTAGATACACACAATGCGATTGCGGGTTTGTACTCTTTGTATACAACCTATCTGTCACGGCCTCACATTTCCAAACCCCAGGACACAGACAGTGCTAACCACTATCACTATATGTCATCCCTCAGAACTTTATTTTTACACTATAAATGGAATTGAAGGTAATTTCCCATAATGCCAATGGCATAAACTCTCCCCAAAAAAGGAAAAAGGCCTTCCGTCATTATAAAAGACTGGGCGCTGACATAATATTGGTGCAGGAAAACCACTTCGCTGTATCCAAGCATCCCAAATTTTTTGACAAAACTTATAGGCAATTCTATTTCACATCTTTCGATTCCAAAAAAAGAGGAACTGCCATCTTTATCAAAAATTCAGTTTTCTTTGAAACCCATAGTGTCTTCAGAGACCCAGAAAGTCGTTTTTTGATTATTAAGGGCTCTATAGGAGGACGTCTAATCACAATAGCCTCGGTATATGCACCCAATGAAGCTCATGCAACATTTTTCTCAAAATTTTTTGACACTTTAGATAAATACTCCTCCCCCCATTTGATTGTGGGTGGAGACTTTAATTTAGCCGCTCACTCATCCCTAGATAGAAGCAAAGTAGCACCTTCATCCAAAGCCTTCCCTAAAACGTTAAATCGCATACTACTCACCCACCAACTCATTGACACGTGGCGGGCCCACAACGTGGGCATCAAAAATTACACCTTTTACTCTCACCCTCATGATTGCTCTGCTAGATTAGATTACATCTTTAGCACCCCAATCCTAGTCGCTAATTCATCAAAAGCAGACATCCATTCTTGCCCCTGGTCAGATCACCAGATTGTATCTTTCACCACCTCTAAAATTGGCCTCGCTGACACCCCCCACAAATGGCGCATCAATGATGCACTACTAACAGATTATCTGAATATCCAACAGCTAACATCCAAAATGGAGGAATATTTTCTTCTTAACTCCTCCCCTGACATTCTTCCCACGTCTCTTTGGATGGCCCACAAAGCGGTCATGAGAGGCCATCTTATTAAGTTGGCCTCGATTAAAAACAGGAATAAGCTGACAGATATAAAAACAATAACTAGAGACCTAGATAAACTATATCACAAATATAATCAATCCCCCTCCAATGATATATTAAAACATATCCAAGAGAAACGCATGGTCCTAGACACTCTACTAACCTCAGATACAGAAAAAGCCCTTAGATGGTCTAAAGCCAAGTTCCTTTTACATAGTAACTCTACCTCCACCATGTTTGCCAGGAAACTAAACCAATCCACAAAACCCCCCCATACCTATAAACTGAGAAACTCTGCAGGCAACCTAATTTCCCATCCTAAAGAGGTCATGGAGGTCTTTTTGAAATTTTACAAGAAACTTCTATCATCTCCACAAAACACACCGAAACCATCCTCGAAGCAATGGCTTGATGAAATCCCGCTTCCCTCCCTTTCAACCCAACAAAAAGAGGCCTTGAATGCACCCTGCTCTGAAACAGAAATAGGTAAGATCATAAATTCTTTAAAGACCTCCACAGCCCCCGGTCCCGACGGCTTTTCCTCATCCTACTATAAAAAGTTTGCACCAGTATTGATTCCCCACCTTATGAGTTTGTTCAACCACATCCTAAAAGGCAATCAATTCCCTTCTGAAATGCTCCTTGCTAATATGTCTCTCCTTCCAAAACCAAACAAAGATCATTCAACCCCCCAGAACTTCCGTCCGATCTCAGTTATAGACAATGACCTAAAAATTTTCGGCAAAATATTAGCAGACAGATTGGCCTCAGTCATCTCACCCCTTATCCACCCTGATCAATCAGGTTTTATCCCAGACAGGCAAATTACAGATAATATAAGATTAACAACAAACATCATTCAAGATTCCAACCTCCACGCTAGATCCACCCTTCTACTTAGTTTAGATATTCATAAAGCTTTTGATAGCGTTAGTTGGTCTTACTTAGACTCACTACTCCCCAGATATGGTATAGGTGATGAATTTTTACATGGATTTAAAGCATTATACCACGACCCACACACCCGTATCAAGCTCCCCGGCCATAACTCTGAATTTTTCCCTTTAAGTAAGGGCACAAGACAAGGCTGCCCCTTATCCCCTCTTCTATTTGCCCTAGCCATCGAGCCCCTTGCTTGTGCCATCCGCAGTAACTCCGACATCAAAGGGTACACAAAAGGCTCGAAAGAATTCAAGCTAAGTCTCTACGCGGACGATGTCCTCTTATTCCTCACTGATCCGCTAATCTCGCTACCAATCCTAATCGAGACGTTGGATACGTTTCACGACCTCTCAGGTTTAAGCATAAATCTATCTAAATGTTCTGCCCTCCCAATTAATTGCTCCCCCGATTTAACTGCCTCATTGAAAGAGAAATTTTCATTTCAGTGGAGTTTGGAATCCTTTCGTTATTTGGGCATTCATATCACCCCGTCCTACAAAACCCTATACCACAAAAATTACCCTAGATTACTTCAAAACATCAGAGACTTACTTAAGGCCTGGTCAGTATTCCATATATCTTTTATGGGTAGGATAATTGCCACCAAGATGGTTATATTGCCAAAACTACTGTTCTTCTTTAGATCGCTCCCTATCCTGGTACCTAAAAGCACTCTAGACTCTGTACAGAGAGATATAAATAAATTCATATGGCAAAATAAAAAAGCCAGATTTGGTTATGCACTAATGTTTAGACCTCAATCGAAGTGCGGGTTGGGTATTCCCAACCTATGGCTATACTATCTCTCAGCCAGGTATACACAACTCGCACAATGGTACGCACCCTCCAATCATATCCCGTGGCTAGAATTTGAGGAACAGTCTGTCCTACCGTTCCACCTCCAAGGCCTCCTATGGTCCAAATCTATTAAAACACAAAGAATGGGCAGCCTCAACAGAGTGGTACACCAGGACCTACTATTGTGGCACAGACATAAACAAAAATTCAATTTATCCTCAGAACTCCCCCCCCTAGCTTCCTTCCTGGGGGACCCCCTATTTTCCCCCCCGGACCTACACTCTAACCAATACTCTCTTGGCAACTCCTCAATCTATCTAACCTCAAAGCATTCACTAAAAACAATACTTTTCGCACATTCTTAGATTTGAAATCAGAATATAAACTCAAAGATACTGATCTCTCAGACTACAACAATATCAAACAATTCTATCAAAAAAACTTCTCTCTCAACCTCCAAACCCCCTTCACAATATTTGAAAAAATGTGTTTTACTTCACCTCGAGAAAGGGGCTTGCTATCTAGAATGTACAGAAACCTAAATGAACACAATTTACCAGACAAAACACGCCAAATGTTGCAATGGGAGTCAGATCTAAATGAATCCTTTTCCACAGAACAATGGGACAGCATGGCAAATAACCTAAGAAAATGCACCAAAACAGCCTCTATTAGGGAATCCGCTATAAAACTTCAACATAGATGGTACCTCACCCCTGATAGAATTAACTCATTCTATCCTGAAATCTCTCCCTTGTGTTTCAGAGGCTGCCCAGACCAGGGCTCCCTTATACACACCTTCTGGGACTGCACACACCTCAAAAATACATGGCAACAACTCAGTATCAAAATAGAACAGATAACAGGTAGAAGATTAGAACTAACACCTAAATTATGTCTCCTTTTTTATCCTATCCCTGACATTCCTGTAGCCCACACTAGGTTAATACACACCTTGCTCACATCAATACACTGGGCCATAGCTCTCAACTGGCGTTCCGCTACAGTACCATGGTCCCAAATTATGGATCGTATGTTGTCCATCAAACTAGCAGAACGCATTCACCACACCTTACATGATACCATGGACATATACGATCAAAAATGGAAACCATGGGACCTAAGTCTGTTAATTCATTGAATAAAGTTGTGAGTTTATTATCTTCCCCCTTTTTTCTTTTTTCTCTCCTATTGGCCATTAAACTAATTCGTTAGACCATTTTGTCACTATATATTACTAGTGAATGACCTTTTATACTTAACAGGACCTATATCTTCTCCTCTTGATTTACTGCTATGTCTATGTTTCACAGATGCTTACTGCTAATATATATATATATAATAATGTACATATGTTTTATTTGTTTTTGTACCTCTTGCCACTGTACTTCATAACTGTATTGAGACCTAATTTTTCAATAAACCGTTTGTAAACAAAAAACAAATTCAGGGCAGTTCAGCAGGGACTAGTCAAACCTCACTCATTATGTGGCTGTCTCCGCTTGACAGAAGTCAATTGTTTGAACGACTTCCGTTTTGAAGGCAAATGTTGGAACCTTTACCTCTATCGGCCCACTGGCTAAATTAAAAATAATAAAGTAAGAGTGTATGGCCATCTTTAGGGAGAATATCGCTAATGCCCACAGCAACCAGTCAACTACATGTTTTATAACTGGATAAATTGCAGGTGAAATTTGCTATCCAGGTATCTGTGTAGATTGTAATTGGTTTAAGATTTATGGAACTAAACATACTTTACTATAATATCTGCATGTTCTCTTAGTGTTTTGACCATAAGGCAATGTGGGTTTGTCTCTGTACTTAAGACAGATTTGATATTCTCACAGAACCCCTAGTGTTATGGTTGGAGGGATAACACCGGCCAACGCACAATTTGGTGCCTCGAACGTTAAACCTGTTCTCGAATGTATTTAATCCGCCGATTCCAAAAACTGCACCATTTTTCAGAAACCACATAATTGCCATATGCCACACTTCACTCTGGTCGCCCATCAAAAATCCGAATATTTTAATGTAGTGTTTAATCTCCTTGTAGCACTAAAAAAAAAACATAACCGCTATCTGCAAAAATTAAATGATATACTGTAGGTGGCAATATATATACACCTCCTAAATGTTCATAACCTATAATAAAGTTAATAACTAATGCTGGCCATACACTATATACGAAAAATTGGCCGAAATTCGGTCGTTCAGACAGTTTGTTTGTTTTTCAAACAGTTAATGGACACAAAATTGATAATCCTTGGACGTTTTTGAGCCAAAAAAACAAGACAAGTTTGGAAATTTTCTGCCGAACGAACGATAAATCGGAAGGTTAATGTGTTTCCCGTTCGAACTTTCTGCACTAGGTATATGTAAAAAAAAAAAAAAAAAATGTTTTTAAATGAATGTCCTCTGAATGATTTATCGGTCATTACATGATTTCAATATCGTTTGCGCTCACGGCCGAACGTTCGCTTTTCTAAATGTTTCAGCTGTAAAAGTACATTTGGACGTATATAAAACACTCACTAGATCTGCTAACTTGTACGCAAAAACACAAACTGGGTAAAAGAAGAACAAGTTGATCTTTTCAAAGACTGACTAAACAATTGTATAAATTCAACAAGAAACTAGAGCTGATGCCGTCTGGCCAATGCAATTTTCTGAATCGGCTCCCCAAATAACCCTAGGAACACTCTTCCTGTCCTAATATGATGATACATAATTGCTCTTTTACATCAGAACAATAGGACTATAAAACCCTGCCTTGTTCTATTGTCCATAACATAGATGTGTTTGGTTCTGCATCCTAGCAGCAGGACAAGGCACAGCTGCCTATAGGTGTTTTATTTTTTATTATTTTTTATTACAATTTTTTTTACGAGGGGGAACACAAATGGCCTACAGTGATGGCTATTTAAACCAGCACAATATATTAAAGCTGCATACACTGGGACCTTTGACTGCAATGCTAGATTTTTATTAAAAACTTAGACTAACCCTAATGGCTAGTTTATTTAAATCTTATAGTTCAAGGTGAACTTCAGGAGGCTACAAAATTACTAGTTATTACTGATATGTATTCATTCCAAAAATAAACTTGATTAGTTTTGATATCAGCATCCTTAGAGCCGGTTCACACAGGGGCGACCGGTCAGATGACTCAGCCGCCTGACAAGTCGCGGTCCGCTCTTTTCAATGGAACCGTTCTAATAGGAGCGACGCAAGTCTCTCCGACTTAGAAAATGGTTCCTGTAAGACTTTCGTGGCGACCTGCATTGACTTCAATACAGAAGTAATTTTGCAAGTTGCCTCTCAAGTCGTCTTAAGATCGCCTTGCCGAGTCGCCCCGCAAAGTCGTGCCGCCTGTGTGTGAACCGGCTCTTCGAATCAAGCTATCCATAAATAGTTACATTCTCGGCTGGTTCAGCAGGGACCAGCGAGATTTGATCCATGTATGAGCAGGCTAATTGTACCCAAGTTGATCCATGTTCTCTTGGAAGGGATGCAACCCCCCCCCCCCCTTTTATGTTTGGTAGTTTATTATCTGGAAGTGGTCTAAACCCCTCCACATATCTATGGGGCTTTGCTTGCATGCACATTTGGTGGGACATATCACTTGCCAGCGTCTCTGTTTTCAGCGCTCTGAACACATTCATGATCTCGGCTGTACACAAGTCACTGACTTAAATTCTATGCATTGTTCTTCACTCAGATTCTTCTTCTCCCATTTCACTTCCTCCGTATTGACACTCTGAGTGCTTTAATAAGTAACCTGCACTTATGTGTGATTATTTGGGGCATCGGATTTCACCGTTCATTGGTTTAGTGTCGTTAGAACAAAGAAAAGGGATTGCTGTTCACTTGTTTTGGGCGTCTCGCTTTGTCTTAGTATATCTAATACACCGCTTGGCAGTTTATATATTAAATACATTTTGAATCCTGTCCTGATGTGGTGTATCACTCTTGTCATTGGTTATTTTTCAGGGTCTGGTGCCACTGAAAGAGCTGAGCGTTTATAAATTAGAGCGATCTAAGGTTCCACCCAAGCCGGACGAAGAGCATGCTTTCCGAATCACAGGTAAAAATGCAAAAGGCCAAGCTATTGCTTTTTTTTTTTTTTTGGTCCATTGCTTTTATACAATATGACGTCTTACAAATGACTGTCTTTGCTGTCTTGTACATCTACCTGCAAATACAATTAGTAGATTTTCTAGAATTCGTTGTGTTCCCTTTTTGTACTGTGTCTTTCACTGTGATAACCGTGGCTTAGTGCTTAGCTGGTTAGCATGCTTGGATTGCAACACTATGTTCCTATGTTTAGTGCCATCCAGGGACAGCATAGTACGGTATGTTGGCTTTCTTTGAAATTAACACCGCTCCAGGGTTTTGAGTAGCAGAAATAAGTTGGAAAGTAAAATGTGTCCCCACAACGCTTGACCTTCTCATTCAAGCCCTAAAAGTTGACATAACCCCAGAATACACCCTTAACACTTTTGGTATCTGCAACAATAAACCCCTAAAGAGTGAAATAAAGGTAAATACTGTATTTTTCGGACTATAAGACGCACTTTTTTTCTCCCAAATATATGGGGAAAAAAGTGCTTGCGTCTTATGGTCCGAATACTGAATATACAGCCCCCCCCGGGACCGCCATTTAACATACCGGGGGTAGCAGAACAGTCGGCGCCATCAGCAGGCTCACAGGATCAGGCTGGTCGGATGGTTTAACGGCGCGGCTGGTGTAATGGCGCGGCATGTCGGCATGGGGAGCAGGCTACAGAGAAGCTCCAGGAAGCATTGCGCCATGTCAAGTCCACGGAGCCAAGCCCACACGGCATCACTGCGTATTGCTCCGCGCACTCAGTGCTCTCCTGAGTCAGGTGACCCAAATAGTGTAATCTCATTGGTTGCTCCCTCAGGGGCATCTGGAAAAGCATTTGTTACATCCGGAATACGGGATACAGAATACAGTACACTAGTAGTGGCATTTAAAAAAACGGAATTTACAGTAATAACGAATTACAGTAACTGAATACTTGGTAACACTGACCATGTGCCAGCTCAGCCTCCCAGTCTAGGGATCAGTACACCATTTGGGTCAGAATCTTTTTAATTTTTCTCCTCTAAAATCTAGGTGCATCTTATGGTCTGAAAAATACGGTACATAGTCCTGTTGGTGGGGAAGGGAGGTTGGGGCATTAAAGTGAAACCATTGCATATGTAAGGCATTGGTTTACGTATAACATGCAGATTTGTAATATACTGTAGAAACTGCATGTATTTCTGTCTATTTATTTTTATTTTTGTTTGTTTAGGTCCCTTGCTCAATCCTCTAATTGTCTATTGTGCAAGCCAACAAGAGCTGCAGAAATGGCTCTACCACTTGGAAAAACAGATCCAACTCAATGGAGGAAACCTGGATTCGTTGCCTGTTACAGAGGTATGTCTGAGAACAAACCGTAGCATTTTATGTGCACATCCATATTCGGGATAATGCAATTCTTGGCTTGAGCGTGGTACACAGGCCGAGGTATCGGATTCATAGCTTGACTACGTTTCTTGGAACTGCTTGATGATTATTTGGACATCCGTAGGCTATACTTACTGGATCGTTTTTGTTTTCATACACAGATTTTTTTCAGTGTTTTCTAATCTGACGCTGTATAGGGCAAATAGACTGTGCACTCTGCAAGTGCAGTTGCTCCAGAGCTTAGTATTTGGAGAGGGGGGCTCTATTGCCTTACATCGTCCAATCGTGTGCAATCAAAAATGCTGTTTTTTTTTTTCCTTGCATTTGATTGATTATTCTTTGCAAAGTGAAGCTTCCTCCTATTTACTAAGTTCTGGAGAAAATGCACTTGCAAAGTCAACAGTCTATATGCCTTTAGTAAATCCACCCTTATAGCTGTTATTGTATGACGTTTTCAACATGATTGAAGTCTTGATGTATCATCATGATCTTATTTGTTGCTATTATTTTATAGAGTTATGATCAGGTTTAGGGTTGAGTTTAAAGTGTTCAGCCAATGTTTTTGATGGAGGGGGGGGAAGATTAGAATCCCTGTTATGGTTTTAGGCTGCATTCACACTATATTGCGGCGTATTGTACCGCGATTTTTCCGTGACAAAACGGGTCGGTTTAACCTTTTTTTTTTTTTTTTTACAAAACACTGTTAAAATTGTTGTCTATGCCGAAAGCCGCCTAAAAAAAAGTGTCCAGGACTTGTTTTGAGCTTCAGGCGTACAGCGTTTCGGCATGGAGATGTGAACCATCTCCATAGACATCAATGTTAAATCGCCCCTCCAGCGGCACGGGCATCGGTCGTAAATACGCCAAGGTGTGAATGCAGCCTTAAAGTTGGCAGTAGAAGGAAAGTGTGGAACTTTTTTGTAGGTGTTCTGTTTCAGGTCTCAAGTGATGTCCTTTGGCATTTGTCTAAGGGCTGATGTTTGAAAGTTCTTCTTTTCTGAAGTAGGAACTGGGTGTTCCAGAATGAATGCAGCAAAAAGCAGAACATATACATTCTAGATTCAGTTTTATTCACACTATTATGTCATAAAGATCCAGAATCTTTCAAGGTTTCAACAGGTCACCCTTTATCATTTAGCCTAGGCAACATCTTAAATGATCATCAGGATAATTACTCCTCAGGATCATCAGTCAAGCCCTGATGAAGGAGACCTTAGAACACCCGAAACACGCTGGCTTTTTATGACATAAGAGCCTACAAAAAAATGAATTAGGACTTTATACGTTCTGTTTTTAACATTGCATTAGGTTTCATTGCATGAGATGTCCGCTCACTTCTTGTCTTGGTGGAAAGCCCTATACACACGGCCGGGAATCCCGTCAGAAAAAAACGTTGGTTTTCCTGACGGGATTCCTGCCAAGCTTGCCGTGCATACAGACGGCCATTCAAAAGAACCGATGTTCTTTTGAATGGCAAGAATGCGGTGACGTCATCGACTACGACGAGCCGGCGCTCGTCACATTCGATGCCGTTGCCGCCATCTTGCTACACCCCATACTAAACTTGTATGCTACCGTCCATGCGTCGAACTCTTATCCAGCATGCGCGGGTTTCCAACGGAACAGGTAAGCATACAGACGACCAGTTTTCTTGGCAGGAAACACTCTGCTGGGAATCCCGACAGGAAAATCGAGAGCAGGTTCTCTATTTTTCCCGGGCAGTTTTCCTGTCGGGAAAACTGCTAGGGAGCATACACACGGCTGAGATTCCCAGCAAAATGCTCTCCTGGAGGCAGTTTTTCTGCCGGGAAAACCGGTCAGGTGTACGAGGCTGTAATGTTGTGAAGGGAACGAGAAGTGAAATAAAACTTCCAATGGGGACACAGAAGGCAATAAAAGCTTATGAACGTTTTAGTTCGACCGAACCTTAAGAGTTGGGTGTTCCGTTGAACGCATTGTGTTGATAAGGGTTAGTGGCTATTTTTTCTTTTTTTAGGCCGGATAAATAGATTTTTTAATGTGAAAATGTTCAACACGTGATGAATTTGTATTAGAATTAGCAAAGTGCCACCTAAAGCCTCTTAAAGACAATGGGCCAGATTCAGATGGAATTAGATTATCGTAGCGTTTCCCAAATACACTACGCCGCCGTATTTTACCTGGCTCTACGTGGAATCCAGGTAGATTTTGTCCAGTAAACGACGGCGGCGTAGTGTATTTCTCCCGGCGCAATCCATATACGCGATTAGGGGGCGTGAAGCATTTAAAATAGGCGCGTTCCCGCGGCGATCGAACTGCGCATGGTCCGTTCCCAAATTTCCCGCCGTGCATTGCGCGAAATCACGTCGTTACGTCATTTTTTCTTGAGTAGCGTCGTTTACGGACATTCCTATTCCCGAACGAGTTACGTAAAAAAAAAAATATATATTTTAAATTCGACGCGGGAACGACGGCCATACTTAACATGGGTTACGCACTGTTAGACCAGCAAAAAGCTGGTCTAACAGTACGTAGAAAAAAATAAACGTAAGCGATTGCGAAGACCGCTCGTATCTTCGTGGATCGCCGTAAAAACTAATTTGCATATCCCGACGCATGAAAACGACGCAAACTCCTCCCAGCGGCTGCAAAAATATCGCAGCGTAGATCCGAAGGCTTACGAAGACGTAAGCCTCTCGGATCGAAGCCCGAAGCCACCGTATCATAGTTTGAGGATTCAAACTAGTGATACGGCGCGCGAAATTTGAAATTACTCCTGTCTAACACCAGTTAGACAGGCGTAATTGCTCTGTGAATCTGGGCCAATGATTTTAGCAGTCTTTGCTCTGTATTGCTGTGGTTGTTGTTGACCAAGAAAGACTAATGGCTTACGGCAGGAAAAGGGAGTCTTGTATGGAGGAAAGTCTATCTTGTAGCCAACACATATTTCACAGTTGAAGACAGCCGATTCCACCTGTTCACTGTAGCCATGCAGCTGTGATCAGTACAGAGGGGGTCACACTCTCCAGCTGTCACTTAACACAGGGGCTGTTTAATAGTTATTTAATGAGCACACTTTTCAGTTCCTGTTATGGATTGGCTGCTGTTGGATGTGTACAATCTACTCTTACTTTTTTTCTTTCTTTTTTTTTAAATGTGACCCTCTTACATAGGATGTTGGTAGGTAAAAATAGAAAAAATGCAACAGAAAAATTTTGACGGGTGTTCTGACTTTTTTTTTTGAACCCGTACGTAATGTGCATCCAATGTATCCATATGTAGGGGTGTTTATAACGTGGCACATTGTCCTAGGGGCACATGAATGATGCAACCTGTTTATACAGGTTCCACCTTTTTTCTTTTTTTCTTCTCCAAAAGCAAAAATATGCAGTTTGCAGAAGTGTTTAAAATATATATTTCATAGTCTCTCCGGTGCTTCACCCTTCTTGACAAGGACAAGGCTGCAGTAAACCATTACTAAGAGAAATATGGGGGCCTCATTTTGCAAATGCTGCATTCCTAACTGTTCTGCTAATCTGGGGTATCCAGGGGGCACCTGGAAGGATAGAGGGGCATGGAGCACCGGCAGGGGACCCGAGAAGAGGAGGATCTGGGCTGCTCTGTGCAAAACTGCTGCTTGTTGTTTAGGGAAAGAAACAAAACAAGATTTTCGTAATGCTTTAAGCAGTAGCAGTGTGGAAAACATATTGTGATGTGAACTAAATTAATAAGTCCTCCCAAGTTGTCCCTGTGCCCTACTTCCTCAATTTTGCTGCAGTGCTCAGAAATCAATGCAAATGTATTTTGTTGCTGTCCCTGTGTACATTATTGTGCAGCATGGGCAACTTAACCACTTGGTTACTGCCCCATAGTCAAAAGACGTAATGTTTTTAAAGATGGATATCTCGGTAACGGCAGCAGCTGCTGCCACAACCAAGATATCCACCTTTAGTGCCAACAGTCCTGTAAACGATAACGGCGGTCTCTGCGGCGGATTCGCAGCAAGATCGCTGTTATCGGTGGCGGGAGAGGGCTCCCGCGCCCCCCGCCGCTTACCGGAGCCGTCGGTAGCGGCGGAGGCGATCGGGTCCGTTCGGCAGCTGTGTGGGGATGCGAGTGAGAGAAAAATCACCCCCACCCATCCCCATAGCTCGGTTGGGCGGAAGTGACGTCAAAACGTCAGTCCCGCCCAGCGTCTTAAAGAAACATTTATTTTTTCTGTCATTTGAAAAAATGACAGTTTAATTTTTTTTTTTTTTTGCATTTAAGTCTAAATATGATATGTGAGGTCTTTTTGACCCCAGATCTCATATTTAAGAGGACCTTTCATGCTTTTTTCTATTACAAGGGATGTTTACAAAGTGATAGTATGCGAATATGAAAACTGTGTTCAAACCACACAAGTGAGGCATCGCCGCGATCCTTAGAGCGAGAGCAATAATTCTAGCCCTAGACCTCCTCTATCACTCAAAAAATGCAACCTGTAGAATTTTTTAAACGTCGCCTATCGAGATTTTTAAGGGTAAAAGTTTGACGCCATGACACAAGCGGGCGCATGTTGGGTATCATTTTACTCGGCGTGACATTCTTTCACAATATATAAAAAGAATGGGCACAATTTATTTTGTCTTATTTTTTAATTCAAAAAAGTTTTTTTTTTTTTTTTTTTCCCCCAAAAAAGTGCGCTTATAAGACAGCTGCGCAAATACGGTGTGACAAAGTATTGCAATGACTGCCATTTTATTTTCTAGGGTGTTAGAAAAAAAAAAAATATATATATAAAATATAATATAATGTTTGGGGGTTTTAAGTAATTTTCTAGCAAAAAAAACTGTTTTAGTCTCGTAAACACCGAATCTGAAAAACAGGTTCGGTAATCAAGTGGTTAAGTTTGAAGTGTACTTAAAGAGGAAGTGTAAACCCTCTTGTCAAACAAAAATGAAAACGACATCCTGCAAGACAAAGGCATAATGTGCTTGTATGCATAGCAGCATACTAGCTCATTATGAATTACCTGAGATCAAAGCCCCCGCAGCGGCCCTCGTTCGCCTCCTCTGATGTCGCCATGATACCCGATGTGACTTCTGGGTATCGCTGCTCCGGCACTGTGACTGGCCAGAGCGGCAATGATGTCACTCCCGCGCAATGCTTGCGGGAGCCGCCACTAACAGCATGATGCCGTTAGTCTACGGTGCTGCAATTTTTTGCAAATATCTTCTAGACCGTGCAGGTCTGGGAGATATTTCTTGCACCTACAGGTAAGCCTTAATCGAGGCTTACCTGTAGGTTAAAGTGGTTGTAAAGGGTTTGAGTATAATTGTATTAACTGATAATAAATAAAAATATATACACACTTTAAAAGTCCAGTAAGTATTGATTTCAATTGAATCGCATAAAGAAGGATTTTTATTGACCAGAAAAGAACAGAAACAGAAAATCGGTGACCTAGCAAAAAAGATTGATTTCAAGGACAAATGTTTTACAACTAGTATTTGTCCCTGGGAATCTGAAATTAGGGTGCTGTGTATGCATTTCTCTGGCTCGGCTCTATATCATGCAGGTGCCTTGGCTAGCTGTCAGCCATGCTAGTGTTTTGGCTGGATAGGTGTTACTAGCTCAGCTGTTATAGGGGCCTCTGGAGTACATGTTCCCGGATCAGCACTTTTTCTGTGAGTTTAGCTAAAGTAGAACTAAACTCATCAATTTAAGTTTCTTAAACTGTCACAGTTGCTTGTGCTCTCAATTGAACAGTCAAGCCATTAAATGGCTGGTGTCCTAACCAATCACATGTGTAGCACCATGGTAATAACTAATAACACATCAAACAGAGGCTAAGATGGCAGCCTCCTTGGCTGTAAAGGATAGATGATGATAAAAGGAAGATCTGCACACTGAATAGATTGATATTATAGTGTTTTACAGGATTTATCCAACATAAGGACAGACTGTACAATTCCAATTTATTACAGTAGGAATCGGAGGGCCCCGCTAATATGAACTTGATGATCAAATCTCTTTTTTTTTTTTTTACCTTGCCAATCAGTCGGTTCAGACTGTCATATTGGACAGATTTTGGCAATTGCTTCAAAAGCCTGAGCTGCCGGTCTGGTTGGAAATGTTGCTTTAATCTAACATATGGTGTAATTTACACGTGTGTGGCCGGTCAGCCAACAAGTCTTGTGTACTTAGCCTCTTAAATACTTTAGAGATTAGCATACAGGCTTATTAAAACAAGCCATAAGATTATGCAATTTTCTTTTCTGAAACCACGCATTGCAGGAAAGGAAATCGTTTGATTCTGACTGTGTTGATGGGGGAATCCCTCCTGCAGAGCATTCTGTTGGGAGAGCACCGTGATTACTACATGCAATAATTGCATGCTAAAAATTGACATGGTGGTTGTGCCCAAGTCGATTGATGGATTGACTTGGGTACAATCAGCCTGCCCATACATGGATCGAATCTTGGCGGTGCCTGCTGAGATTGTATCCATCTATGGCTGGCTTTAATAAAGCAAAATTAATGATACTAATTCTATGCAGCAGGTCATCCATAGTTGTTACAATTCCTGGAACTACTGTATATACTCGGAGTATAAGCCAACCCGCATATAAGCCGAGGCACCTAATTTTACCACAAAAAATGGGAAAACGTATTGACCATGTCCATGCCTCACTTTGCATCACTGTGTCCATGCCTCACTGTGTCCATGCCTCACTGTGTCCATGCCTCACTGTGTCCATGCCTCACTGTGTCCATGCCTCACTGTGTCCATGCCTCACTGTGTCCATGCCTCACTGTGTCCATGCCTCACTGTGTCCATGCCTCACTGTGTCCATGCCTCACTGTGTCCATGCCTCACTGTGTCCATGCCTCACTGTGTCCATGATTATACTTGCATTTAACATGGGTGTATATAAAAGGGTTGCCCGGCTTCCAAAAATCTGTGCTCCCCGGCCGTAGGTCCCCCAGACAGAAAACTTTGCACACTTGTAGAGGAGAACTGGGGCTACATGTGACCCAGTTTTGGGTCCAGGGGACATAAGGCCAGCTGGTACTGGGTCCCCAAAGTTACCGTAGAAATTACAGTTTAACATGGGAGTCTAAGAGAGGTGTCCGACTTTGAAAAATCAGTGCTCCCCGGCCGTAGGTCCCTGAGACAATAAACTTGGAACACATATAGCCCCCACCCATCCCAGTGTGCAAAGTTTGGAGTCCAGGGACCTACGGCCGGCCGGTACCAGGTCCTCCAATCTGGGAGATCAGGCGCAAAAAGGTGACTCGAGTATAAGCCGAGGGGGGGCATTTTCAGCACACAACTCAGCTTATAGACGGTATTTGATGTGTCTCTGCCATAGGAAAAATTAAAATGCTACAACTTTGTGTGCATTGCCTCTTGGCTGTGATGTTCCATGGGACAGTTTGAAAATCAGGGACTGTCTGACACGGCAACCTGCTTGGATCCATCAAAACAATTGAACTTAGTTTGTAACGGATCGGTCGCTATGGGTTATTGGAATTTGCACATTGCTCTTTTTGTTTTATAAAGCACGCTCATACAAGTGATAAGTAGTTCATGATTGATGGACATGAAGACCTTGTGCAGTGCCTTAATAACTACATTTCCAGATCATAAAACCCGCCTCTGATCCTGCGTCCTCTTTCACCTTCCACGCTCTTTTCTCTCTTTGCACCTGTGGCTCCTGAAACTCGAGAGTTAGCTGCTATGGGAACAGACAGTCCTGGGCAGCAGCAACAGCTGTTGAGGGTGGAGAGGCTTGCTTGGCCTGCAAAGGGAATACCCTGGGTGTTAACACAGCTGCAAGTAGATTGGGTCACCCACCCCCCTACCCCAGCTCATTATTTCTGGCTGAAGTTCTTCCTCCACCCAAAAAACATGAAAAAACAAGAAAACAAAGAAGTCTACTATGGTGCAGGACTTTACAACACTATAACTGGGCAATTGAAGCAGACACGTGTGTGTGTGTAATATATATATATATATAATTACACACAAGCATAAATGTGATCAGTGTTTTAGTTTTACACGTTTATAGTACACCCCTTGTCCACTCCTATGCAGAGAAAAAAAACCACACAATTACAATGACTTTTTTTATTTTATTTTTTAAGTCTTAAGGCTCGTACACACTATAAGAAAATCAGGTCAACGTTTTCATCCCAAGAATTTTCATACGATTTTTGTATTGTGTGCACACAACTTTCGACAGCCAGTCCCGAATTTTCATACAAAAAATCTCGAGAGGACAAATTCCAAAAATGTTCTCGTATAGGATCAGTAGTCGGCAGTTCTCATCATCTTCTCTGCATGCTACGTACACTCATCCCCTTCATCCCGGAAGAGGACACAGCAGTAGTGGTTGGAACAATCATCAACTCGCGACTCGACTATGCAAACTCCCTCTACTAAGGACTTACCGAAATACCAAATTTCACGTCTACAAGACGTCCAGAACACGGCAGCCAGACTGGTAACAGGTAAATAGTGGGAACCAATCTCCCCAGTCTTGAGGTCCCTCCACTGGCTGCCCGACCAGAACCGGGTGGCTTTCAAGACGCTCTGCCTCACCCACAAATGTACACAAGGAAACGCTCCTCAATACTTAAGCGAGAAAATAAAACCCTACGTCACCAATCGCGTGCTTCGGTCAACCAACCAAAACTATCTCCAAATCCCTAAATCCCGCTACAAATCTAAGGGTGAACATAGATTTGCAGTCCAAGGACCCCGGCTTTGGAATGCTCTACCAACGGACATCCGCTTGGGAGAAAACCATCGGACTTTTAGGAAAAAACTAAAGACCCACCTCTTCTAAGGATCAGGACAACACTGGATGCAAAGAGCCTTGAGGCGATTAAGTTCGCATTTGTTGCGCTATAAAAGTTACTCACTCACTCGCATATTGAATGAACAATTTTCGTTTTTAATGTGTATCTTTTTCAAAAAATCTGAAAACGTCTTCACATGATCAGAAACAATAAACAACAAACAATAACTTTGTCATATGAATTTTCGTTCATCGGTTCCGATGTTGCTGTAAAATCAGATGACAGTTGGCCCGATTTTAGTGTGTACCCCACTTAACGAATGAACATTTGTATAAAAAATTCACATTTGTACATTTTGATGACGTGACAAATATAGTTAAAAAAAAAAGTTTGCTTTATATATTCCGTTTTTGGGAAAACGAATGTCACAAAAAAATCGAAAATCAAGTAAATGTTCTTAGAATGAGAATTTTTTCAAAAAAAATTCTACTAGTGTACGGCCAGCAGCAGAGAAAACGGTTTGTCTTTTGTACACAGATTAGTTTGATTTAAAGCATATGTCGCTCCTATCAATAAATGTTGCTGCTTTCTGGTCTGTTGAATATATAGTATTGAAAGTATTTTTGTTATGTTTGTTAGGGCTCTTTCACACGGGGCGGATCAGTAATGATCCGCCCCGTGCACCTCCGTTTGCTCAGCGGGGATCGCTCCGTTGATCCCCACTGAGCCGGCGGTTGACAGGGCGGTCGCCGCACACAGTGCGGGGACCTCCCTGTCTTTTCTCCGCTCTCCCCTATGGGGGGATCGGATGAACACGGACCGTGTGTCTGTGTTCATTCGATCCGATCCGCCAGACGGAAGGAAAAGTAGGTTTTTCCTCCTTCATACTTTGGCGGATCTGAGCGGGTCGGATGTCAGCGGGCATGTCACCGCTGATATCCGCGGCTCCATAGAGGATCACAGAGCGCCCGTTCAGGTTCGCAAAAAAAACTGGCAGGCGGACCTGAATGGGTGCTCCATGTGAAAGAGCCCTAAGTGAAAAAAAACGCTGATCCTGCCAGAAATCTTGTAAACATGTTATTGGTTAATAAAAGAACAGCCCCCCCATGCTATGGAGATGAGAAGAGAGGTAAGTGTTCTGTAGTCTTTGCAGACTTCCTGTTGTAGGGTGATGACTCTACTCCTCTGTAGATGCAGTACTGTGAATGAATATTATTACCATAGGGAAGGAAGTGTGTTGCTGGCAGGATCACAATAAAAAAAAAAAAAAAAAAAATGAATGCAGCCACCACATTTTAGGAATGGTAAGCTGCAATATATTCTATTTGAGCAGCCTTGTATCTAAGTTTTTACCATGGTTTGTTGTTTACAATCATTTTGATTTGTAGTTTGTCATAATGATAATGGGAGAGTCAAATTGTTTCCATTTTAATTATACAGAAATTATTGTGATTAAATTATTAATGACCATCTGATACATGCCAGTGGCAGCACCTCTTCTACTGCTTGAAGTAATTTGAATTATTTTTTTAGTCTGTCATAAATCTCCATTAAGATGGCCATATGCCAGTATAATTTTGTTTTGAATATTCATGTGGAAATTCTGAAAAAGCCGGTAAAGATTTGTCAGGACCTAATACTTGAATGGATTCCCAAATGAATTAAACCAATTTCTTTTGTGCCTAGACTATTCGCATTATGATATGTATTTTGTTCATTCGAGGGGGAAAAAAAACTCCATCCAGCTTCTTCAAATTTACTTGTCATTTTTGGCTAAAAACGTTTGACCCCACTAACCATTAGAAAATGTAACAAATGTTTACATTTGTTTTCCTTGCAAAACATACAAGTGAATGGCCAGCTTTAGTGTAATGCCTCAGACACACGACCAGTTTTCCCGTCGGGAAAACTGCCATGACAGCTTTTGCCTGGGATTCCTGGTGGTCTTTTTCCCGCCAGTTTTTCTGTGGTGAAAGCCTGTGGTGGAGCATGCAGACGGCCTGGTTTCCCAACCAAAGCTCTCATGGCAGTTTTCCTGCCAGGAAAACCTGGCGTGTGTAGGGGGAAAAAGCTACCGAGCGGGTTCTCGGTTTACCCGGTGGACTTTTTACCGCTGGAAAAAACGATTGTGTATACAAGGCATAAGAGAGCCATTTTCACCCCTAAATACCATTGAAACTAATATGCGTACATTGTAAGGTTTCTTGGCATCTGCTTGCCTAGTACATCCTTTTGGCTACCTGAAAAGGTTTTAAAGTAAACGCGTTCATATCAGTAGACCCTTGCGTAATTAGCTTTAGTCAAATTTTGATGACCTCCCCTTTGTCTCCTCCTTCAGTTAAGCAATGCACCTAGGTCGCCTCCCGCCCCCAAGTCTGTAATTGTACAGAGTAGGAGCAGCAGCAGATTGATGAGCTCATCACTCTTTTTTCTTTGTGTATTTCATGGCCTCACATTTTTAAAAGTATCTGCCTGGTGTTCATCTTCAAGTGGCAATGTTCTGGGTGGGATCATGTTCTCGTCTTTTCTTCTTGTTTATTGCCTTTCAAGTTTAGTCAGATAATGACGTTGTGCGTTTTTTTTTAAACCAGGTAAACAATGGTAATATGTGGGAGAAGTCTGAGCTCAGGAGGTCTGTACAGAACCAGCCAGTGCTTGACTGGGAAGGAACACGAAGGGAATCCCTTGGTCCCATCACCTGTATCTCCAAAGTGAAGCTTCAGACGCTTCCGTTCAAGGTTTGTACTGCTGTGTTTTTAGCAAACCAGTTTTCTTTTTTGTTCTGTACCTGCATAAGTCGTACCAATACAAAATGTCTGCCTTTTTGCTTTTACCCTAACCTGAAGAAACCCACCCTCCATCTCCACAAATGTATACTTACCTGGAATCAATGGTTGCAGCCTCCAGTGTTTGCTTACATCCTGTCTGCGCCTGCACATTACACGCCAGGGGCCCTCTCCTACAGTCTCTCTCCATCTCTGGCCTTAGAACACGGACAGTGAGACTTGTGACGCCGGTTGCAAACAAGCTAGTTAGGCTACAAATATTAATAGTAAACCTTGGCGCCAACTCAAATATCAACAGCCATAAAAAATGAGTGTGTGCAGCTGCCCCTTGAAGTAGATTAACCACCTCTAAACAGGAAAAAAGTGAAAAGAGGGGCGCTAACACACATCCGCAATTTGCATATAAGCAATAAGAGAATAGGAATCCAATAATCATGAGAATTTAAAATAGAAAAATAACAAAGTCAAACTACACAGTCCACAGTTATTTATTTTTTGTATTTTGAATTCTCACGATTGGATTGTTATTTACTGATTGCTTATATGCAGATTGCAGATGTGTGTTAGAGCCCTTCTTTGCACTTTTTTCCAAGCTATTTGGGCTGCATTTGGGGTTCTTAGGTTGTCACAGGCTGCTCCCAAATGTTCTGAAGCACAAGTTTGTTTTTTCTGAAATAAAGGTTCAGTAACATCCCACATGGTGTTGATTGCTGCCTAGTGTAGAAATGTTCTTGCACTGCAGGGGTTAATTTCCTTAACTTTAACAATTCTGAACAGATAAAACGCTGATGTCCTCCAGCCCCTCTCTGTTCTCTTCACATTCATAAAAGTTCTGGTATTGTTTTCACAGAATGCAACACATTCTGTGAATGAAGGAGGGTATCCTGTCCGCCTTTCACCTTCTTCCGTTAACAGAAGGCGTTACATTTTATGTAGCCAATACAATGTTTTTTTTCTGACACATTGTTTTGCAATTTTGCCCCCATCGTAGAAGTTTAGCGTTGTAAAGAGGACAGGGGGTACACTTCATTAAAGACAAGTAATGTTACTGGACCTATAGAACAGATTTGTTTTGAACTAAAATTCAGTTTTAGGATGTCCCTGTGCAAACTATGTAACTGATGAGTCACAAGAGATGTTTAATCTATACTAAGGGAACTACGTAGACTGCCATTGTTGACACCTTCTGAAAATGTGAATTCCCTTGCTGTCTCCCATTCTTTCTATGCCACTGGCCCAGAATAAGCAATCAGCCAGAAAAGCTATAACCCTTAAAGTGGGTCTGAAGGCTGAAGGTTTTTTAAGCTTCTCCTGCAGCCTCCCTCTAATACTTCCCACGGTCCTTCAATGTGCACAAGAGCATCTGCTCTCCTGTGTGTCAGCCTGCCTCCTCATTGGCTGAGAGACAGCAGCAGGGGCCATTGACTCCCATTGCTGTCAAACACAGCAGTGAGAAGGGAGCCGAGCCGAGCCCTGTTTTGTGTCTTATGGATGCAGAGCGTGGCTCAGGAGCGAGCATGCACAAGTGCCTCCATAGCAAACAGCTTGCTGTGGGGGCATTCGGAGAAGAGGAGATGCCAAAAGTGTGGAGGAAGAAGATCAGAGCTGATCTGTAAAAAAACATTGCTCAAAGCAGTTGGGTATGACACATATGATTGGTTAAAAAATAGAAGCAAAGGTTTACCTATAATATCGCTTTAATGCGTATTTGTTTTGGATCAGTGGCTCTTTAGATTAATTCTTTAGATGAGCTTGACCGTCAGACAAAAATCTTTTTCCAAATAATGTCAGAAATTACATCTTGCGTATTTCTTTGTGTAGGTTTCCTTTTAAGATTCCAGATAAGTCTTACATAAAAACTTTTCAGAAAGTTTGTTTCCATATTGTCTGATGTTGCTGGCTTAGTCATACATTCTGGTCATATCTTGAAGGAAGTGTCCTTTGGACTGATCATCATCTTCCATAATACAAGGGATGAAATGTGATTAACATGTGCTGCTTGTAAGACACTCATCCATGACATGGTGTAATTAGACAGTAAAACTTTTCTTTGAATCTATTTTGTGATTAGAAAGGAATGTAATGACAAAGATGCTGCTATTTTAATTTGCATATGTCACAATGATATTTAAGCCTCTTCTAATCTTGCTGCGCTTGTAACTTCACAAGCATTTCTGTGTGCAACAATTTTAAGTAGAACCCGTCAAGAATGGGTATTTGAAAAAATCTGACTTTCTACTCGAGTATTAGAATCGAATATCGAAGGCTTGGACCTTCTTCCAAACTGTAATGCCTCGTACACACGTCAGACTTTTGGCAAAAGTCCGCTGTGAGTCTGTCGGAAGTCCAATGGAAAGAAAGAGAACAGGTTCTCTATCTAAGGTCCATCGGACTTCCAAGAAAAAAAGTCTAATGGAGGCTACACACGGCCGGATTTTCCGAGGAAAAAAAAGCCTGCCTGACTTTTTTTTTCTCTGAAAGTCCGGTCGTGTGTACGAGGCATTACTGTGTGTCCGCTAGAGAGATTCTGCCCTGTTTGTCCTGTGATCCTTGTCACAAAGACAAAAAGGTGAAATCCTAAATGTAAGAATTGTCAGGACACCAAGATACAAGGAGAAATCTTCCAGTGACAAGCTTTCGTATGACAACTAAGATGAGCATTTCCCTCACTTTTCACTTTTCACCTGTTGCATCTCCAAGACTAAAAGTAAAGGTAAAGGTAAATCTCTCCAGGAGGACACAGAAAGCAAGAAAATAACCTGATGGGGGTTTAACCGTTTCCTATTGCCAAAAAAATAAAAATAATAATAAAGCTTTAGCTATACATACAAGAAGTATGTGTTGTGTTTTTTGTTTTTTAAATCATACTTGCCTAGGTGGATGCAACATCGGCCCCCGCAGCACCTCCAACACTGAGAACGCTGCCAATCGCTCAGTTCTCACAGCTCTCTGACAGTGCCCCTACAGTGCTCACTGGAGTGCTGGGCTGTGGAGTGGGCGGGAGCAGCCGGTTTAGGCTCTGTGGTTCGCTAAGCGGCTGAGCTGGGGGCCAGTCTAGACATGTGGGCAGATCCCGACTCCATTGTCGCGATCTTGCCTGAGCCTGGACCGGGACTGTGACGCAAGTGCCAGCAACCTTCACCCCGCTGTCTGCTGAAATCGGGTCACAGGAGTGCAAAATGAACTGCCCACCCGTGATCCATAGGAGAAGTACAACCAAACAAGCTTCTCCCTTAAGTTGTTATATAAGCGCAACCTTACCTCACAGGGATAGCTGTCTCCTGCCTTGGCTTGTCTATTGGACATCTTGAGGAATCTCGCTTGAATATATTTTTTACCAGCACTATTAATTCACAATTTTTTATATTTGATTAATTAATTTTTCAATTGCAACATATTGAGTTTTCAACTTTGTTTATTCTTACAGGAGCTGAATGAGAGGCTGTTGGTCCTTTACCCTTCCACTCTTGTGATACTTTCTGAAGAGGGAAAAAACCTTTGCTTTAGGGTAAGCATGTTTGTGTGTGTTACATTTTTTTTCTTTATTTTCAGTTAAACTGCGGTATGGAGGGGCCCCACGTTTTTTTCAGATCTGCTGTTTTATTTATGATCCTAAGCAGAATAAAGTCCTAATATGTAATACCGTGGTTCATATAGATACAGTTGCAATACTAGATTTCACCAGCAGATGGTGCTGTGGATGAAACATACAGCTGCAGCTCCTGGTCATGATACAACCCAGAGCACCTACTACTTTCTGGATTTGGTGGCAAAGACAAAAATCTTTTGAGGCCCAGTCTCGACTCTCTTAATGTACAGAACATCAAGCACACGGTCTCTTAGGGAATGCATACTGTGTGTGTCCTATTTTTCTGTGAGAGCATACATCATTAGGCATGGAGCTGTGTCTACATGTCTCTGTATCTAGAGGAACTGGTTGTGACTCAGCATAGACTGACACTATAGAGAGAGGTGTGTGTGAGAACAGGATGCCAAGTGTAAATTACTAAATTGTCCTCATCAGGCAGTGATAACACCCTCCTTGTAATTGATGCTAATAATAATCCCTTTACCACCAGAGGAGCAGCTTTGGGTTGTGTCAGCTGCAAGTATGGTTAAAGGTTTCAGCAGAGATATGTACAATTCATTGATCCTTTTGTTTTAACAGGGAGAACTGCCGCTTAAAGCAATACGAGTAATTGCAGACGAGAATGAAAAACGGAAGTCGTCTTTCTTATTAGAAGGTGAGAAGAAAAGGGTGACCATACACCAGAGTATAGAGAATTGCAGGACTCTGCTCTGGCTTTTGTGTAGGGCAGTGGTTCCAAATCTTGGTCTCTAAGTACTTCCAACAGGTCCTGTATTGAGAATTTCCCTTAAAATAAAATAACGGTTATAAATGCCAAGCAACTGACAAGGAGATCCAGAAAACATGACCTGTAGGGGGGGAGTTTAGAAACCACTGGTTTATTGGTATAGACTGGAACAAATGTTTTTAGGGATAGTCCAACCAAAACTTTGTGTTGTAAAGGTTTAAATTATTTGTCAGATTTTTAATTGCCGTGTGTATGCCCATTGGAAGGATTGCCTGTGTGGTCTCAGTGCCAGGAAGTGAGAGTAAAAGCTCTGCCCACTCTAGCCAGAACACTAAAAGTCAGTTTTAGCTAAAAAAATTGGCTCTGTAATTGGCTGGAGCCGCGATTACGCCACTCCCGCGCATGCTCGCTGGTGCCGCCGGTAACGGAACACAGACTGAAGCAACGGCACATAAGTTTGCCCCAGTGTGCATGTACATCAGCACATGCAGTGAACAGGGGATATCGCCTAAACTGTGCAGGTTTAGGAGATATCCTGGGTAGCTACAGGTAAACCTTATATTAGGCTTACCTGTAGCATAAAGTGGATCGAATATCGTACGACGGATCGTGCGACTTTTTTCGCTTAATTGTCGCAAGCAAAATTAAATAGGTTATTAAAGTCACGAAAATTCTCGTTGTAATGTATTTGTATTGTATCTTCGGATGACGACTATACTGACTAAACGAAAATCGTACGATCTGACATCGTACGAGGAAAATTTTCGTGCTTGTCCGATCGAATAATATCGGATGAACTGTCGTGATCGGCTCTCGAAAGTAGTGTACACACGATGCGAAAATCGTACGATTCTTCCTCGGACGAACGTTTTCGTCCGATATTCGGATCGTGTGTACGGGGCATAAGGGTTTGCAACCAGTTTAGGGGAACTAGAAGTGGCAAAATCTGGTACAGCTCTGAAAAGAAACCGGTAGGCATTCAATTTTTTATTCTTTTTTTGACTGCTGAGGCGCAATGAGCCCAGGTACCCCTTAACTGTAATATATATGTACATAAAACCTTCCCCCTTGCTCCTTCAACCTATTAAATAAACATGCGTACAACCATTAGTTTGGAAAGGGCAAGGCCACAGCTTTATTAAAAGCAAACGTAACATTTTGAACATTTTTCCACCAGTCACAGTTGTACTGGGAGCACATCATTCCAAAAAGGGGGGAGGGGCCTGTCCTTGCCGTAAGTGCAGAATTCCCTGGGGCAATCCCCTTTATCTGAGCTCAGGCCCATCCCCCAAATTAACCAATGCTTAAGTGACCACCACCTTGTCCAATACCTGGCCATGCCCCCATCAGTCAAGGCTCTCTTTCCCTAAGGGACTCAAGAGGCCTTCATTTTTTTTTTTTTGTCAAAGCTTAAAGCCGACCATCAGTCATGTTTTTCAACTTTCCTTCTATTAAAAATCTTCTGCCCTTGTTTTTGCTTTGGATAGTAATACTTTTTTTCTGTCAGTAAATACCTTATACAGCCCACTTCCTGTTTCTTGTCTGGTAAAAAGCCTAGGCTTGTGACCTCGTGCACAGCTCTCTAACATCCGTAAGAGTTTGCCAGGAAGGGAGGGGGGGATTAGTCGTAAGAGGGGCAATGAGAGCTGCAGAGTTGGAGGTGTGCCTCTGTGTGTCCAGGAAGTGCACAGGCAGCAGCTTCAGCTTCTCACAGTTAAAATGGCTGCAGCCAGACTCCGTGGAGGGAGATTTCTGCAGCATATTTGGCAAGTACAGAATCACAGTGTATATAAAATAATATGCAAAGTGGTTGGCGGGAAGATTCAGAACGGTAAAGATGTTTTTATTACAAATTATGTGAGCAGACTGCAGTTCCTCTTTAATTGAGCAAGCTGAAGTTAGAAGATGATTGAATGCTATGCAGAGCTGCACCAGATTCTGCACTCTCCAGTTTTAGTAAATCAAGCCCTGTATGTCTGTCTATGATACGTGGTCCTGCATTAAAAGCGCTCCAAAGTGAGATAGCGGGCAATTGCTGTAATAGTGCCCACCACCCTGGCCTAACAGTTTAGTGTGTTTGTGTTGTAGAAATAACTGGTTTCTGTGTCGAGAGACCCATTATCTAACATCAAGTTATGTCTGACCCGTGTCCTGACAGGAAGGTACATCAACACGATCCGGGTGATCTGCTACAATCCGCAGGATTATGATGAATGGATAGAACATTTGAAACGCGCTCAGCAGCAAAACCGAGACTCCTCGTTATCTGGCTCCAGCAGTTTCTGCGGCTCACACTCTGCACATCATGAACAGGTACTACTAGTTGGAGCGGAGACTCCCCGGCTCGTTACTGGCGTGGATTGTCTGCAATTCTAGAGATGATTAGTAGGGATTCCTGAGAAAAAGGGGAAATCTCATTTGCATGGGACCCTTCCATGTAATAAAAGGGTGGGGGAGGGGACATTTTTCTCAGTCTATTTCTATAAAGCAGCAGGAGGCCCCTATTCAGTGTTTTGTGGAATGAAGTCTGACCGTAACAATACTGTGCTTCCTAAAGAATCTCTTTCCCACAAAAAAGACCTTTTCTAAGAGGGTCACAAATCTACCCTTTAGGATAAATGTTTTTTTAAGGTTTGTAACCGAAATTGGAAAAAAAAAAAGACCATCTTCAACATTACCATGCAATTAAGCCATGTTAAGTAGCATTAGGTAACTTGGAAGCTCCAATAACTTTAGGGTGCCCACCCGTATGGGCATTCACAAGCAGAAAAAATAAAATAAAAAGCAGGTAAAACAAAAAAGTTAATTTATTATTTTTATTAGGAGTCTGTAAAGCATTGCACCCACAGACAGCAGATTTTGGGTGCAATGCTGGGCTCCTGTCTGTGAAAGCTGTCTGTTCGTACCTTGTATGGGCAGGCACTTACACACTGACAGGAAGAATCAATGACCTACCAGAGCACTCAACACCCTAATAATTCAACGAGAACTACAAGCCAACAGCCACAAAAGCTATGGGTACTTGTAGTTCTCTCATTCACAGAACTCTGGCAAAGCTCCGCACAGCCTAGTATTTTTTTATTTTATTTAATTTTTTTCTATTGTGACAATGACATCAGGGAGAAGATCCTCGGCTCGCTGTCACTACAGGTGGCAGATATGAGAAACGCTGTAGCAGTGGGAACATGTTGTACCCTAAAAAATAGGTGGAACATGTAAAATGTTCCCAATGGTTTACTAAACATGTTGATGAATCCTAAACTATCTAATACATTGATGTCAAAAGCATTTACCCAAAGACGCAGGTCATGTGACTGCTTGGGGAAGAAGCAGCTTTGCTCATGGCATGGTGCAGCTCCGCACTGGAAACCCATTATTTCAGCACTAACCTCGTCTTAGAAAAGGCTTTAAAAAGCAATTGCTTTAAAGTTCAGGCTGTATTGCACTACAAACCCATTTGGCTGTCTGAGCCGTCGTAGCTTTGGAATTGTTCATCTGTGCTCTTAAAACATAATTGGCTCAGATTCCAAGTCTCTGTGTGTGTTTAAGGGCTCATTTCCACTGGCGTTTTTACAGCCACTTTTCTGAGCGTTTTTTACAGCTTAAAAACGCCTGTCCATGTAAGTCTATGGCCTCATGCCCACCATGACGTTTTTGAGCTGTAGATGGCTAAGCTGCAAAAAAAAACGCGGGACCAGTGCGTTCTGAAGCTCCAGCAATAGAGCTGTAAAAACGCCAGGCATTAAACGCTCAAAAACGCGGCCGCAGCGTTTTTAAAGCTCCAGCTCCAAAAAGAAAATATTTTTTTTTTTTTTTTCTAAAATAAACATGGACAGGCGTTTTTAAGCTGTAAAAAACGTGGCTGTAAAAACGCCAGTGGAAATGAAGCCTAAAGCATATATCAAGGCAGAATTAAAAACAAAAAATGTATGGAATATTATGCAGTACATCTATGTATAACATGAAAGTTTTATCCCGGCAAGAACAGAAAATACCTGTTGATCTGCCAGAAATGCATTCAGCTTCCAAGTCCTGTTGGCTGACGCCTGACAGCACACAGCATATGTGTAGACTGAGTCGTGTCAGCCCTGTCCATTTTTTTCTGACCAAACTACCCCCCCCCCAAAGATCAGAACTTGGGGGGGGGGGGGCGTGCTTAGGGCTCTTTTACATGGGCCATTCAGCATAACTTCCAGTGCATTTCCTCTTGCCAGGCGGCCCTAGTGCAGCGTACAATCTGTCATTGACATGAGTGGCTGTGGCTGCTGTACTTTCATAAACACAAGTACAGTGTGTGAGTATATGCTGCATCTGGGCTACCTTGGCAGGGGAAACACGCTGGCAATTGTGCCAAACTACTTATGTGCATGAGTAGTAAATAGAATGCTGTTTTTAATCGGCGCTCCACAAATGTGTGTTGACCAATCTGCCTTTTATCAATGTATGAAGGATCACTAAAGGAATAATTTTTTACGCTAAATAGCTTCCTTTACCTTACTGCAGTACTAGTTTCTTTCTCGTACATCACGGGACACAGAGCGGCATATTCATTACTATGTGGGTTATATGGAGTACCTTCAGGTGTGGACACTGGCAATCTCAAACAGGAAGTCCCCTCCCTATATAACCCCCTCCCCTAGAGGGAGTCCCTCAGTTTTTTCGCCAGTGTCTTAGGTGTTGGTCACGGAATAGCTTTGCTCCACATCCTTGGGATTAAGGGCGGGCTAACCGGATCTGTCCAAGGAGCCTCAGTGCCAAAGTGGACAGTACCCGGGCCCCAAGCCGTGGGGTTTTGCCTATAATGCTCCTCTTTGGAGGGCTGGACCCTGGGCCCAGGACTTGGAGTTTGTAAAAACCATAAGTTCCTGTTTGCCAGGGTGCTATATAGGTCCAGGACAGTGGGTACCTTCATAGGACCCCAGGGCCTGAAGGTCTACTACGCTACCCACGGAGATGGGAGAAGATTGGATCAGTTTGCTGGACAAACATCCTGCAGCATGGAGCAGGTAAGGGGGAGCCTGCGGGACTTGGTTCGACAGCAGGCTCTCCGGGGTAACCTAAAAAGGGGGATAGCCTAAGTATGCTCTGCATGGGCAACCTTGTTCACTATGTCTAAAGAGAGACAGGATGACACCTTTTCTCCCCCATCACTAGGTCCCCCTGTCTAAATATGTGTGCTAGCTAAACCTGCTGTTTCTTCCTAGGACTAGTAAGGATCCCTAGGGGCCTTTGGAGAGTCCTACCTGGCCGGGGGTTTGAATCTGCCGCCTGTTTCTGCGTTCCTGGATCTCCAGCAGCGCGGCTCCTCCATGTTCCTCCTGTTTCTGGCATACGCGCGCGCACGTGCGCGCGCACATCTTAACGACGTTTTTCGCGCCGTTCAGACAGGAGGGCGGGGGGGGGGGGCGGGCCGGCGGCGTCATACAGGGGCGCGCCTTTGTGCTGTTATAGACAGCAGGCATTGTCAGTGCTCAGTCTGAGGCTGATTTTCAGAGGAGAGGACGCAGAGCGGCAGAACAGTGACTCCCGGTGGCGGAAGAGGGGTAGTACATGTGGACTTTGTTCCAATACCTTTTTGTTAAGCCAAGAAATCCCCTTTTTTGCAGCAGGTTTGGAGGCTGGCAAACTTAGTTTGGGGTCACGGTATGTTGTCAAAAGAAAATATATAATATATTTAAAAAAAAAAAAAGAACATACGGGATCCCATCAGTTTTTGGGCATTAGTGATCTATTGTCCCCTAAACTCTGATTTTTGTACTCCTGGCCACTACAGTCTGTTGTGTGGGCGGAGTCCCTCGATTTTGTATTATGGCTTCCAAGGGTTCGGGGTCAAAGGGTACAAAAAAGACCAAAAAACAAAAGGGTTCCCTTTCTGATTCTGATATGCCGATACTTTCCCCGCAACTTATTAACATAAGAAGCGCCTTGGATGAGCCATTAGGGGGATCTGGTGCGGAGGCTGGCCCAGATCAGCCCAGCCCTGTGTTTATCACAGAGGAGATGCTAGCCGTATCCCTAGGGGGGCTAGAAGAGAGAATAGCAGCATTGATCGCTAGAGCTATTCCTGGTAAGAAACGGGTTAGATCCCCATCACCAAGAGGTGTATCCTCAGATGCTGAGATTCTCTCTCCAGAGGAATTGGAATCACAGGAGGATCAACTAGACCTGAACCAAGAGGGTTCAGGGATTGAGGGATCTGCCTCTGAGGAACCATTTTCAGACTCCCAGACAGAAAGACTGTGGGTACAGTCTTTGACGGACATGGTCCGCTCGGCATTTAGTTTACCATTGCCAGAGCCTCAGGTTCCTCCGGTATCCTCTCTGGGCTCTTTGAAAGCTCCGTTAAGCAACGCAGTTTTTCCGGTCCATCCTCTCTTGGAGGAATTGATCTTTCGGGATTGGGTACGGCCGGACAGGATTTTTCTGCCACCGAAAAGATTTGCGGTCATTTACCCCATGGAGGAAAAATTCTCCAAGAGGTGGAGGCTCCCAGTAGTGGATGAAGCCATCTCATGTGTGAATAAATCACTAACTTGCCCGGTGGAAAACATACATATGTTTAAAGATCCGGTTGATAAAAGATTAGAGACACTTTTAAAAGCATCCTTTGCTACGGCAGGAGCAGTGGTGCAGCCAGCGGTGGCTGCAATTGGAGTTTGTCAGGCATTAAAAGACCAGACAAAGGAAATGTTAAGGGACATGCCTACCCAACAAGCAGAAGAGTTTTCTGACATTCCCAGAGCTCTGTGTTTTGCGGTAGATGCTATAAAAGACTCCATCCAGCAGGCCTCTCGTTTATCACTATGTTTGGTGCACATGAGAAGGCTCTTATGGTTGAAGAACTGGGCGGCGGAGCCCCCATGCAAAAAGCTTCTGGCAGGGTTTCCCTTCCATGGAGGACGACTCTTCGGAGAGGATCTGGATAAATATATTCAGACTATTTCAAATGGCAAGAGTACCCTTTTACCGGTCAAAAGGACATTCCGGGCTCCTACATTTAAAAGGCAGCTCTTTCCTGTCTCGGGGCCCTCTAATTCCAGGCAGTATCGACGGCCGCCTGCACGATCCAACGTTAACAGTAGATCGCAGGGACAGACCCCTGGGGGTAAGAGGCCGTGGTATCGCAAGCCGTCAAAGACAGCCCCTAAGTCTGCCTTATGAAGAGGCCCCCCCACTCTTGCGGGTGGGGGGAAGGCTTCGTTTCTTCTCAGAAGTTTGGGAAGCCAAGATCCCCGACAAATGGGTCCGGGCATCTGTAACCACAGGTTACAGACTGGAGTTTCTAAGGTATCCTCCGCCTCATTTTCAAGAATCAAGGCTACCAGGGGATCCAGCAAGGAAGGCCTCAATGCTGGCAGCTTTGGATCACCTGCTTGGCCAGGACGTAATTATAGAAGTGCCAGCCCAAGAGCAAGGCCTAGGTTTCTATTCCAATCTCTTTGTCATACCAAAGCCCAACGGCGATGTCAGGCCAATCTTGGACCTAAAGAGGTTAAACGGTTACCTAAGGGTTCGTTCCTTCTGGATGGAATCCATCCGGTCAGCAGCCGCCGCGCTTCAGAAGGACGATTTTCTGGCCTCCATAGACATAAAGGATGCTTACCTTCATGTACCAATCTTTCAGTCGCATCAAAGGTTTTTACGCTTCGCGGTGGGGCAGCGACACTTCCAATTCAGGGCGCTCCCCTTCGGGCTGGCCACGGCCCCCCGGGTATTCACGAAGATCCTAGCCCCAGTTCTGGCCAATTTAAGGATCCAAGGGGTCACAGTCCTAGCATACTTGGACGACCTTTTAATCATAGATCACTCACGGCCGGGTCTGCAAAAGGCAGTAAACCTCACGGTTCGGTACCTCGAAGAATTCGGCTGGGTCCTGAACCGGGGAAAGTCAGCGTTCCAGCCTACAAAGCAGTTGGAATACCTCGGCATGAGGTTAGACACAGAACATCAAAAGGTGTTCCTGCCCCTTGTAAAGATCGAAGCTATCAAGGGGTTGGTTCAGTTGGTTCTAAACAAGAAAAAACCAACTATTCGCCTGTGTATGCGATTACTAGGCAAGCTAGTGGCCACATTCGAGGCAGTACCATACGCTCAGATCCACACTCGCGTCCTACAGGCAGCCATTCTAGCAGCCTGGGGCAAGAGGGCACATGCCTTAGCGTCCCCTTTGACGCTATCATCAAGGGTCCGACAAAGCCTGGCCTGGTGGTTGAACCCTCAGAATCTTCTAAAGGGAAAATCCTTCAGCCCTGTTGTCTGGAAGGTAGTTACCACAGACGCCAGCCTGGCAGGCTGGGGGGCGGTCTTCGAGGGGTTCTCCCGCCAGGGAACTTGGGTGAAAGCAGAGAGGCAGCTCCCCATCAATATCTTGGAAATCAGAGCTGCTCGCCTAGCCCTTCTGGCTTGGACCTCCAGATTAAAGGGGTTCCCGGTGAGAATCCAGTCAGACAATGCCACGGCGGTGGCATACATAAACCACCAAGGGGGAACCAGGAGCCAGGGCGCTCAGAGGGAGGTGAACTTGATTTTTCAATGGGCAGAGGTTCATGTACCCTGCATTTCAGCGATATTCATTCCCGGAGTGGACAACCTGCAGGCAGACTTCTTAAGTCGCCAGAGTCTGTTGCCAGGGGAGTGGTCTCTGCATCCCCAGGTCTTTCAGACAATCTGCCAGAGGTGGGGAATGCCGGACGTAGATATAATGGCATCCAGGTTCAACAAGAAACTAGACAGGTTCGTGTCGCGAGCGAGGGATCCTATGGCCTGCGGAACCGATGCGTTGGTTTGCCCTTGGCATCAATTCAAACTTCTATATGCATTCCCTCCACTACAGTTACTCCCGCGCCTTTTGCGCTAGATCAGAGTGGAGAACAAGCCAGTCATTCTAGTAGCTCCGGCTTGGCCCCGGAGGACTTGGTACTCACTAGTCCTGAAGATGGCAGTAGGAGACCCTTGGACTCTTCCTCTACAACCAGACCTACTCTCACAAGGCCCGATCCTCCACCCTACATTACAGCGTCTAAATTTGACGGCCTGGAGGCTGAATCCCTGATTCTCAGGGGTAGAGGCCTGTCTAGGCAGGTAATTCCTACCCTGATTAGGGCTAGAAAGCCGGTCTCCAGGGTGATTTATTACAGGGTGTGGAGGAACTACGTAGGCTGGTGTGAATCCAAAAGATGGAATTCCCGCAAATATACTATTGATAGGGTGTTAAGTTTTCTCCAGCTAGGAGTGGATAAAGGCCTGGCACTAAGCACAATCAAGGGACAGATCTCAGCTCTGTCAGTGTGGTTTCAGAGGCCGCTGGCCACCCACTCGCTGGTAAAGACCTTCATACAGGGGGTCTTGCGTATTAATCCTCCTGTCAAGTCACCAATTTGTCCATGGGACTTAAATCTTGTCCTGTCCACTCTACAGAAACAGCCTTTTGAGCCATTGGCTGAGATTCCTTTAGTCTTACTGACAAGAAAATTGGTTTTCTTGGTCGCCATAGTTTCGGCCAGGAGAGTGTCAGAATTAGCAGCCTTATCGTGTAAGGAACCATATCTCGTTCTGCATAAGGACAGGGCAGTTCTCCGGCCCCATCCTTCCTTTCTACCAAAGGTTATATCCAAATTTCACTTAAACCAGGATTTGGTACTTCCATCCTTCTTTCCAAAACCTACATCTAGAAAGGAGGGGTTGCTGCATACCTTGGATATTGTCCGGGCCATGAAGGCCTATCTTAAAGCTACAGAAAAGATCCGGAAAACAGATGTGTTATTCGTTCTACCAGATGGCCCCAAGAAGGGGCAGGCAGCTGCAAAATCCACCATCTCGAGATGGATTAGACAATTAATCATTCAAGCCTACGGTTTGAAGAGGTTGCCTCCTCCGTTGTCGGTAAAGGCCCATTCTACCAGGGCCATGGGCGCCTCTTGGGCAGCACACCATCAGATCTCTATGGCTCAGATATGCAAGGCGGCAACGTGGTCATCAGTCCACACGTTTACAAGGTTTTATCAACTAGACGTGAGAAGAAATGCGGATGCTGCCTTTGGTCAGGCAGTACTACAGGCTGCAGTTTGAAATCCTCGGGATCAGAAACACCCTTGGTTAAAAAAAAAAAAAAAAAAGAGAGAAAGAGTTTTTTTCTTGACTAAGTTGGAATTATTATTATGATTTGAGTTTATCTCTAAATTGAATCCTTCTTTGGAAGATGTCTCCCTCCCCTCATTAAAGCATTGCTTTCGGACATCCCACATAGTAATGAATATGCCGCTCTGTGTCCCGTGATGTACGAGAAAGAAAAAGGGATTTTTAAATACAGCTTACCTGTAAAATCCTTTTCTTGGAGTACATCACGGGACACAGAGCTCCCACCCCTCTTTTGGGTGACCATTTTGGGAGGCATACTGCTTGCTACAAAACTGAGGGACTCCCTCTAGGGGAGGGGGTTATATAGGGAGGGGACTTCCTGTTTGAGATTGCCAGTGTCCACACCTGAAGGTACTCCATATAACCCACATAGTAATGAATATGCCGCTCTGTGTCCCGTGATGTACTCCAAGAAAAGGATTTTACAGGTAAGCTGTATTTAAAAATCCCTTTTTCATGTCTTTATTGTTCGTTTTTGCTTTGAAGTTGCTGTAATCCTGCTCTGTTCTCCACACTTCCTGCTTGTCTGTTTCCTTATAACCACAGTGCTGGGAGCTTTCTCACGGTGGTCTAAGCTGTCATTACTGTGTGTCTAAAACTTCCCAGAACCAATCAGATTAATTTTAAAAACAAAACACTGCACTGGATTTGTTTGTTTTTGTTCTGTGTGTCTATTTCTACTTTGCAGAAACATGAAGCCAGTTCAAAAGTGAAACTAACCTGCAGGCACTTTATATGATTGATTTTTTATCTATTTTTAATCATTTTGTAAAGGAATCAGTTAACTGTTATGTCTCTATACCCTGTAAACAGTCATTTCAGCAAAAAATGTTTTTCCTTTAGTGACCCTTTAGGCCGGTAGTTAACTGGGCCAAAGGGATAGAAATAGGAGAAATTATGTTTGTTAGTGACTTTTAGTGGTATGTGGATAGACTTTCTATTTCATCTATACATCTTAGTCATTTTCAATTGAGAGGGATCTCCATTTTTACAATGTCTTTTGACAATTTAATGAAAGAATAAATAATGATGAATCCCTTTCCATATCACAGGTGACTGCAAGCTGCAGGAGCTCATTCACATCAGACGGACGTACCAAATCCTGGGCGTCTTCAGTGAAGCTGCCCAACTCCAACCACCAATCAAACAACACTATTCAAGGCTCTGACCAGCCGTCGTACACAATACTGGGCGAACAAACCTTGCAGGAGGATCCTCTATCACCTGGATATTCACAACCCGTTCATGTGAGTCCCTTACTATTCGTTAATGTTATGTTTTTTTTTTCTAATTAAATAAACTATAAGCTTAAGGTAAAATTATAATGATGCAATTTTTTTTTTTTTTTTTAAGGCATAAGGTTTTTTACCTTTAATGCATTCTCTGCGTTAAGGTAAAAAATATTGTGAGTGCAGCTTCCCCCTCAGCCCCCCCCCTTATACTTACCTGAACCCCATCTCGTTCTAATAATGTCCTTGAGAGCAGCAGCTTTCTGGCGTCTCTCCCCCCTAATTGCCTCACACAGCAGCAGGGGCCATTGGCCGGTAAGGAGAGAGTGGGGGGGGGGGGGAATTAAGACGCACTCCATGTGTTAATGGATGCACAGCATGTGGCTCGGAAGCGAGCCTGCTCAAGTACCCCTATAGCAAGAGGCATGTTCATTATGAAAAAAAATCTTTCCCTTTTTGGTATCCATTTTAAAGTGGTTTTTTTTTTTTTATAAATATGTATGCAATCTTAGTTTTAATATTAAACTATTTAATGCATAACAAAAGGTTACTTTAACTATGCTTAGGTAGTTTCTTGCAGGATTTCTTTTTTTTACAAAGGAATTGTGTTCATTGCTTTAGCCTTGCTGTGGAAAGAGATGCAATGCTGACACCTGCAGGCTATCAGGCAGTACTGCATTTTATCTAAAGTTGTCTATTCCTAAAAATACTTGGGAACATCAGTAAAACACTTCTTAAAAAAAAAAAAAAAAAAAAAAAAGTAAAATTAAACTTTTGAATTGTGAAGTGGCAGAGTACTGATATTTTGTTTCTATTTTTTAAAGTGTTTGGCCAATTCTAATTGGCCCAGTGGACCAAACGGATCGAGTGATCTTCAGAGAGGTGGCAGCATCCGCGAATCTAAAGGAAAGAAGAACCTTTGCATTCAGATTCCGTCCGTAATGCCTCAGACTTATGATGTGGAAAACGCGCCCTTTATGCAAATCCCAGAGACACCTAGTGAAGATATCCTGTCCCCCTTATATAAAGAGCCATATTCATATGAAAAATCCAAAGGGCACTCCTCTGTTACACCACAGCAGCTGGTAAGTTATGACTGAAGAGGCGTTCATCCTTTTTTTTAATTTATTTTTTATATAATTTTTTATTTTAAAGAAAGACTGGTCGTTGCTGCTTCCTCTCAATTTACAGGGTTTGCTGGTCTGGCTTCTCCTCCCCCTCCTGTAATTTTCTGTGGTTAATGAGGAATACATTTAATTGGAAGATTTTGGGTCTGGTCAGTAAATTGCAAGGTCCTCTTACTGGGTCTGAGCCCTGCTCCCTGCTCCATATAGTTAGTTGAAAAATATACCTTTTAAGTAAATAAGTAAGATTTTTTTTATACTTGCCTTAACCTTATCTTCCACACGCAGCACATCACACTCCTCCTAGAGCAGTGGTTCTCAACCTTTTAGTGCCGTGACCCCTTGATAACATTTTCCAAGTTGTGGGGACCCTTAACAGTAAAATTATTTTCATAGCGTGGGTTGTCAGCACCCAAGGCAAGACAAGTGATTTGCACCCCTAACTCACGGAAATTTAGCGCTCCCTGAGTCCCCTCCACTCGTACAGTATTAAAACCCCTTATGGTACATTTTAGGACGTACCACTCTTTCTCTTTGTTCTCCTTTTTTTTCCCTTTTATCTCTCGCTATCCTCGTTTTCTTGTTTTTTTCCCCCCATCTCTCTCTAGCCATCTTTCTTGTTTTTTCTCTTATTTTTTTCTCTCTTTTTCTTTCTTCCTCTTCCTTCCATGTATTCTCTATTTTTATTCCTTCTCTTACTCCTTGGTGGAGGGGGAATGGGATGAGTGGCAATGCTGGGGGGAGTTCTGATCAGCCAACTTATGTGCTCTTGATCAAAGGTCATCTGCTGTTTTGAGAACTGTATTGGGGACTTTTAATGGCAACTATAATCACAGGTAGTGTTACGCATTGTGTCTCCGACTTTGTGGTGACTCGTAGCAGTGAGACCGATGCTGAAATCAGGGAGATAGGGTCTCCTCCAGCCCCTCCCGCCTCACAATCCTCACCAGTCAGCGGACAACTGAATGGGCGGCTGCGACGAAGCTCAGCAGCGGCAAAAAGACTGGGAGAGTGGTCTGGGCTTCAGAAACAGCCCAGGATTTGGTGACCCCTGGCAAAATATCATTTGACCCCCGAGGGGGTCCTGACCCCAGGTTGAGAACCATTGTCCTAGCGAGACCTTGTGAAGTAGAGGGGGATGCCCCTGGCTTGTGAAGTAGAGGGGGGGGATGCCCCTGGCTTGTGAAGTAGAGGGGGGGGATGCCCCTGGCTTGTGAAGTAGAGGGGGGGGGATGCCCCTGGCTTGTGAAGTAGAGGGGGGGATGCCCTAGAGTGGAGTGTATACCTATGGGATTTAGGGTACTCACCATGGTCCAGGAATCTTGAGAGGTTAGGGACATCATGCCCTGCATATGCAGAAGCATAGAAAAATGTGTATATCCAGGGCGCTCCAAGCATTTGAATCCTGACAGATAAAGTCTGTGTTGGAGAGGGTAGCAAATCTTCACACACTTTAGGCAGCACATAGGGAGACGAGCAATCTCTAATGGAAACAATCTTTCTAGAGGCGCCTTGTTTGTTTTTCTATATGCAGAAGCATAAAACCTTCTTTCTTTTTTTCTCTCATTATCCAAGATAAAATTTTTTATCCACCTATATACAGTAATTTATATAGGGAGAGGGGGCCTGGATCTAATATGGGGGCTATGCATTGTACTGCAAGGTTACTATCACATTTTCCAGGCTCACAAAATTATGCTCGGCAAAATGTATTTTGGTGGAGTGGGTACAGGGTGTGGTCTCACACTGGCAAAGGTTTAAAAAAAAGTTTATCATAACTAAAAGTCATTGAAACCTAAATACTCAAACCAAGAAGGCAAGCTAGCTAATGATGTTAATGATATACAGTATATGTGATGACTTAAAGATAAGTTTGTAAATTAGAACTCAAAAGTGTAGCGCGTGCGGACTTAAATGGCTATAATGGCTTATTGCTGGTAATGTCATATTGCGGTGGCACCTGTACACCCTGTCATTATAAGGATGCCCTCATTCTTAATGAGATGTGCACGTGACTTCATTATGTTATTAGTGCCAGTGTGCTTAAATACCAGGCCTGATCTTTTAATAAGTGCTTAATGTAGAAATAAAGTCAATGATAACCTTTTAACCTTTAGTATTCTATGAAGACAAACATGTTTTATACAAGATTACCTGGTGAATTTGGCCATTAGTCATCGATATAAATTCAGAAAAATAAAGCATGCATTACAAAGTGTGTGTTTGTTGTGTGTGTTGTGTGTGTTGTGTTTGTTGTGTGTGTTGTGTGTGTTGTGTGTGTTGTGTGTGTTGTGTGTGTTGTGTTTGTTGTGTTTGTTGTGTGTGTTGTGTGTGTTGTGTCTGCGCACAGGCGCATGCATTTGATTCAATTATAAACTATATTGTAACCAATTCATTGTATGTCCACAGTTAGGCAGAATGACCTTTCTGACCGATAACCAGAAGACTACCTCACCCCCTGATTCCCAGGATGTGTCAATGTCTCCATTGTATGCTGAACCGTACACACCAACTGGAATACCAAGTAACAGGCTGGTGGATGAGGTTAGTGTCCGTTATCTTGGAGAATATCGCCAACAGATTCATTGGGGTTGATTTGCTAAAGCCTTGTTTTTTTTGTATATTGTGAAATGTTACACCGGGCAAATTGATACCCAACATGTCACGCTTCAAAATTGCGTCCGCTCGTGGAATGGCGTCAAACTTTTACTCTTAATCTCCATAGGCGACGTTTAAAGAATTCTGTTGCATGTTTTGAGGAGGTCTAGGGATAAAATTATTGCTCTCACTCTGACAATCGCGGGATACCACACCACTCAGGGCTCGACAAAATCCGGGCGCTCGTGGAATTGTGACCTGGTGCCCGTGGAAGCTTAGGCCTGCAGAAGGCCGCAAAGCCGCTGCCTCAATTACAGGCTGGCACGCCCCCCCCCCCCGCATTCGCCGGTAATTGAGGCCGCGGCTTTGCGGCATTCACAAAAGGAAGCTTAGGCCTGCAGAAGGCCGCACAGCCGCGGCCTCGATTACTGGACGGCAATTGAGGCCACGGTTTTGCAGCCTTCTCCAGGCCTCACTTCCTTCTGTGATCTGGCGCCATCTTGTGGTGGCTGTTGGCATTACAAGTAATTACATTACAAGTAGCAAAACAGCAGTTCTAATGTGTTTTTCATCTCCTTCCTCTAATTGGAACCCCCAAACATTATATATATATTGTATTCTAACACCCTAGAGAATAAAATGGCGGTCGTTACAATACTTTGTCACACCGTATTTGCGCAGCGGTCTTACAAGCACACTTTTTGGGGTAAAAATAATTTTTTTTATTAAAAGATAAGACAACAGTAAAGTTGGCTAAAACATTTTTTATATTGTGAAAGATAATGTTACGCCGAGTAAATTGATACCCAACATGTCACGCTCCAAAATTGCGTCCGCTCGTGGAATGGCGACAAACTTTTACCCTTTAAAATCTCCATAGGCAATGTTTAAAAAATTCTACAGGTTGCATGTTTTGAGTTAGAGGAGGTCTAGGGCTAGAATTATTGCTCTCGCTCTACCAATCGTGGCGATACCTCACATGTGTGGTTTGAATACCATTTGCATATGCGGGCCTACTCACGTATGCGTTCACTTCTGCACGCGAACTTGGCGGGACGGGGTGCATTTTTTGGCTCCTAGATTCCAAGCAAATTTGTCAAACCCTGACACCACACGTGTGGTTTGAACACCATTTTCATAGGCGGGGGCTGCTCACGTATGCGTTCGCTTCTGCGTGTGAGCTCGTCGTGACAGGGCATTTAAAAAAAAATTAGGTCACTTATTCCTATTACAAGGAATGTAAACATCCCTTGTAATAGAAACAAGCACGTCAGGTCCTCCTTAAATATGGTCAAATATTTGGACTTAAATGCAATAATAAAAAATAAACTATTTGAAAGAATGACCACAACAAAATTTCCCTTTTTAAGACGTATGGGTGAAAGTGACGATTTGACGACGCTTCCGCCCTCCTGTAATATGGAGATGGGTGGGGGCCATCTTACCCTCACTGATCTCCATGCAAAGCAAGGAAAAGGACCGGATCACCTCGGTCGCTGCTGGCAGCCCCGGTAAGCGGCATAGGGCACCGGAGAGCAGCAGGAGGGAGGGGGGGCCCCTCTCTTGCCGCCGATCTTGTGGCGTATCCGCCGCAGAGACCACTTTTATCTTGTAGTGGCCCGCCCACTTGAGAAGAGTATACCAGGGTTATGGTAGCTAGCTGCTACCATAACGACTCTATTACTCTTCAAACGCATCACGTATAATGGCGGTGGGCGGCCTGGAAGTGGCTAAGGACAACCCCTAGTCGGTGCGACGCCGCACTGATTTTAAAACATTGTTTCTGTACTACTTTTTGTGATTGTGGGGTGGTATTTTTCATTCACATCTGTGCAGAAACTTGTGAAATCACATCTCAGTGTGAACCTGGGCTTAGACTGGGAAGTGCAAAATCTGGTGCAACTCTGCAGAGAAACCAATCGGCTTCCAGTTTTTTTTGTCAAAGCCAAATTAAACAAGCTGAAGTTCGAAGCTGATTGGATACCATGCAAGGCTACGCCAGATTTTGCACTAAATCGACCCTTGTGTGCTTTTTTCTTTTACACTTCTTCAAAGACCGCACGTTTCTTTTTTGAGGTAGAGTGGGGATAGTATAAGAACTTCTTTCAGGGGTAGACATGATGGCGAAGTTTGTAGTAAATGGGTTGGGTACACAGAGAACAGTTAAATCTGACTAAAGTTCTAATCTTTGCGCATAAAATATAATGTAATCATTATCGCTTAAAGTGGAGTTCCACCCATTTTTTTTTATGTTTGTCTGTGCTGCATGCCCTAATCTCATAGTGTTCAGAATGGACAATTTTTATTTATTCTGTTGCTTGTAAATACCTTTATTTTGTAGTCCTTCATTACTTTCTCCTCCTTATTAGCCTGGGCTATTAAGTCACAAGGCTATTTGCAAGGATTTCTGGGATAGGCATCATGTTTCCCAGTAGTCCTTGCAAACCTGACTGAAACCTATTTCATTGCTTGTGCAGCACTGAGCATGTGCGATATATGCAAAGCTGAAATCCAGGAAGTCATACAGTCTGGCTTCATGATGCCCACACTTAAGATGGCCACGGTCTATTTCTAGATTATAAACTAAATGCTGTAACAACCTAACAAAACGGACCTTAGTTTACAGACTAACTTTACTAGAATACATTAAGCTTGTGTATTACAGGGGTATTTATATTTAAAAAGTGAAATTGTGGGTGGAACTCCCCTTTAATAAAACATAATTCTGATAATCGTTTATTCTGTGTCTCACTAATATAGCTAGGTTTTGCATGTGTATCTACTAACCTTGGACCACAAATAAATCTTTTAAAGCTTCACCAATAAATAGTAATAATAACTTGTAGATAAAATATTAAGGTTAATATTTTTATCTCTCAATAAGATTTTACAAAATCTGACTTCAAACCGCACTGAGAGCCAAGTCTCCGACCTGAAGATAAACAGATCATTCCATGGGAAAATCAGCCCACACCCAGCCCTGCAGAAGAAGTATTCCCACCCAGTGACCGGGAGCCAAAAGCTTGTGAGGCCCATGGTGCATCGGAACAGTGAGCCAGACACATCGATCGACTCAAGGCTCATACCCACAAAACAGAGCCAGACCCCCTTCTTCAAAAGTGTAAGTCTTCCTCTGCCATGAAATGCCACATTTTAGTACATTGTGTTCCCACAGGTACATGGATGTCTGAAATAATGTGAAAATTCCTGGCAACTATTTTGTAAATAGTTTAATTATCAGCTTGGGTTGAGCACTGAAACTGAGGAAAGCAGTTCAAATAGTTTGTGGGTTAGAGGCCAAATAAAAGGTTTTTGTGTGAATCAGTATTTACTACACTGTCCAAAGTGACCTCATCAGTGCATTGTTTGGGTAGTACAGAAACAACGTTGGGACGGTCCTTGAGCAAGCTGTATTGCCTAAACTGCTGTAAAGAATAACTAGATCATACCCTGAAAGTAATACCTTTCTTTCTTACATATTTTAGTAGGGTTGTCCCGATACCAGTATCGGTATCGGGACCGATACCGAGTATTTGCGGGAGTACTTGTACTCCCGCAAATACCCCCGGTACCTGAATAGAATACTTGTCCCCCCCCCCCGCCGCATCGAAAGCCGCCGCCGCATGGGTTAAACGGCGTGCAGGAACATCACAGCTTTTATTTGAATAGCTGTAGTGTTCCCGCTGCGTATAGACACTCCCCCTTGCTCGGGATTGGATGGGTGATCGGGATCTGTCCAATCCCGAGCAAGGGGGAGTGTCTATACGGGGAAAACAGCTATTCAAATGAAGGCTGTGATGTTCCCCGTGCGGCGGCTAGGTATGGGGGACATGGCTGGAGGGACATGGCTGCGGGGACATGGCTTCGGGGGAAATGGCTGCATATGTGCGGGACATGGCTGGAGGGACATGGCTGCATATGTGGGGACATGGCTGGGGGGACATGGCTGCATTTGTGGGGGACATGGCTGCATTTGTGGGGGACATGGCTGCATTTGTGGGGGACATGGCTGGGGGGAAATGGCTGCATTTGTGGGGGACATGGCTGCATTTGGGGACACATTTAAAAAAAATTATCGGTATCGGCGAGTACTTGAAAAAAAGTATCGGTACTTGTACTCGGTCCTAAAAAAGTGGTATCGGGACAACCCTATATTTTAGTCATGAATTTAGTGTTTTGCCTTCACTTTAAACAGTTTACAGTCTATCTATCTATCATACAGAAGCATGCATGTTCCTACTATATTGTAAACATATTTTTTTATCATTTCATTGTAGATATCTTCAGTCAAAGAAGAAATTTCTTTCTCTCACCACAACAAAGAAGGTAATGTCCTAAAGCTGTCATGAGGTTTATAGTACCAGACTGCCGCAAGGGTAATTAAGGGGACAAAGTTCAGACATGCAAGTGATAAGTCAGCTCCAGTTATCAGGTTAACTGGTTATAAATTTACTATAGCTTTTGTAAAAACTATAGTAAGTTTGTTTTCTAACAATGTCTGCCTTGTTGCAACAAACTTGGAGTTCTCCATGAACACTTACTGATGCCCAAAATAATCCATTGTCGGCTTTTTTTTTTTTTAAGAATTTCCTGTAGCGCTTCTGTGTAGCAGCATAGAGTGGGCAGCACAGTGGTGTAGTGGGTAGCACTCTCGCCTAGCAGTAAAAAGTGTTGCTGGTTCGCATTCTGACTGCGACACTACCTGCCTGGAGTTTGCATGTTCTCCCTGTGCCTGTGCGGGTTTCCTCCAGGTACTGCGGTTTCCTGCCACACTCCAAAGACATGCTGGTAGGTTAATTGGCTTCTGCCTAAATTGGCCCTAGTATATGAATGTGAGTTAGGGACCTTAGATTGTAAGCTCCTTGAGGGTAGGGACTGATATGAATGTACACTGTATATGTAAAGTGCTGCGTAAATTGACGGCGCTATATAAGTACCTTAATAATAATAATAAGTGATCCAAAAGCCCTTGGCCATTGTTGAGAGAACTGAAGGTCACTGTGCAGTCCCAGTTTTCACCAACAGGTGTCATTGCTGTTATTTCATTAATTGCAGGGATCTAAGCTAGGAATGTCCAAAACCTGTGAAAAAGGGGGCCCCTCTGTGTTACCACAGACAACTAAAACAAAAGGGATTTCCAGTTTTCATTTTCACCTACTTTTAATCTGTGTGCAGTTTACATAAAATGATTAATGGTTCTCCAGACTGCAAGTTCAGTAGAAAACATTGATTTGGGCTTATCGGTTTATTCCCCTACTCAATGCTTATCTCATTGTATGCATAATATAAATTCGTATACCGGAAGTATGTGTGCTACTAAAGTAAACCCCCATTTATGCAGTTGCAGGGCACACTTGCTGACAAAGCACAGTGATGACTTCTCAGTGTGCTGCTGTTCCTTTGTGCTCCATCAGGCTGGGGATTTATGCCAGGCTGCGTTGGCGCTATAGTGCGGGTATCCAGTTTTTGTTGGTGTATAGTGGACAAAACTACTGTGTAAACTACACAATATACAGTTGTTCTAGCCAGTAAACATATGATGCATTGCATTTATAATCAATTCTAAGTACCTACCTTGAAACTCGTACTTTCTGTCCTTGCAGTTGAAGATATGTTTGACCTGCCTTCCTCTGAAAGTCTGAAGCCGGACAGTTTGGAGCACGACCACGACTACGCAGAGTTGCAAAGCTTTCAGAGTGACCTCAGCTATGACAACATTTGGGACTATGAAGCCAAGGACAAAGATCTTAATTGGTTTTCTCCACCTCCTTACCCAGGACATGCTTACCTCGGTTTCCAGCATGGAAAGGCTGTAGCTAGCCGTTGGTTGTAAAGAAGATATTTGGAGATACTGCCATGAACAAAGGGTTAATTTGTATCCCGTACCATTGTGAAGGACATGTTGCTGCTTTTTGTTACACTGGGGGCATGGCTGCCCAGCAGGAATATCACTGGTAGCTGCCAATTTTGGGGTCTTTTATACCCATAAATGATCCTTGTGTTGTCTCTGCTGATTGCAGAGATATCGTGTTAGATCAGGGACTGCCGAGAAAGCTGTCCCTCACGTTCCACTGTTAATTTTGCCTTTATAACTTGTTCTTGTTTAAACAAACACTATATAGGGAGTTTTTGCACATAAAAAATACAAAGCACGTGTTTTTTCTAATTTACCTCCAGCTTGACACAGCCCAGTCCCCAAACCCAATTTTTGTGACTAGCATCTGACTCACCAAACGCACAATACCTTCATTCATAAATGGCCTAAACACTCCCTGCTTTGTAGAACCTCCCAAAATACAAACATGTCTTGGAGAAGCATCTAAACGCATGACCACTGCTGGGACCCAGGTGATGTGACCACTGCTGGGACCCAGGTGATGTGACCACTGCTGGGACCCAGGTGATGTGACCACTGCTGGGACCCAGGTGATGTGACCACTGCTGGGACCCAGGTGATGTGACCACTGCTGGGACCCAGGTGATGTGACCACTGCTGGGACCCAGGTGATGTGACCACTGCTGGGACCCAGGTGATGTGACCACTGCTGGGACCCAGGTGATGTGACCACTGCTGGGACCCAGGTGATGTGACCACTGCTGGGACCCAGGTGATGTGACCACTGCTGGGACCCAGGTGATGTGACCACTGCTGGGACCCAGGTGGTGTGACCACTGCTGGGACCCAGGTGGTGTGAGCACTGCTGGGACCCAGGTGGTGTGAGCACTGCTGGGACCCAGGTGGTGTGAGCACTGCTGGGACCCAGGTGGTGTGAGCACTGCTGGGACCCAGGTGGTGTGAGCACTGCTGGGACCCAGGTGATGTGACCACTGCTGGGACCCAGGTGATGTGACCACTGCTGGGACCCAGGTGATGTGACCACTGCTGGGACCCAGGTGATGTGACCACTGCTGGGACCCAGGTGATGTGACCACTGCTGGGACCCAGGTGATGTGACCACTGCTGGGACCCAGGTGATGTGACCACTGCTGGGACCCAGGTGATGTGACCACTGCTGGGACCCAGGTGATGTGACCACTGCTGGGACCCAGGTGATGTGACAACTGCTGGGACCCAGGTGATGTGACCACTGCTGGGACCCAGGTGATGTGACCACTGCTGGGACCCAGGTGATGTGACCACTGTGGGGATGCAGATGTTCACTATTCTTTACTAAAGCAAGCCGCATGTGGATCGAAATTTAACCAGTTCAGCAGGGACCGGACAGATTTCGATCCCTGTATGGGCTGGCTGGTTGTACACAAGTTGATCTGTTGGGTTTTTCGTGAATCATATGTGCCTCCAGCTACAGCTGGCAAAATTGATCATCGTATTCTGCTGGCAAAGGAGCCTTCCTTGCTGGCAGAACTTAATAGCGCTGTGGGAGTGATTCCCCCACCAGCGCCGAGTCTGATGGGGAAATCTTGCACTTTTCTATTCCAACCACTAGTATGGCCTGCTTAAGGCTGAGCTTATGTATTCTGCCAGTGGGGAGCCATCAGAATACAATGGTCAGTGTTACCGACTGTACCCCAGGGCACTGATTTGTTCAGGAAAAACCTGACCGGCCGGCCGTCCTAAACACCCAATAGAAATAGAGAATATCCTAACGTTTTTGCTGTGATTCCTGTACACCAAGGGAATTCCTTGGATTCAGGAGATATTCTCTTTGTAATGCTTCTTGCTCCTATCAATAGAATGGTTTTGTAGTTTATATTGAAACTGTTATTATGTAAAAAAAATATTTAATTAATAATTGGTTTATTATTTCAGCCATAAGGACCTTTTTTTTATACTGGTTTTAAGGGTCATGTTCTTATTTAACGTAAAGCAATATTTATTAAGGACGGTTGTTGCACTGTTTCTGGACTGTACATAATTTGTAAGGAATGTATGTTTTTGAAGGGTGGGTTTTTTTTTTTTTTTTTTTTTTTTTAGTTCTTTTGGAAATGTTATACTGTTAACTTTCAAAATAAAATCTCACCTCTTCCCTTTCTGTGTGTTCTTTCTTTCACCATCAATAAATCCAAGAGGTTTATAATTGGATATACATTTGTTTGCCAATAAAATCACTCGCGTATGATATTCTACCTACCAGGTCATGTTCAAGGTAGATCTAATTGGGGAAATCAAATTAGTTGGTAAGGAAAGACAGGACCATGTTTATGCCTGAAATGTATATTTGCTACTCAGTGATGATTAATTAATTAGTTAGGCCGCAGTTTGGGTAACCTTTTTTTCTTACCAGAGATGAACAGAACATTAGACCAAACTTTCTAGCTTAAAGGGGTTGTAAAGGTTCGTCTTTTTTATTTTCTAACTAGGTTCCTTTAACCACTTTAGGCTCCATTCACATCTGAGCGACAAAACGCCGGACGCCCGTCGCGCTTGTCGCTCGAGATGTGAAATAACATTGCGGTCTATGGAGACTGTTCACATCTCCACGCCTGTCGCCTGAAAAAAAGTCCCGGACCCTTTTTTTCAGGCGACATTGGCGTTCGCTCATAGACCGCAATGTTAAAGAAAAAAAAAAAAAAAGTTTCATCTACAGGCGGCAAGATAAGCCGCGTACGCGTATCTTGTCGCCTAGGTGTGATACCTTTAGGCAGGTAAAGGACCTGGCCAGTTTTTGCGATTTGGCACTGCGTCGCTTTAACTGACAATTGTGCGACGTGGCTCCTAAACAAAATTGACGTACTTTTTTTCCCACAAATGGAGCTTTCTTTTAGTGGTATTTGATCACCTCTGCAGTTTTTATTTTTTGCGCTATAAACAAAAATAGAGCGACAATTTTGAAAAAAAAATGCAGTATTTTTTACTTTTTTTATACTCTTTAATAACGGCACCAGAGCTGCCTGACGTCTCCCAGTCATATAGGCCACAGAACCTAAAGTTCCCTCACTATTCTTATATAAAAAAATTCTGTAGCTTTAGTCAGATAGTAGTTGTCAGCAATGCTGGCTCTATGCAGGAAATCCATCTCAGCGTGACATGAGGAGGAGGAGATGGCAAGGATAATGACATTGGCAATTGGCGAGGATAATGCCAGGGGAGTGGGAGGAATAATGACAAAACAAAACTCACATACTGACAGCGAGCTGAGCACTAACTCTCCGGAGACACCTGTCTGACTTTTTCACAGAGCTGCAAAATGTCAGCCTAGCTCTGGGAGAGGAAAATCTCCAAGGCCTCGGAGCGGGTATAGAGTGTCACCCACATGTTGTTCCCAGGAAGCCATGCTGTCCTACACGGGGCCATGTGGGATGTGACAGTTCTATCAAGGTCACGATCTTCAAAAAGGCAGAGGGTGATATCACACAGGCTTCCTGGGAGTTTAACCTTAACATAGCCAGACTAACTCATACACGCACTTGCAAATACAAATGTCTTTTGATTTTAAATACAGTATATTGGAATGCCGACAGTACTTTTATTCCAGATTCAGATTCAGATTCCGACGGAGAAAAAAAACATGCATGCTCAGAATCAAGTCGACGCATGCTCAGAAGCATTGAACTTCATTTTTCTCGGCTCGTCGTAGTGTTTTACGTCACTGCATTTTGGATGGTCGGAATTTGGTCTGACAGTGTCTGACCGAGTCTTATGCTGGTCATGAATGTTGCAACTACATTGAATCAACGATAACAAACTTGTATTGTCAAATCTGTTACCTTGAACTACAAGAGTGATCCACACTGACGAGCAGTTTGCTATACCCTCAATTGTTCCCTCTACATTCATGTTGCCCTGCCATCCTTTTTTCTTACCCATTTCCTCCCTACTCAAACCCCATTTCGTTATAGAATATTTTTTCCCAGGACTGGGTTTTTTATTGTTACAATAAAAAACTACAAAACCAGTCCATGACCTTATGACCTCCTTTTTTTTTTTTTTTATTGTCCCAGGGCTGGAACATGGGGTGGTAGGTGGGAATCGTGGTTGCCCCTGGGCGCAATGGTTTACTGTATGGATGGGGGCACCTTCCTTCTGTTCCAAGGCTGACAGGAGTAGTGAGAGTGGCAGTGATTTTAAGTGAGTGACTGCTGGGTTTGGGATCCCCTAAACTTGCACATCATGAAAGGAGGAGGGGGGCACAGTTTGTCATCTTTGCCCTGGGTGTTGGATAACCTTGTCTTGGCACTGATGAGTCCAGTTTCTTAAGTATTGTTTTATAATTATTGTTCCTGTGCATCCATTGGGCTCTTGGATACTTAAACTATACAGTACATTTTACCAGTTTGCTTAACTTGAAATATTGTAAATGAATTCCTGGCAGAAAGCTGACCACTCAGTTGGTTATGATGATCATTTGAGGGCAAGACAAGTTGACTGGGTCAGGATGGAAAATGTTGTCCACTTTTAACTTTTTCTGTGTGCAAAAAATACCTGATTTGAGCTGGATATATATTGGTGTGTTGTGAGGTATGTACAAAGATACTCAATGCCAAAGTATCTGTATACACAGGGCTTTTATTTATGTCCGAGAAGCTTTTCTCTCTGTATAAGTCAATGGGAATGCAAATGCAGCTTCATGCAAGTCAGGTTAGAAGCACCTGTAAGGAACGAAGACAAACAAACAAACTGATTTCAAATAAAAGCTAAATGCACCAGAAGACAATGCACTGATGGGGCACTATTCCTCCCACTGACACCAACAATGGGGCACTATTCCTCCCACTCTCCAATGCAATACTCCCAACGTACATGTTCCTACAGAAACGGCTGTATCTTAGATTGGGTGCTGAAATGACCAACAGCTGGAACTGACTGCAATCATGAGAAGGAAGTGTCACCAGGACCTCCAAAATTGGGTCCAAAACGTTACTCACATAGTATCAACAAAATAAAAACCAAGTTTTGGAGGCATGGACCTGATGAAGGTGTCCTGTGTGGCTCCGAAACTTAGCTTTTATCATTTAATACTATGTGATTAAAGATTTTGGCCCAATTTTGCAGATCTTGGTGTGCTGGTGACACTTTCTTCTCTATTCCTCCCACTGACACCAACAATGGGCAACCTTTTCTCTTACTGACACCAATGATGGAACACTATTCCTCCCACTGATACCAATGATGGGACACTATCACTCCTACTGTCACCAATGATCGGACACTATTCCTGACACCAACAATGGGACACTTTTTCTCTCACTGATACCAATGATGGGACACTATTCCTGTCACTGACACTAACAATTGGCACTATTCCTCCCAACAATACCCATGATAGGGAAACTGTTCCTCCTCCTACTGACCACAGGTGCTATGTAATTTTCTTACTGCCACTGAAAATCGAGCCATAGGACGGTCATACACAGTTCGAATCTCGGCTTTGAATCTAGGTTCAGCAGGAACCAGCCAAGATTTGAACCATTAATGGGCATGCTAAATAACAAGTTGATCGATCGATCAACTTGGGTACAACCAGCCTGCTAGATTATTTTACGATTCTCACTAGCGGCTGCTAGTAATCAATGTCTTCTATTGTCCGCTCCCTGCCGGGAGAAGGCAATTGCTGATTCCCCAGTCGGCACGGTCTGTGTTGATAGGGGAATCATACGAATTTCTTTCCTGCAATGCGTGGTTGCAGGAAAGAAATTCCCACAGTATAGCTGGCCTTAGGCATTGTAAAAGGAGTTGTAAAGGAAAACATTTTTTTTGCTGAAATGACTGTTTACAAGGTATTGAGACATAATGGTTAACTGATTCCTTTTAAAAATAGATAATAATCATATAATGTACCTGCAGTTTCAGTTTCGTTTTTGCATGCTTTGTCATGCTTCTGTGATGTACAGAGCCAATAGAGGGCAGTGATGGTTTATAAAACGAAAGTGATTGGTGCTGAGGGGTTTTAGACACAGTAATCACACCTCCTTGATTAGTGACCACAGAGAGAAAACTCCCAGGACTTTTTTCATCAGGAAACAGACAACCAGGAAGTGTCCAGAACAGTGAAGGATTACAGCAGTGTTTCTCAACTCCAGTCCTCAAGGCCCCCCAACAGGTCAGGTTTTCAGGATTTCCATTATTTTGCACAGGTGATTTGATCAGTTTCACTGCCTTAGTAATTCCCACAGCCTTTTCATCTGAGGGAAATCCTGAAAACATGACCTGTTGGGGGGGCTTGAGGACTGGAGTTGAGAAACACTGGATTACAGCAACATCAGAGCAAAAGCGAACAGTGAGGACATGAAACCAGGACTGCAGTAAGGTAAAGGAAGCTATTTGGCTAATAAATTCCTTTAGTGACCCTTTAATGTTCTACTCCCTCTGGCCACAGTTCAGCCCTCCTAAGTCTAAAGGACAGTAATCTGGCCCTTTATTTAGAAAATTTGGAGATGCCTGACTTGGGTAGAGTGAATTTGCCTTTTGGGCACCATATGACCTGTCTAAATGCAAGTGAGACTTGTGTAAAAGTTGTCACCAATCCCAGCAGCTGACACTTCACTTTCAGTTACAATCATTGTCTACAGTTCTGGAAGGGTAGAATGATAAGGAAACAAGATCATGTCAACCCTGGTATGTCTGTCATTCCTGGGTGTTATATTTGAGCCATTGCTGCCTGATTTGTCTTGCATATTTCACTAATGCAGGGGTAGGCAATCTGGGGCCCGCCAGCTGTTGTAGTTTTTCAAGTCCCTGGGAGTAATTGTAACTGCCAGCCTTGCAATGCCTCATGGGAAATGTAGTTCTACAACAACTGGAGGGCCCCAGGTTGCCTACCCCAACACAAATGTGTATATACAAGAAATTACATACATGTAAATTTATATACTAAACATGACAGCATACAGTAAACAGCTGGAAATCCAAGCTGTGTGCACTCCTAACCCCTATTTAAATGAATATTCTTTGGTAGTCAGCTAGTATTTTATTACCCTCCCTGTCTCAGGAGTTCTCTAAGCCACAACCCATAAGGAAATAACCATGATATAAATGTCACAGTTCTGGTGATGCAAGGACACAATTTTGCTTTGTACTGGATTCCTTACATCTGTTTCCCCACCGCAAGGCAGAGATCCTGTCTGATTTATGACTCCAGGTACAAACACATTGTTATTCCGTAAGAGTAAAGAATTATGGCATGGGAGCAGACACAACAACACAATGGCTAGTCACAAGCTTAGGGAAGTAAACTAGACACAATTTATTGTGTATCATAGCAACACTGGTGGCATCACAATCAAAACACCAAACTTTCTTCTGTTCCCACCCGACTTACTAGGACTTCCAGGTGTCTCTTCATGAAAAATACGTACTCATTCCATCCATAAGGGCTGCGAATATTGTCCTGTAATAGTGCTAAACACTTGTAAGGATATAGTAACACTGTCAGACTAGAGCTGAACAAAATTGTGAACTAAAATAGCCATACATACAACACAGAATGGTTAGCATGGCTATGAATAGAGAAGTACCAGGGCTCAAGTCCTGCGGGAATGCATGGCAATGAAGTCCCTGCACTTTTTTCACTGCAGGAACGCAGTTCCCTTTGCAGGACTAGAGCAGCCAAACCGCCCGAGCCAATCCTTTACTAAGCGGCGATGCCCAGCTCGAGTCACTGTCAGGGGCAGGCGAACCTTAGTAATCCTTATGTTACTGGCCGCTTCCTGTATATGGATTCATCGGGTAGTGTGCGGGTATTCCGTCACTTCCTCAATGCCGCAATGTCTCCTGGGAACTTTTTATCATTGTTCCCAGGAGACATTACGGAGGTCTGCCGCGAGTTATCACAGGATTTAGAAAGAACTTGCTTAAAGTGACAGAACACTACACGATGAATCCATATACAGGAAGCGGCCAGTAACGTAAAGGATTACTAAGGTACAGTGGATCGAAAAAAAAACAAAAAACATGGGGTTTAGTAATTATGCATAGCTCCAACACATATACGTTTGACATGTTTATCGGCCTCTTCCCCACTCTCCATCCTGAAACAATGGGAGGAAGCGGGAGCCAGGGAGCACACAGGGGGACCCAGGCAACAGAAAGAAGAGTAACAGGGAAAGAAGGGGTGGTGGGGGTGGCATATATTGGTACTGATCCCCTGTGATTTCCTCATGTAGCAGCTGAATTTTAACAAGAGGGAGAGGAGGAGAAGCCTACTTACAGCTGCTGCAGGAGGAAAATACAGACCGGTTCAACTAAATTCCACTCCCGCCGCTTTTTCTGTCCAGGTTATGAGGGTAAGCAAGGAAGGATTGCGGTTTAGCTTTCACCTGCTCGAACCATTGATGGGCTGCCAACCCAAGGATTAGGGAGTGCCCAAGCACACCCCTTGCGCACGCCTATGCTTTCTCATTATAAAAGGCTTTCTGCGCCCTTCTTTGGCTTAGTTTTACTTTGTTATTGTGGCCTGACTTTCTCTGACTTCCCAACTTGTTATGCCTATATAGTATCGATGAGCTCCGCGTTCGATACGAACGTATGTTCGACTCGAACATTGTCTGTTCGACGAAATTCAAACAAAACGTGTCGTTTGCGCCAAATTCGAGTGACGCGCAACGGCCCATAATTCACCAGTGGACTTCTACCTTGCTCCTAGACAAGTAACAAGTGAAACTAATTATCTTTTTTTAGCTGACCATAGATCTTTCAAAATTGAGCTGGTTAAGCAGGACCTGGGCTGAATTTTGATCCATTAATGGGCATTTCAGGTTGAGAGAAGTTGATCTAATGACCAGCTTTTCTCAAACAGGAATGTTGGAAAGTTTTCATTCGATCAATACCTGTAGTCAATTGGCTGCAGGGCTGGCTGTTGGAAAAGAAAAGATCCATCTATGGCCAGCTTAAGGGTTGGCATTTTCACAATGACCATCAATGTCAATCCTTCTGGCCACCAATGCAAGCATGCCCACAATGGTCCAACTTGGAAGTCAAATACTCTAGGAATGCCACAATCTTCATTTTTTTTATTTATTAGATCTACAATATCTAACTGATTATGCTAATATACTGTGAGCTGCATATGATATAATTTGTAGCAGGGGTTTTCTGAGGTGCCAAAAATATTTCAAGGGTTCCTCAGGATAAAAAAAAGTTGAGAAAGTCTGGCTTAGATGTTTAAACAAACTCTATGTTGATAACTAGTATTAGAGAAGGTAACCCATCTGCTTTATGCAAAATGAATCCAAACCTTTATCAGTTGGTATTGGATATTTTAGGGAAGGGTTTAAACCTCTGTTAGGTACAGTATACTGTATGTGCTGTCTGCATACCATTGGGGAATTGCCCAGGACTTTGTGTCCTTCAGGAGTGAGAAGAAATCTTTCAAAGTAAGGGAAATTCCTCGCTTAGACAGTTGTCACATTAAGGCCGCGTACACACGATCAAATCTGTCTGCTGGAAACGGTCTGCCAGACCGTCCCAGCAGACAGATTCGATCGGGTGTACGGGCGAGCCGACGGATTTGGCCAGCCGACAGATTTGAAAGCATGCTTTCAAATCTGTCGGCTGGGAACCCTGTCCGCCCGACATGTCTGCTGGTTAGTACGCTAACCAGCAGACATGTCTTCTCGCACATGCGTCGAATGGTTTCGACGCATGCGCGGAAGTGTTTTACTTCCTGGTGCGGTGACGTGGCGGGATCAACGTCACCGCCATGTCAGCGCGCCGTCTGCCGGCGGGGATTTTGGTTTGATCGTGTGTACACGATCAAACCAATACGTCCCCAGCAGACAGATTTGTTCAAATCGGTCTGTCCGACCGATTTGAATAAATCTGTCTGCCCGTGTGTATGGGGCCTAACAGGTATGCCCGTTGGAAGATTTCCCATCACCTATTGTTCTGGTGACAACAACATTTGGATTTCCCATCACTTTCTGCCTCTGTGACACCAGTACAAATAGAGTTGTGAATCCCCACAAAGCTGGCAAAGACACACATTTTAAAGGGGAAATAAAAAAAAAACTAAAAAATGAACGCTTACAATTACATTTAAAGTAATGTAGGTTTTTCATTTACAGTTCTCTTGAAACTGTAATCTAGCAGGCAATCTATGTAGGTTGGCTGCCATCATACTATATAACATTATGCTACACTGTACCCAAGCAAACTATATGATTGGTAGTTAATGTTAACAAAATCACTCAAACAAGTCCTCTTAATAGCGCCCAATGTGCTGCTATCTAAACTCTACTTTATTTGTGCGCCTTTTCCTGCAATATGGGATATGATGTATGTATGTTCTGTTACCAATTAACAACATTTTTTGAAGAACACCAAATCCGATAGGGGCACAAACAAATCTTTAGTGTAATGTAGGCAATGGGACAGAAAATAGGGGTAAAACTCACCATTTACAGTTGTTACCAGAACAGTAGGTCTGTAGATTCTAAAAGCTACCCCCGACTTGGTGAGATTTTAACTGTCTACAGGGAGAATGTATGGTATCTAGTACAGGAAGAAGGGCAGACAGATCCAACCTTTTTGAGTTTCTATCCCTTTAATAATCTAAAACAATAAGCAAGTCTTAGGCCTCGTACACATGACCGTTTTCCTCGGCAAAATCCATCAAGAAAAATGCTGGCAGAGCATTTTTGCTGAGGAAAACAGTTGTGTGTATGTTTTTCGTCGAGAAAACTGATGTGGATCTCGACGAGAAAAAAAGAGAACATGTTCTCTTTTTTCTTATCGGGAGTCTCAATTTTCTTGTCGTGTTTCTCTTCGGGCTGGTTTACGAAGAGAAACACGTTTGTTTGTATGCTAGAAACCTGCGCATGCTCAGAATAAAGTATGAGACGGGAGCACACCTTCGGTAAAAGTAGCATTCGTAATGGAGCACATTCCTCACGCTGTAACAGACTGAAAAGCGCGAATCGTCTCTTACCAAACTTTTACTTAACATGCAGTAACATGAGATTAGCAAAAGCAGCCCCAAGGGTGGCGCCAGTGGAATCAAACTTGTTGTACATCACCACGTTGAAGAACGACGAGATTTTGTCTTGACAGTGTGTACACAAAGAAAGCTTGACAAGATTCTCGACAAGCCTGACAAAAACCTTGTCATGGAAAACGATGTTTCTTTTACGACGAGATTCTCGGTCGTGTGTACGAGGCCTAAGGCCGCGTACACACGAGGGGATATGTCCGCTGAAAACGGTCCGATGGACCGTTTCAGCAGACATCTCCGCTCGTGTGTATGGGCTAGCGGACAGATTTCTCCACCCGACAGATTTCAAAGCATGCTTTGAAATCTATCCGGTGGGGATCTGTCCGCCCGACATGTCTGCTGGTTAGTACACTTACCAGCAGACATGTCGGCTCCCACCGCCGCCGCGCCGCTGCCGAATGGATTCGGCGCATGCGCGGAAGTGTTTTACTTCCTGGTGCGGTGACGTTGCGGTGACGCGGCGGCGTCAACGTCACCGCCACGTCACCGCGCCTTCCGGCGGCGGGGAATTTGATCCGATGGTGTGTACACGCCATCGGATCAAACTCCCGATCGGACATATCCGATGGAAATGGTCCGCGGACCGTTTTCATCGGATATATCCGATCGTGTGTACGCCGCCTTAGATGGAGGACCTGTGGATTTTCAGCCTCTACTGTGAACTAGACCTAACATATCAGTACCCTACAATACAACATACCATTACTTGCCAATAAACTTCACATGGTTTGAAGACCCCAGGAATGTGTTCATAACTAATTAGCTCATGCCAAGTTTCTCTGATATACTCAATCAGCATTGTCCACCAGGTGCTGTGAAATAAAGTTGTCCAATTTGTGGAAACATTCAATACTGAAGCAGCGAGTTTACCTTATTGACCTAATATTGTTTTCAGTAATAAAAAGGAAAAATCTATCTATGAGCTACAGAGAAATCTGCATGCAGATTAGAGGCCTTTGTATTCAAATTGCTGTAGTTCCAGTGCAACCCTGTCAATTCCTTTTATCTACAGTCCAGCTTGTTGGTTGGACATTTAAATCTCTTCCAAAGGCTCCAATGTCGGCCCCTGCCAGGTTCTCCTGCGCCTTCGTAAGTAGCGAATGGCAGAGACGGCACCAATGTTTGCAACTAGAGCTAGAAAACAGAAACATTAAAGGAGGGATGTAAAACTTACATGTTGAGTCATATAACACATTGTAAAAAGAAAATATATGTTTTCAGTTGCTACATGTTAGATTGAGTGATCTAAACTACATATATATTTTTCATTTATTTGAGGTTTAGAAGTACAGTAGATATCAAATCTTATACTCAACAAACAAACCTGGGTTTAAAACCTTTATCTAAAGCGTGAGCTGTTAAATGTCTTCCAGTGGATCTTTACATCAACCTGCAATGACCTCCAAACTTCATCCTTTGCAAACAACACCTCAGAACTACTGTAATTAAATTGGTAAATTTATTTGTGTCATGTTTATGTTGTATGTTGAAATTTGTGATAATAAAGTAATTACAAAAAAAATAAAATTGTAAATGTAATGCTTAATTGAACTTAATTGAACTTTTTACATTACTTAGAAAATCCCACACAACCCTATCCAGTCTATGTCGTTTAAACCTCTGTTAGGTATATGTGCTGTCTGCATACCATTGGGGGATTTGCCCGGGACTTTGTGTCCTTTAGGGCACAACAAGGAGTGAGAAGAAATCTTTCAAAGTAACGGGAAATTCCACGCTTAGAAAGTTGTCACATTAACAGGTATCCCCATTGGAAGATTTCCAATCACCTATTGTTCGTGGACCGTTTTCATCGGACATGTCTCCTCGGGATTTTCGTCCGGCGGTGTGTACACACCATCGGATCAAAATCCCCACCGGCAGACAGCACGGCAATGTGGCAGTGATGTTGACGCCGCCACGTCACCAAACCCAGAAGTAAAATGCTTCCGCGCATGCGTCGAATCCATTCGACGCATGCGCGGACAGTTCTGTCCGCTGGTTAGTGTACTAACCAGCGGACGGCTCTGACGGACAGGTTTGTAGCGGACAAATTTCAAAGCATGCTTTGAAATTTGTCCGATGGACAAACCTGTCCGCTTGCCCGTACACACGATCGGATTTGTCTGCTGAAACGGCCCGTATGGCCAGTTTCAGCAGATAAATTTGATCGTGTGTACGCGGCCTCACAATTACATTCAAATTATAGGTTTTCCATTTACAGTTCTCTTGGGACTTGTTGTGTTTGGAGGAAGAAAAATGCTGACTATGACTCTAAGAACACCACCCCTACAGTCAAGCATGGAGGTGAAAACATTATGCTTTTGGACTGTTTCTCTGCTAAAGGTACAGACCAACTCTTGGATCAGAACCTTTTCCCTTCAGCCAGAACACTAAGGCCGCGTACACATGATCGGACCAGTTTGATGGTGTGTACGGCCTATCGGACCAAAGTTTTAAAACTTGCTTTAAAATCTGTCCGTCGGACAGATTCGATGGTTAGTACACAAAAGCATCGGACCAAAAACCCGCACATGCTCAGAATCAAGTTGACGCATGCTTGGAAGCATTGAACTTAGTTTTTTCAGCACGTCGGTGTGTTCTACGACACCGCGTTCTGGTCTGATCGGATTTTTAGTCCGATGGTGTATACGCACATCAGACCACTTCAGCGTGGTCCGATGAAAACGGTCCGTCGGACCAGTTTCATCAGACCGGTCTGATCGTGTGTACGTGGCCTAACAGGCCATGTTTGCAAGATAACTGAAATACATCACAGGTGATATCAATTGTTGCTCAGTGATTGCAGTATTCTAGACTGCACCTCCCCGAGTTAATACTTAAAATCTGGCCTGTTAGTGGGTCTTGAGGATAGGAGAGGAGTTGAGAACCACTGTTCTATCTGCAATGTAGAGAGCATCCTGACTCTTCTGTAGTCTAAGGGAGGGGGCGAGCTTGACACTCCACACCAGGGAGAAAGCCTTGCATTACTGTGTGGAGTTACAGACAGAAGAACAGGAAGTGAGGATTTCTCAGAAGAAATAAGGACAGTTAAAAGCAAAATCGAAGGATGAAGAAGTGAAGGAGGACTGCACTAAGGTAAAGGAGGCTATTTAGGGAAAACATTTTTACCTTTACAACCCCTTTAAACCCAGCCAAGGCCTTTCTCTAGATCCAGTAACTCTCTTACAAAGGTGAAGATGGTGAAGATCGGTGCCAGAAGTTTTTAAGATATATCATCACAACGCCTGTAGACTGTTTCGTTATTTTTATTCTGAATTGATTTATTATAATTTGTTTGATTAGTGCAATTCTATATATTTTTATGAATTATTTATTTTATAACATCCTGAATTGTGTTTTAAATGCGGATAATATAAGTACCTGAAATCTGTCTTTATCTTAATATCTTATCATCCCATGCACACCAGGACACAGAATAAGAAAAGACAGGACAGCGGTGTGAATTGGGCTCTACTGTACTACACAGTGCTAAAAATAAAGCAGTAGAATCTTGATAACAGGAAGGAAAAGGGCACAGATGATGTCATCAGTGTGCTGCTGCTCCTTTATTGTCCAATTAGCAAGCTTGGAGCAGGGAAGTGACTGAGAAAGCAGAAATTGTGTTACACACGTTTCCTACAGTCACATCGGTACTGTTACATTTTTATTTTTTTATTATTATAGGAGGAATATTGAACCATGTATATGACAGACTCCACATAGACCATCATTTTTACCTGGAATTCTATTTTAAAAATAAAGTTGCAATAGTTGTATAATGTGTAGAAAAGCAACCTTCATAAATTACTGTTTGCGTCTATTGTGATAAAGCAGTGGGTTGTGGACCATATGTTGGCTACTTGCGTTATTGCTGACAGCAGCCTTTCAGCGGCATTAGTACCTGTTTATCCAGCCACCTACTGCTTTATTGCCTTCTCACAAGAATGAAGCCAGGCAGTTTACCCTAATATATATCACTTCACAATAAAAGTTTAACTTAATGTTACCAAGTGTCTGACAGTTACTTTTTCCCCGTTTGTGTGGCTTATTATTCTCCACCATTATATATGTATGCAGGTGATAAAGGGTCCTCTTGATGAGGAATCAATATAAATGAAATTAACAAATGCACTCTGAACACACCTGTTTTCCATCCATCTGAAGACTGCAAGTCTGAAGATTTTACAGCCCAAGATGCAAGAGCTAGAAGCATCAAGCATGCGTCACTCCGGCTGGGGGATAAATATGGAACAAGAGAGCCTGCAAACAGACATGTGTGTAAGTAAAGCCTGACAGCATTAACAAAGCTGATTTTACTATAGAAGTGTTAATGTGTTAATATGATCATAGGATTAATTAGCAGTTACATCATTGCTCGTACCCGTTGTTGGTTCATTTGTCTCTTCAGACATCCCACTGTTCGAATGAGGAATGAACGTTCCCCCTCTGCCATGATAAGCATGTCTTGCTGCATATTCTTGTAGTCTTTCAGGAACAATAGACTGGAAAATGCTGGTGGCCCTTGGGGCAGGCGGTATACTGAATAAGATGCCTTCCCTGTCCTGATGTTGAGGTCCATCAGCAAAAAAAAACTCACAGGCTTCAGGCCAAGTGGCAACAACTGTAGGTGATGAAGGTTCATCTACATTAACATTTGATTCTTTTGGTTTATGGTCTTTCGTTTTTATTGTATGTTCATCCTCTTCCATAAAGAAATATTCATACATATCTGGTGTGTATACGACTGCTTCTTGTATTGCTTCTTGACTTGCCATGTTTGTTCCAGTCTCACCAATTCCAGATTCTGAAACATCATCAAAGAAAAAGTCATACATTTCAGGAAGGGTAAGGGCTGTATTTCTATATGATGGTGACTGGTGTTGTGTTGATAGGCTCCTACTGAACACAGTGTGCCCACTTATTGTAGCAGGTACCAGGCTGCACACAGGATTGGTACCCTCAGCTCCGGGAAGTCTATACTGGTCAAAACCCAACTCATGTGAACTCATAATGACTTTGGTGTCTGGCTCGTGTATCTTTGACTGAGTTCTGGATACATCCAAATTTTCAATCAGGGGAACTGGAATATTTTGCTCCACGGCTGAGGAATCTCCAGGGGCTTTGGTTGTAAAGAGCGGGATACAGTCCTGGGTATCATATTGTGTCACATTGGCTTTGAAAAGGTTTTTAGTAGAAACATGGTTGTCCATACTATAAAGAGTTGAATTTGTGTTTTTAAAGGCATGACTTTCATTTTTAGAAGTCAGTTGGTCATAATTTTCAGGGCTTGGTTGTAAATTGGACAGACTTGGCAAATAACCCGTTTGAGGATCCTCTTTTATACCAGGGATGTGTCCATTTGGTAGACACTCTGATAACGAAGGACTGTTTACCATGATACAACTTTGATTATCTTTTGAAATATCAAGCAAATCTTTTGAATAAAGTAACTGAGCACTGGTTCTAGGTGGATTATTAGAAGCTACAGAAAGTCTTTCGTTGGGGTGCCCCCTTTCTGATTCTCCATTAGAAATTACAGAGGGATTCATTCTTTCTGTGCTTTGAGCTTGGATATCCTCTCTGTCCCTTTCATTATGGTGTTTCACCCTTGTGCTGCAAGAGCTCATACATTCTACAAGACTTTCATTAACTGCCCTGTCTTGTGATTTTTCTATTGTTAAATAATTGTCCTTGGGTTTTGGACGTGGAATGCCTGTTCTATGTTCTGTTTCCACCTTCTTGGACAACAGAGTCTCTTTCTGACACAGAAATCTAGCGACTGATCCAAACTCCTCCTCATCCTCACTACCAGACAACACATCATCACTTGAACCTATCCATTTGTAGAGTGAATGTCTTGGTGGAGACAAGGCTACTGGCATTGTCTGGGGTTCCCTGTGGTCTCCCACTGGTGGACATAAGCTGACCCGGATAAACTTTGGCTTGCTAGTTGCTGTTGAGCATATTGCATCTTCGTGTTCTGTGTCACTCAGTAAAAGTTCCTCCTCTGTGGCCAAAGACACTTGCATTAAGCCACATTCCTCAGCCGTGGAGTAAAATTCCTCCCAGTCACGGTCACTGATTTGAATACTATATTCAAAGTTATCCATAGCTGCAAATAGAAAAACATATATTATGAGTGCTAAGTGATAATAATAGGTAAAACTGTATATACATTCAGTTCTTGGTAGATACTGAAGTTATAAGGTGGCCATATGTGTAGCGATCTATCAATTAGAAACAATTTTTATAAAATATAATCATTTAATCATTCTGAATTACTATTCGCTTTCTGACAAACGCAGATATTTGATTAGAAGTGATTGACACAATTCCACCATTGGCTTGGCAGAGTTGAAATTAATTGAATAGAAGGCCTTGATCTGGACAGGGGCGGACTGATCATTGAGGAACTTGGCACTGCCCCAGGGCCCCATGCCACTAGGAGGCCCCATCAGGGTTGCCAGGCTCATTAAAACCAGGGACAGTATGTAAAAATGTGTCCCTGATATGTCCAAAACCTACATGCTTTTGATGTGAAAATCCCGAGATTTTAGCTTCCCCGCCTCTGTACTGCCACCTGGCTTGGTGGCCATCTGTAAGCCCGGGGGCCCCATAATCTTCTATTGCCCGGGGGCCCCATGAGTTGTCAGTCCGCCCCTGGATCTGGATTTTTTTTTGTTGATCAGTTTAATTGTGAATGGACACCGGACCAGCAGCGAATCAATGGGGGTGGGGGTGTGTGCAAAAAGTGATTACATGCAAAAAAGAGCCTCCGACCGACCCTGGATGTAGCCAGAGTGCATTCAGGGTCTATGTTTCTGTAGAGTTCTGGCTGCGGCTAATTGGCCAGTTTTTATACAGAATTGCAGAGTGTTCCTGCGTCCAGAGGCTGCTACTGAACGCAGCAAATTATCCGTACCCATACACCTGTGTGAATGTAATAGATGTGCGTCTAATTTTGATGAATAGCCCTCAATGTATCTTCCCACACCCATTTCTAGAAATATTTCCTGGTTTTGTGCTTTTGGAATGTAAGATGTCAACAAGGTCTTCACAAACACCCTGCTCTGCACAGACACCTGCATGAAGAAACATTTTTTCCATGTGTGGTTTACACATAAATTAGGTCATGTCTCAGAGATTATCTTATCAAGTCCAGGCCTGGGTCACTGAGAGGTCTTTACCAAAATCCCAAGTGAACACATATGACTGCCTGTCAAATACATTTCTGAAGAAAAATAAATGTATAGAGTACGAAAAACGTGGCAGGGCACATATGCAAATTGCCAGGACCTAATGTACTAATATGCTTATACACAGCGAGGGTTAATATGAGCCTGTTTATCTCTCAGGTCCTTCATGACCTTGGAGAAGTCAGTCACAGCAGGCACAGTCAGTTCCAGACACTTGAGGTTTGCTGAGGGGGAACAAATCCTTCATGGCCAGTATCTGGTTGTTCGGTCGCAGGGGATTATTTTCCCTTTGACGTGTTTTTATTCTTAAACTCTGTTTTACAAGTTTATCCTCATATATTATTAAAGTCTGAGGTAATGTGTCTCACATCCTGCATGAATGCGCCGTTATATGCTCAGCTATAATCTGTGTTCTAAGTGTTCTTTCACACCAGAATAAATACACAAACACACACACAGACAGTGTTATAGCCAAATATTCTTCAGCGTGCAATTTAGAAAATATACCGTAAATAATGGCTCTCAATAGCAGCTGAGTGATAACAGAACTCCAAAAATAGTCCCTACACTAAAATCTGGTTAAAAAATACTACTCAAGTATGAATTCTTAAAGTGCAATTAAAGGCATTTTTTCTTTCATTTTGGATGGAGTAAGAAACGGCTATAATCCCTGTCAGTTTTTTTGGTCAGTTGTGTCCCATTGGGGAGATTTCTCTTCACTTCCTGCCCCATAGCTAAAACAGGAAGTGAAAGGATTTCCCTTCAAAGAGAGATAATCCCTGGTTGTCTCCAGAATTAGTGTCCCCATTGCAGGATGTCCCCTCTATTCCTATTCTGGGAATTATTTTTCCACCTTCGATCCCAGTCCCGATACCAGGACAAATAGAAAGGGTGAACCTAGCTAATGAGGACACAGACTGCAATTAAGAACCTGATAGGTGTCCTAATCCCTCTCCACTTAATCCAAAACTAAAACTTAAATTGGATGTAAACCGTTTCCTATACCCAGTGAAGACACAGCAGCAAGACGGATAGGAGGAAAAAAAACATGGGAATCAATCACCCGGCCTTGAGGACTCTCCATTGCCTATCCGTAAAGGATCGGGGTACATTCGAGACCCTCTGCCCCACCCACAAATGCACACAAAGAAACGCACCTCAATATTTATGCGAGAAAATAAAACACTATACCCCTAATCGGGCCCTCCGATCAACTAATCAAAATCTCCTCCACATCCCCAAGTCCCGCTACAAATCTAAAGGAGAACGTAGATTCACAGTCCAAGGACCATGGCTATGGAACGCTCTACCAACGGACATCCACATGGAAGAAAACCATCGGCCCTTCAGGAAAAAACTTAAGACCCACCTCTTCTGAAAGACCTTGGACGAAATTGGACAAAAAAGCGCCTTGCGGTGATTCAGTTCACATTTGTTAGTGCTATACAAGTTACTCACTCACTCAATCACTCAGATGATACATAGAGATAAAACAAATCTCCCTACATAGGTTTTACATGTATATCTTCTGTCTTCAGCTTGCTATATTCTTTAGAATTCTTCCTCATTCAGCTGTAGGTGTGGATTTTTGGCTAATGCTTCGTACACATGATCGGAATTTCTGATAAAAAAAGTCAGACGGAATTTTTCATCGGATATTCTGACCGTGTGTGTCCCCCATCTGAGTTTTTCCCTCGGAAATTCCGACGTACTTAGAAAGAGAACATGTTCTCTTTTTTTCCGACTGAAAAAATGTTGTTCATCTGTAGGGAAAAAAACATGCATGCTCAGAATCCTGTCAACGAATACATGGAAGCATTGAACTTAATTTTTCTACGCTCGACGTATCTTGTACGTCACCGCATTCTTGACGGTCGGAATTTGGTGTGACAGTGTGTATGCAAGACAGCTTGAACCGAATTACGTCAGAAAAATCCGTCTGAGTTTATCCCGACGTAAATTTCAATCGTGTGTACAAGGTATTACAATGTGTGACAGATGATTGGAGAAAGGGCACAAACGCCCACTCCACAGAGGAACGAAGATACATTTAGAACTGTGTTGTGACAAGACAAGCTTTCTGCTAATATATTAAAAGCACCCACCCCGACAAAAATTTCATGCTGGTTTTATGTCCTGTGTCAGAGAACTTGTCAGAAGTTATCATGCTGATAACTGAGGTATGAAACATCAGAAAGACACGGAACTTAGGGCTTTGGAGAGAGATAAGTAAACAGTACAGATATATGTGCCTAGGTCAAATTTTATGAATCGGGTTTACATCCACTTTAAGTTATAGTTATGTCATTCAACCCACATTATTAAAAAAAACTATCAATAAATGCTATATCACATGCTGTTCATAATTACTCTGGGATTCGTCTTCTGTATTCTGCATAAAAACTGGTTGATCCTTTTGTTCTCGATCTCCCACTTCTGTCCATGTCCCCACTGCAGCCTGCAGCTAGGGATTTTGCAGAGCAGTGTTGGCAGCTTTGCACATGCTCAGTTTTCAGTGAGTTCCTATGCTGAGCATTTCCTCCCTATCACATTTGAGCAGCCCATGTGACTATAGAGTCACACATGTGGGCGTATACACAGTGGTAAATGACAGCTCACTCCCTCCCTCCTCCTCCATTCCCACTAACCAGCTAAACACAATGGCCCGGATTCACAAAGCACTTACGCCAACGTAACTCACCTTTTCCCGGCGTAGCGCCAATATGCGCCTGGCGTATGTGTGCGCCAGAGTCACAAACCAAGATACGCCTAAAAATAGGCCATCCTACCACAACGTATCTTGCTTATGCCGGCGTGGGCACAAATATGGTCTGGACATATGTTGCTTCTCGCATTGATTAGGCATTCACATATGCAAATGAGGGAAATACGGCGATTCACGAACATACTTGCGCCCGGCGCATGATATATGCGGTTTGCGTACGTTTTACATTCGGTGTAAAGTTATTCCCCATAGATGAGGCGCAACCCATGCAAAGGTATGGACCACGGAACACAAGACTACGTATTGTACGTTGGACGTCTGTGAATATGGGCTGCCGTGGGTCTGGCTGGGCGTAGGTTACGTTAATGGCATACACAGTGATCCGCCGTATCTTAGGCACTTGTTCCGACGTGGTTATGCACATGCGCACGGGGATGCATCCACGTCTCGACGCATGCGCAGTTCGTTTTTAGTACTTGTCTGGCACCCGGCCCATCATTTGCATGGGGTCACGCTTCATTAGCATGGATCACGCCCACTTCCAGCCCACTTCCACTTACGCCAGCCTGTGGCTATTTTTAGCTCTGATTACTGTGTAAATGTCAATGGTCCTAAAAAAGTGTCCGATCTGTCTGCCGCAATGTCGCAGTACCGCTAAAAATTGCAAATCGCCGCCATTACTAGAAGAATACATATCGGCCTAAACTGATGAATACATTTGTTTTTTTTTGGATGTGTATTATAGCAAATAGACTTGTTTTTTTAATTGCCGCTTTTAGTTTGTTTATAGCGCAAAAAATTAAAACCGCAGAGGTGATCAAATACCACCAAAAGAAAGCTCTATTTGTGGGGAAAAAAATGACGTCAGCTTTGTTTGGGTACGACGTTGCACGTGCAATTGTTTGCAATACTAGTGCCGTATTGCAAAAAACGACCCGGTCGTTAAGGGGGCAAATTCTCTGGTCTTTAAGTACCGTAGTTTATGTGTTCAAAATAAAAAGTAACTTGCTTGTTTTATATAGTATCCCAGAATCAAAATATACCCATAAAAAGTGAAATGGCCCCCTGATTGTACAAGCTTACCATTAAAGGGGAGTATTATTCACAATACAGATACTTATACCCTCGTGGATTTAAAGGGGTTGTAAAGATTCGTTTTTATTTTCTAAATAGGTTCCTTTAACTTCTTAAGGACCGCCTCCTGCACATATACGGCGGCAGAATGGCACGGCTGGGCAAATCCACATATATTTATGTCGGTTCTAGTACCCAGCCGTGGGTCACGGGGGCGTGCGCCCGCGGCGCGCTCCCGTGACCGGGACTCGCGGACCCGATCGCTGCTGGAGTGCGGCGATCGGTCCCCGGAGCTGAAGAACGGGGAGAGCCGCGTGTAAACACGGCTTCTCCGTGCTTCACTGTGGCAGCAGCATCGATCGCGTCATCCCTGTTATAGGGGGGCGCGATCGATGACGTCACACCTACAGCCACACCCCCCTACAGTTGTAAACACACGCAGGGAACACACAAATTCTACAGCGCCCCCTTGTGATTAACTCCCAAACTGCAACTGTCATTTTCACAGTAAACAATGCAATTTAAATGCATTTTTTGCTGTGAAAATGACAATTGTCCCAAAAATGTGTCAAAATTGTCCGAAGTGTCCGCCATAATGTCGCAGTCACGAAAAAAATCGCTGATTGCTGCCATTAGTAGTAAAAAAAAAAAAAAAAAATAATAAAAATGCAATAAAACTATCCATTATTTTGTAAACGCTATAAATTTTGCAAAAACCAACCGATAAACGCTTATTGCGATTTTTTTTTATACCAAAAATAGGTAGAAGAATACGTATCGGCCTAAACTGAGGAAGAAAAATGTTATATATATTTTGGGGGGATATTTATTATAGCAAAAAGTAAAAAATATTGATTTTTTTTCAAAATTGTCGCTTCATTTTTGTTTATAGCGCAAAAAATAAAAACCGCAAAGGTGATCAAATACCACCAAAATAAAGCTCTATTTGTGGGGAAAAAAGGACGCCAATTTTGTTTGGGAGCCACGTCACACGACCGCGCAATTGTCAGTTAAAACGACGCAGTGCCGAATCGCAAAAAGGGGCAAGGTCCTTTACCTGCATTTTGGTCCGGGTCTTAAGTGGTTAAGCTAGAACATTGTTAATTTACTAACCTTTTCCTTCGATTTCCCTTCCAATTGCTTTTTTTTCTTTGTCTGAATTTCTCACTTCCTGTTTCTCCTCAGTAAGCTTGCCCCATCATCCGATCCGTTCTGGAGGGGGGTTAGTCAGTGTGCTCGCCCCCTCCCTTGGGACTACATCCCTGCCGGGAGATGCTGTGGACACAGTGGAGGGGGCGAGCATGCTGCCTAACCCCCAGTCAGATTGGCTCGGATGATGGTGGGAAGCTTACTGAGGAGGAACATGAAGTGAGAAATTCAGACAAAGAGAAAAAACATTTAGAGGGGAAATTGAAGGAAAAGGTAAGTGAACCAACAATGCATTAGCTTAAGAGCCGGTACACACAGGGGCGACTCTTCAGGCAACTTAGTTACCTGACAAGTCGCGATCCGCTCTCTTCTATGGAACCGTTCTAATAGGAGCGACTCAAAAAGTTTCCTGTACTACTTTGGGATGACTTCAGGGCCACTTGCATTGGCTTCAATACAGAAGTAATTTTGCAAGTCGCCTCTGAAGTCGTGGGCAGATCCCCTTGCAGAGTCGCTCGGAAAGTCGTGCTGCCCCAGTGTGAACCAGCTTTCAAGGAACCTATTTAGAAAATAAAAAAACAAACCTTTACAACCCTTCAATCCATGAGAGTCGGTTCACACATATGCGGCACGACTCCGGGGGCGGCTCTGGAAGTTGTCCTGAGGACGACTTCAGAGGCGATTTGCAAGACGACTTCTGTATAGAAGTCAATGCAAGTCGCCCCGAGCCGCCCCCGAAGTCTTACAGGGAGTACATTTCTAAGTCGGAGCGACTTGCGTCGCTCCGATTAGAACGCTCCCATTGCATTACATGGGAAGCGACCCATCAGGCGGCTGAGCCGCCTGACGCGTCGTCTGTGTGTGAACCGACTCTTAGGGTATAAGGATCTGTATTGTGAATAATAATATCCAGAGAAACAGGTGCCCCAGACAGCAGTAACTCCCCCCCCCCATGCCTATTGTGTAGGTACAGATGGTGAGTGGTGACCAACAAAACCCCAAAGTGATGTCATTAGGATGTTGGCAGGAACACAGCGTCACTTGTAATGCGTTTTTATAGAAATTGTCTGCCTTGCTTAAAGGGATTGTAAAGGATTTTTTTCCCCTAAATAGCTTCCTTTACCTTAGTGCAGTCCTCCTTCAGTTACCTCATTCTTCCATTTTGCTTCTTAAATGTCCTTATTTATTCTGAGAAACCCTCACTTCCTGTTCTTCTGTCTGTAACTCCACACAGTAATGCAAGGCTTTCTCCCTGGTGTGGAGCGTCGTGCTCGCCCCCTCCCTTGGACTACAGGAGAGTCAGGACACCCACTAACACACAGCTCCTTGATCTGCAACGTAGAGAGCGTCCTGACTCTGCAGGAGTCATAAATTCACAAACAAATTATCGTTGTATACTCTGTTCTAAATGAGGACAGACTGACTTTCATGTGCGTCTACATATGCTGCTAATTTGCTCGATAGATCTCCCCCAGAAGTTGTGACTTCAGAATCACTAGCTGATTTTTTTAAAAACAAATTAAATGGACAGTAGAATCAGAAATGTGAAGCCCAGGCGTTGATTTCTGAGCTTCTCTCGATGGACTCCTGACTTAGATACGTCCCTTTAAAACATGTAGAAGGACATAAGTCCCTTCTGAAGGAACTTTCTGCGGCACCTTACCTCACAATCGTCTCCTCATAGTATGTTGGCCTCTTCGAGTGTTTCTAGTTTCCCCCGGGGTGCTACGTGCTGTGGGACACACAGGTACCTCATGCCCGTCGTGTCCATTCAGGTGCTGAAAATAGGGCCTAGCGTGTGCAAGTAAAGCACGGGACCAAAACTCTCTGTGAATGCAGGCCTATAAATAGCGACCACCGATAGCAACCACTGAAGTCACTAATAGGCTGTGGTGACGCTACTGACAAGGGCTAGCCAGTCGCTTAAAGGTCCAGTCAATATTTTTGTAACCCCCCCCTGTTAGATTGTAAGCTCTTATGAGCAGGGCCCTCATAACCCTTTTGTACTGTAACTATACTGCCTCTCTTTATATTGTAAAGCTCTTCTGTGCTATATAACTTCTGTTATAGTAAAAATTACCTTTACTCTTTCTGTGTACTAAATATTTTGTATATACTGTATATTGTGGAAGGAGTTCCCACTTTTCTCTGCAAGGAAGAGTGGAAATTAAAGTGTTACTAAACCCGCAACAGTAAAATCAGTCTGTATATGCAGTAGCGCATGCTTGTTATACTCTTCTTTTTTTTTTTAAATAACAAACATGTTATACTTACCTCCACTGTGCAGCTCGTTTTGCACAGAGTGGCCCAAACCTGGTCTTCTAGGGTCCCTCGGCGGCTGTCTTAGCGCCCCCCGCAAGGACTCAACACCTTCGTGCAAGCTCGCATGGTGTTGAGTTCTTGCGGGCGTGCTCCCACGATACAGGCGGTGGCCATAGCCGCCGACTGTATCACTCGGCCTGCCCCCGGCGTCATTAGATATGATTGACAGCAGCGCGAGCCAATGGCTGGGCTGTTTTTAATCAACCAATAAATGAGCTGGGAAGACGGCCGAGAAGCCTACACGTTCACGGCGCGGGACTTTCGAGGGGTCAGGTAAGAAAAGGGGGGGTGCATTAAATTAGAATGCATTAAGGTGAAAAAACGTTTACGTTTACAACCCCTTAAATCCTCCACATTGTGTAAAAAAATGGCTGTGTGATCCTGTCTTCTCTGTTCCTCCCCTTCTTCCACAGACCCAATCCATCTCCTGATAAGACAGAGCCTTTGGAGTCACTCTGCACATTGCTCAGCTTTTTTTTGGGAGGGTGCATGTGATCAGCACAGGGCCAATCAGCACTGTCCAGACAGAGTCTGAGGTCCTGCAGCCTCATGGGACAATCAGGGGAGAATGAAAACTCCTTTTTCAAGCTTTAACCAAGACACTGATAGATGGCACAAGACTGCTTTATAGTGCTGATGAGAAAAGGTATTTACCATTTACTAAAATGGTAATTTCCATGCAGGGCCGCCATCAGGAGGCTACAGGCATTACACTTGTAAGGGCCCTGATGGTCCCCAGGGGCCAGGACGTCCCCCTTATTTTTTTTATTTAAAATGAAAAAACATTTTTTTGACCACCCCACCTTTAGAAACTTGTGTCAAGGCCCGTTTTTTTTCCTTTTTCATCTGACTTTAGCAACTCTTCAGGAGAGAGAAGAGAAGACTTGACTTGCCTTTGTTTTGTTCTTCTGGCAACACCCCCCCCCCCACTTATCACCTTGCGTCAGGAGAGAGGAGGGCCCCCCCGGTTCTCTGCTTCAGGGTGGCCCTGCCTAAAGCTGTTTAAGGGGCCCCAAAATTTGTGATGGCTGCCCTGTTTCCATGTTCTTTGCACTGTGAGAGACCAGATATATAGTGATTGCAGGGTCCTGGGTTTAGTAAAACTTCAATGATTGAGTCAGTTAATTTTCTTTCATCAGGCTTATCTTTGATTGTGTATGGCTACTTTAAAGAAGCAAAGGCGAAAAAAGACATGTTGCTTTCATACATATGTTTATTTTGGCCTCATTCACATGGACGCTGAGGCCTGTACACCATAAATGGGCTGACTTTATATGGTGCCGACAGGCTTGTGATCAAGCAAGAAAAAAATTCAAATTAGGCGGGTAGGGGGCGTATGCTATTTAAATTAGGCGCGTCCCCACGCCGAACGTACTGCGCATGCTTCGACCATTGAAAAATCCCAGTGCGCATGCTCCGAATTATGACTGTGTTTTCGACGTGAGCGTAATTGACGTAAATCCCCATTCACGGACGAGTTACGCAAACGACGTAAACATTTTCAAATTTCCCGTGGTCACGACGTCCATACTTAACATAGGATGCGCCATCTTTTTGGTGCTTTATCTTTACGCCGGGAAACCCCTTACGGAAACGGAGTAAAGTCACTGCGTCGGGCGGGCGTTCGGGAATTGGCGTATCTCGCTGATTTACATATTCTCGGCGTAAATCAACGGGAAGGCCCCTGGCGGCCATTTTAAAAATGTATTTAAGATCTGACGGCGTAATACAATTACGCCTGTCGGATCTTTCCTGCAAACCGGCATATCTTGTTTTCTGAATACAGAATACGCCGGCGCAAAGTCAGAGTTATGCCGGCGTATCAATGATACGCCGGCATAACTCTACCTGAATCTGGCCCTACGTGTGTGGTTTGTATTTTTTTTCTCTTCCCTCTGTTATCTGCATGAGTCTTCTATGATCATTTATCCTGACACCAAGCAACCACAGGAGACAGCCCCACCCACCCCTCCGGCACAAGCAGGTGATTGACAGTCTCAGCTGTGCATGTTTCCCTATAAGACTGTGTAGAGGGGGTGTGTCCATTCCCTCCACTCAGGTCTCAGATTACACTTAGCTCTCCTCTTTGCTCTGTGCAGCGTGTGACATCAGATCCCTACATCCTGCCTCCTGAAGCTCAGAAATGTATAAACTGTGCACTTTGAACTATAGAGAAGAGAGAGCTGCAGATAAACAGATGCAACTTATGTAGGAGGATTTGTTTCATCTCTGTGTATCACTTCACCTGGAATATGTGTTTGCAACCACTGTAAAGTAGAACTATGGGCAAGAGTAAGGGGGGGAGGGTTATAACCCATGTAAGGTTTCTTTTTTGCCATATTTGTCATATTGGGGAGATTTCCCTTCACTTGCTGCCCCATAGCCAAACAGGAAGTGAGAGGAAATCTTAGCAAATGAAGGGAATTCCTTTGGTCACCATAACTAGTGTCCCTATTGGGAGATTTCCCCTCTATTACTTTTCTGGGGATAACCCAAAATTATGGATTTTCTTTTACTTTCAATGATAATGGTAAACAGGACAAATAGAGAGGGTGAACCAATCTCCTTAAAGCGGAGCTCCACCCAGGAAAACAACATTTTGCCATGTTGTTTAAAAAAATTAAATAAAAAAAACCTGAAAAAAAAAAAATACTCACCTGAAATACCTGTTGCTATGCGGAAGTCCGTAATCTGCCTCTTCCACTCTGCGGTGCCTTTTCTTCTTGTCCTTCTCCATGTGAATGGGGCGCGCTGCTTTCTGGGAACTGTGTGTGTTCTCAGAGAGCAGCGCGCCCATTCACAAGCCAGCGTGAGACTCACGCAGGCGCAGTAGGAAATGGGCAGTGAAGCCGTACGGGACCCGGAGCGATCGTGGGACCGGCATCGGGGGGCCCATCAGCGCGGGCAAGTAGGACAAGGTAAGTGTCCTTATTTAAAGTCAGCAGCTACACTGTTAGTAGCTGCTGACTTTAAAAAAAAAATCGCGGCTGGAGCTCCGCTTTAACAAAGAAACAGACAGAAATGAAAACTGTCAGTGTTCCAATCCGTCTCCCCTCTATGTAAACTTAAAAAACAAAAAAGTTTTGCCTTTATGCTTGAACACTAATTCTAATGCCAACTATATTTCCACTTCACAAATTCCCTCTTCTCTTGGACTTTGCAGTTACATTTTTAACAAAATTATGTTACATTGTAACATTGTTATTGGTATTTTCTCTGCCATAGCAAGCTATGGAAGTTCTACAAATAAAACGTATGGAGCACTGCTGCCATCTGCTGGTACAAATAATGAATAGCAATATTTTAAGCTCCTGATTTCTGAAGGCTGCCATTGACATCTTTTGTAATGGAAATTATGGGCTACTTGTTTGTATGCAAAAAGATGGGGTAACATAAAGCAGAGTTTTTTTTTTCAAAGGTCATTATGGGGATTTATTAAAGTGGTTTTAAAGTCAAGGTTTTTCACCTGAATGCATTCTATGCATTCGGGTGAAAAACCTTCTCTGCTGAAGCTCCCCCCAGAAAGCTGTCACTCTCCTCAATGGACAGATTGCTAGCAGCAGGAGCCATTGGCTCGCCGCATCACTGTGGTCTCGATGTGCGTGTCCGGCGGCGGCGATGGCCACCGGGCACCTGTTATTGCTCTTCACAGAGCAAGGATGTGGATCTGTGTGTGTAAAAAAACAGATCCACGTCCTGTCAGGGGAGAAGAGAACTGATCGTATTTTCCCTGTATATAGGAACAACGATCGGTCACCTCCTCTCATCAGTCCCCTCCCCCTACAGTTAGAATCACTACCTAGGACACACAATTAACCCCTTGATCGCCCCCTAGTGTCAACCCCTGGTAGCGTTGTTTAGAGCCGGCGATTGGCTATCTAGGCAAAAGTCTAAAAGCCGCTCGGTTGTTCAGCCGCTCTGACCGGGCCTCCCGTCCCATCGGAAGACCCGATCTACGATCCGCCTTCTCCAGTGCTTAGCTTAAGACTGGAACAAAGCCGTAAACAGCTTTACTCCAGTCTCCTCAATGTAAACACTGCAGCGACTTCATGGCGTAATTTCTGGATTACTCGGCTGCCAATGAAGCCTGTGTAAAAAAAATACACAGTATTTAGAATCGCCGTTTTCGGTGATCTAAATACTTATAAGTGCAAAGGAGGGACCCCCGAACCCTCCATAAAGAGTACCTGTCACCACCTATTACTGTCACAAGGGATGTTTACATTCCTTGTGACAGCAATAAAAGTGATCAAATAAAAAATAAATAAAAAAACACAATTTATCAGTATAAAAATAAATAAAATAACTAATAATAAAAAATGTAAAGCGCCCCCGTCCCCGCAAGCTCACACAACAAATAAAACGCATACGGAAGTCACGCCCGCATATGTAAACGGTGTTCAAATCACACATGTGAGGTATTTCCACGATTATCAGAGCGAGAGTAATAATTCTAGCACTAGACCTCCTCTGTAACTCTAACCTGGTAACCGTAAAAAAAATTTTTTTAAAGCGTTGCCTATGGAGATTTTTAGGTAACGTAGTTTGTCTCCATTCCACGAGGGAGTGCAATTATAAAGCATAACATGTTTGGTATCTATTTACTCAGCGTACCATCATCTTTCACATTATAAAAAAAAAATGCAACAATCTAGATTCTCTGCTAAAAAATATATATATTGTTTGGGGGTTCTAAGTAATTTTCTAGCAAATAATATGGATTTTAACTTGTAAACACCAAATGTCAGAAATAGGCTTAGTCAGGAAAGGGATATATAGTAATATTAGAAAGTTTTGTTCAATACATGTAGAGCCCTGCTCCCAATGACTGGGGCGCTATTCTAAATTTCGAGGGTGTCTAAGCTGGTAGTGCGCTCAGACTTTGTTGAATTCTATTGAAATTAGCCTCTGTTCTGGCTACGGTTGTGCTTGATAGGATTTTCCCCTGTTGCCTGTAGGTGGCATTATCACCTCAGGCCCATGTTGGAACACAAGCGAGCCATGGTGTGTTAAGTGACCCTTCTCGACAGCAGCCCGGGGGGAGTGGTGCCCCTCTGTGCATGCCGGGAAGGGATACTTAAGGGATATACGCAGTTTTTTGGGGTCCTTCGTCTTGTGGCCCTCCTAGCACGAGGTACGTGTGTGTGTGTTCTTGACCTTGGGGGCCACATTGGCCCGAGGTCGCATTTCCATGGAGTAGGTCCAGTTATGCTGACTAGGGCCTACGATGCAAACGGGGATCCCAAGCTGTCCATCCAAGTGGGGGAAGCTACTTAACAAAGGAAACCGAGGGAGGACTGCCCTGGAGGAGACCAAGCAAAGCAAGCTAATGTCTTGGGATAGGCCTGGTGACTTTGTTATAACGCTTCCAAATGCACAAATTTTCGGAAATTCATGCGAATTTTCGATCTGTACAAAACAAACCGCACATGTCTACCACGGAAATGTCCTCCAGCTTTCAAACAGAAAGCCTGTACAGAGGTAGTGGTTGAATGCCAGAAGACATGTCTGCAGGAGCCCACATTGCACCCGTCATCTACTAAGATCATGGGAGCGATGCTTAAAGCGGGGGTTCACCCTAAAAAAAATTCTAACATTACATTGAGCTCACTTCTGACATTGACAGTATGCTGATCTTTTTTTTTTTTGACGTACACACCATTGTATTGCTATCCCCCCCCCCCTCGGCTTCTGGGTAGTGGTTCCCGTGGGAGTGGGCGTTCCTATGCACATGCTAAGTGATTGACATGATGACAAAAGCTTCACCCCGGCGCATACGGCGCGTCACGAGTTGCTGAAAGAAGTCGAACGTCGGAGCGCAGTCGCCGTATATAGCCGACTCGCAGTCCGGCTTCATTCGGCAACTCGTGACGTGCCGTATGTGCCGGGGGGAAGCTTTTGTCATCATGTTAATCACTAAGCCTGTGCATAGGAACGCCCACTCTCACGGGAGCCACTACCCAGAAGCCGGGGGGGGGGGAAATAGCGATACAACGGTATGTACGGCAAAAAAAGATCAGCATACTGTCAATGGCAGAAGTGAGCTCAATGTGATGTTAGAATTTTTTTTTTTAGGGTGAACCCCCGCTTTAATAGGCTCCTGCAGTATAAAAAGAATGCACTTTTTTTTTATTTCTGCAAAAATATGCGCATTTACAATTTCTAAAATGCTGAACTTATCCTTTAAGTTTAAATATTCTTATTTTTGTAGTAAAAGTCAGATAAGCAATTTAAATACTTTATGACTAATATATCATCACTATCCGAGGCTCCAAAAAGTCTGGTTTATGAATCTTTGACCTGTAGAATAAAAGGTAAAACCTCAGAGAACGTTCTGTCCAATTATGTCTCAAGAGGGGGAAAAATTCCTTCCTGACTTCAAATACAACTATCAGTTCCCACTCTGGATTGTATTTACAGTTAAAAATTGCACATTAATGTATACAGGACCCAGCCAAACCAGACTTCAGCTCCTTGTGGGTTGGACTGCTTTACCCATCTGTTCTTCTCTACTGATCTTGTTACACAGAGAACTCAGTGCCAGTCAGTCAGTCAAGAGTTTATTAGTCAAACATTCTGCCGATCAGGATGGGAAGCCATTACTGCCGGACTAGTAATAGTTTGTGTGACCCAAACTAACCATGTGCTCAGAGCCACACATTGTTGGGAATCTAATTCCCCATACAGCTGAGGAGTGAAATTCTGTGTTGTAAAGTTTTTATAAAGTCTTAGGAAAGCAGATGAATATACAATTTTTTCTCAGGCTTTGCAGGTCATAATTTTTTTTGCAAGCTAAAATTAATCACATTAAATAGTCCCTAAAACATATTAATAGCTCCCTATCATTCCAGAAATCATTGCACACACTTTTCTTATATCCTCCAGCTCATGTTGTGGCCGTATCCATCATATGTGTGGGCATGTGAAGCCCAGTTCCTATTTCTTCCTGGTTTTCAGGGAGAGGTGCATGCTGGGCGATTTTTAGGCACAGTGATGCCCAGAGAATCCTGGGAAATGAGTGTCATAATTGGGGGCAATGGGGTCTTAGGACAGGACGTTGAACTACCTGATTACGAAATCTGCCTTGTAACAGCCAGATAGAAGTGAGTACTTTTTATTTATTTATTTATTTTTTATTTTTTTACATTAAAGGCAAGCTGTTAATAGAAAGCTCATTTTTAGGGTGGAACTCTGCTTTAAATTACTACCAGATGTGCTATCATCTCATCAACTCTTCTGTGCAACGACACCAAGGTTGGAGAATGAAGATCAATTGCCATTCACAAAGTCTTAGTCACAGTTCTACCTAGACTCACAGATAAGATACCACTTCATTGGAAAATTAAACCTTCTACATAAAGGGGTAGCAACATTACGTTTTAAGCAATGTCAGTAAAGATGTACAACAGAGCCCTATCTCAGCTCCATTCTGGAGTCAGGGGTGTAATCTGCTTGGCTCCCTCTAGGGGTCCCCACCTCTCCTTTCAGTTAGGTATATAATTAGCCCTGAACCTTCATGGGAGGACTAGAGCCTCAGCAGAGATAATGTGAACTTCTGTGAAAAAGACTTTCCCTTTGGGGGGATGCCATCTGCACCTTCCCTAGTGGGTACCACCAGGAAAGCTTGAGAATTCCTTTGAGAGAGTGCCTTTTAAAGGTTTATTCAGATGGGCCCTGAGACCTCTCCCCCATTCTGAGTCTTTGTCTACTGTGTGTGAAGAATCCACCTTGCAGCTGCGTACAGGCAGGCAGCCCATAAAAGTGAATGCAGAGGCAGCGACTGCACGGAAACAGTCCTATGTTCGATTCTGACATGTGGCTGGAGTGTGTGTACATATCAAAGCACAAACACTGCATTCAGATCCAAGCACTGGCTTCAGCATTCAATGCGACGTTGCAACTCTTCCATAGACCTAATCTCAGATACTTTGTAAAACCACTGAGCCAGGGGTGGACTGACCATTCGGGCACTGCCTGAGGGCCCCATGCCACTAGGGGGCCCCATCAGGGTTGCCAGCCTCTGTAAAACCAGGGACAGTATGTAAAAAATTGTGTTTTTTTACATCTGTCCCTGAAATGTCCCTTACCGACATCCTTTTGGTCTAAAAATCCCAAGATTATAGCTGCCCTGCCTCTCCAGTACCTTCTCAGTGTGTGTATGTGTATTTTGTGTGCATGTATACTGTGTGTGTATATTGTGTGTGTATACTGTATATGTATACTGTATGTGTATACTGTGTGGCCCCATAATCTCCTATTGCCGAGGGCCCCATAATCTCCTATTGCGCCCCTGCACTGAGCTAATGTGTGTGTGAGGGAGGGGGTGTTGCTTGCTTCTGTAGGTCTAGAATACGATATCTTGCAGCGTTCACCCAATGGACAGCTAGAGAGGGTCTTGTAGTGTTTCTTTTGTACCATGTTGACGTGTAATAGGTAATCAGTGAGGTCTGTACCAAGATCTATCAATGTCAGTTGGAGAATTTTTTTGCAAACCTCCAACCAGAAAGTCTGTAGGAGCTGGAACTGATGAAAAACATGCAAAAGGGCTCCTGGTTCTTTCTGACACTGTCAACAATTCCTCTGGACCAATGGCCTGGCAACAGGTATTATCAAGCCTTGGTTCAAAACTGTGAACAAATCTATCTGCTTGGATTTTGGTTTGCTTGCGTGTACACACAAGCAAACCAAAATCCCCGCCAGCAGAGAGCACGCTGACGTGTCGGTGACGTGGCGGTGACGTTGACGCCGCCACGTCACCGCACCAGGAAGTAAAACACTTCCGCTCACATAGTGTAAAATCCGATCACCTCTGACGAAGAAGAAGAAGCGTGTCAGAGGTGATCGGATTTTACACTATGTGAGCCCTTTATTTTTCATATACCCTCGGATCGATGTTTTGGGAGTGCTATTCCCCTTAACAAGGACACGGATCATCCGGCTATCCTCGATCTCAGTCTCTTACCACGCTTTATTTGATCTCCTTTAAACAGGGATCATTTTCATCTGGTAAGAGTGCATTTATCATTATGGTGGAGGCTCTCATCTTTCTGGCACTGGTTTAGTGTGTAACCGTCTAACACCTGGTGGAGATTATTTATGAACTTTCTTTTGGTGGATTGTTATTTTTGTGATTAACATTGATCTGAACACACTGTCTCACGGACTTTATCCAACTAATTTTTATTTGAATATATTGTCTTATGGACTTTTATTTAAGTTTTAGCGCAATCTTTTTTGCGCAAAATTATTAAGAGCCTGGCACTTCTAGGCATGTCAGGTCTTACTCTATGGCGGTCATTCCTGTCATTGCTACTGCAAGCACTGAGGCCGACAGTGGGATCATGGGCTTATAATGGATCAGTAGAGGAACCTGAAGCCTCGCACACATATACAGGTTTCCCGGCTGACTTTTTACCGCTGGGAAAGCCGAGAACCTGCCCGGTCAGCCTTTCCCCTACACACGGCCGGGTTTCCCGACAGGAAAACTGCCATGAGAGCTCTGGTCGGGAATCCCAGCCGTGTGTATGCTCCCCCCACAGGCTTTCCCCATAGGATGCTGGAGAGGTAAATCACCTTTTTAATCTCTCTTTTCAAGGTCAGGGGGGACCTAGTGTGGGCCCTGTGCAGGGAATGCTGGGATGTGTAGCGCCAAGCCTCTGTGCTTGCAGAAGTCCTCTGTAGTACATAAGGAGACACCAGACATGGGGTGGAGGTGCCTAAGGTTGATTGGAAGACACTGGAGAAGAGGGCCCTGTCAGGTAGGCTGTATTGGGCCCCATAATTTCTAATAAAGGTCCTGAGTTAAATAAAGCCTCCAATGTGATCTCAACATGCAGAGACAGAAGAATTGGGGAGACGGTTTAAGGCTTATTAGGTGATAGAATGAGCATCAATCTCTGTTATAGTCTCCCCCACCCCAATTTAAGTGATAGTTCATTGAATACACATTTTGTGGCAATCAAAAGCCAACAGTGTGCAGTCACTTTACATTTATTAGATTGTAAGCTCCTAGAAGCAGGGCCCTCCTAACCCTCTTGTATTGAATTGTATTGTTGCTGTATTGTCTCCCTTTATATTGTAAAATGCTGCGCACTATAAAAATCCTGTATTATAATAATACTAATTTTACAAATGACAAGCAAATTTCATTAGTGTAATGTTAGGTGAGCGAGAAGAGGGACAGTGGACCCAGCAAAGAATGCCTCAATTAGAAACACCATTTATTGCTCCCACCAGACGGCTTTCTCTGTAATCATATAGGTCACACATAGTGAAGGCGGAGATAACCTGACCATGATTGCGCTGATCACTTAGGGATCAATGCAAGTTTTTTTCTCTTTAGTTCCTCCATGCAAAAGACTGTAATTTTACTGATAAATTTACTGAAAATTTACTAGATAAACACTAGGGGGCGCCATATGCCATATAATGGTATAAAATAACAATTAGCTGTCATTGCTAAACTACTTGTCAATTTAGCATCAGGGTACAAATTAACTGTGCAATTACCAATATCACTAAGGGTCCATTCACACATATGTGTTATGACAATGAGTGTCAAAACATACGTTACCGCAATACACGATAAGGGTTCATTTACACCAGGGATCCTCAAACTACGGCCCTCCAGCTGTTGCGGAACTACACTTCCCATGACTAGGCATGATGGGAATTGTAGTTCCTTAACACCTGGAGGGCCATAGTTTGAAGACCCATGATTTACACCTATGTGTTTTAACGCATATGATGTTTTTACGCACATCAAACGCATGTACACAGGTTAGTCATTGTTTTAAATAGTTCTAGTTCACATCTTGCGATACATTGATGTGTGTTGCCTTTTTTATCGCATCAGCGTGAGTTATTAATGACATTAGTAGTGCATGAAAACACATGATTGTTGATAACTATAACAGAAAAATGCAGGTCACTGACACTCATCTCTGTGCCTTGGTATGAACTTTTAGAATTCATCCACATGAATCCAAAGGGAAAATTGGTTTAAGTCATTTCTAGCCTTTTAGTACAGGGGTCTCTAAAGTTTTCTAAACAAAGGGCCAGTTTACTGTTCTTCAGACTTCAGGGGGGCCGGACTGTGACCATCGGGAGTAGAAAAAGTCCTGACATCAGTGGGGAGAAAAAAATGCCTTATCGTTTGTTTCAGTGGGAAGAATTGTGCCCCGTTATTGTGTGTCATTGGGCCCCATTGTTGGTCTCATTGAGAGGAATCGTGCCCCATTATTGAATATCATTGGGCCCCTTTGGGAGGAATTGTGCCCCATTGTTGAGTGTCATTTGGCCCCATTGTTGGTCTCATTGGGAGGAATTGTGCCCCGTTATTGAGTGTCATTAGGCCCCTTTGGGAGGAATTGTGCCCCATTGTTGGGTGTCATTGGGCCCCATTATTGGGTCTCATTGGGCTCGATTGTTGGTCTCATTGGGAGGAATTGTGCCCCATTTTTAAGTGTCATTGGGCCCCTTTGGGAGGAATTGTGCCATATTGTTGGGTGTCATTGGGTCCCATTGTTGGTCTCATTGGGAGGAATTGGGCCCTATTATTCATTATTGGGTGTCATTGGGCCCCATTGTTGGTCTCATTGGGAGGAATTAGGCCCCATCATTGAGTGTCATTAGGCCCCCTTGGGAGGAATTGTGCCCCACTATTGTGTGTCATTGGGCCCCATTGTTGGTCTCATTGGGAGGAATTGTGCCCCATTATTGAATATCATTGGGCCCCTTTGGGAGGAATTGTGCCCCATTGTTGAGTGTCATTTGGCCCCATTGTTGATCTCATTGGGTGGAATTGTGCCCCGTTATTGAGTGTCATTAGGCCCCTTTGGGAGGAATTGTGCCCCATTGTTGGGTGTCATTGGGCCCCATTATTGGGTCTCATTGGGCTCGATTGTTGGTCTCATTGGGAGGAATTGTGCCCCATTTTTGAGTGTCATTGGGCCCCTTTGGGAGGAATTGTGCCCCATTGTTGGGTGTCATTGGGCCCCATTATTGGGTCTCATAGGGCCCCATTGTTGGTCTCATTGGGAGGAATTAGGTCCCATCATTGAGTGTCATTAGGCCCCCTTGGGAGGAATTGTGCCCCACTATTGTGTGTCATTGAGCCCCATTGTTGCTCTCATTGGGAGGAATTGTGCCCTTTCAATGGTCCCTTTGGGAGGAATTGTGCCCCATTGTTGAGTGTCATTTGGCCCCATTGTTGGTCTCATTGGGTGGAATTGTGCCCCGTTATTGAGTGTCATTAGGCCCCTTTGGGAGGAATTGTGCCCCATTGTTGGGTGTCATTGGGCCCCATTATTGGGTCTCATTGGGCTCGATTGTTGGTCTCATTGGGAGGAATTGTGCCCCATTTTTGAGTGTCATTGGGCCCCTTTGGGAGGAATTGTGCCCCATTGTTGGGTGTCATTGGGCCCCATTATTGGGTCTCATTGGGCCCCATTGTTGGTCTCATTGGGAGGAATTAGGTCCCATCATTGAGTGTCATTAGGCCCCCTTGGGAGGAATTGTGCCCCACTATTGTGTGTCATTGAGCCCCATTGTTGCTCTCATTGGGAGGAATTGTGCCCTTTCAATGGTCTCATTGGGGGGGATTATGGCTTCAAGGGCCGGGTAAAAGCAAGCAAAGAGCCATAGTTTGAAGACCACTGTTTTAGTACATCACAGTACCCAGATGCTCAGCCTGATGGCAATGCTGTGTTAGTGCACCCCCATGCTGGTCCTCCCATGTTCATTTGAACAGCGGAGAGCAATTTATTACGATTTTTTTAGGCATGTAATGACTTGTTGCTTGGATATTGACTGTTACAATTTATATTATTCAGTGCTTATATTATATTACGCTTATAATATACAAGTGGGCAAAGATTTCCCACTAAGCTTAATGAAAAGCTATAACAGGCAAGAACAATGTGACTTCACTAGGGGAAAAAAAAAAACTTTTTACAAAATAGGCCTCTAGAAAAAGTTTAGATAAACACGTGTACTTTACCTCTTACCACCAACATAATGTACATGTGCAGCGACAAGGAGGGCAGGCTTTAACACTCACATGTCGCAGATATGCGTCCATGGGTGGCAGAGGTTTCAGTGCTGAGAGTTTGCTCACTACGAGAGATGAAGTTGTCCAAGACAGCTCCTGTTTTTTTAATAAAGATCAGGAGCCAGTGGGGCCGACTCCCCGTCATGTAACTTCTGTAACAGTCAATCATAGTGGTGGTTATGTGATCAGGCAGACTTTCCTGCCCTGGGCATAATTGCCCAGGTAAAGGGTTACTGGTAAACTGCAAACAGCTATATACACAGTTGTATGTTTTTTTCCTGTGAAAGGAGTTTATGGAAAGACAATAAAGCCAGCATAGGTATACGCATGGGGTGTGCCAGATGTGCCTGGGCCACTCTAATCACTCTGTGCGGTACCGTTTCCCCCTACTGCCTGGGCTTCCCAGGTGTTGCCCCCCCCCTCCATTACCGCAGTGCTGCTGGCCTCACTCATCTCCCCCCAGCTGCTGTGGGGGATGTTTCAGCATGGAGAGTGGGGGAATGGGCTAATCAATATATAATTTACTCGTCCCTTCCTTTACTAAATGAACACACACACTCACTGTGTTCAATTATAGCGGAAGCATAGTAAACAGGATACAATAGCGGACTCTCCCACTTCCAGACTGGGCACTGATGTGCAGGAGAGTACAGGGGACTCTGATTTCACAGCAGATTTAACTATTTATTACAGTTCTAGGTAAAAGTATGTTTTACTATTTAGATTTAATATATAACCGAGTTTAGGGCCATGCTATAATGCGGCTACCTCAGGTGGCACAGTAGAGGGCAGCACTGAGGCTGTCTTGTCCATATTAGACACTCCATCCTCAGTGCATCTACACTAACGCTATGTCTGTTATCTTCCATGTATGTATTATCTTCTGTATACCATATGTTTTTGCTGATACAGTGGAATCTTGGATTACGAGAATAATCCATTCCAGGAGAATGCTCGTAATCCAAAGTACTCACATATCAAAGTGAGCTTCCTTATTGAAGTCAATGGAAACGAAAATAATTTGTTCCGCATTGACTTTAAGATCATGCAATACCGCATGTGGCCAGAGGTGGGGGGGGGGGAGCCACGGAAAGGCCCAAAAACACCATGGTTGACCTCGGCAAACCTCACCTTTTGGCTCTGACGCCCCCCACCTCAGGCCAAACGCGGTATTGCACACCGATATGGCTTGAATCCTGCTCGTTTTGCGAGACAACACTCGCAAACCGAGCTAGGATTTTTTAAAATCCAATCGCAATCCAAGGTTCCACTGTACCTTGTTATTACATTACCAGATAATACAGCCTGTTCTGACCAATCCCTGAAGAAGGAATTAAGTGTATATTCTGAAACATGTTGGGATTCTCTATGTAATCAATATCACTAAAGGTCCATTGATTTTCGGTTCTGGCCTCCTATCGTGAGATCAAACGTTATAGAACCTAGCTGTGTATATTTGTATATGATGACCATTCATGTCTAGTAAATGTGATACTCATATCTATTTTAAGACTGTTTTATATCTATTAAATGTTGTACTTTTTATTCTTTTCTACGTTATTATCTGTTTCCAACCTTTGCCCGTAAAGTCCCAGGGGGTATTCCTTTTGGTTTGTCTTGTCCTTATTAGACACTCCATCCTCAGTGCATCTACACTAATGCTGAGGCTGATAAAACCGCAGGCCCAGCATTACTGAGCTCCCTGATTGGCCCACTGTATCTGTCACACAGGTAGTTGCAGCGGCTGAGCCTCTCCAGTGTTGTGTATCTTGCTGAAACATAACTGGATTCAGGACTGTGCCATCAATAAGGCCATTTGAGGTGGCTACCTCAGACAGCACTCATGTTGGTGGGCACGCTGAGGCTAGGGTGACCACGTGTCCCGGATTGCCCAGGACAGTCCCGCATTTTGCAGGTCTGTCCCGGGCACATTCATTCCAGGTCAATACAGAGTCCCGGAAATTAAACTGACACAGCCACCCCCCGGGCCAATCTGATGCCCCCAAAAAAGGCCGCCACATCACTGCTTTACTCACCGACAGTACTTGTCCTAGCCAGGAATGCCTGGAGGAGCACAATCCCCACCACCTGCTTATGATTGGAGAAATAATAAATCCCGCCTCTTATCTCACTGTGCTGTGAGTCGTTATAACACAAGCTGATTTTTGGGAAGGGAGGGTGTCCCTGAATGGTAGTTTGGAAATGTGGTCACACTAGCTAAGGCCACAGTGTCCAGTGGCCGGGCAGAAGCTTTATACCTTTTAAATAGGCTCCCTGTCACAGAGCTGACTGCCGTGCCATCTTTGTCATGGGCAGGAAGTGTCAAAAATGTCTGCCTCAGACCGCACCCATCCTGGCGCAGCTCTGACTGGGTTAAGTGGATTTTTAGTCAGAGCAGTTAAAATGTATATGCCCGTTAAATGGATTTTAGCAAGATTCCTAGATTGTGATGGCGGATATCCATGAACAAATCATTTTGTCACATAGTACCACAGCTGCTGAGATAAGTCAGCCTGACCAGACTCCAAACCCTTCTCTTTATATCAGCCTGTTCCAGTTTCCTCCCTTCATCTTGGCCTACAAACAGCAGACACATTTCACACGGGCCCGGTCGTTGACAGCTCCCCTGCACATGTTCCACTGGTGCCCCAATCCTGCACTCTGACCACCCAGCCTAGCTCACTCCCTCCCAGCTTCCCAGGAGACTGATGTTATGGAGGGATGCCGAGCTGGGTCAGGTTCCAGGGATTACACAGGCAGCAGCCTGGAACCCTCCATTTCCTCACAGGCCCCCACCTGAATCAGTGGGAAAAACTGAAAGCCAGACGCTTCTGGGAAGTCAGAGAAATATAAGCCAGTCAGGGTCAGTTGCAGTCAATAGAGACGGATTACCTTAATCTCAGGGTTCAAAGACCCCCAAAATCCCTCAGTAAAACCATCAGGGGCTGCCTGTCAGCCAGGTGGGTGAGAAGGGGCAGAGGGGGCTGCCAGACATCTTAGCTATATTTAGGAAAACAGAGAGTTTAGGTTTTCTTTTAAGACCACTTACATTCCACATCTGTTCCACGTCAACTTGGGAAAACCTAATTATCTATCTTGTTTATTTTACGTAACTGGTAGTAATGGGTAAAATTAGGCTGATCAGCAATAGAGCTTGCCGTCTTATTAGAAAATCGCAAAGTCCTGATCATCAAAGGCGAATTTGACAGAAAATATACCTGAAGTTCACGATTGAAACCACCCCATTATGCTTACGGTACAAGCAATTCTTGTGAAGGAAGATAATAATGGTTTATGTCGGAGATGTAGATTTTTTTCAGTTTGAATATGTTTATTTGGATTTTTTGTAACTGTTTGTTTAAAGCTCATTTGTGGTGTATAAACAGCTTCTTCTGAACCACCTGTTAATAAATAAGAACTCCAAGAAGATAAAAGGGAAAAACCCATTGGGCCAGATTCAGAAAGAATGTACGCCGGCGTATCTCCCGATACCCCGCCGTAATTTCAAATGTGTGCCGCCGCATCTTTACGCCGATTCAGAAAGCAAGATACGCCGAAAAACATGGCTTCGCTGGACGCATTCGTTGTTCCAATTAAAAATATGCAAATGAGCTAGTTACGCCGATTCACAAACCTAGTTGCGCCCGGCGTATTGATATACTTCTTTTACGTAAGGCGTTCGACCAGCGTAAAGTTACCCCTGCTATATGAGGCGCAGGCAATGTTAAGTATGGACATCGGAACAGCGTCGAATTGTAAGTCGTATGTGAATAGGGCTGTGCGTAAGTTAGGTTCACGTCGTAGGCAGTGTTCGACGTATCTCTAGCCGACGTGATTTTGGAGCATGCGCACTGGGATATATCCACGGACGGCGCATGCGCCATTCGGAACCTCATTTGCATAGGGTCACGGCTCATTGTAATACAACACGCCCACTACAAGCCTACTTTGAATTACGCGCGCTTACGCCGGCCCATTTACACTACGCCACCGTAACTTAGGGCGCAAGTTCTTTCTGAATACGATACCTGCCTCTCTAAGTTACGGGGGCGTAGTGTATATGAGATACGGTACGCCCGCCAAAACTTAGGCCATTCTTTCTGCATCTGGCCCATTATCGTAGTTATACGTTCCTAAAAAATCATTACATGAATTATCAACACTAATATTCGTAAATGTCTGAATTAGGCTTGATATCCCTTTGTATTCCCCTGTACAGCAACACCTAAACTGGGGGACGGAGGACCAACATTAGGAGCAAATCAGGCTTGGCTGCAGTGCACAAACACTGACAGGAGGAGAGAGCAAAGGGAGCAGACTGATAGTGAGTTATCAGAATACTACTCTATTGTTAAATTAGCATGCTATGTGAGAGGGGGGAGTTGTTCTTGACCAAGCAATGTTGCTATGCCTGTAATGGATGTCAAGAATCTGACGGTATTCTTTAGCAGTAGTGACTACTTACTTATATGACTGAATTACAAATGGTTTGACAGTCAAATTTCCAAATATGTATTTTACCCATATTCAATGGTTTGACTGGTTTTAAAGTGCAACTCTAGTCAAAGCTTTTTTTTTTACATTTTGGATAGTGTGAGGATGTGTAGATCCTCTGTTTTGGTTTGCCTGATTGGGGAGATGTAGGAGGTCCGATTGGTTCCAGCTTAAAAATAAACAGAGTGGAAACATGCATACTATGGTTCATAACCCTGTGCAGAGATAGACAACCAGACATGCTTTAGCACACTTGCGAGCTTGAAGCATGCACATAAGCATGTGTGTACATTCATGTAAACTGGAGAATTATTTGGGGGGGATTGGCGAGTGGTTTTCAGCTAGTTCCTGATTACCTGCAACCCAACTTTGTCCTGCCATGTATGACCCAGCTTGCCTTTCCACCTACCTCTGAATCTTTGCCTTGTGACCTCGACCTGCCTGTTTGACTCTACTTACTGCCCAAGGCTGGGCCGTACACTAGAAGTATTTCATTTGAAAACTTTCATTTTAGGACTGTTCTTAAAATTTTTTAATCTTTAGAGGGGTCAAATCATCCTTTATTTTTAACTGCAGTGGTGAGAAAATTTGAAGGAGCGGATACATTTTTTTTCTCTCAAATGAACGAGATCCAACAGTGAATGTGGTTTTTGTTTAGGAAATTCTGTAAATTTCAAATTCAAATTTTAAAAGCAAACAACATTTTGAAGTAAAGGCATTCAACTGTACTATGAGAATTTTTGTACCAATGTTCATACAAACATTCCTTCTAAATCTACTAGTGTTTGGCCAGCTTTACTGCCTGTCTGGTTGTTACTGACCTTGGTTTGCATCCTCAAACCTGTTCCTTCTTTCCCGATTTGGTACCTTGTTGTCTGGCTGTTACCAATCTAAGCTTGTGTATTCTTATAGATAACCACTAGTAGTAGAAAGGATGAGAGTGGGTTTACATCCACTTTAAGTCCCAAAAAACAAATAAAAAATGTTTATTATTTATATGTCATAAGCAGGGCAGGACTTAGGGTGGTGGGGGCCCCTGGGCTTGAGTGTTGAAGGTGCCCACTGGAGCGAGGGGGGATCATAGTTGTCGAGCAGGGGGATGCGCATTAAAGTTGTTGAGTGGGGGGGGGGGGGGAATTGAAGTTGTTGAGTGTGGGGGGGGCGCAATGAAGTTGTTGAGCGGGGGGGTGCGCATTAAAGTTGTTGAGCGTTTGGGGTGGCAAAATGGAGTTGTTGAGCGGGGGGGTGGTGACTCTCACCTGTGCACGGAATGTGTCAGCTATCTTCACTTCAGCAGACATCCCCACACCGCTCCGGTTCTGTTCCGGTTCCGTTCCTCCTAGGGGAGGTTTTAAAGTTGGTGAGTGGAGGGGGGAGTGCCTCTCACCTGTGCCGACAGCCAGGGCCACAGACTGTCATTAGCCCGACTGTCGGCTTTCTTCCCTTCAGCAGCCACAGTTCTCCACACACCGCTCCGGTTCCTCCTGCTTCCGTGCTGCCTCCTATTGCAGTGTAGGAAAATTAACCCTTTCGCGGGACTGCGGGAAGAAGCGGAAAGTCCCGCAGAATGCGTGCGTGTTGGGAGGTATGCGCAGGGCTGCCATCAGGAATTTTGGGGCCCCTTACACAGCTTAAGCCGCATGAAATTGAGAAGCGGGGGGCTGCCGCAAATTGAGAAGCAGGGGGGGCCTTTACAAAAAAAAAGAAGAAATAAAGAAAAAAAAAATATATATATATATATAAAAAGGGGGTAGCCATCTGGGGCCCTGGGGATCTCTGGGCCCTTTAATAAAAAGAAAAAATAAACCTCTGGGCCCTTTAATAAAAAATAAAATAAAAAAATAAACATTTATATAAAATATAAAGAAAATGTAAATTTTTTAATAAAAAAAAGTAGGGGTTGCTGTCCGGGGCCCTGGGGGCCTCCGGGCCCCTGGGGACATCCAGACCCCTAAAAAAAATTAAAAAATAAACATTTATAAAAAATACATAAAAAAGAGAGGTTGCCATCCGGGGGGCCCTGGGGACCTCTGGGCCTTTTAATAAAAAATAAAAAAATATAAACAAAAATAAAAAAATAAACATTTATAAAGAAAATAAAAGGGTTGCCACATGGGGCCCTGTGGATCTCGGAGCCCTTTAATAATAAAAAAAAAATAATATATATATATATATATAAAAGAAAATGTAAACTTTTTTTATAAAAAGAAGGGGGGTTGCCATCCAGGGGCCCTGGAGACCTCTGGGCCCTTTAATAATAATACAAGAAAAAAAAAAAATATATATATAAAAAACATATTGGCCCAGATTCACGTACATCGGCGCATTATCGGTCCGGCGTAGCGCACCGCCATTACCTTAGACTTGCGCCATCTAGCCGCGTAATCCCCCGATTCACGTAGCTTTTGCGCAGGAAATTGCGCAAGCGTAAGGTTTTTTCCAGAGGCGTAAGGAGGAGTAATACAAATTGGGAGGGACGTGGGCGTGTTACATTGAAATGAGCCGTGACCCCATGCAAATGAAGGGCCGGCCGGCTCGCGCATGCGCGCTTGAAGGAGACCATGGTCAGCTCCGCTGTGCGCATGCTCACAACTCGGGAGCGGCGCAATCAGTGAAATTGGAAATGGACTAGGGCAACTTTGTGAACTACGCAGACAGCATAAATAGACAGACACAAATGCACTTCCTTTGCAAAATACATCCCTTTGTATCCCTCCCTATACAGCAAGGTGCTTTTGTTTGTTTGTGACGTGTCTTTGAGATATTTGGGGACTGTTTTGCAGAGTGATTTTTGTCTTTTATGTGTTTTCTTTGTTGTTATTTTGTTTAAATTATATTTTTGCTGGGCATTTTTTTTTTTTGCTCGTCATTTATTTAATTTTTTTGGTTCTGTTTGTGTATGATTTTGGAATGTGGGGGTGATATTCCTGCAGGAAAAGGGGTGTCACCCTCATTTGTGGTGGAGAAGTGATCCCCAGGTCTGTGTGAATGGTGTATGAATGTACAGTGACATAATTGGAGCCTTGGCATGGCGTTGCAGCTCACAAGTCCTGCATGGTGGACTGGTGCCAATCCAATGTGAGGATGTGGGGTGTGTGTGCTAGGGACCACAGTGGTGTGCATGCATGCATTCTCATTGTGCCATGATTAATGTGTGTGTTTAACGTGCAAAGATGCATAATGTGAGCTGGCATGAGATGGGGTCATGAGATGTGGTATCAGTGCATATGCATAGTCACCTTGAAGGGAAAAGACAGGAGGATGTTAGTCATGCATGTGCCACTTGTGAGGTGTGCATCACGGGAGGGGATAGTCATGCCCGCCACCCATGTCACTCACCAACCAGCCAGCTGTCCCCATACATGTTCTGTTCGCAATCTGTGGGGATGGGGCTCTGATTGTATATGTAGCTGTCATGGGTGTCATGGGTGGTGTCATGTGTTGGGCTGGTAATGTCCTCCTGCAGGGTTGTGGTTAATTCCAGGATGGCATGAGGGGGGAATCTGAAGATGCGATACACCTCAGAATCACTCATGCCAAAGAGGTCTATGCGTGTGCGGTATACCCTCTCCCGTGCCATCCTCCGTGCCATCCTCTGTGCCCTCCTCCTTCTTTGGTCATCTAAATTCACTAGTGCAGCTATGAGCGACGATGCCCCTGGCATGTTGGCAGTCAAATTGTAGTGCAACACGTGTGTGTGGTCTGCTCCTCAGTAACGGTGTTGCTTTCTGTGAGATGTAGACGTTTTTTCAAAATTTAGACCAGCTTTTATGTGCTCTAACTTTAGACAGGACATTTTGCTGTTGCGCACATCGCGTAGCCTGCGCAGGAACTGCGTTTTTTTGTGGATCCCCGCAACTCCCTCATTAGCATATTTGACAAGCAAATCAATGGTGTGTCTAGCGCATTTTTGCGCGGACGGATGCGTCTGTCTAACGCAATTACGCCGGACAAAAAAAAGTAGATTTCTGGCGTAAATCGTTTTCTGAATCGCGCGCATCTAAACGCACGCGCACATTTAGACTTACGCACGCGCAACACCAGTTGCGCAGGCGTAATCGCTCTGTGAATCTGGGCCATTTTTTTTATAAAAAATAAATATAAAAAAGTAGGGTTTGCTGTCTAGGTCCCTGGGGGCCTCCGGGCCCCTGGGGACATCCAGACCCCTAAAAAAAATTAAAAAATAAACATTTATAAAAAATACATACATTTTTTTTTTTAGAGGGGCCCCCTATTAGGCGGGGCCCATGGGCTTGAGCCCAGTCAAGCCCAGTGGTAAGTCCGGCCCTGGTCATAAGCATATTTGGGATTTTTGGAGAATGTAGAAAGATATGTGCCTGTCATCTGACCCTATGCTGCATGAGTATTGGCACCCTCTGTGTTCCTTATCCATCGGTCAGTAGTATACTTTCAGAAGCTCAATCCCTGTTTCATGAAAGAAGGAAAGCTCTTTCCCACTCACAAGGTTGGTAACTCTCTCAGTGCAACATCCAACCACCAAGGGTTCTCATTATCACCAATTAGCTAGCCAAAAACACAATGGGCCAGATTCACAGAGCGATTACTCCTGTCTATCTCGCGTTAGACTGGAGTACTTTCGAATTACGCACGTTTTTTCACTATTCTGAAACCTCAAACCATGAAAATACGTCTGCGGGCTTCAATCCGACTGGTTTACGTGTTTGTACGCATTCGGATCTACGCTGCAATAAAATTGCGGCCGCTGGGTGGAGTTCCCGTCGTTTTCTGCGTCGGGGTATGCAAATGAGCTTTTGCCGACGATCCACAAAGTTACGAACGTCAATCGCAATCTCTTACGGCATCTTTAGTCATCTTTTTGCCTCGTAAAGTTATACCAGCTTTTTGCTGGTCTAATATTAGACAGCCCATGTTAAGTATGGCCGTCGTTCCCGCGTCGAATTTCAACGTTTTCCGACGTCTTTTTTTTATTTTTGACGTAAAACGTCCGGGAATAGGAATGTCCGTAAACTACGCTACTCAAACAAAAAATGACGTAACGATGTTATTTCGCGCAATGCACGGCGGGAAATTTCTGAACGGAGCATGCGCAGTTCGATCGCCGCGGGGACGCGCCTAATTTAAATGCTTCACGCCCCCTAATCGCGTATTTCGATTACGCGGCGAGAAATACACTACGCCGCCGTACCGTAAGGGACAAAATCTACCAGGATTCGTCGTACAGCCTGGTAAAATACGGCAGCGTAGTGTATCTCTGATACTCTGCGCCAATGTAATTGTATCTGAATCTGGCCCTATGTTCCCTGCATGATATTGACAGGTAGAGATATGGGGACGTAATATTTGTTTCTACACACAAAGAGTTGTAGTTAATATTACCAATGAATTTTGACTGAATTATCTGATCATTACACACGACCGTTTTCCTCGACAGAATCCATCAAGAAACTTGGTGGCAGAGCTATTTTGCCGAGGAAAATGGTCGTGTGTATGTTTTTCGTCGAGGAAACTGTCGTGGAACTCGACGAGAAAAAGAGAAAAAGTTCTCTTTTTCCTTGTCGGGAGTCTCAATTTCCTTGTCGTCAGTGCCATCTTAAGAGCATTATAGGCCCCCGGGCAATACAGTGCACTGGGGCCCTGTCTACACAACCACACACAAGAATTTACTGCCAAAAATCATGAAATTTACTGGCAGAACCACAATTTTTTATTGGCACTGCAAAAAAGTACCTAAAATTACAGTTTTACAAATTTCTTCATTGGCATGAAGGTTAGGTTACTGTAACCCAGCCTGATCAGAGTTTCCTCTTGCATCAGAGTCTGCAGGATTCCCCCTTACAGTGAAAGGGAACTCTTATGTAAAGGGGAACACTGCAGATCATGATGTAAGGGGGAACTCTGATGTGGAGTTGGGCTCTGGTGACCAGAGACCACCTTATATCAGAATCCACTGCTTTCTCTTTACATCAGAGTTCCCTCTTACATCACGGTCCTCAGACTGAGTTCCCCCTAGCACTGTAAGGGGGAATCCTGCAGACTCTGATGTAAAGGGGAACCACCTTCCGTAGAGTAAATACACTAAGGTAAGGGGGGGCACTAATATTTTTGTATTCACTCCCCCCTTTCTTTAGCAACCACCCGCCCTTAGACTGGCCTGGTGGTGCTATCACTGACCTCCTCTCAGGTGCACCATGCAAGGCTCAGTCAGATGGCTCCAGCTTGGCTGCTCTGGTTTTATCCTATAGTCTCTTCATGTCTGACTTCTCCTGTGACCCCCATCCCAGCGGCGCTCCCACTCTTAACTCCTCTCCAGACTCTTCCTCAGAGACTGTAGTCACGATACAGTTCTACAGTTCTGACCCGCCATTCTCCACCATTTTTTACTGGGGTCGCTGGGCAGCCGATGGGGGCCCCCCAGGCAAGTGGGGCCCCCGGGCAACTTCCCAGTGTGCCCAATGGAAAAGACAGCCCTGCTTGTCGTGTTTCTCGTCAGGCTGGTTTACGACGAGAAACATGTTCGTGTGTATGCTTAGAAACCCGCGCATGCTCAGAGTAAAGTATGAGACGGGAGTGAACCTTCGGTAAAAGTAGCGTTCGTAATGGAGATAGCACATTTGTCACGCTGTAACAGACTGAAAAGCGCAAATCGTCTTTTACTTAACACGCAGTAACATGAGATTAGCAAAAGCAGCCCCAAGGGTTGTGCCAGTGGAATCGAATTTCCCCAGCCGTTGTATGTGTTGAAGTCACCGCGTTTGAGAACGACAAGATTTTGTCTTGACAGTGTGTACGCAAAGAAAGCTTGTCAAGATTCTCGACATGCCTGACAAGGAACTCGTCGAGGAAAACAATGTTTCATTTACGACGAGTTCCTTGGTCGTGTGTACGAGGCCTTAGAGGTGGAAGAATACAGTAACCATTCTAATGTACCCTAGTGTAACTCCATATAGGCAAACAAAATCATTACACTTTTGAAAAATATTTGACAACTAAAACAGTAAAACTACTGATTAATCAGTTTGAAAATCCCAATAAATTTTTATTAACATTTATTTTCCAAAGAATGTAATTCGCTTTGTAGCATGGCTGTTTAATGGTTGATAGATATTATAAATGATTGTTGGATTAACATATGTTAGATCTGATGTAACTCTCTGAAGCCAAATATCATGAATCACACTATTACCCTCATAGGGCATGTTGGCATGGTAGCTCTCATGGTTCAGGTCAAGGCTAGCAAAACAGTGGATAGGGCAACACAGGACAAACTCATCACCTAAAATGTCAGCAACCACTGGACAAGCACAAAACTGAAACTGATTCCAGAGGGACTGATCTCAGGACCGGACAGGAAGGTCAGGGCAGGAAGCAAGTAAACAAGGTCAGTCTAGTAATTGTAAAATGGCTGTTTCCATGTGTGGGCAACAGGTGGTCATTAAAGAAGCATGAATCTTGCAAAAGGCATATTGTTTGGAAGGACATGCAGAAAAGATAGGCTAATTAGGATTCTAGCAGCCTCTGTGGCATACTAATTGGTATGATAACAGCCACAATAACTTTAACCACTGTTCGTAAACAGGAAACACCCTTAAGAAATGGATGGAGATGGAAAAGCAGTCCCGGCTCTCATGACAGAGGGCACAGCATGACAGAGCAGAATGCGATCATTCAGAGAAGATCATTTGTTAAAGTGGTAGTATATAGCAAACAAAAGAAAAATGGGCCCAGGAAGTATAATGTCATAATGTGCTAGTATGCATTGCATATTAGCACAATATGATAAACTTACCTTCGGTGGCACGCAGTTACCGCTGACAGGGCTTCCATGTTCACCCGGTCTTCCTTCTGGTTTGTGGGTTCCGGCTGTTTAAATGGCCAAGCTGCAATGAAGTCACTCCCAAGCATGCGGGCGGGAGTCACAGCCGCAGCACAACTCTCTCAGTGGACGGCATGCTGTCCATTGTGAACGCAGTGCGCAGGTGCTGGTGATGTCACCTTCTGCTTTTTAAGTAAATATCTCCTAAACGGTGCACATTTAAGTGATGTTTACTGTACCTACAGGTAAGCCTTATTATAGGCTTACCTGTAGGTATAAATAAAAAAGTGGACATTTGCTTATTAAAAAAGAGCATCCTGTTTTATCAGAAGGCTGAAGGACTGGATCAGCCTACAGATAATTGCATGGTAGCCTTTTGGCAAAAAATGCCCACTAGGGATCAAAATCTTTAACTACTTCCCGCCTGGTCAATAGCAAATTGACGTCCAGGAAGTGGTTCTGTTATCCAGACTGGACGTCTATTGACGTCCAGCAGGATAACATGCTGTCGCGTGCCCGTGGGACACCCTGCATCTCCGATCTAGGTAAAGAGTCTCCTCTTTACCACGTGATCAGCCATGTCCAATCACGGCTGATTGCGATGTAAGCAGGAAGAGCCGTGGATTGGCTCTTCCTCACTCAATCTGACAGACGCGAGTAGAGGAGAGCCGATCAGCGTCTCTCCTGACAAAGGGGTTTGCGCTGATTGTTTATCAGCGCAGTCCCCCCTTGGATGCCCACACTGGACCACCAGGGAAGCCACCAGGACCACCAGGGAAGGGGGCAACGTGTGGATGGCCAGGTACAACCCCCATGGCCATCCACATGTAAAAAAATAAGCACAATAGATGACAATCAGTGCCCACAAATGGGCTCTGACTGGCAACATGGGCACTGACTGGCAAAAATTAGTAAACAAACAAGTGATGTCCAACAATGCCATCATCAGTGCCACCCTTCAGTGTCCATCAGTGCCACCTTTCAGTACCCATCCATGCCCAGTGCCCACCTATCAGTGCCCATCTGTGCCACCCATCAGTGCCACTCATAAGTACCCATAATTGCCGCCTATGAGTGCCCATCAGTGCTGCATACCAGCCTATCAGTGACCATCATCAGTGCCCATCAGTGGCAGCTCATCGGTGCCCATCAGTGGCAGCTCATCGGTGCCCATCAGTGCCACCTCATCGGTGCCCATCAGTGCCACCTCATTGGTGCCCATCAGTGTCACCTCATCGGTGCCCATCAGTGCCACCATATCAGTGCCCGTTATTGAAGAAGAAAACTTATTTGCAAAAAATGTTTTAGTCTTTTTTTAGTTGTTGCGCAAATAATAAAAATCGCAGAGGTGATCAAATACCACCAAAAGAAAGCTCTATTTGTGGGAACAAAATTATACAAATTTAGTTTGGGTACAGTGTAGCATGACTGCGCAATTGTCATTCAAAGTGCAACAGTGCTGAAAGCTGAAAATTGGCTTGGGCAGGAAGGTGTGTAAGTGCCTGGTATTGAAGTGGTTAAAGGGACTTTTTGCCAATGGATGTTGAAAGACTGAAACAAGAAACATTTTAAAAGAAACTGTCTCTTCATCAGAAGTCCCTTCTTCTTAGCTTAGTCATTGTCTATATGGCTACTATTTTTTAGGAGATCTCTCTATACACAATGACAGCCAATTCTAGAAGTAGTGGACACGTGAAACAAAATATTCAGACTGTACAGAGAATACATTATTCCTAATCAAAGATAACAGACCGTATAATAATTAAATGATCAGTGCATGAGCAAGCATAACAACAATGTATTGCCCAAGCATGCATGAACTTCCAACGGGCAAAATGTTTGCAGACACCTACACAGGAGGTCCACCAGATGATTGGTGCCAAGGGTACAGTTACCACTCTGAAAGAAATTATAACACTGAAGAGCTGTCCTGCATTTGGCATTAAAAGAGGGGAATCCACATTTATAGCACAACTATAGTATTGCTTATATAGGCAGCCATTGCTCAGCTCTTGCTATAAAAATATCACTTTACTGTTTGTCATGCTTTTATCTAAGCCACTGATTAGAAAAAATATGCAGATTAGTTCTGACTTTCTTAATCTACATGCTTGTTGGAATGCATAGTGCAAAGGAGCTAGAGAAAACCAAGCCATTAGCATTTTCAGGAGGTGTTTAATGATAGCCTTGTACTGTTCTCTGTATTGGTTTCCTTTAACCACAAATAATGCTCTGCTGTGCTACTTTACCCAACCTACATTGTACATTATAGAGTAGGGTGACCAGACATCCCCAGTTTCAGGGGACAGTCCCCTGATTGAGGACACTGTCCCCGGACCAAGTCTGTCCCTGGTTTTGTCCCCAGATTGGATTTAATAGGGGGCAGGGGCAATTTCAAAGACAGTCGGTGCAGAATTAAAAAAAAAATTAGAATTACACCCCCCTGCTCCGCCGTGCCTACTAGCATAGGGGGGTTGTATTTTTCCCATTATCTGTGCCCCTTTCTGATGATCATGGAGGGAATATTTCTTCAGTTTCGGGCGCATGCCCATTTAGCTTCGCTCACATGTTCTTCTGCCTTGGCACAAATCTTGGCCAGCCACCTGCTTATCTCCTTGCCTTCCCTGGGGGAGTGATCTTCCTCCGCTCCCCACCCAGTAGTAGCCGGGGCACGAAGAGTAAGACTTGAGAGGCTGTGAGGCGGGCAGCAATGGGCAGGGAGTCGCTGATTGTTGCCATTACTAGTAAACAAAAAATATGTCCCCGGATTTCATTTTCAAAATCTGGTCACTTTATTATAGAGACATGGGGGGTTATTTACAAAAGACAAATTCACTTTGCACTACAAGTGCACTTGAAATTGCACTGAAAGTGCACTTGGAGGTGCAGTCGCTGTAGATCCGAGGGGGACATGCAAGGAAAAAAAATATGAATTTTAGCTTGCACATGATTAGATAATATCAGCAGAGCTTCCCCTCATTTCAGATCTATCCCTCAGATTTACAGCAACTGCACTTAAAAGAGCACTTTCAGTGCAATTTCAAATGCACTTGTAGTGCAAAGTGGATTTGCCTTTCATATATAACCCCCATAGCGTTTTCCTTATCTTGCCTTCTGAAAAACTTGGCTGTAATTAGCTGCAGAAACCAAAGCATTTGCAAATGCCAGAAAAATCTAATCAAGATAATAAATATCTGCCAAGTAATTGATTGGCTGGGCTATGACTCTTACCAGTCAGATGGTGCTGGACAAGTGGCTGGGCCCTTTTTGTTTTCATGGAAAACAACAGGAACAGAGAGACAGGACATCAACAAAACCATGTAGTTTCACTGGACATACCAATATATAAGGCATAATGCTACCACCTAATGGCAGAACATCTATTCAGAATAAAATATATGAGAATGGTTGTTGCACCTATGTCTGTATAAATAACATGCTAACAGTAAGGCCGCGTACACACGATCGAATTTGTCCGCTGAAAACGGTCCGATGGACCGCTTCAGCAGACAAATCCGATCGTGTATACGGGCTAGCGGACAGATTTGTCCATCGGACAAATTTCAAAGCATGCTTTGAAATTTGTCCGCTACAAACCTGTCCGTCGGATATGTCCGCTGGTTAGTACGGGAAACCAGCGGACATATCCTCCCGCACATGCGTCGTATCCTGTGAATGGATCCGACGCATGCGCGCGGAAGTGTTTACTTCCTGGTGCGGTGACGTAGCGGTGACGTGGCGGCGTCAACGTCACCGCCGCGTCACCACGCTGTCTGCCGGCGGGGATTTTGATCCGATGGTGTGTACACGCCATCGGACCGAAATCCAATGAGACATGTCCGCTCTAAACTTGTACAACTTCTAACCCCACAACAATCAATTGTTTGACAACAGACAACTGAAATCTAATTGATTATTATAGAATACTGCATATCTTTATTTCTCTTTGCTCTGCTATATATACCTGCCCACTTGCTGTAGAGAAACACTTCCCTGATTGCAGGTTATTACCTCAAATCAATATGCAATTACCGGATCTCCAGCTGTTGCAGAATTACAAGTCCCATAAGGCATGGCAAGACTCTGACAGCCACAAGCATGACACCCAGAGGCAGAGGCATGATGGGACTTGTAGTTTTGCAACAGCTGGAGGTCCGCTAGTTGCATATCCCTGCTCTAAATCATTAATATTTCTTGATATTATCAAGGTGTCCATACCCAGCCTAAGTGCACTGGACAACTGATCGAAATCTCTGGATTTGTAGAAGTTTTGCTCTTTAAACATCAATAGCTGCCAGTTGGCACAAGAGGTATGCTTGCCTCTTCTCTTTATCTGCTGCTGCTTTTGCCTAGGAAGCAAATAAGTGTCATTTACTTAGTACAGTGTTTCCCAATAGGTAGGTACACGTTCCATTAGTATTGGTCCTTACTATAGGAAGAACACTGCAAAGCTCAGGACTTGTGTGCTGATCTGTCTCATGGAATAATATACTCACTATAGTGTCTGATGGGAGCAGAAAATGTCTTTAGAGAAACAGTTTGTGTAGGTTTGTACGTTCTTCAGAGGATATATTGTAGTGGGGTGGAACAATTTTAATACAGAGTGAACTTGGTGGGACACAGTTGAGCAAATGGAAAAATGTATAAAATCGCACTACCTAAGAGCAAATGGATAAAGCTCTAATGAACGCCATATAATGAAGTGGTGTGAAACACAACAAACCTAAGGCATACGTGATTAAATATCCCATAAATAAATTCATGTGAATAAATAAATGCATAAAGTGTCATAAATGAAAATTAATAAAGTGTCCAATACAAGGTATAGTCCATAAATGAAAATATTCTTAAATTGAATGACAGTCCACCCCTGCAAATTGTTTGTGATCTGTCCATAAATGAAAGTCTTCAAACTGGTGAAAAAATGTGTAACAGTGAGATCCGCCACCAATGGAAAGAATCACCGCTTACCGGAACTCCGTGATTCCCCCGTATCAGAGGATCAGGGAAGGTATACAAAATCACAGCTTATTTCCAAAAGTACCTCTAGCTCACCTCGCCACTGATCAAATCTCACAATGGATGTTTTAGACTCGTATGCAGGTGCAGAGTCTAAGGAATAAAACCTTCAGATTTATTGTTTAAAAAGTAATAAAAACACTAAGGTTGTCCAGATACCACTTTTTTAGGACCGAGTACAAGTACCGATACTTTTTTTCATGTACTCGCCGATACCGATCACCGATTAAACCGATTAAAATGCAGCCATGTGTTCCCAAATGCAGCCATGTGTCCCCAAATGCAGCCTTGTGTCCCCAAAGAGAAAGCCAAGCCCCCCCGCCGCTGCCGACATCTAGGTGATTAGCGCTCGGGGTACATAACAGCTTTCATTTGAATAGCTGAGTGTTCCCCGCTGTGCCTCGTCATGTTTAGACACTCCCCCTTGCTCGGGCACTTTGATAGACAGATCACCTGTCCAATCTCCTCTCCTCCATACCTGAGGACTGCTCTGCTCCGCCCCCTCTCCGGCCGCTCCGCCCCCTCTCCACCTGCTCTCCGCTCCCTCTCCACCCGCTCTCCGCCCTCTCTCCACCTGCTCTCACGGGGGGGGATTGGGTGAAACATCGGGAGCATTTGCGCGAGTACAAGTACTTGCGCAAATGCTCAGTATCAGTCCCGATACCGATACTAGTATCGTTATCGTGACAACCCTAAAAAACACACTTACAAAAGTACCTTAACTGGAAAGCCTTAAGTACAATGTGCCAGCAGGTGCACAATCGGACAAACCCGTCCGTCTGGGTAAGCGAGTAAACAGAAGTTGACTTCAGCACATTGCACCGCTCCGCCCTATGCGTTGTGCAAATTTCGGACAAAAGGGTTTAGATTGGGGTGGGAAATTTATTTCCCCAAAGGGTCACATGAGAAACTGGGAATGTTGTGGAGGTCCAAACTTAATTCTATATGTACTGTGTGGCAACATATAGAAAACAAGCACCTGGTACTAGGAATAGTAGGTACCACTGCTCATGAAAATGGGGGTTGTAAAAATGAGCAGCAGTTTTACCTTCCTTAGTGAGGAAGCTGACATTAGAGGCATCATGGGCCAGGCAGGGACAAAGAGCTTTATGTGGCCCAGGGGCCACAATTTGTCCAGGTGTGCTTTATATTAGATGGATGTGGTTATTGGATCGCTGGTGTGGCCAAAACATAAACCACTGCCAGGAAAGGTGTAGTACTGAGATCTGGAGATAAATATGAAGGTATTGGTTGATTAAACTCACCAGCATCTATACAAACCTGAACTACCAGTAGTTTTGCAAATACTTGGCTTTTAAATTTTTTTTTTTTTTTTTTTTTTTTAATGTTCCCCCATAGCGTTTGATTGAATCACCTTCTGCTTATCTGTAAATGGATAAAACTGTGAACTATACAGTAGACATGCAGGTATCCTATGTAGTATCATATGTAGTATCATATATAGACTTGCACATCCCCCATTAGTGGAATGTTGGGATCTCCCACCAAGCAAAGTGTGTGTAGTCCCGTTTCTCTCCTGGGAAAGATCAACATAGCAAGCTGCTTCTTCTCTCATACAAAACCCTTCTCTAGGGAGCTGTCACTAAGTAAGGCAAATCACATGCAAAAACAAATCCAAACAAGCTTGGGGAAAATAGACATAAAAGACCTGCTTTTGCCCTTACATGTTGGGGAAACATAAACAGGAATGAAGTACGAGAGGCCCACAGAAAATAAGAGGAACACACAACCCTACAGCTTGTGTCATACATTGATGGAATGCTAACAGCAAGATCATGAACTGTATAAAGAACATATATAGAACTTGTGGCCAAAATGCCCTGAAGAAGGACAACTGCCACATGGAAATCTAAGGCCCCATACACACGAGCAGACAGATTTGTTCAAATCGGTCGGGCAGACCGATTTGAACAAATCTGTCTGCTGGGGACGTATTGGTTTGATCGTGTACACACTAACTTTAGCATAGCACCCCACCAATAGGGGGGGGGGGGGCGCTACATGTAATAATTTATTTCCTTCAACCACGGATTGAAGGAAAGAAAATGGCTAATTTTCCCCATCAACACAGTGAGTGTTGATAGGGGAATCCCTACCGTCAGAATACAATGATACCTCCTGGGGGCTTTAGCCACCGGCAGTGATCATACGGAAAAAAAAACACGACAGGCTAATTGTACTGAAGTCAATCGATAGATCAACTTCAGTACAAACAGCCTACTCCATAGATGTATCAAAATTTGCCCAGTTTCTGCTCAACTAGCTACATTTTGATCTGTTTAGGGACAGCTTAAGGCAAGATGTAGGCTGTGCTTGAGCATGGGGTGTATTCAAGAGGTAGGCTGTGATGGAGGGGGGAGTGCCAGAGGCAGCCTGTGATTGGTCAGGGGGTGCAGCGGCTGAACAAACTACGCAATACAGGCATTCTGTGTGTCTGCATAGTGTCCTGCAGTGCTCAATGGCCAGCCAGAGGATGAAAATTGAACATGCTAACACAGATCAACTTTTGTGCTTTGTGTGGTCAGTTTAGGACACAGAAGGTGACTGGAAGGATCAACCAGGTACATGAAAATGATCGTGTCTATTATTTATAAAATGCACACGTGAATACGCACTTGGAAACAATAAATAAATAGGGTAACATGCATTTTAAGAGCTTTATTAACTATTATTGTATAACTATTCAAACGGTATAAATAAAGAACAAACACTGCGCAGATTTTCTTCACCCGGATATTAGAATCCAAATTTCTTTGCTGTGTGCAGCAGCTGACGTTTGTCTAATTCACAAGTTGTTATGCTGACAGGAGACATATTGACTGGTGCAGAGATCATGACATTTAATATTCCGCACATGTAATCAATCCTCGCTGTGTGCTGTGTGGGTAAAAGCCTTGCATGCTCAATTTCCTCACACCTGAGAAACTGCGTCCCCGGAGTTATGACGTTAGCATCTGCTTTGACAAACACGTCTGCAGTTGCCCGTAGCAATTGGGCTAATTATAATGTGAGACCATTACGCCATCGTCTCTGGCTGTTTCCCAAGCAACCAATCACGTGTGTTAAAGCCGACAATGGTAAGAGTTATATTAGTGACCCCGCGATGAAATAACGTGAACAGCAGAGCCTGCATCTAACGCTCACAATAAATATAGGTCTCTGCAGCATATTAAATGGACCACTTAATAGTTTGAGGTACCAGAAATGAATAATTACTGCAAAGTGACAAGAGCCTGTTAGCAAATAGTGTTTACAGTTGTCTCCTGGAAGTACTCCAGCTGCTTTTCATAGGAACGGATTCCTATGTACAGTTTTTATATCTCAAAATCAGGCAGGAAAGAAGTTATGCAAACATACACATTTGGAGGGGAACTTCATATTGCTAATGGAGAATTAAAAGTCAACAGCTACAAAGACATTACAAAAGACATTAGACGTTGACTTTTGAGAAGTAGATACTATAATACCCCGTACAGGATCGGAATTTCCAATGAAAAAAGTCTGATGGACATTTTCCATTGGATTTTCCGATCGTGTGTAGCCCCATTTGAGTTTTTTCATTGGAAATTCCGATGAATTCCATCGGACTTTAGATAAAGAACAGGTTCTATTTTTTCCCGATGTAATTTGGCTGGGCAAAAGCCGATCGTGTGTACGTGGCATTACTAGCCCAGAAGTCCAGCGCTGTCTTCAACGTAGCCGATTGTTCGCAGGTCTTCTGTCACATACAGCCCCGCCCCCTGGCCGGGAACTTTGATAGACAGATCACCCATCCAATCCCGGGACGGGTGGTCTGTCTATCAAATTTCCCCAGCCAGGAGGAGGGGCTGTATGTGACAGCGAGCAGCGGGAACATACAGCAATTGAAATGAAAGCGGTTATCGCTGTGTTCCCCATGCTCTCATCATCTGGGCAGCTCTCCTGTTCCTCTCTTCCCCTGCACAGGCAGGCTGCATTAGTGGCCACAGGCAGGCTGAATTAGTGGCCACAGGCAGACTGCATTAGTGGCCACAGGCAGACTGCATTAGTGGCCACAGGCAGAATGCATTAGTGGCCACAGGCAGGCTGCATTAGTGGCCACAGGCAGGCTGCATTAGTGGCCACAGGTGAGGCAGCATTGATGCATACAGGTGAAGCAGCATTAATGGACACAGGTAGGCTACATTGGTAGGCATGGATAAAGTTGTTGTTAATATTTATTTTTATAACTTAATTCTGCATAAAACATTTAAGTGTCATTTCATGACATCATTTATGGGGGCATGTTTAGGGGCAGGATTAGGGGTGGGGCAACTGGTGGCGAGTAATCCTTGAGACCTGGCTAGTAGCTTATGACTTGAAATTTTGAGCCCTGTACTAGGCTTTAGTGTAGTTAACCCTACCCTTTCTTGTCTTGGTTTCTATAGCTAGTCCAGTGCCATGCCATGGTTTTGGTTGGTGAAAAGCTACATGGAGGGTCACCTCATCACTGAAGATCTGAGCATACGTGTTTGTACTTTGGACAAAAGTTTGATGGACCTCTGTACACACACACGATAGGACTTTGCACCGTAGGACTTTTGTTGCGGAAAAGTTTGTCCGTTTGCAGAGCGAACTTTTGTCCGTTGAAAACCAAAAAAGTTTGTCCAATGGAGCGCACACACGGTCTGATTTTTTTGAAAACCTGCTTATTTTGAAGATTGTTGTCAAAAAGTCCATCCGTGTGTACGGGCCTTTAGAATGATCACTGAGGGTTGAATTTTGCACTTTAAAAAATGTAATTATGTATATAGTATGTATAACATTAGCTCATAGGATTATATGCATAGGGATGGTTTATACCACACTCACCTTCACACACCCATAAATACAGTATCATTTATATTTCGTTTTGAAGGGTGGGGGAGCACTCTATTTTTTGTTCATATTGTCATTTGATTCTGTAAAAAAAAAAAAAAATGTGTTTTTTTTAAAATAAAAATGTAAAGTGTCAAAAAGTAGAGTATTTATCGACAATAAAGCTAAAAAAAACCCAAGGTGTTGGTTTAATGTTCCCTGCATTCCTTTATTCCTCAACCCTGGCCATCATGTTAGCTATTCTGTCCTTCCCCCTCCCTTAACGCTCCCCAGGTTGACCCATGCGCTATGTAAAGTGGCTTTATTCAGCTTTTACAATTGCAGAGTGCTGGAGTCCAGGGGTCCTTTCATGCTTCATGCTTCATCCTACCTCCTAGGTCTGCACACACACAGCATGCTCCCCTCCTCCTAGGCAAAAATACTGTTTACTCAGCACCACTGTAGAGAAGGAGAGCTGCATCATGGCAGGGAGTCCAGCCTCAGTTAATCATCTGTGCCATGTGCTGCCCGAGGTAATTCCCCCTTGAACAGTTGCACTGACCCAGCTCCCTCTCAGCGGAGGGTAAATATGTTTGCCTACTGGCAATGCAAATTCACTGTTCCCTTTCAGCTCATTCAACATCAATAAGCACAGGTACCTACATGAGTTCTATTATGGCTTCCTATTGCTTCCCCTAATAGGAAGTTAGAAGCCTAATAAACAATTCTCAAAAAGCAATCAGTTTAATTAAAGGTTACTCGCAGGCTCTGGGGACTTCGCAATACTTATTTCAGCAGTGCCTATAATTTGGCCTAATGGTGTAATATAGCCATTAGCATGAAGATCATTCAGTATCCCTTTCTCTTACTTTCTGTTTCTTCTGAGAAATCGTATTCACAGGAGATAAAAAAAACTAAAAAAAAACAGCATGGCGTTGATAGCAAGGAAGTAAAGGTTCTATCTATATTTAATAAGAAGGATGATCAGAAGCACCTGGAGCTGAACGTAAGGACTGCTATTGAGAACAATGTAGGGTGAAGGTTGGATGTGTACACTGATGCTCTGTAAGGCGGTGTACACACGACCGAGAAACTCGTCGGGCGAAACTCATCGTTCTGCCCGTCGAGTTCCTAGTTCGGCAGTCAAAAAGCTCGTCGAGTCAAATTTTCCCATTGAACAACGAGGAAATAGAGAACCTGCTCTCTTTTTGGTTCGACGAGTTCCCTTGACGGGTTGCTCGGCGAAAAGTGTACACATGACCGGTTTCCTCGGCAGAATACGTCTCCCATCGAGGTTCTTGCTGGATTCTGCCGAGAAAATCGGTCGTGTGTACGCGGCCTAACAGTACTCAAAAAGTTTTTTCTTTTTTCTGTATTCTTAATTTATAAGCTTTTCAATACAATACAGAAGGGAAGCCAACGAAAATATGTAAAACAAGTAAAACAGATTGTTTGGCTGTAGGGACCCAATCACATGTATACAACAAGAGTAATTTGAAAGGCATCAAAGGGTTCTGGATTTACATATTGCAATGGTAGAAGAGATGAGGGGCCAAATGGGAATCGAACCAGGACTTTCACAATAAATTTGAGGGAACATTGCTATTCTAGATCCAGGGGCTCATAACAATGAAGGGTGTCAATATACATGTCTATTACAAAGCTTGCATGATGATGTCCAGGGAGACCCCACATGGCCTGTGCAATCGTTGGAGCAACTTTTTACATCAGGGGTGTCCAAACTTTTTTCAAAGAGGGCCAGATTTGATGAAGTGAACATGCGTGAGGGCCGACCATTTTTCCTGACATTCTTTGAACCATTAAAATTTGGCCTAAGTGTGTTCGCTTGAGCACTAATACACAATGCCCAACAAGAATTCTCTTGCCTATGTGGCTGTGTGTGGTGAAGAGATGAGCTCGGGCGTGTTATTTGGATATACTGTGTATATTTCTTTTGTGGCTCCAACGAATCCCAGAGCGCTGCTTAGGACTAAGGGATGAGCTTGGGCTTGTTATTTGGATATACCATATTTATCAGCGTATAACACGCATAGGCTTACCATTGCCATGAATGCAGCCTTACCATTTCCATGAATGCATTGTTACCATTGCAACCAATGCAATGCAGCCTTACCATTGTAACCAATGCAGCCTTACCATTGCAACCAATGCAGCCTCACCATTGCAACCAATGCAGCCTCACCATTGCAACCAATGCATCCTCACATGTGCCATGAATGCAGCCTTACCATTACAACCAATGCAGCCTTACCATTGAAACCAATGCAGCCTCACATGTGCAATAAATGCAGCCTCGCATGTGCAATGAATGCAGCCTCGCATTTGCAATGAATGCAGCCTTACCATTGCCATCAGTGCAGCCTGAACGATGCCCATCTGCAGCCTCGGAGGGCAGAGGGAGGGGGGCGGGACGAGTGCTGACAGATTACAAACAGGAGAATCTCTTGTTTACTCTGTGACCTCTTTAATACAAAGTCCCGCCTCCTATGATAGACAAAACAGTCGTCCAATGGCATCCCAGGAGACAGGACTTCCAATAGAGATGCTTCTAAGTAAACAGGAGATTCTCTTCATGTAATCTGACGGCGCTCGTCCTGCCCCCTCCCTGTTCCCTTCAAGGCAGAGCCAATAAATACAGTATATATTGTTTGTGGCCCTGGGGGCCACAAACAATATATATCCAAATCCCCAGGGGGCCATATTAAATCATCAGGGGGGCCGCATTTGGCCCCCGAGCCGGACTTTGGACATGCCTGATTTACATAAAATTCAGGAGAATGGAGGGAAAAGGGGATAGGTCTGTTTCAAGGCCCCCCTTTTCCTTATGGGATTCATGGCAGGGAAGTTTCAAGTCACCTTTTGGGCTGTTTGAGCGGGAACATCAGGGATTGGTAGCTGGCAGTTGTTGCTACGGGTAAATTCTAGGGCCAGGATAGGTCATTAGGTTTCTTAGGCGGGAAAGGTAGTGATTGGTTTAGTTACAGTAGCTGGGTTACTGGGGAAAATTTAGGTTTTTAAGGGTACCTGATAGGGCAGCTAGGGTTATCTGACCTTTTGGGAAATTCCAGAATTTTAAGATCCCAATTTAAGGAGCTGTCTGAGGGGGTCCGTGGCCAGCCGCTCCTGAGTAGGACCATTCAGCAGAGCTTCCCACCCCCCTTCCCCTTTGTCGCGGCTATAGCTATGTGAATAAATCTCTTTGCAGGAGCAAAGGCGATAGTTGAATTAATTTAAGTTAATATTCATTTCAGCTCGAGTCATAGTGGCATGTATGTAAAACGAAAATGTACTTAAAGTGAAACAATACCTTTTTTTCACTTATAGTGTATAGTGGGGGGTCAGGGGCTATAGTGGGAGTGTCAGGAGCTGTAGTTGATGTCTCAGGGGCTGTAATGGGGGTGTCAGGGGCACATTGGAACAGGGCAGGTTATGCTCTCGGAGCTTCCGCTCCTTCTACTGCGGCTGCAAAATGTCTGTACAGTACTTGTAAGGTACTTTACATACACTTGCGGGTATGTCCTCGCGAGTGTATGTAAAGTGAGTGTACTTAAAGCGGGGTATGCCTGTAATGTGAATATGTGTTTTGAGTTAATGGTTATATACTAGTTATGCCGCGGCCAAACTTTATAAAAAATAAATAAAAATCTAAATATATAATAAATGTTTTATGAGTTAATTATTTATTTAATAAAGTAATTGAAAGAGTAATTTAAGTGTGGTTTCAAGTTATTTGGTATGTCAAGGCATACTGCCTATAATCCCATAGCGGGAGAAGGAGTAAAAAAAAAAAAAAAGATGGGGGGAGTGGGGTGGTGGGGAAGGAAGGGTGCCACCAGTTGGTGTACATACAGATAGAACTAGAGAAGGGCCCTCATTTACTTACTAAATCATTTTACTAAATCACTCCCAGCACATCCCAGACAGCAGCTTGTTTAAATAGCCAGTAATCATTTAAAGTTTCTAGTGCATGCAAACTCTTCCCAATAAAACCATGTGTTTCGGAATTTGGTGTGTGTGTTCTTAATAGAACTCATTAGACTCTCCATCTCCCTGATATCCTCCACCCTCCCGATTCATAGTTGTATTGTTGGGGCCTGGACTGACTTTCACATTGCCAATATGTATGATCGTCCCGTGTTAATCAGGTGGCGCAAGAGCAACAGTACTCAAAAAGTTTCACATCTTTTTCATTTATTCAGCAGGCATTTACTGTGATGAAATCCATTGCTATCATCAGCGTAGGTGCAACAATCTATCATTCAGTAAGTCTGTTTCTTGCCATTAAGGTCATCAGTGCCTCATATGATGTAAGTAATAGCCCACACAAGATCTCTCTCTCCAAATTGGAAATCAAATATTTAAACAAAAAATAAATATAAATATATTCATTAACCACTTCCCGCCCGGTCTATGACAAATGTACGTCCGGGAAGTGGTTACAGATTTGTGACATGCCGTTTAGGAACGGCTTTTGCAAAAGTGCCCAGCGCGTGTCCGCAGGTGCGCGCAGCGCGGCGATCGAGGACGGCGTGTGTCCCTCGAACACATCGCTTCCCCGATCACGGTAAACAGCCAATTTCATTGGCTGTTTACCACGTGATCAGCTGTGTCAAAGACACAGCTGATCACATTTCAAAACAAATTCGGCGGCGCGCTCCGTGCGCGCCGCCAGAGGCTTGCAGAGCGGGGATCGTTGCAGGCGCGTGTCCCTTGGACACAGCGCTTCCCCGATCAGGGTAAACAGCCAATGAAATTGGCTGTTTACCACGTGACCGGCTGTGTCCAATCACAGCCGGTCACAAGTGTAAACAAAGCAGGCAGTTACTATCTGATCCCTGCTCTCTCCTCACACACCGATTTGTGAGGAGAGAGCAGGGATCAGTAAGTGAGATCAGTGTAGTTTGTCTGCATATTTATACTGTATACAACACAGCCACCCTACCCCCCCCCCACCAATAAAGAGGACCTGTCACACAGCCCTATAAATCAGCCCATCTGTAAATCAGCCCATCTGTAAATCATCTGTAACACCGCCACCCGTACCGCCATCGGTACCGCCGCTACCCGTACCACCATCGGTACCACTGCCACCCGTACCGCCACCACCCATACCACCATCAGTACCGCCACCACCTGTACCGCCATCGGTACCGCTGCCACCCGTACCGCCACCACCACCCATACCGCAATCGGTACCACCACCACCTGTACCGCTATTGGTACCGCTGCCACCCGTACCGTCATCGGTACCGCCGCCACCCGTACCGCCACCACCACCCATACCGCAATCGGTACCACCACCACCTGTACCGCCATCACCCGTACCGTCATCGCTGCTACCACCACCCGTACCGCCATCGGTACCACCATCACCCGTACCGCCATCGGTACCACCACCACCCGTACCGCCACCGGTACCACCACCACCTGTACCGCCACCGGTACCACCACCACCTGTACCGCCACACATTCCTGCCACTAATACCTCCATCAGTACCGCCACACAGGCTACTAGTACTGCCATCAGTACCACTGCCATCGGTACCACCACCCATACCGCCATCGGTATCACCACCCATACCGCCATCGGTACTACCACCACCGCTATCGGTACCACCACCACCACACATTCCTGACACCAATACCTTCATCGGTACCACCACATAGGCCGCCACCACCACCACCAGCAGTACTATTACGCAGGCCCACCAATAAGTACTGACATACTGCCATAATGTCCCAAAAGCTTTTCACACTCGAGGAGGCATATGTCATTATGTCCACCATGTCCGATGATGAGCACAGCGAGGAGCCCCCATTATCCGATTCTGATTCGGAATATGAGCCAGTGGAGGATAGTGGCTCAGAGTCCGAGTCCCCGGAGGAAACCGTCCCTCCCAAAAGAACGCGATTGGGACCAAGATCAGGACCAAGATCAGGAGATCTGCCCAGCACCAGCAGCGCCATACGCCAGGAAGAGGAGCCCAGTACTAGTAATGGAAATCCACGCCCAACCCGAAGAATCCTGCCCCAGTCCTACCTTCCCGATGCCCTGGCAAACCCCTTATGGTTGCCTGCTAACTCAGGATCCGCTATCATCCCCCCTTTCACCGCACAGCCAGGTGTGCAGCCTGACACTACGAATTTTTCTCAATTTGATTATTTTTGTTTATTTTTCCCAGAAGATTTTATGCAGAATAAAGTGGATCAAACCAATCTATATGCATCCCAATATATTGCCGCCAACCCCAATTCTTCCTACGCCCGCATGTTCCACTGGCGGCGTCTAACATTGGAAGAATTTAAAATTTTTTTGGGTCTTATGTTCAATATGGGGATTACAAAGAAGAACGAAGTCCATTCATATTGGTCTACACGCCCCATCCAACACATGCCTATATTTTCCTCTCTCATGTCTAGGACAAGATACGACATGATAATGCGTTTTATCCACTTCAATGACAATTCACAGTGCCCTCCCCAAAATCATCCCCACTATGACAAATTATACAAAATACGCCCCCTAATCGATGCCTTTTCCCAGCGATTTGCAGAAGTTTTCATCCCAGACCAAAACATTTGTGTTGACGAGTCCCTTATACATTTCACTGGCCGACTGCACTTCAAGCAGTACATCCCAAACAAGAGAGCCAGGTATGGGTTAAAATTAAATAAATTATGCGATCGAGCCACTGGATATGTGTTCACATTCAGGATCTATGAAGGCAAAGACTCCCAGCTCCAGCCCCGTGATTGCCCAACATATCTTGGAACCAGTGGAAAAATTGTCTGGGAGTTGGCATACCCCCTGTTCGGAAAAGGCTACCATTTATATGTTGATAATTATTATACCAGCCTGCCCCTTTTTCGTCAACTTTACAGCAAGCAAACCCTGGCCTGCGGTACCTTCAAAAAAAACCGGAAGGGATTCCCACAAAATTTGTTGACCAAAAACTTGAAATCTGGAGAGTCGTCATTCATGAGGAACGAGGAGGTGTTGGCCATGAAGTGGAGGGACAAGAAAGATGTCCACATCCTCTCTACCATCCACAATGACACCATGGTGGAGATCCAAAAAAGAGGCAGACATATTGCCAAGCCTGAATGTGTTAACGATTACAATTTGTACATGGGGGGGGTGGATTTAAATGACCAAATGCTACAGCCCTACTTATCAACAAGAAAGTCCTATTTTTGGCACAAGAAGGTTGCGTTTCATCTGTTTCACATGGCCCTTTTTAATTCGTTTGTATGCTACCAAAAAGACAATCCGCCAACTGAAAGCCCACAAATCTCCTACCTCAAGTATATCGAAGATATCATTGAAGCCCTCATTTATCAACAAGATCCCATCCCAGGAAGCATTCGCTCTGATTGTGTGAGTCGTCTTCACGAGCGACACTTTCCCTTTAGCATCCCCCCCTCAGAATCTGGAAAAAGACGCCAAAAAAGATGCCGTGTATGCAGCAAAGCAGGAGTAAGAAGAGACACCACCTGTTACTGTCCCGATTGTCCCTCCCAACCTGGCCTGTGCCTGGGACAGTGCTTCAAAAAGTATCATACATCCATCCAATATTAGTTCCCCTTGTTAACAGACTGCCATTTCCCCATTTGCCTGCTACCATGTTAATTAACTAACCCTGGCCTGTTTACCGACGATGTCTTTGCTTGCCAATTTAAACTACATTTCTGACCTCCATGTGTACCAACCTCAGCCTGTTTACCGACAATGTCTTTGCTTGCTGATTCAAACTACGTTTCTGACCTCCATGTGTACCAACCTCAGCCTGTTTACCAACGATGCCTCTGCCTGCCGATTTAAACCACATTTCTGACTTCCATGTGCACCGACCTTGGCCTGTTAATCTACCATGTTTTTGCCTCCCACTTGGACTGATCTTTTGGCCATTTACTTTTAGTACACAGGGGTCTCACATATGTGAGGGGCTTCAGAAAAGCGTTCTGTGTAGAGAAAACCAGTTTTTCGTTTTCTGTTCTCCCAGAACAGGGTCTGGTTGCCCAGAGGCTTCAAAGCGATTTGGGTGGGAGAAGCCTCTACCCCTGTCCCCCTGGCCCTAAGCTTAATGGTCCTTCCTGCTGCCTGGACCAATACTTTGGCTGTGCTGACCATATTACTGCCTGTATTGACCCATGACATTATGGACCATGTTTCTTCCTGCTGCTTGGACCAATACTTTGGCTGTGTTGATCATATATCTGCCTGCTACCTCTACTGACTTTTCACAATATTTCTGCTAAGACACCTCTGCCTGCTACCTGGACCTGTGCTTTGGCTGTACTCTGGCTGTGCTGACAGTATCTCTGCCTGTACGAACTATGGACAGTATTCCTGCCTGCTGCCTGAATGATTGCTTTTGTTGTCGCTGACCTCATCCCTGCCTGCTGCCTGGACCGATGCTCTCCTCTGTGGACCACTGCACTACTAAAACAAACAGGTAATCTTTTGTTATTTGGTATGTGTATGCTATGTGTTAGATATATGAAGGGCCTTCAAAAATGTGATCGGTTTTAGAAAATGATATGTGCAATTTATGCTTGAAGAATGCCTGAAAGTGCTACTTCAATGTTAGGCCTCTGTATGTGGCCAGGCTGTGTAAAAGTCCCACACATTTGGTATCGCCATACTCAGGAGAAGTAGCGGAATGCATTTTGGGGTGTCATGTTTGCTATATATATGCTATGTGTTAGAAATATCTTATAAATGGACAACTTTGTGTAAAAAAAATGCATTTTCATTTTTTTTCCACATTTTCCAAAACCTTCTGGAAAAAAATGAACCGCTAAAAAGACTCATAATGCTTCATAGATTATACGTTGGGGTGTGTGCTTTCCAAAATGGGGTCATTTTGTGGACAATTCCATTGTCCTGGTGCTCCAGGGCCTTCAAAAGTGTAATAGGTGGTTGAGAAAGGATTTGTGCAATTTATGCTTGTAGAACGCCTGAAAGTGCTACTTCAATGTTAGGCCTCTGTATGGGTCCAGGCAGTGTAAAAGTCCCACACATTTGGTATTGCCATACTCAGGAGGAGTAGCGGAATGCATTTTGGGGTGTCATGTTTGCTATGTATATGCTATGTGTTAGAAATATCTTATAAATGGACAACTTTGTGTAAAAAAAATGCATTTTCATTTTTTTTCCACATTTTCCAAAACCTTCTGGAAAAAAATGAACCGCTAAAAAGACTCATAATGCTTCATAGATTATACGTTGGGGTGTGTGCTTTCCAAAATGGGGTCATTTTGTGGACAATTCCATTGTCCTGGTGCTCCAGGGCCTTCAAAAGTGTAATAGGTGGTTGAGAAAGGATTTGTGCAATTTATGCTTGTAGAACGCCTGAAAGTGCTACTTCAATGTTAGGCCTCTGTATGGGTCCAGGCAGTGTAAAAGTCCCACACATTTGGTATTGCCATACTCAGGAGGAGTAGCGGAATGCATTTTGGGGTGTCATGTTTGCTATGTATATGCTATGTGTTAGAAATATCTTATAAATGGACAACTTTGTGTAAAAAAAAAGCATTTTCATTTTTTTTCCACATTTTCCAAAACCTTCTGGAAAAAAATGAACCGCTAAAAAGACTCATAATGCTTCATAGATTATACGTTGGGGTGTGTGCTTTCCAAAATGGGGTCATTTTGTGGACAATTCCATTGTCCTAATGCTCCAGGGCCTTCAAAAGTGTAATAGGTGGTTGAGAAAGGATTTGTGCAATTTTTGCTTGTAGAACGCCTGAAAGAGTTACTTCAATGTTGGGCCTCTGTATGTGGCCAGGCTGTGTAAAAGTCCCACACATTTGGTATTGCCATACTCAGGAGGAGTAGCAGAATGTATTTTGGGGTGTAGTTGCAATTATGCATATGCTGTGTGAGAGAAATAACCTGTTAATATGACCAGTTTATGTAAAAAAAAAAAAAAAAAAAATAATCTTAATTTTCCTAAGAATTGTGGGTAAAAAAATACAACTTCAAAAAACTCACCATGCCTCTTAATAAATACCTTGGACTGTCTACTTTCCAAAAAGGGGTAATGTGGGGGGTATTTGTACTTTCCTGGCTTGTTATTGTCTCAAGAAATGAGATTGGCCTTCAGTACATTAGGTGTGATCAGATGTGATCAATTTTCAGTGATTGGCACCATAGTTTGTAGACTCTATAACTTTCACAAAGACCAAATAATATACACTAATTTGGGTTATTTTTACAAAAGATATGTAGCAGTATTAATTTTGGCACAAATTTATGAAGAAAAATCACTTATTTGCAAAATTTCACAATATAAACTAAAAAAAAGTGTGTTTTTTTTCAAATTTTCGCTGTTTTTTTGCTTATAGCGCAAAAAATAAAAAACCCAGTGGCGATCAAATACCACCAAAAGAAAGCTCTATTTGTGAGAATAAAAGGATACAAATTTGGTTTGGATATAGTGTAGCATGACTGAATAATTGTCATTCAAAGTGTGAGAGCACTGAAAGTTGAAAATTGGTCTGGGCGGGAAGGTGCATAAGTGCCTAGTATGGAAGTGGTTAAAGCCCACATGTAGGCAGGTTAAAATGTATGTGTAGTTAGGTTTTTAGCAGCCAGACCAGGCTGGAGAAAGGTAAACATATCCAACTCAGTTGCTAGACTTTTGGTTTTGGCAGGCCCACCTATTAATATAAAAAGGGGGAAAGCTGAGATCAAGGGCTGGCTGGTGGCCGGAAAAAGGGACAGGGTTCAGGTGGAAAGACTCACCTGTAAATGCAAATCAAGTCATAGACTCTGCCTTTATGAATTATTACCTCATGGAGGTATGCTTAGGCCACTACACTATGCTAGTTAGGATTAGAGACAGGATGTTATTTATTTTGTACTGCCATGTTGCATTTCAACAGTAAAAGTTACATTAACAGCTCTAAGCCTGGTCTAAATTTATTCAAGGGGTGCAGGCTGGTTCTGACATATTCCAAAATAACCTGGGCCTGTAAAGCACTATGGGCTATGAAGTAACTGTAGCACCCTCTAGGTAGGTAGGTGCTGGAGTAGGATTTTTTTTGTAGATTAGGTAAATTTAGGAAGGCCTGGCTGCGGAAGGAACTCTTCAAGAAATTGTGAAGGTTCTGGACAGGAGGAGCAATAGAGGACAGCAGGAGAGAGCAATGCCAGGCAAGTCTCCAAGGTAAGAAAAAACTGGTCGCAGCCAGGAGGGTTGGTGAGTGATATGCACATTCAGGAGGACTGAGGAGGCATGCCTGAAAGGACTGGGAGCATTCAGTCTGGGATGGGTGCAGAGCCAGTGGATAAGGGTAGCTGCAGCCAGGAGGGCTGGAAGGGCCTGAAGATGGGTTTCTGGGCTTAGTAACCGAATGTAGGACTGCTAGTACCAGAACGTTCTATCTGCTAGATCAGAGGTTCTCAAATTATGGCCATCCAGTTGTTCAGGAACTACATTTCCCATCATGCCCTAGTCATGTCTGTGAATGTCATAGTTTTACAATGCCTCATGAGTAGTTCTGAAACAGCTGGAGGGCCGTGGTTTGAAGATCCCTGTGCTACACCATAGGGGTCCGCGGTCCCTGCCTGCAAAAGGCAATTGCTAAGGCCTGGCTGAGCCAGTGTCAGGCCTAACTATTTTGTGCTAGCTGTACCTGAAGCATTAGAGAGGAAGTGATGTGCATGAGGAGAAACGGAGTGTATATACCAGCGTGTATATAGTTTGTCCCAGCAAGTTCTGCAACATTTCATTGGGCATCCCATAGTTCCTATACCCCATCCAAGTTCAGCTTCCTCAATAAAACATAAAACCAAGCATATGGACTGTTTTCTGTCTTGGAATGACTGAGAGGTGAACGCCGGACTGGGCAGGGTGACAGTTGAGCCACATTACTCAGCAGCTCCTATGGGGGCACCGCTACAAAAAGTTACTACAAAAGGTTAACTTGGCAAGACAAGAAGAGGAGTGTAGTTGTTATGGATAACAAAGTCAAGGAGCAAACCAGTCATTAACTGTAGTATTTGATAAGGTGGGTGGTGGTTAGGTCCTTCGGTAGTGAGGGGGGGGGGTTGATGTTCTGGTTCCCTACCTAGGGGTTTATCTCCCATAGCAACTGGGAGTAGACTAGCGTTATGGAGATCTATAGCCTGGTCACAAGGTATGGGAAGGAAAGACTTAAGTGAGAGCACATATGAGGCCCATGCTATGTGCTCGGCAGGACCCCATTCTGTTAAAGGGAGTGAGATAAAAGAGGTATGTTAGACTGGTGGAGGGAGTGCAGGATCAGCACATACCTCCCAATGCAAACATACAAGTTGTAGTGTGTAGTGACATGGGACAAGTCACTTTTCAGAGGAACTCAGCACTTTATTACTTCACACAGTAAGAGCTTATCTCTAAGTTGGGGAAGTACCTTAATGTTAGATTCTTCACATTACCACAGTCTTCACCTGGTCCGGGAAATGATGAGCACGCTCTGTGGGAGTGGTACCCCACATGACCAGGGGCGGTAGGCACCGCCTCTAACTTGGCATAGTCAGAAAGACCTTCTTTCACACGGATTGAGAAAAAGAAATCAAATAGATTCCTCCATCCATGCTAAAAAGCATAAATGGCGGAATCTTTTCTGTCAGCTTTGTATTTTGTCAGCTGCTGCCCGTGGCCGTAAGAATATTCAGACAATGACTGAATCTAAATATACGCAGTCAATGTTTAGCCGTAATTTTCCAATTGGCTTCTTAAACAAAAAGTCCACCCACTTCTCAACAGGAATCTGCAAAAATTAAAACTGTCTATGGTAGCCTCAAGTAAGGGAATATCACCTTAACAGAGCCCCTGATAGCAGCAAAAACCCAACAGGGGTTCTCAACCTTCTCTACTTTATTCAAAATAAATGCACTTTACATTTTTAATGTCATTTCAAAAGTTGTTTTCTTTAAAATCTTTTAAAATTAAAAAGTTTTGTTAACATAACACCTGATGATCCTGCTATAAAGGTCCTTGTTCAGGTACTTCTGTTATGCTGTGACAACCCAAGAGTGCTCCTGCATTGTCATCCTGTCACACATGCCCCTAATTGAGACTACATGCAGCTGTGCCCACCTTCATTGCACAGGCACAGTCTATTGTTATCACTCAGGAGTAATGATGTACAGCTGATGCTCGTGTGAGCGCATGTAGCCCGGATGTAGCTGAAAAACAGAAAAGATCAGCAATACTAAAATGCAAATCGGATTGAACAAAGTGGTAAAAACATGATTGTATGAAAAATAATTAAAGCGCAACTCCACTTTTATTGAGAAAAAAACATTTACCTCTATTTACATTGTAAGGCCTCGTACACATGACCGAGAAACTCGACAGAAGCCATCAAGAATCTTGGTGGGATCGCTTTTTTGCTGAGGAAAACGGTCGAGTGTATGCTTTTCTTTTAAATATAATCCTTTATTCAAGGTTTCCAAAATTAAAACATGTGTATGCTTTTCATCGAGAAAACTGCCGATCAATTTCCTCGTCGTGTTCCTCGTCGGGCTGGTTTTCGACGAGAAACACGTTGGTGTGTATGCTTAGAAACCCGCGAACCTTCGGTAAAAGTAGCGTTTGTAATGAAAATAGCACATTTGTCACGCTGTAACAGACTGAAAAGTGCAAATAGTCTTACCAAACTTTTACCGAACACACAGTAACATGAGATAAGCAAAAGCAGCCCCAAGGGTTGTGCCAGTGAAATTGAACTTCCCCTGCCGTTGTATGTGTTGAAGTCACCGCGTTTGAGAATGAGGAGATTTGGTCTTGACAGTGTGTATGCAAAGACAGCTTGTCAAGTTTCTCGACAAGCCTAACAAGGAACTCGACGAGGAAAACGATGTGTCTTTTCCGACGAGTTCCTCAGTCGTGTGTACGAGGCCTGAGAATTGTTTTATCAAACTTTGTTGCAGATTTCTATGTTTTGTTATTCTGAAGAAATCCCTGTTTGTTCCTCTGTGCCCCTCTTCTAAGTGAGTCTAATGGAAGTGGTTTCATAATTATCAACCAGCTGCTGTAGAATCAAGGCTCAAATGAGGAATGAGGGTCTGCATTCCTTTAGAAGCTTCCTCCCATTAGTAGCATCTTACCAAAAATGTAGTTTTTGATGCACGAGATGCCAAAAATCTGACATATATCTTAGTGCAGAATTCTGGGAAAATCAGTGAGCCAATCACACAAGTGGGAAATGATGTTCAGTGCGTTATAAACATAAAGCAAACATAAGGCCCGTACACACGATCCGAATATCGGACGAAAACGATCATACGATGATGGATCTACGATTTTTCGAATCGTGTGTACACTACTTTCGAGAGCCGTTCATCCGATATTATTCAATCGGACAAGCGCGAAAATTTTTCTCGTACGATGTCAGATCGTACGATTTTCGTTTAGTCAGTACAGTTGTCGTCCGACAATACAATACAAATACATTACAACACATGACATCACTTCCGATTTTTTTTTTTCTGTCGTACAAGAATTTGTGACTTTAATAATTTCATTTTACTTGCGTCTATTAAGCAAAAAAAGTCGTACAATCCGTTGTACGATATTCGGATCGCGTGTACCGGCCATAAGATATAAGTCTCTTCCTATGGCATAATTAGTGATGTGTTGTGATTGCCTGTAGTTCTTCTTTAATGGGACTGCAGGCCACACTTGGCCCCCTACCTAAATTCCCCGGATACAACCATATTACCTTAGTAAAAACACACACACACCATAAGTTGGCAAAAAATATTTTTATTGGTTTTAAAATATATATTTAAATAGATAAACATTATTTCAACATTTAGCAGAAAACAAATATCCAGCAAAACCTTTGCCCAGTTTTCAGAACACGGGCTAATAAATCTTTATTAAACCAGAAAACACGCCCCCCCCCCAAATACCGGGGTGACCCAACCACATAAATATACCACGACAGGGAGGGAGGGCGGGAGCTTCTTCACCTGCAGGAAAACAATGTTTCATTTACGACGAGTTCCTTGGTCCTGTGTACAAGGCCTGAAAGTTTGACTCAACAAGACCTTTTCCTTATAATGTTAGAGCCAGTATGGTAAAACCCATTGAAGAATAGAGGGCACTCACAAAGCAGGGTTCAGGGACAGTATAGTATACTACACTAACTGTAAACATTTCTATTCACCATTGTTCAACTGGTGGTCTGGTATATTTGAACAAAAAATTGCTCAGGTACCTTAAAGCCCAACTCCAACCAAAACATTTATTTTCATTCTGGATAAGCTGGGAAAGGAATGCTAGACCTCTCATAATTGTATAGATGTCTGGTCCCAGTGGAATAGGATGTCAGTACAGGAAGTGATGGAAAATCTCTCCAGACAGCAATAAAACACTTTTTCCAGGTCATCATAACCGTAACAACTGCTTCCTTATTTCTCGTCCTACTGTCACAAAGACTGGAGGCAAGCAGGATTCTGGTCAATGATCTTATAGACAGAAGTAAAGATTTGAGAGAAGTATTTCCTCTTTCCAAGTATGTGCAAATCTAAGAAAAAAAAAGTTCTGGCTAGAATTTGGCACTAATTTTATCTCCAGGTACACGTCATCTAATATAGCAAACACAGTGCTGTATAGTGGAAGACTAAACATTGTACAGATATATCACACTGGGACCACAAAATCACAGCATTCATTTTGGCAGCATTATATGGTTGAAGGTAGCCTTCTATTTAGCCCCTGGTAGAAGGAATTTGGCTCCTGGTCAATATGTCATACAATGTTCCATACCAAGGCTCATGTTACTGTGTGTTTTGCCAACTTATGGTGTGTGTGTGTGTTTTTACTAAGGTAATATGGTTGTATCCGGGGAATTTAGGTAGGGGGCCAAGTGTGGCCTGCAGTCCCATTAAAGAAGAACTACAGGCAATCACAACACATCACTAATTATGCCATACGAAGAGACTTATATCTTATGGCCGGTACATGCGATCCGAATATCGTACGACGGATTGTACGACTTTTTTCGCTTAATAGACGCAAGTAAAATGAAATTATTAAAGTCACGAAAATTCTCGTACGACAGAAAAAAAAAAATTGGAAGTGATGTCATGTGTTGTAATGTATTTGTATTGTATTGTCGGACGACAACTGTACTGACTAAACGAAAATCGTACGATCTGACATCGTATGAGAAAATTTTTCGCGCTTGTCCGATTGAATAATATCGGATGAACGGCTCTCGAAAGTAGTGTACACACGATTCGAAAATCGTACGATCCATCATCATATGATCGTTTTCGTCCGATATTCGGATCGTGTGTACGGGCCTTATGTTTGCTTTATGTTTATAACGCACTGAACATCATTTCCCACTTGTGTGATTGGCTCACTGATTTTCCCAGAATTCTGCACTAAGATATACGTCAGATTTTTGGCATCTCGTGCACCAAAAACTTAATTTTTGGTAAGATGCTACTAATGGGAGGAAGCTTCTAAAGGAATGCAGACCCTGCAATTTTCCTCATTTGAGCCTTGATTCTACAGCAGCTGGTTGATAATTATGAAACCACTTCCATTAGACTCACTTAGAAGAGGGGCACAGAGGAACAAACAGGGATTTCTTCAGAATAACAAAACGTAGAAATCTGCAACAAAGTTTGATAAAACAATCCTCAGGCCTCGTACACACGACTGAGGAACTCGTCGGAAAAGACACATCGTTTTCCTTGTCGAGTTCCTTGTTAGGCTTGTCGAGAAACTTGACAAGCTTTCTTTGCGTACACACAGTCAAGACCAAATCTCGTCGTTCTCAAATGCGGTGACTTTAACACGTACGACGGCAGGGGAAGTTTGATTCCAATGGCACAACCCTTGGGGCTGCTTTTGCTAATCTCATGTTACTGCGTGTTAAGTAAAAGTTTGGTAAGAGACGATTTTCACTTTTCAGTCTGTTACAGCGTGACAAATGTGCTATTTCCATTACAAACGCTACTTTTACCGAAGGTTCACTCCCGTCTTATACGTTATTCTGAGCATGCGCGGGTTTCTAAGCATACACACGACCATGTTTCTCGTCGAAAACCAGCCTGACGGGGAACACGACGAAGAAATTGAGACTCCTGACGAGGAAAAAGAGATTTTGTTCTCTTTTTTTCTCATCGAGTTCCACAACAATTTTCTCGAAGAAAAACATACACACAACCGTTTTCCTCGGCAAAAAAGCTCTGCCACCAAGTTTCTTGATGGATTCTGTTGAGGAAAATGGTTGTGTGTACGAGGCCTCACCGTGTTCATCCCTTTCTTGTTTCGTTGATCCACTATGTTTAATCTGCAGGATATTACTGAATACTGACTTCGTCCATACAGCTTATCCGGTCATTAGTGCTTCTTAATTAATAGGGCACTTCTTATGACTCTTAACTTCATACTGAGTGATCAAACCCTTCTATGGTGTCTTTTGTGCTATATGTGATTCCTCAGCTTGAGACAAGCCTTGTTCTGCAAGCTGGACATAAGTACTTTTATAAAACGACGCCTTAAATGGAATGGCACGGTTCTGAGTTCTTTAATCAAGAGTATCCCCTGCAGTTTAGTTCAAGGAACACTGGCTCCCTCGCTTGTGGCGCTCAGAAGGCCACATTCTAGAAGACTCTTTGAGGAAGGCACCACTAGACCCAGCTCCCGGGGTTTCAATGAAACAACTTGATTTGTCTGTCTAACACTTTGACTTAAGGAGCTAAGCAGGGGTCTTGGGTCAATATTGGTTTTGGAAACAGATGGAGAAATGTTGAATTCCCCTGGCTTTCCACTGTGCTGTTTGTATCCGTGCAGGTCTATTAGTGTAAACAGCCTATTGTCTTACAGAAAACCCACTAGCAGGAGGTAAGAAGACAAAACCTTGTTACGGAGATTAAAGCCTGTCCTGCAAATGAGGTGGAGAAACATACAGGTTTCAAAGTTGCGAATTAAAAAGGAAGCAAAGTTGAGAAAGAATAACCTTTACACACTGTGAAGAGGAGACACAGCATGGAGAAAAATAAACGTAGCTTGTTCCCATGTTGTAGGCTTCTATTGCGGTCGTAAAAGATGAGAGATGACATGGAGAAACAAACTCTACGAAGGGTCACATGCAGGTTCAGCGACTGAAGTCTAAGGGTTACAGAATCCTGTGATAGAACATTTCTGTTTTTTAAAAGATTTAGGATTGCCTTGTTAGGCCCCTTTCACACGGATATAATGGTGCTTTTAGCTGTGGATTTTCTATTTTTCTACTGCAGCTTGGTGTGAATAGAAAAAAAAAATGTAAGTGTGTCCAGGTGCGATGTAGCGTAGCTATATGCACATAACCGCAGGTAATCAGTCTTTTTTGTCAACTGCAGATAGCAGCGTGAAAAAAAAAAACAGGAAGCACATCATATTAAAAAAAATAAAAAGAGTTGCTATGGGAAAGACTAATGGGGCCAGATTCAGGTACATCTGCGCATTATTGGAGCGGCGTAGCGCACCGCCTTTACGTTAGACTTGCGCAATGTGGCCGTGCAATCACCCTATTCTCGTCGCTTTTACGCAGAAATTTGCGCATGCGTAACGTTATTTCAGAGGCGTAATGCGGAATAATACAAATTGGGAAGGACGTGGGCGTGTTACATTGAAATGAGCCGTGACCCCATGCAAATGAAGGGCCGGCTGGCTCGAGCATGCGCACTTGAAGGAGACCATGGTCAGCACCTCTGTGCGCATGCTCACAACTCGGGAACGGCGCAATCAGTGAAATTGGAAGTGGACTAGGGCAAATTAGAGAACTACGCAGACAGCATAAATAGACAGACACAAACGCACTTCCTTTGCAAAAGTACATCCCTTTGTATCCCTTCCTATACAGCAAGGTGCTTTTGTTCTGTTGTTTGTTAGCATTTATTTGTTTGTTTGTGATGTGTCTTTGAGATATTTGGGGACTGTTTTGCAGAGTGATTTTTGTCTTTTATGTGTTTTCCTTGTTGTTTTTTTTGTAAAATTAGATTTTTGCTGGGCTTATTTTTTTTTGCTGGTCATTTTTTTTTTTTTTGGTTCTGTTTGTGTATGATTTGGGAATGTGGAGGTGACATTCCTGCCGGAAAAGGGATGTCACCCTCATTTGTGGTGGCTTGTGCCAATCCAATGTGATGAGGATGTGGGGTGTGTGTGCTAGGGACCACAGTGGTGTGCATGCATGCATTCTCATTGTGCCTTGATTAATGTGTGTGTTTAATGTGCAAAGATGCATAATGTGAGCTGGCATGAGATGGGGTCATGAGATGGGGTCATGAGATGGGGTCCCAGTGCATATGCAGAGTCACCTTGAAGGGAAAAGACAGGAGGATGTTAGTAGTGCATGTGTCCCTTGTGATGTGTGCATCATGGGGGGGCCCAGTCATGCCTGCCACCCATGTTACTCACCAACCAGCCAGCTGTCCCCATACATGTTCTGTTCGAAATCTGTGGGGATGGGGCTCTGATTGTATATGTAGCTGTCATGGGTGTCATGGGTAGTGTCATGTGTTGGGCTGGTGATGTCCTCCTGCAAGGTTGTGGTTAATTCCATGATGGCATGAGGGGTGAATCTGAAGATGCGAGACACCTCAGAATCACTCATGCCATAGATGTCTATGCGTGTGCAGTATATCCTCTCCCGTGAAGAGTGAAGATTGAGGGGCTTGTATCAGATAAGAATAATGTATTAGATTAAATTGTAAAGTTTATATAAGCAAATAAAAAGTAAAAAAAAAAAAAAGTGCCCTCCTCCTTCTTTGGTCATCTAAAGTCAGTAGTATAGCTATGAGCATGGATGCCACTGGCATGTTGGCATACAGATTGTTGTGCAACACGTGTGACTGCTCAGCTCCTCACTAACAGTGTTGCTTTATCTGACATGTAGACGATTTTTCTAATTTTAGAGCAGCTTTTATAAGGACATTTTGCTGTTGCGCACACTGCGTAGCCTGCGCTGCCCCAACGTTCTTTTGTGGATCCCCGTAAGTCCCTCATTAGCATATTTGACTAGCAAATCAATGGTCTGTCTAGCGCAGTTTTGCGCGGACGGATGCGCCTGCCTAACGAAATTACGCTGGACAAAAAAAAAGTAGATTTCTTGCGTATCTCGTTCTGGGGATGCCGTGCATTGAAACGCACGCGCACATTTAGACTTACGCCGCGCATCTCCTGTTACGCAGGCGTAATCACTCTGTGAATCTGGCCCTAATGGCACGTACACACGATAATTTTTCGGTATGAAAAAAAAACAAAACGTAGTTTTAAAAAAAATGTCATTTAAAATGAACGAGTGTGGGTTTTACATAATTTTTCGGGTTCTAAAAAACCCTCACATGCTGCATTTTGTAACGTCAATTTAAACTATGTCGTTTTTCGAGTTGTAAAAAATTATCGTGTCTGGGCTAAAACAACGTAAAAAACCTGCGCATGCTCAGAAGCAAGTTATGAGACGCGAGCGCTCGTTCTGGTAAAACTACTGTTCGTAATGGAGTAAGCACATTCATCACGCTGTAGCAGACAGAAAAGCGTGAATAGTCTTTTATTAACACAGAATCAGCTAAAGCAGCCCAAAGGCGAATGGAACTTCCCGTTTAGTGTTGTCATACGTGTTGCTTTACTAGATAATTTTTTTTTTAAACGATAGTGTGTGGGCAACGTCGTTTTTAATGATGAAGTTGGAAAAACTTAGTTTTTTTTAACATGCTGAAAAATGATCGTGTGTACGCGACATGAGACTAAGTCCAGTGCCATTCGATTAATTTGCGGGCCTGGAAAAGTGACACAGCTATGGCCTGTTTAGGGGTATCTTGTATTGGGATTGGACTACTGTTAAAGTAGAACAAAAGACAAAACTGTTTTCCATTTTGGATAAAGAAGGAGGGGTTATAGCCCCTGTCAATTATCTTTGCCATCAGTGTCCCATAAGTAAAATTTCCCTTGACATCTTATCGCATAGTCACAACAGGAAGTCAGAAGGTGAGTGAAATCCCACAGCCAGTTTCCCCACTGGAAGATGTCCCTTCTATTCCTGTACTGGTGACAACTCAAAATTTGGGATTTTCTTTCATGTTCACACTTGGTGATAATGGTCACCATGACAATTAGAGAGGGTAAGCCTCCCTAAAGGGGACACTGACAGAAATAAGGATCCGATAGGTGCTCTAAACCATCCCCACTATATCCAAATTGAAAAAAAAAAGTTTTGCCTTTTGTTATACTTCATTGTTCCTCTATGCTTATTTTATTGTATATAGGCAGGGTCACTTTGAGGTGGTTTCTTTATGATGCTATGCCAGGATTAAATGGTGGCTTTTATATCTGCCCAGAATTTGGGTTTAGTTCTGTTTTTACATATAAGGTCCGCAGACCAGTTTCAGCAGACATGTTCGATCGTGTGTACGGCCTATCGGACCGTTTTCCAGTGGACAAAAGTTTCCAAACATGCTTAGAAACCTGTCTGCTGGAAACCTGTCCGTCGGACATGTTCGATGGTTAGTACACAAAATCAGCGGACAAAAATCCCGCGCATGCTCAGAATCAAGTCGACGCAAGCTTGGAAGCATTAAACTTAGTTTTTTCAGCACGTCGTTGTGTTCTACGTCACTGCGTTCTGGTACGAGGGGATTTTTGTCCGATGGTGTGTACGCACATCAGACCAACAGATCACTTCAGCCTGGTCCGATGAAAACGGTCCGTCGGACATGTTTCCTCGGACATGTCTGATTGTGTGTACGCGGCCTTAGACATTGCTATCCATTACTGACTTATTTTACTAGCTTGTAAGATGCTACAAATTTTTTAATACCCACTTTACCCATTTAGTTTATCATGACAGTGTTCTTCCACTGCTATGTGGCACTGCTGATCACAAAACCACAGTTTTAGTCTTACCCAGCTGTGCGTATTGGAGCAATAAAACATCCATGGAATATGTTGGAAATGTCTCAGCACTGGTCTGTGTGTTCAGCTATCATAATTAAAAACAGTTAGGTAAATACTATATTCTTTCCTGTGCAGCTGAGGCAGCTTTTCATGGTAAATTCCTGAAACACACAGCCCTTGGCTAATGACGCCAGTGATTTCCAACCCTCCGCTCTCCGGGTGAAGTCCATAATATATAGAGCAGAATGTGTGGAAAGGAACTGTTGGCCCTCATGTAGGAATCCAGACCCATTTGTATAGATTGTGAATAACTATGTCTCAAATTAGTAAAGCATTCGCTGTACCCTGCGCCAAAAAGAATATGAATATAGCTTAGGTCTGGGGAATTTGCACTTTGATGTATGACTCCAAGCAGGGATGAAAGTTAGAGACCTACATCTGGTCAGGTGGGCCAGGTTCTGGTATTTTATGTATGATTGTGGGTTTGATTTACACGCAGGTCATGGCAAAAGGTTTAAAGCTCAACTCTTGCCAGAACAGTTTTTTTTTTTATAGAGTTAAGGCTTTATATTCCAAGCTTGGGAGATTTCTCCCCACTTACTGCCCAGGTAACATCCTGTCACATCAGGGGAGGGCTGGCAGCCTTGGGCCTGGGGGGCAAGTTCAGTTAATTGGCACATTGAACCACCAAATCAGCTCACCATCCATGGCCCATCTGGTTTTTCAATGCAGCCTCACCAGTGCAGCCAACAATGCAGCCTGATCACTGGGGCAGGTTACATGGGGTGTATGGGGGGTCAGCTATGGGTGTCAGGGTCTCTCACCACAGTGATCTCAGCAGGTCCTTGCACGCCAAGGCCTCCTGGTCCTGGGGTCAAGTTGCAGCCAGCGCCCAGCCCTGCGTCCCGACTTCCTGGCACACCCTGCTTCCAAGAATCCGCTCTCCGGGAGTTGTTTTCGACCCACCAGGAGCTTGAGCGTGGACTACAACTCCCAGGATGCAACAGCTAGTGGTCGGCCGCCGTGGCCATGCCCCCAGCCCAACTTCCTAGACCAGAAGAAAAAATAAAATGGTATCGGGCAGCGGCTGCCGGCCACAAGTCAGGGTGGCCTGGGAGGCAATTGCCACCCTGCCCCACGGCCCAGCCCTCCCCTGTGTCACATCTTGATCCAGAGAGTGTCACTGGGACAGGAAGTGGGGGAGCTTCACCAATTCCTAAAGTTCTTGTAGGGGTAGACGTAGATTTGGGGAATTTCTTTCCTTCAATCACAGAGTTGCTTCACTTGGATCCTATCCCTCAATGTGTGTTTTTTTAATGAGATGCACAGTCTAGCTTTGGCTTAATTGGGCGTTATGTCACTTTACAGCATCAGAGGTACCCAAGATCCACTCTATACACTTGAAGCAGCCCACATTTATTGAGATCACAAAGTCACAGTTTAATAAATTAATTTATCTTTATCCAGCTATAACAGTTCCTCTCAATGTGGTAGTGTACCTCCAGTGCAAAGTAAAAGGGGGTGTCAATCCCTGAGGATAACAAAGAAAGAATTGCAACTTCTTATCTCATGTTGGCTCTGTTCCTCTCATCTGCCCCAAGCTAGTCTTTATTCACTTAAATACGCTCCTGCCAGAAAGGATGTGAAGTTCGCATCTGCAACAAAAAGGATCATCATCTCAGTTTAGAGAAATGTCTCTCTAATGCCGCGTACACACGATCATTTTTTGTGATAAAAAAAAAACGAAGTTTTCTGTGAAGTAAAAAACGACATTTTTGAAACGTCACTTTTCAAAGACGATGTTGCATACACACCATCGTTTTTTTAACAAAAAGCGAGGTTACGTTCACCACTCTTTTCCATTGAAGCTCGCTTCATAACTAGCTTCTGGGCAATGCGCGGTTTGAAAAATGTCGTTTTAAACAACGTTTTTGCTACACACGGTGACTTTTTGTGAAACACAAAAAATTCAAGCATGTTGGAATTTTTTTTTGGTCGTTTTTTTGAAGACAAAAAACAACGTTTTGCCCACACACGATCAATTTAAATGACGTTTTAAAAAACAACGTTTTTTTTCATCGCAAAAAATGACCATTTGTACGCGGCATAAGAGTTATCTTAAACTCAACAGTTCCAAAACAGAACTTCTTCTGTTTCACGCCAGTCGTAAGAGTCAACTGGCAACAACCTAGACACCTCCGCCCATTCTGGGCCAAATCATCAACCCTAGCTCCAAAGTCAAAAGTCTTGGGGTCATCTTCGACACCTACATGACAATGGATGCACAAATAGGGTCAGTAGTCAGCGGATCTCACCATCTGTTGCGCCTACTACGCAGACTTATTCCATTTATTCCCAAAGAAGACGTAGCAGTCGTGGTGGGAACAATTGTGAACTCCAGACTGGACTATGCCAATGCCCTTTACCTCGGACTCCCAAAGTACCAAATCTCTCGTCTGCAAGTCGTTAAAAACACGGCCGCCAGACTTGTGACTGGGAAAAAAACATGGGAATCAATCTCACCTTTGTTGAGAACCCTTCACTGGTAAAGGACAGAATTGCTTTTAAAGCACTCTGTCTGACCCATAAGTGCATCCATGGGAAGGCTCCGCAATATCTTTGCGACAAGATAGAAGCCCACAATTCCAATCGCGTTCTGCGATCCAATGACCAAAATCTGGTCAAGATACCTAAAGCCAGATACAAGTCTAAAGGAGAAAGAAGGTTTGCTTTCCAAGGTCCCAGACTATGGAACGCTTTACCAACCAGCATTCGGTTGGAGGAAAACCACCTGACCTTCAGAAGACAGATTAAAACTCTGCTTTTTTGATGTCAAGAGAGACAGGAACAACGAGTGCCCAGAGGCGATTTAGTTTACATGTGCCACGCTATATAAAAGTTTTTCATTCATTCATGTCACCTCACTTCCTGAAAGAATTATAAGCAGAAACCTTCCTTAGAAAGGCACCAAATTAACCCCTGCCTACATGATGTTATAGTGAATCATCCTCACTTTGCCTAAAATCATCAACCACTACTATATACTTTGTCTGTTTTTGGTATAATCTGCCCAAGAGGTCTGTGGCATGATTTTATCAAACATTGTAAAGAAATGCTATTACATTTATTGCTGCTGCTGTCAATATACTCTTTAGGTTTAACCCTATTGAAAACCAGTGGCGGCCCGCCCATAGGGGCGCCCAGGCGCCGCCCCCCTCCTGTAGGCAACATATATATATATATATATATATATTTTTTTTTGCCCCTTTAAGAAATACACTTCAAAAAAAAATATTCTTTAATGTACTCTGAGCGCCGGCCACCATTGCCCTATGAAGTGCCGTGTCACTGCAATCTAGACACGGCGCTTCATTTGCGGGCTTCTAGGTTTCCTATGGGCGCATTGGAAAGCGCTGATATGCTTCCCGTGCCTCTCTATGGGCGCCGGGAGCATTACTACTGTGACTTCCGGCCATTCGTCTTACAGACGAAAAACCAGAAGTGACGTCACGTGGCACGTTCTCTGAACTTCACACTGCCCGAGCGGAGCGAAGCTGGCGCTGGTAAGGTAAGCCAGCCAACTAGCCAAGTGACTAGGATTCTTTTTTGTATCATTGATCGCCCCATTAGGTCATCAGCCTTATCCCCACCTATCCACCTTGAAGCCTGTTATTGTAGTTAGACTGCTGGGACTTGTAGTTCTCCATCTTCTCCTGGGGCTCAAGGAGAAGATGGAGATTGGAGAACTACAAGTCCCAGCAGGTTATACATACAATAAGGCTCTGAGGTGGATGGGTGTAGATTGCATGCACCTATCAATCCGGGGGGGGCAGGATTAGATAGGAGCCTTATATTATAACCTGCTGGGACTTGTAGTTCCCCATCTTCTCCTGGGCTCAGGTGCATGCCATCCACACCCATCCACCTCAGAGCTTTATTGTATGTATAACCTGCTGGGACTTGTAGTTCCCCATCTTCTCCTGGGCTCAGGTGCATGCCATCCACACCCATCCACCTCAGAGCTTTATTGTATGTATAACTTGCTGGGACTTGTAGTTCCCCATCTTCTCCTGGGCTCAGGTGCATGTCATCCACACCCATCCACCTCAGAGCTTTATTGTATGTATAACCTGCTGGGACTTGTAGTTCTCCATCGTCTCCTGGGGCTCAGGTTCATGCAATCCACCATCTATGGGACTACAAGTCCCAGCAGTGAGAAAAACTGGACAAAGATGGTGGATTGCATTCACCTGAGCCCCAGGAGACGATGGAGAACTACAAGTCCCAGCAGGTTATAATATAAAGCTCTGAGGTGGATGGATGTCTGGACAGTGACACAGTGGGGACAATTGTCACAGCGACATGGATGGGCACAGTGGTGACAATTGGCACAGTGGCTGCATTTGATGGCATGGCGCTGTTTCTGCGTTTGATGGCATGGCACAGTAGCTGCGTTTGATGGCATGGCACTGTTTCTGCGTTTGATGGCATGGCACAGTTTCTGCGTTTGATGGCATGGCACAGTTTCTGCGTTTGATGGCATGGCACTGTGGCTGTGTTTGATGGCATGGCACTGTGGCTGTGTTTGATGCCATGGCACTGTGGCTGTGTTTGATGCCATGGCACAGTGACTGCGATTAATGCCATGGCACAGTGACTGCGTTTGAGGGCACAGCGGCTGTGTTTGGTGACAATTGATGGCACAGGGGCTGCGTTTGATGGCATGGCACAGGGGCTGCGTTTGATGGCATGGCACAGTGGCTGCATTTGATGGGCACAGTGAGGCTGCGATTTTTTATTTATTTTTGCGCCCTCCCAAAAATTTTGAGCACCAGCCGCCACTGTTGAAAACTTTGATCTGACACTTTTGAGTAAGCAGACTGACACTATTCTTAGCCTTTCCTAGGACCCCAGTTCTCACCCTCGCTTCTCTGCTGTGTGAGCAAAGCAGGCTGTTTTCCGAGTCTTAACCCTTACTTTCCTGTTGTGTGAGCAGAGCAGGCTGTGTTCCTCTTACCCCTTATTTCCCTGTTGTGTGAGCAAAGCAGGCTGTGTTCCTCTTACCCCTTATTTCCCTGTTGTGTGAGCAAAGCAGGCTGTGTTCCTCTTACCCCTTACTTCCCTGTTCTGTGAGCAGAGCAGGCTGTGTTCCTCTTACCCCTTACTTCTCTGCTGTGTGAGCAAAGCAGGCCGTGTTCCTCTTACCCCTTATTTCCCTGTTGTGTGAGCAAAGCAGGCTGTTTTCCTCTTACCCCTTACTTCCCTGCTGTGTGAGCAGAGCAGGCTGTTTTCCTCTTACCCCTAACTTTCCTGTTGTGTGAGCAAAGCAGGCTGTTTTCCTCTTACCCCTTACTTCCCTGCTGTGTGAGCAGAGCAGGCTGTTTTCCTCTTACCCCTAACTTTCCTGTTGTGTGAGCAAAGCAGGCTGTTTTCCTCTTACCCCTTACTTCCCTGTTGTGTGAGCAGAGCAGGCTGTGTTCCTCTTACCCCTTACTTCTCTGCTGTGTGAGCAAAGCAGGCTGTGTTCCTCTTACCCCTTATTTCCCTGTTGTGTGAGCAAAGCAGGCTGTGTTCCTCTTACCCCTTATTTCCCTGTTGTGTGAGCAAAGCAGGCTGTGTTCCTCTTACCCCTTACTTCCCTGTTGTGTGAGCAGAGCAGGCTGTGTTCCTCTTACCCCTTACTTCTCTGCTGTGTGAGCAAAGCAGGCCGTGTTCCTCTTACCCCTTATTTCCCTGTTGTGTGAGCAAAGCAGGCTGTTTTCCTCTTACCCCTTACTTCCCTGCTGTGTGAGCAGAGCAGGCTGTTTTCCTCTTACCCCTAACTTCCCTGTTGTGTGAGCAAAGCAGGCTGTTTTCCTCTTACCCCTTACTTCCCTGTTGTGTGAGCAGAGCAGGCTGTGTTCCTCTTACCCCTTACTTCTCTGCTGTGTGAGCAAAGCAGGCCGTGTTCCTCTTACCCCTTACTTCTCTGCTGTGTGAGCAAAGCAGGCTGTGTTCCTCTTACCTTTTACTTTCCTGCAGGGCTGGACTGGGAATAAAATCCAGCCCTGAAAAAAAATTCATACCAGCCCCATAGCATTTTTATACCAGTCCAACAGCAAACGTCAATATTTTCTTGTTCCTGAAAGTGAAAAACCATACATTTGAAGAATATACACAAAAATTTAAGATATACAGGGAGTGCAGAATTATTAGGCAAATGAGTATTTTGACCACATCATCCTCTTTATGCATGTTGTCTTACGCCAAGCTGTATAGGCTCGAAAGCCTACTACCAATTAAGCATATTAGGTGATGTGCATCTCTGTAATGAGAAGGGGTGTGGTCTAATGACATCAACACCCTATATCAGGTGTGCATAATTATTAGGCAACTTCCTTTCCTTTGGCAAAATGGGTCAAAAGAAGGACTTAACAGGCTCAGAAAAGTCAAAAATAGTGAGATATCTTGCAGAGGGATGCAGCACTCTTAAAATTGCAAAGCTTCTGAAGCGTGATCATCGAACAATCAAGCGTTTCATTCAAAATAGTCAACAAGGGTGGTCAGGAATAGTCAAGAAGCGTGTGGAAAAACCAAGGCGCAACATAACTGCCCATGAACTGAGAAAAGTCAAGCGTGCAGCTGCCAAGATGCCACTTGCCACCAGTTTGGCCATATTTCAGAGCTGCAACATCACTGGAGTGCCCAAAAGCACAAGGTGTGCAATACTCAGAGACATGGCCAAGGTAAGAAAGGCTGAAAGACGACCACCACTGAACAAGACACACAAGCTGAAACGTCAAGACTGGGCCAAGAAATATCTCAAGACTGATTTTTCTAAGGTTTTATGGACTGATGAAATGAGAGTGAGTCTTGATTGGCCAGATGGATGGGCCCGTGGCTGGATTGGTAAAGGGCAGAGAGCTCCAGTCAGACTCAGACGCCAGCAAGGTGGAGGTGGAGTACTGGTTTGGGCTGGTATCATCAAAGATGAGCTTGTGGGGCCTTTTGGGGTTGAGGATGGAGTGAAGCTCAACTCCCAGTCCTACTGCCAGTTTCTGGAAGACACCTTCTTCAAGCAGTGGTACAGGAAGAAGTCTGCATCCTTCAAGAAAAACATGATTTTCATGCAGGACAATGCTCCATCACACGCGTCCAAGTACTCCACAGCGTGGCTGGTAAGAAAGGGTATAAAAGAAGAAAAACTAATGACAAGACCTCCTTGTTCACCTGACCTGAACCCCGTTGAGAACCTGTGGTCCATCATCAAATGTGAGATTTACAAGGAGGGAAAACAGTACACCTCTCTGAACAGTGTCTGGGAGGCTGTGGTTGCTGCTGCACGCAATGTTGATGGTGAACAGATCAAAACACTGACAGAATCCATGGATGGCAGGCTTTTGAGTGTCCTTGCAAAGAAAGGTGGCTATATTGGTCACTGATTTGTTTTTGTTTTGTTTTTGAATGTCAGAAATGTATATTTGTGAATGTTGAGATGTTATATTGGTTTCACTGGTAAAAATAAATAATTGAAATGGGTATATATTTGTTTTTTGTTAAGTTGCCTAATAATTATGCACAGTAATAGTCACCTGCACACACAGATATCCCCCTAAAATAGCTAAAACTAAAAACAAACTAAAAACTACTTCCAAAAATATTCAGCTTTGATATTATTGAGTTTTTTGGGTTCATTGAGAACATGGTTGTTGTTCAATAATAACATTAATCCTCAAAAATACCACTTGCCTAATAATTCTGCACTCCCTGTATAAGAAAAACTTCACTTTTGAAATATGTTGGTGAAATGTTTTAAATGTCTTACAAATGCAAAAGCTTTAATATAGAATATTTAAATAATAATAAAAAAAAAAACACATTCAATTATATACTTCTCTTTTGGAAAATATGTTGGCAAAATGATTTAACCAAGCCCGAGCCTGTTTTTCAGATTCGGCGTTTACAAGACTAAAACCCCCAAACATTATATATATATTTTTCTAACACCCTAGAGAATAAAATGATGGTCATTGCAATACTTTTTGTCACACCGTATTTGCGCAGCGGTCTTACAAGCGCACTTTTTTGAGGAAAAATTCACTTTTTTTAATTAAAAAATAAGACAATAAATTTGGCCCAATTTTTTTATATATTGTTAAAGATAATGTTACGCCGAGTAAAATGATACCCAACATGTCACGCTTAAAAATTTCGCCCGCTCGTGGCATGGTGTCAAAGCTTTTACCCTTAAAAATCTCGACAGTCGACGTTTAAAAAATTCTATAGGTTGCATTTTTTGAGCTACAGAGTAGGTCTAAGGCTAGAATTATTGCTTTTGCTCTAACGATCACGACGATACCTCACATGCATGGTTTGAAAAACCATATTCATATGCGGACCGGCTCACATATGCTTTTGCTTTTGCACACGAGCTTGCGCTTCTGTGCGCGAGCTCGTCGGGGTGGGGTATATAAAAAATGATTTTTTTGTTTGCTTATTTATTTTTATTTATTTTATAATTTTTTACACTGAACTATCACTTTTATTCCTATTACAAGGAATGTAAACATCCCTTGTAATAGAAAAAAGCATGACAGGTACTCTTAAATATGAGATCTGGGGTCAAAAAGACCTCATATCTCGTATTTAAATGGAAATTTTGTCATTTAAAAAAATGACAACAAAAAAATGTCTCTTTAAGACACTGGGCGGGACTGACGTTTTGACATCACTTCCACCCAGCAATGCTATGGGGATGGGTGGGGGCCATCTTGCCCTCACTCGCATCCTCACACAGCACAAGAAAGGACCCGATCGCCTCCGCTGCTACCGACGGCCCTCTCCTGCCACCGATAACGGCGATCTTGTGGCGACTCCGCCGCCGAGACTGCCGTTATCGTTCACAGGACCGCTCACTGAAGAGATAGATATCTTGGTTGTGGCAGCAGCTGCTGCCGTTACTGAGATATCCATCTTTAAAAACAGGACGTATATATACAGTGGGCGGTCGTTAAGTGGTTAAATGTATGTCTTATAAATGGAAAAGCTTTAATATAGAATATTTAAATAAAATAAAAAAATACACATTAAATTATATACACACAATACAACAGAAGAAAACACAAAACCCTAGTAAATTAGCAATCTGCAATTCCAATCCCATCTTTGTTCTTTCAGTAAAAGTCTTACCCTACCTCCAGACAAAAAAAAGCCCTGCAATTGAGATATCAACTAGAAAAGATAGAATTTCTGGGGAAATTGTGTGATGTGTTCTTGCCTCCACCAATACTCCTGACTGGAGACAGTGCCCCTGGAGATGTAAATGTGATCCAACAGTGTGTCGATCCAGTTCGATCCATTGCCCCATCAAAAACTACCCCATCAAAACAGCCCCATCAAAACTGTACCATCCTATTTGCCCCATCCTATTGCCCCATCAAAAACTGGTTGCTATGGACTGGTTGCTATGGACTGGTTGCTATGGACTGGTTTCTATGGATTGGTTGCTATGGATTGGTTGCTATGGACTGGTTGCTATTGACTGTTTCTATGGACTGATTGCTATGGATGGTTGCTATATGCAGAGTATGCTAGTATGCAGAAGTTACGCAGAGCCCAAAAAAACAGAGCCAAAACCCTTCAGCGTTGTGTGGGAGGAGCCATAGGTGTGCGCAGCCTATTGCAATTAGGGTGTGCACCCCAAAGCTCAAACACACACTACAGATCACTCACCATGTTCATTCAGAAAGGGAAGGGGCTGATAAATACATATTTACCGGCCCCTTCCCTCGCTCATCCTAAAACATCTCTGCAGCAACAGCTGGCAGGCGAGGAGAGGAAGGAAGCCAGCGGTGCTACAGAGGGAAGGAGTGGGGAGCCAGAGCGGTAGGGTGAATCTGTGCTGCACACAGTGCCGATCCTGACCTCCCTGGGGCCCTAAGCACAATTCTTCTAAGGGGCCCTCTAACTGGTCTTCACATACAGTATATTTCTGCTTGAAAAATGCGCGTTTCATTTTGTGCACACGGCTAACGCCTGATAACACACCCAACGTGGTTATCTTTTATAGGCCAAAAAGAGCCTGGAGGTACACCATAGAGATTATGAAGTAAAATAGGTTTCATCAATGCCAATAATCAGGCCCCCAGCCTATGTCAGGGTCAGCAATAACCTTAAGTCAGTGGGGTAGTTAAATATAAAAAGTCAACAGCCACAAAGAAGCCAGAGAACCATCCAAAAACTCAGTCACACATTAATAACAGGCTATGCAGTCAGGCACATTGTCCCATACCCCAAAAAAACACAAAATGTACTAAAGCTAATTATCACCACAATAATTCAAAGAAAGCAGTAAAAGCATAAAAATATCAGTAAATAATATATAAATTAAATATTTGATAAAAAATTATAAGTGTAATCTGTGCATAAAGTGCACTATGCAACAAGCATAGGGGGTGTATGGGGATGCATGGAGAGTGCAGCGAGCGTAGGGGGTGTATGGGGATGCAAAGGCTGGAGGGGATCCGGATCCAGATGCGGGCTGAAGCTGAGGCTGGAGCTGGGCTGGACTGGACTCTTTAGGTTTAACCCTATTGAAAACTTTGGTCTGATACTTTTGAGTAAGCAGACAGATGTCACTATTATTAGCCTTTCCTAGGTCCCCAGTTTTCACCCCTCGCTTCCTTGCTGTGTGAGCAGAGCAGGCTGTGTTCCTCTTACCTCTAATTCCCTGATGTGTGAGCAAAGCAGGCTGTGTTCCTCTTACCCCTTACTTCCCTGCTGTGTGAGCAGAGCAGGCTGTTTTCCTCTTACCCCTTACTTCCCTGCTGTGTGAGTAGAGCAGGCTGTTTTCCTCTCACCTTTTACTTCCCTGCTGTGTGAGCAAAGCAGGCTGTGTTCCTCTTACCCCTTACTCCCCTGCTGTGTGAGCAAAGCAGGCTGTGTTTCTCTTACCCCTTACTTCCCTGCTGTGTGAGCAAAGCAGGCTGTGTTCCTCTTACCCCTTACTTCCCTGCTGTGTGAGCAAAGCAGGCTGTGTTCCTCTTACCCCTTACTTCCCTGCTGTGTGAGCAAAGCAGGCTGTGTTCCTCTTACCCCTTACTTCCCTGCTGTGTGAGCAGAGCAGGCTGTGTTCCTCTTACCTTTTACTTTCCTGTTGTGTGAGCAGAGCAGGCTGTGTTCCTCTTACCTTTTACTTCCCTGTTGTGTGAGCAAAGCAGGCTGTGTTCCTCTTACCCCTTACTTCCATTTTTTTTTGTGTGAGCAAAGCATGCACTGTGTAAAAATTTCCTGCTTGCTCCTGCATCTGAGCCAATTAGAAGCAAGAGGATTTGCTATGCAGCGGCCATCCTGGATTCTGGGAAATGTAGTCCTTAAAGGGGTACAGTGCAATGTAAGTGAGGGGAAGCTGAGGACTTCACTAGCCAGTATTTCCTGCACAACAGAGGAGGAGAGATAGATAAAGTGTCAGGCGGCGTACACACGGCCGAGGTTCTCGCTGAAAACCAGCGAGAACCTCGCTGGAATGCACATTCCAGCGAGGACCTCGGCCGTGTGTACGGTCTCGGCGAGCTTCCCGTCGGGAAGCCCGTCAAGCCGAAATAGAGAGCACGCTCTCTATTTCGTCGACGGCCCGCCTGGAAGAATGGCTGGTTGCCATTCCCGACGGGCGGGTCGCCGAATTCGACGGCCGGGAGAGAACCTCGACGGGCGGAACGATGTGTTCTGCCCGTCGAGGTTCTCTGCCGTGTGTACGGCGCCTCAGGTGTAGTCTTATGCCGCGTACACACGGTCATTTGTCATAATTTTTCGGGCTTCACATCATTTTTCAGATTCTGAAAAACGCCAAAAAAAAAAAAATTCCAACATGCTGCATATTTTAACGTCGTTTTAAACTATGTCATTTTTCAGGTTGTAAAAAATTATCGTGTGTGGGCTAAAACGACGTAAAAAACCTGTGCATGCTCAGAAGCAAGTTATGAGACGGGAGCGCTTGTACTGGTAAAACTACAGTTCATAATGGAGTAAGCACATTCATCACGCTGTAACAGACAGAAAAGTGCAAATTGTCCTTTACTAACACGGAATCAGCTAAAGAAGCCCAAAGGCGAATGGAACTTCCCCTTTATAGTGCCGTCATACGTGTTGTACTTCACTGGTGTGTGGGCAACGTTGTTTTAATGATGAAGTTGGGAAAACATTGTTTTTTGGACATGCTGAAAAACGATGGGCCAGATTCACAGAGCGATTACGCCGGCGTTATAGGAGATGCGCGGCGTTAGTCTAAATTAGCGCATGCGTTTCGATGCGTCGCATCCCCAAACATGCACTATGACCCTGCATGCTTGGCCAATCACAGGGCGCAAAAAACAGAAAGCCATAATTGGCCAAAGCCAGGGTGGCTTTGACCAATTATGGCTCAGGGCTTTAGCACACGCCCCACACTATATAATGCCGCCTGCTGGGCGGCCTTGTGTAGTGTGTTCCAGCGCTGAACTGAGATCAGTCAAAGAGACAGAGAGAATGTCTTTTTATATAGCTAGATAGAGCAGGCAGGCTAGTCAGTTTAGCTTAATTTACAGTGTGTAGAGGATATATATACATCACTAGGAGTTGTACATATATTTATACACTGTATAGCTTAGCTAGATCAGTTCTTCCTTATTTACTGGCAGGCAGGTGATTGTGCTATTAAAAGACGTTATCATAGGTATAGACACCTAGAAGGTACAATAGTTAAAGGAATTTTTCATTTTTTCCTTATTTAAGCATCATTAAAATCACTGCTCCTGGAGCAGTGATTTTAATAATGTTTAAATAAAAAAATAAAAAAATAAAAAATTCCTTTAAATATTGTACCTGTTGGGTGTCTATAGTTTGCCTGTGAAATTGTCTTTGAGAACCCGGGTCTTGCCCAAGGGAACAATGGAAAAAAGTTTTAAAAACTGTAATTTTTTCAGGAGTCCTGCTCCTGAAAAAACGACCGGTTTTAAAACTTTGTTTCCATTGACACATGTTCCTTCGGGCAAGACCAGGGTTCTTAAAGACGTTTTCCAACAATAACTTGAATATTGGGCTTTAAAATTATTGTTTTTGAATTCGAACGTTCGAGTCCCATAGACTTCGGTCCCATAGACGGGTGGTCTGTTCGAACATTCTGGTGCTAACCGAACGCAGGGGTGTTCGGTTCATCCCAATTAGAGAGTAGGGTGACAATTACAAATAATGGAGAGCATGTAAAGCATAGTCAAGCATAGGGAAACAAGCAGAAAAATGTTTAAGTGTGAATAGGGACAATGTAGCAATAAAAACACATTTCTGAGGTAAGAATAGAGCCTCAGCTTTTTATTGCTGTGCCCCCATTAAAGATTTACCCTCACTTCTATCCACAATGACTTGTCACCAGGACAGGAGATGAATGAAAGTCTCAAGAAACAGACATTAATAAAAAAACATTTAACATTCTAGCCAAATATAAAAAAGTGTTGGTTAGAGATACTCTTTAGTTCAAAATAAGAATGATCTGAATACTGCAATGCTTGTGTTTTGTTTTTGTAAGGGCCTGTATCGATGGGCTTTTGTTTACCTCAGACAGGTTTTGCATAGATAGGATATGTCGCCAACAAGCCAACAAGCTTATTTCATACTACAAAGCTTTTTACTTGTGACTGATCAGGAAAGCAAGGTTTCAGGACTACACAGGGACTCTTCCTCACCCTCCCCATGATCACATGCCAGAGAAAGGGTCCCTGTGTGGTCCCGAAACATTGCTTTTCTATGTAATCATTAGACATGTGCAGACTGGAATATTTAGTTTCGTTTTTTCGTTTTCGTCCAGAAAATACATTTATTTAGTTACTCCCAAAAATCGTTTTGATTTATTTCGTTTTCGTCGGGAAAGTTTTCGTCCGAAAACGACGATTTTCGATAACTTTGTCGAATTAAACGACGGAAATTCGACAAAGCATCGAAAATCATCGTTCTGAATACAGGGAATATACCTATTCCCTGTATATAGAACGATGATTTTCGATGACTTTGCGAAATTGAAAGACGGAAATTCGACAAAGCATCGAAAATCTTCGGATCTGAACGAAAACGAAAATAAAGCATTTTTTATGACGGATCTTTTGGTTTTCGTTTCTTGCACTTTCATTTTCGTTCGTTAAAACGATAACGAAAATACCCGATTTTCGGACGAAAATGCATTCTAACGAAAACGAATGCACATGTCTAGTAATCATACATGAATAAAACTTTGCATTTTAAAACCAGCATTTTAGTGTGGTGGCGACATATCTCATCCATGTTGTACACCGTGACCAGTCGGAAATCATTGCAGCACTTTTTCAACCACATGGTCTTTTCCACTATAGTATATGAAAGGAATATACTTCTATGGGGGTTTTGAATTCCCATACAAGTTTATGGAAATGCAAACCCTGCCTGAAGCTGGTGAAATGTAGATCAGTAGGAGGTCAACTGCAGATTACATTCACCTCTCAATGAATTCTGAATAAGTTCAGGATGGTCTTAAACTGATGCTACCGCTACAAGCCCAAAGCCCATCCACACAGGATCTTCTACTTTTTCATTATTGTGCTCATTAGACCTAAAAAAGGAAAATAATTTTTTTTTTTTTTTTACTCATCTGGAAATGCCTGTTGCTATGCTGTCCCACGAAATCTTCCGTTGGAATCACCTAGGATTCTGACATCATCTCCCTCTAATGCTCCTGGGAAATGTGTCATCATTTCCCAGGATGCAGTGCGCTGTCCAATTATCACTCCCCATCCAAGACTTCCAGGAAGTAAGTGCTTGTTGGCTTCACAATACCCACAAGCAAAATGACAATGGTGTGGACATAGTCTCATAAACTATCTTTTTTGAATAACTATGCAGAGCGGCGGCGGATTGTAAAATAGTACGTGACCGGATTTATAGTAGAAAAACGCATGATGAAAGGACAAACATTTAAAAAATTCTAATTGTGGTTGAAACTCCGCTTTAACCAGGGTGGCTTTATTTTGTCTTAAAATACAAAAACATGATTAATAAACTTCAGGCATTGTGAAAAGATTAATAAAAAAGATCATGGGCCAGATTCTCATAGAATTTCACTTGCGTATCGTAAGCCATTTGCACTACGCCGCCGCATCGTACTAGAGCAGGTGCCGTATTCTCTAACCATTTGCTCCGTCGTTTGCGTTGGCGTAGCAAAAATGGCCCAGCGTAAGCCCGCGTAATTCAAATGAGGCGGCTTGTATTTAAATTAAGGGAGCCCCCGCGTCGAACGAACTGCGCATGCGCCGGCCGGGGAAAAAGCCCAGTGCGCATACTCCAGCTTACGTCGGAAAGCGTTGTTGAAACCGACGTCAAAACGACGTGAGCGTCATTACGCAATACCCCTATTCGCGAACGAGTTAGTAAAATGACGTAAGCGACGGAAAAAGCCGACGCTGACCTGACGCCATACTTAACATGGCATCCGACGGCATCCGACGGTACTTCGTAAGGTTGCTCCACATAGAAGCTGGGGTAACCTTACGCGGACGAAAACGACGTACGCGACGACGGGGCAGCGTAAAAGCGATCGGAATCGGCGTACTAGCCTCATTTGCATATGCAAATGAGAAAACAACGTAAAGGCCACCTAGTGACCGGAGTTGTCATTACAACTACGATCCGCAAGTGTAATGGTTTTACACTTGTCGGATGTTGAAGCGTATCTATGCAAAAGTGATGCTAAGCATCACTCGCATAGATACGAGGCAAAAAACACGGCGATACGACGGGGTATCTGAGATACTCTGTTGTATCGCCGCTGAGAATCTGGCCCCATATTTCCACTATAAACACTGAATGTGTCTGTATAGAACACCACACATCTTATGATGTAATCAAGGCAGGTAGAGGCACATCACAACCCTGTCTTTAATAAATATAACCAGAGGGCCTGTTTTATTGTAATCTAAGTCAAAGAAATAAAACGTACACTGATACAGGTCAAATGAAATGCCTTTGTCACTCTTTGCGTATATCTTATTATTCTATTTAACACAAAATGTTCACGATACCAGCAAATTGGGAGTGTAACTACAGAGATAAGGTCAGCACAAAGGAGATTTTGGCCATGGGGTGCAGGTAAATATACACAGAGGACAGGGGAAAGTGGTGTACTTTAGATCACGGGTAGGTGGTAAGTATAAGTGTACTTTGTGTAAAAGTGCACTTATCTTTTGTCCTCTCTTGCCATCTGCTTGTTATACATGAACTGGCGGATTGCGCACTCCTGAGGGTGGGATGATGTTCTGCACCCCCTGGCATGTGCACGGGCACTGTTCTATGAATACAATATCCATTGTATAGTGCAGTTCACAAACAAAAGGTAAAGAACCAATGGCTTTTTACCATATTATCCCTGTGACAACATTACAAAATGCAAACAATGGCTGTGGTTAGCAGCCGGCTTTTAGTTTAATTTCACAACCGAGTCTGTGCTATGCATACAGCCAGACTTAAAGTGGAGGTTTACCCTAAAAACATTTTTCTAACATTACATTGTGCTCACTTGCAACATTGACAGTATGCTGATTATTTTTTTTTTTTTTGGTGAACATTTCCCCCCGGCTTCCAGGTAGTGGCTCCCGTGGGAGTGACCGTTTCTATGCAGCGGCTAAGTGGTTGACGTGATGACAAAAACTTCCCCCCGGCGCATAAAGCACGTCGCAAGTTGCCGAAAGTAGCCGAACGTCGGTGCGCAGGTGCCGTATAGCGCCGGCTCGCAGTTCGGCTTCTTTCAGAAACACGTGACGCGCCTTATACCCCGGGGGGAAGTTTTTGTTATCACGTCAATCACTTAGCCTCTGCATAGGAACCCCCACTCCCGCGGGAGCCACTACCCGGAAGCCGGGAGGGGGGGGACTATACGACGGTATGTACAGCAAAAATCAGCATACTGTCAGTGTTGCAAGTGAGCACAATGTAATGTTAGAAAAATGTTTTTAGAACAATAAAAGCGGGGGTTCCAACCACAATTAGCATTTTTTAAATGTATGTCCTTTCATCATGCGTTTTTATAATATAAATCCGGTCACTTACTATTTTACAATCCGCCGCTGCTCCGCATAGTTATTCATCGTTTATAAAACTATGTCCACACCATTGTCAATTTGCTTGTGGGCATTGTAAAGCCCACAAACACTTACTTCCTGGAAGTCTTGGATAGGGAGTTATAATGGGGAAGCGTACTGCATCCTGGGAAATGATGACACACATTTTCCAGGAGCATTAGGCCTTGTACACACAAGGGAATATTTCCGCTGAACATGGTCCGACGGACCATTTCAGCCGAAAAATCCGCTCATGTGTAGGGGCAAACGGACAGTTTTGTCCGGATTCCTCTGGCGGAAAAATTTCAAAGCATGCTTTGGAATTTTTCCGCCGGATAGTTGCCCGTCAGATATGTCCGCTGGTTAGTACGGCAAACCAGCGGACATATCTGCCCGCACATGCGTCGTATCCTGTGAATGGATCCGACGCATGCGCGCGGAAGTGTTTACTTCCTGGTGCGGTGACGTGGCGGTCACGTGGCGGCATCAACGTCACCGCTGCATCAGCGCGCTGTCCTCTGGCGGGGAATTTGATCCGATGGTGTGTACAGCCATCGGATCAAAGCAATCCGGCGGACAGATCCGATGGGAACGGTCTGTCGGACCGTTCCCATCGGATATATTACCTTGTGTGTACAAGGCCTTAGAGTGCTGAGGAGCCGAGGGAGATGATGTCAGAATCCTAGGTGATTCCGAAGGCAGATTTCGTGGGACTGCATAGCAACAGGCATTTTCAGGTGAGTAAAACATGAGCACAATAATGAGTACAATAATGAAAAAAAAATGTTTGGGATGGAAACTCCACTTTAAAGGTTATATGTAAAAAAAAATTATAAATATATATCAGAAGTGGGACCAAGTGAATATGGGATAAAGGCTGCTTAAACCCAATTAACCCATCAATAATCACTGGTCAAGGGGTTTGACTAGGATTTTTCTAGGCACTGATAACAAAGGCAAATAATATAATAAAAAATATTTATTAACATAAAAAATAACTATACAATGTTAAAAAAAATTGGGACGAGCCCCACAATATAAAACAGCAATGTTGGTAACAGAGAACTGTTTAATATCTTGTTGGAGTGGAGCAGGTCACAACCTCGACCGGTTTAGCGGAAATACCGCTTCTTCAGGAGGGTCTATAGAACATATAATATAATATACAAAAACAAGCAATATTATATACAACATCATAAACATAGGATAGTATTGTTTTGTCATTGTAAAGCAGTCAAGTGTCAAGTGCATGTAAAATGCTCACCTAAAAAAGGTTCATGGACCAGGCATGGGCTTTATATATTAAAGCTTGCAGCTAAATGTCTACTATAATGACATTTAATCCCTTAAATATGCCTTTTCAATCTAAAAATAGATATCCTACTTTCAAGACAGAACAGGCCCTCTCTACTGAGGACATCAAACATTGCTTGGATTGTTACCAGCCTGGACCGTTTACTGTAGATGCAGCCGGTGATGTCCATGGCGCATGTGCTCTCAAGCAGATTTACCTTTAGAGTCCTGTGCCAAAAATGGCGGCCCCTGTGCACATGCGTAGGAGTGACGTCATCGCTGCTCTGGCCACTCACACAGCCGGAGTCCGCGAACCCAGAAAGAAGACCCGATGAAGATGGAAGCGCCTGCAGTGGTGACAGCATGCGGCTGGAGGATTTCGTTCTAAGATAAGTTTCACAAAATGTGCTAGTATGTGATGCATACTATCACATTATGAAATTGCCTTGCATGTTTAAAAAAAAGGAGCTGAAGTTAAAAGCTGATTGGCTAATATGCACCAGTAAATCAACCCCTATGTTTCTTCTGTAGTTAAAACATCTTATCCATCTGCTGGCCAGCTTTTTTAGATTGTAGACTGAGGGGTATGCACAACACCATATACAGGCTCAGCATGCCTTGGCACCGGGATGAATTAAAGGGGGTTGCATTAGCCCAGGACAGCCATTGATGGCAAACCTGAAAGACGGCAGTGAGAAGATGTCAGCTGCAGTGAGGTAGCTTGTGGATTTGCATCACTGCAGCAAAACTTAAGACTACATTCACACCAATGCGTTTTTTTTATGCTTTTTGCAGAAACACAGGACATTATTTTTAACATGAGTTCCTATGGAACATGTTCGCATGAATGCATTCTTGGGCTCTGCGTTTTTGGAAAGTGTCAGGGACTTTTTAAAATGCAAAACGCTGCTTTTTGCATTATTTCATCTGCCCAACAATCAGAGCTTTTTTTCTTAGAAAATAGGTGCAGGAACTCAACCACGACCCTGTTCAGATTTCAAAAACAGTACAAGCGTCTTAAATCAGCATTAAATACCAGGATTGAATTATATACAGACTACAGAGTTCAGGGGCTTACACACAGAGTGCGGAGCTGTCACTTGTAAACACAGAAGCCAGACTTCTGTGATTGTGGTGAGCAGGCATCAAAGGGTCTGAGCCAGAGGTGGTGGAACTGAGTTCCCCCAAGTTCCCCCTGAAAAAAAGCCCTGCCAACAATACATTGGCATACAAAAAAGCAAAAAGAATCAAAAAAGCAAAATACATCAAAAACGTGTCAGCAAAAAGCACTACAGAAATGCTCAAATGCAACATGTATAGGTGTGAATGGAGCCTTACTCTGGATATGTGTTGAATGTATCACTTACATTTTACATAGATAATACAACACATCTAAAAGAGATAAGCTAGATGTAAATTATATTTTCAGTTTTTGTTGATGTTTTAAAATCTTGTTTTTAGGTATAGTCTGTAATTATATATGTACATGGTACATATGTGTTTATTACATACACTTGCTCTGCTTCCTACTTTGCAGTGGCACACAAAATTTGTGCCGCTCAGGTTTTACAAGTCTATGAGGGTTATTTACGAAAGGAAAATCCACTTTGCACTAAAAGTGCAAACTACAAGTGCAAAGTGCACTTGAAATTGCACTAAAAGTGCAGTTGCTGTAGATCTGAGGGGGACATGCAAGGATAATAAAAAACAGCATTTTAGCTTGTACATGATTGGATAATAAAATCAGCAGAGCTTCCCCTCATTTCAGATCTACCCCTCAGATTTACAGCAACTGCACATCCAAGTGCACTTTCAGTGAAATTTCAAGTTTGCACTTGTAGTTTGCACTTGTAGTGAAAAGTGGATTTGCCTTTAGTAAATAATCCCCTATAAGTCTGCTGACTCCCTGAAAATCATGCATTCCCTTTGGTAAAGTACATCTAAATCCAGTAACAAATGCGCATATTTATTCTAGACACTTTGGGCCAGATCCACAAACAATTACGGCGGCGTATCTCCAGATCCTCCGTCGTATTTTCAAATCTGCGCCGGCGTATCATTGTTTGTATCCACAAAACAAGATACAACGTTTTTTTGCTTAGATATGCGGTCTTACGGTCTTACGACGCCGTCGTCTTAAAATTTCCTATTTACGCTGGACGCTAGGGGCGCTTCCGTATATTTTCCACGTCTAATATGCAAATGAGCTAGATACGCCGAACCACGAACGTACGTACGCCCGGCGCAGTGTTTTTACGTTGTTTGCGTAAGCGTATGTCCGGCATAAAGTTACCCCTGCTATATGGAGGCGAACGTAATGTTAAGTATGGACGTCGGGCCAGCGTCAAATTTTCCGTTGTTCACGTCGCTTGCGTAAACCGTTTGTGAATAGGGATTTGCGGAAATTACGTTCACGTCATTTTCATTGATGTTTTGCGACGTAATTTGGAACATGCGCACTGGGATACGTCCACGGCCGGCGCATGCGCAGTTAAAAAAAACTTAATTTACGTCGGGTCACGATTGATTTAAATAAACACGCCCAGTCTCTTCCCCATTTGAATTGCGCGGGCTTACACAGCTTACTATACGCTATGCCGCCTCAGAGATACGCAGGGCTTTGTGGATCTGGCCCTTTAACTCTTAAAGGAATTGTAAAGTCTCACAGTTTTTCACCTTAATGCATTCTGTGAAAAACTTTCTGTGCTGCAGCTGCCCCCCAGAGCCCCACTTATTCTTACTTGAACCCATCAGTTCCAGCAACAAGCATGAGCCCAGGAGCTCCCACTGCTGTCAATCAAATCCAGTGTCACGAGAGTGGGGGGTGAGGCCAAGTCCTGTTGTCTGTGTCAATGGACGCAGCAGCGGGACTCTGAGCATGAACGTACGGGTGCCCCAAGGGTGAACGACTCTCTTTGGGGGCACCTAATGAACAGGAGGAGCTAGGAGCACCACCAGGGCACCCCAGAAGAAAAGGAGTTGGGTTGCTCTGTACAAAACTCTTGCACAGAGCAGGTTAGTATAAGTTTGCTATTAAAATAAATAAATAAGAATAATCACTTTAATGACCTTGATATAGAATTTAATGTCAATAGTTTTATCAGAGACTCATACCATCATATTCCACTCATATTAGCAACATTATCTGTCAGTTTATTATGCATTTAAACTATCTATTGTGCTGCATTATAGTAAGTTTATTATGTTGCTTTTCTGTGTAGGCTGTGCTTGGTCCAGCAAGCTAGATTTAAGCCTAGGAACTGAAGATTCGACTCATTCATATCTATCTCATTGTATTGTTTTTTGCAGTTTTATGTAAATTTGTTAAACCATCAGTTATACAGTATATTCATATGTATTTTAGATCACCATTTTAGATATTTCAGCCATCACATCACACCAAAGGCTGGTAAACTTATATGAAATTTTTTGTGGGTTTAAACACACCATTTTTTTACACACGTATAAAGAAATCATTTTAGTTTGCAATTTTCAGTAAAAAATATGCTAAAGTAATACACACAAATATATATTGCCTGATTGCTTAGTAACATATAAAAGATGAGGTTGCGCTGAGTAATTAGATACCCAACATGTCAAGCTTTCAGCAAAAAGACAACAAATTTCAATAGCCTATAGTTCCCATAGATTAGGGGTGCCCAACCCTTTGAAAAGCAAGGGCCACTTAAAGGGGTGGTTCCCCTAAAAATAAACTTTTAACATTGCATTTCTCCTCTTAATCACATCTAGAATCGGCTGGTATTTAAAAAAAAAAATCTGTCCGTACATACCATTTTCTTCATGTAGTCTCACCGCCGCTTCCGGTATGATGGTTGGGGACAGGCATCCGATCAACGCATACAGCGCGTCACGAGATGCCGAAAGAAGCCGATAGTTGGTGCGGCTCTATAAGACGCATGCGCACCAACGTTCGGCTTCTTTCGGCATCTCGTGACGCACTGTATGCGTCGATCGGATGCCTGTCAATCAAGTAGGCACGCCCTACCCCGACCGTCAGACCCGGAAGCGGCGGTGAGACTACATGAAGAAAATGGTATGTACGGACGGATTTTTTTTAAAATACCAGCCGATTCTAGATGTGATTAAGAGGAGAAATGCAATGTTAAAAGTTTATTTTTAGGGGAACCACCCCTTTAAGCAACTTGGTAACCGGTCGCGGGCCACAATGAGTGGAATGGGTGGATGGCAGCCCACTCGTCTTTCTATAGAGCCCACCTTACTCTCAGCACACCAAACTCGCAGGTAATAGAAGTCTATGGCTCAGTGCAGGTAAACCACAGGTGCACTTTGTACCTGCGGATCAGTTTAAAAGCAGCCCAGTAACCACTGCAGAACAGATAAGCCCATATATACACACCGATTTTAGTAATAAAAACGTACCTTTAATAACAATATTATATTGTATTTTATTCCATCCCAAAGCAGGAGGTTGTGGGCCACATCAGAAGGCTCCGCGGACCACTGGTTGGGCACACCTACCATAGATGATGCTTTAAAAGCCCCTACAGGTCATCACTTTGGAGTTACCAAGAATATTGACCCTAGAATTACTACTCTCATTTCGGCATGTGCAGCTATATGTAACATGTGTACTGTGAGCAACGCTTTGTATGTGGGTGCCGTGTGTTTACGTTCATGTGTGCACATATGCGGGTGCAGGCTCAACATTTTTTTCGGGGGGTCTCTAATGGTTTGGGGCGTAACTATTTTTTTTACACTTTTATTTCACTAAAACTTTATTTATATCACATATAAACAAAAATAATGGGACAGCGGAGCCCGGGAAGCTTGACAAGTAGGTGGCACAACTCCAGGGTTGACAGAAAGCAATTGGGCAGCTGTACAACAGTAGGCTTATGGGGTGTTCACACTCCCGGTTGCTATTGATGTATGACATACCGTGGGGGCAGTAAAAGGGTTAATCTACCAATCTCTATAATTATACCAAAAATATGATGAACAAGCATATAACATGTCACATTAAACATAAATTTAAGCTAAAGTCTACTATAACAACTCAAAATGAGTGCGAAAAATTCTCCATACTTTCCTAATAATGTGGATAAATAATTTAATACCATGAATTGGTGGTTTCTTAAAAAATTGCACAGAATAATATAAGGTAAATGCAAAATAAAACCGCAAGTACACAAGTCATTTTTAAAGTATTTTTTATTTTTTCAGTTTTTTATGTCTTCTTGCTTAGTTAAATACAGGCATAACCCACTTTTAAGTACACAATGGGATGTATAACATTTCAACCTAAAGCGCTAATAAAAATCTACTTTTTTTTTTCTTACAGATTCAGCTAATAAAAGTAACTTTCTTTTCATTATTTGGTCATTTTCCCCCTCATTACCTTCCTTTTGTCTGAGTTGGATGCTGCCGGGTATACATGCAGGAAGTCCTAGTGTTGCTGCAGGCTAGAAAGCCTGAATATCTAAAGTGGTTGAATATTTTATGGCACACAATATCCTTCTGATTAATCTGCAAATCAGCTCTATTCTTCAAGAGTCCTGGATAGGCAGGACCTCGGTGCACCTGTCCAGTGTATTCAGGGGATGCTTTGCTAAATTAACATCAGGAGATAATGACATTTAGTGAACTGTTTAATGTGTGTAAGATAATGTCTTCTTATCTATTTTTTTTTGTGTGCGTGTTTTATGGAGTACAGCACCTACGATTGATCCAATGATCTTATTATCTACCGAGTGCCACTTATAATGTAATGTGCTGCTGAAGTTCTCACTAATAATTTAATTGTGTTCTTTATTTTTATATCTGTTCCCTACTGTGCCTTTCTTTCTTTTTTTTTTTTTTTAACTATACAACTTTTTCATTGCACTAACTTTTTCTTGTGTGATGGAATGGATTTATCTTTGTGATAATCTAATGAATTGATTAAATACAATCTACTACAATCAGGTTCGTGGTTTGTGATATTTTGTGTGGTTCCATAGGGGAGTACAAATTGGGATATAAATGTTTGATCCGACATATTTTTGGGGACACAACACTCAACTTACCATATCCACCCAACACACACACGACCAGTCCATCCGATGAGAACAGTCTGATGGATCCATTTCATCGGTTAACCGATGAAGCTGACTGATGGCCCGTCGCGCCCACACACCATCGGTTAAAAAAACGATCGTTTTAAAACGCGGTGACGTAAAACACAACGACGTGCTAAAAAAAATGAAGTTCAATGCTTTCAAGCATGCGTCAACTTCATTCTGAGCATGCGTGGATTTTTAACAGATGGTTCGTGCCTACTAACGGTTTTGACCTATCGGTTAGGAATCCATTGTTTAAATTTAAAGCAAGTTGGCTTTTTTTTAACCGATAGTTAAATAACCAATGGCACCCACACACGATCGGTTTTGACCGATAAAAACGGTCCATCAGACCATTCTCATCAGTTTAACCGATCGTGTGTATGCGGCCTATGATATGAGGGTATCCATAGGCATACAAGCATTGAGGTGGATTTACTAAAGAAGAAAAGACAGTTCACTTAGGGCCCATTAAGAGGAGCAATTAGCTTCTCTGCTGTAAGAATCTGCTGCGAAAAAAACTTCAGCCACTTAGTAAGCTGACAGTTGCGGCCAGCAGCTCTGCGGTAAGATTTTTTGAAATGAGTGCATGTAAGCCAGGGGTGCCCAACCTTTTGGAGAACGAGGGCCACTTAAGCGTCTTGGTAATCGGTCACAGGCCACAATGAGAGGAGCGGGCGGAACAGGTCCTTGTCCACTCTGCATATCCAAAGCAGACACGGATACAGCCCGCTCTAATCTGCCCAGACGGAAGGGTATGGATCCCCTTCTGTTTTTTTTTTAACGGATCGGATTGGAGGTAGTCTGTTCACATCAGCCACTCCATAGAGTTGAATGGATGGTCTGATCGTGTGAAAGGCATCTAAGGCTGCTTTCACACTAATGCTTGGTGGTTTACCCACACTGTTGGTGCAGCGCAGTGCACCTGTGTCTTTCCTGTGGGTACACTGCACTTTGCCAAAGATTTCTATTATATCCTAAAGGTGTGGTGCACTTTTTGAAAGCTCAGCAAATGCCCAGATAATAACAAAAGTATATGGTTCAGTGCAGGTAACCCGCAGGTGCTCTGCACGCTACCTGCAGATCAGTTTGTAAGCAGCCCAGCAACCACTGCAGAACAGATATGCCCATATATACAATGTGATTTTAGTAGTAAGCTTACTTTTAATGCTTATCGCTGGCTGTTGCTGCACCAGGCAGAGTGCATTTGGTATCACTCCACCTGTATACACTATACAGACTTATGTGTCTCTGCTCTAAAACCACTTGCTTCCTCTACCGCTGGTTTCATTTACAACACTGATGCTCTGAAATGGCAGGTCGGCAACCCAGGCTTGCCAATCCGCCATTCCAGGGCAGGAGGTCGCGGGCCACATCAGAGGGCTCCGTGGGCCACATGTGGCCCCCAGGCCACTGGTTGGTCAACCCTGATGTAAGCACTCATACAAACAGTTACATGCCATTAGGGGCTGAAGAAGGGGGAGTCCATTCCCCCAAAACAAGTTAGATCCATGCCCCTGTTTGCCTTTTCAATTAACGTTGATGAACATCAAGAGGTACAATTTTCTGCTTCCCCTTCCGCTAAAGTTGGCAAGGAAATGGATGAGTGCTTGTGGCCCATGGGGGCTACTTGACGTAATTTTCTTGTTTTTAAATGATCTATTAGTCAGGGCTATAACTATGTCTGATGGGTTCTACAGTAAAACTATTGGGGACCACCTGCTTTATTTGTCATAAGCAATACCTAAAATTAACAAACTATACAGTATATAGTAATTTTATCCAAATGTAATTGCCAAAAGCCATTACGATCGCCAGGATCACCATATAACAGTACTGGGCTTATGGGTCTTATAGCAGCAGCATTGTTTGCTATGCCTATAGTTACATACACCCTTACTATCCTGTCTATGTCATGCTATTCTAATGTAAACTAGATGATCCTAACCAGGTTGTAGACTTAACACCCACTGAGAGATTGTAGCAGTCTATTTAACTTGGACACAGAGAGATCCATGCATAAACATGGATACTGTTTGGCTGGTTTACTAAAAAAGATGAGAATCTTCATTCAAACAATTGTGTAAATATTCACTATTATTATCCAATCATGTGAACAGCATCCAGACATGACTGGGTGAATAGAAAATACTTTTCACACGACTGAAAAGTGAAATTAAATGATAATTCAAATTTTTTTTAAATAAAGATTCTAAACAAATTTAGTAAATCAGACTCAATGACGTACTACTACTGTAACATACTGACACCAGTGAATTACTTTTTTTTTTAACATTTTCTTGCAACAAAGGTTTTAGAACAGATTCAGGCAATGAATACACTCATTTTGGCTTTCAATGTAAAATCTGCACTTTTTTTGTTTTACTTAAGTAAACGATGCTACGGTTTTGCTAAGATGGCCTCCTCCATATAGAGACAACGCAGAACAATATATGCTAAGCCAGCAATGGGGAATAGGTCAAAAACAGGGAGACCATAGACATGACTGAGGATGATTCCATTGCCCTCTGCTTGTTTTTTTTCTTTCAGACTTGCACATTTTTCAAAATAGGTATTGTGCTATAAAACAAGACTTAAAATTCAAATGAAATTCACTAATTGTAAAAAAACAAACATGGTGTAAGTCCAAAGCATATACAAGGAAAATACATGTGTGGGTACATTCCCATTGCTAGCTTTTGGACGATTCTACTGTGAAAAAAAAAAACTCTATTAATCTGTTATTGTCTCTATTATCTGTCACTTCCTTCTGTGTAACCATTGGGAACTAACCCCCTTTGCTTAAAGGGACATGTATGTCTGAACAGTTGTTTGTTCCGATAACAGCCTTGCCCCTATGTATGTAGTAAAGGTAAGATTTTATCCAAAATCGTTGTATAAGTAGTTAGTCCTAATAGGAATGCATTCTGTATGAAATGTATAATTTGCTGACTACAGTTGTTTCACTATGAAAGCAAGTGGCTGAACCATGAAGGAAGAATGGTGTGTATGCATTATTGTATTACATTTTATAGATGTCTTGATGTTAGAGGGTGCTTAGTATATGGGGAAATACTGATTTTAAGAGTTGAGATTTTCTTACACCTGTCCTGGAAACTTAAAGTAGAAGAAAACCTTAAAGGAGAAGTAGACCCAAAGCTTGTTTGGTTGTGCTTCTCCTGTGGATCACAGTAGTGCAGTTCATTCTGCACTCCTTTGACCCGTTTTCAGCAAACATGGGACTGAAGCCCACTCTTGGCTGATGTCACTGAGCCAGTCCAGGTTTGGGAAGGATTGTGACCATATGCCTGGACCGCCACCTGGCTCAGCCTTTCACTGAGCTGCCTGAGCCGGCCACTCCCACCCCCTCCACAGCCCAGCACTCCAGTGAGCGCAGGGGGGCAGAGCAGAGAGCTGGTGATTGATAGTCACCAGCTCTCTGCTCAGGGTTCTCAGTGTTAGAGATGGCAGGGGACAGATGCAGAATCAAACCGATGCTGCATCTAGCTAGGTAAGTATGAAACTGAAAAAAAAAATTCTCTTTTAACTATACCTATTTTTTGGTTCGCAGATCTTCTTAAAATAGGTTAGGCAGGATAGGTAGAAGGAGATGGGAAGAAACATAAAAAAAAAAAATTATAGTGCGAGTATACTTCTACTTTAAGGCCTTGATTTTACGTGAGGTTTTTGACTGTGTCATTAGAGAACTTTTTTTTGGGAGGGTGTAAGAGACATCGGGGATACCAAGGGAGGTGACTAATATGGAGCCCATGACCCTAAAGAAAAGAGGGGTGAACTCTAACCCTGACTGAGAAACAGCTGGGCCTTCCACTCTTACTGATCCAAATGAAGACTAATTATAATGAATTAAAACACTTAGAAAACAGTCCCATGCTTACATATTTGTTGTGTCATGTATGATAATTATGTGTAGCTCTACCCCCTCAGGAGCCGCTGGTTAGATGTGGGATCTACTCTCTTTGCTTTTGGCTCACCCCAACTTAACTGGCTCGAACCCTCCCTTGACACATCAGAAGTCTAGTAAATGTATTGTGACCTCTGCTGGGCTGGGGCCACAATAGCAGGCATACATATATATATATATAGCATAAAATGGCAATGCAACACTAATATTACCTGCTCCTGTGGGCGGTTCCTCACCAGAAAAGAATACACTTCACAGAGTTAATATATTCAAACCAAAAATAATGACTTTACTTTAAGTGGCAAATAAAGGTTTGAATTATAAGTCAATAACAATCATATAATGACACACAATGACTCCGCAAGGGCCCTTGCAGGAATCAGCAAATGATAACAAGAAAAATCTAAGATAAGGAATGATACCAGTCATTTAAACTAGTATAGGCAGTCTATGCTCGCGAGCTCCCCCTAGCGGGCAGTTCTGCGGGACAGCTAAAGAGTGTCTTGAGACCAAAGTCCATGTTGCGGCCGTTGGTGCACTTTAAAGTTGTAATCCAAAGGGATTAAACGATGAGGTAAAGTTACTCAAAATAAGGTATTATGAGTAGCAGTGGTGGTGAGCTGACCTCTCATCAGCGTCAGTCACTCCTGTGTAACAACTATAAACTTAGAAGGCCTTGAAACCTAGTCAGAGGCCAACACGTGTCTCCGGCTTGTGGGGTGGCACTAGATTGTCTTTTCTAAGAGAGAGTTCTTCTCCAAAGCACGTTACATCACCGTCCCGTAGCACAAGGTTTCCGGTGTCAGGCCCTCCACTGTTTCAGTTGTCAGCTGGGTGGCTTCGCCGGTCTCCTGGAACACGAGCTAGGTACAGTGGTCTTGCTTCCCTCTGGTGGGTTGGACTCCTGGCGACTTCAGGCCCAGGCTTCAGGCCTAACAGCACTGTTGTGCTGCTCTCCACAGCTCCACAGAGGAGAAGAAGCAGGTCCCGAGAGAGCGAGATCAGCCCCTCCCTTTCCTTAAGTAACCTCCCCCAGAGGTGTCACATGTTCCAATAATGCAGGGCATTGTGGGAAGCGTAGTCTGTTTCTACGAAGAGTCAATGGAGTCCATATCTCCCGGCACTTGCAGTCCCACAATGCATAACTTCTTAAAGGTATCATAACATATTCACAGGCGTAGCTAAAGTTCCGGTGGGATTCAGGCCTATCAATAGTCTCTGATAGGATGACCCCGCTACATATGTTTAATAATAAGATGTGGTGGAACCCTTTACATTTGAACAGTAGTGGCTAAGACAATAGTAATACTTAATGTGAAAAAAAAACACTATAAAGTATACCTCTCATGAACAGAATATGGAGGCTGCCATTGAAGGTCTGCATTTGAAAATATTAGTTGACTCGCTGTGTCTGGCATCAGTAGTTCTAAGACACAAACCCAGTGCAAGCACACTACAAGTGAATTATCTCCTTGCTCAAGGTTGGTGATACAGACAGACAGCAGTGAAAACTTTGCATCAACAGAAAACCCAGGTAACAAGCATTTTCAAAAGTATAGGTCACCTGTAGCAGACTAAATGGATCTCTGATGATAGGTTTCTCTTCAAGATGCTACTTATTAAACAATAATTATTTTATAGTCAGTTAAAGGGTGATTTTATCATAGTTATAAAATGATAAAAGAGTAGTATTTGTGTTGTTAAGTATAAAAAGATGATACAATAATGTGTACAAAGTTGTGCATTGACGATTTATTCCTCATTTACTTTTGCATGCAGGTTACAAGGTATGTGGATGTTCTGATCTGATGAACACTGTTCGAATCGGTGAAAAAATCTATTCCCTAAAAATTATGCAATCATTTTGTTTCTTGTACACACTAATTCTAATTTGGTTTCTCATGCTGGTAGGCTATTAAATGGCTTTCTTTTAAGAACAATGGCAATGCCTTTCATCTAACCTGCTATTCTCCAGTTATCCTTTATAGTGGCTGGAGAACTTGCTGTCCCACTGGGAAAGGGATAAGACTGATGACATTGGTGGCTTTATAACTCAGTAGTTTTTTTTGTCCCTACCTTTACATTAAGTAGTTCAGGTTTATCTAATCTTTGTTATATATAGGAAATACAGTCATTTCGGTTTATAGAGGCCCATATGGCTTGGTCGCGTATTAGAGAAAACACACTGTTCCCTTTGTAATATACAGTATATATCAATGCAAATAATGTTTTTTATGTCTTTACAACAAACAATAACAAATGTCCAATTAAGTTTCTTTTAAACTTGTTATTATTATACTCATTTGTACAGAGAGAATTTCTTGTTGCATATCGGTTCCTATCAATAAAAAAGCTTAAAATCCAATGTACCTAAAGCAGCATAAACTCATTGAAGATCATTTAGGAAGCCAAATAACAAACTAGTATGTTTTTGAATAGTAGGAAGAAAGAAAATGTATGGAAAACCCCTTCAATACAAGCTCCATGTGCATAATATCCTTGCAAATTCATATTACGATATTTTGAATTTAAACTCACATTTAGATTTGGATGGGGAGTGGTGACTTTTTCAATACATACAAATTTAGATTAAGATACCCACCAGTTCCTTTCATCTTTAAAAGAACCCAATGATGTTTATTTATTTGTGCTTTTAAATTAGGCCATAGGAAGTGTCACTATCATGCCTCCAGAATCTACAAGTACTGAAAACTCAAATTTTTTGGTATTAGGGGTCATGACCACCCTCCAGGCCCATATACTTATTCTGGTATCTTTTGCTGGCACATACTTTACATTATAAACATTCTAGTCTGTGACCTCCAACGACACATGCATACAAAGATGACAGTAAGACAAAATTTGTTCAGTCTATGATTTCTTTTTTTTTTTGTAATCTTTTTTTAAAGTTTTCATCATTTAACATACAGAAGTCATAAAACAAAACTCCATATAAAAGTGCAGAAGCATACAAACAAGTGCAGATTGGTGTCAGTCGAAGTTCCCATTATGATGACTGTAAAAGTGGAAGGGGAGGGAAGTAGAGCATCATAACCGTACTTTAACTGATGAGCATAAGCAGAAATGTATTGCCTCAAGTAACCTAGCATTTTTTTAATCTAGAGGTGACTTAAACCCTATAATGTGGGTTAAAAACTAGGGGGGAGGAAGGAGAGGCAAGACAATACAAGTCAAAAGAAAACAAAACCTAACAAGACAATACTACATGATACAGCCAGTCCAATAACATGTACGTGAGTACAAAGGCCAATCAAGATCGGCAAGGGTCAGGAGCTATCATAATCCCAATCCAATCAGGGAGGGTATTTGAAATAGGTGGAGCCCCCTGAGAGCCTTGTGTGGCCTTGCCAGTGTAATGTATTTAAGTGGCCCATATACTATAGAACTTGTCATAAAGATCTTTACACGTCACCATCCACTCCCCAGCCGCCATTATATTATTCACTAACAGCATCCAATCAGCCTGAGTAGGAATTTGTGGTCTCTTCCAGTATATCGGAATTAACCGTCTAGCCACATTGAGTGGGTGGGGAAAGGACTTGAGGTAATGGCTCAGAGGAATGGCAGGGACGTGAAGCAGTGACTCCAGTGGGGAGTTGGGAATCTCCATGTCCAGAATGGCTCTAATTTGGGATTCTCACCAAATGTGGAGGAAGGAGCCCCTGAGGACACATTCCCCCCAGCAAGCATAAGACACAGATGAATAAATCCTAGCAAGCTTAGAAGGAACCGTATACCCCTGGCTGAGTATTTTATAACCATTTTCCTGCATTTTTGTGTCCACAGAACTCGTGAGACGGTAGAGATGGTCCAACTGTGTTTTGGTAAAGGCATGCTGAAGGTCTCTCGCCCACTCCCTTATGTAGATTGGCTTTCCCCTGTTCTCCAACGACTGTAACATCTCATACAGCACAGTGATAGCATGAGGAATTGCAGAATTAGACATATAAAGCCACTCAAAGGGGGAGGCCGTGGTGGGGAGTGAATGGTAGGGGCTGTCTGTTAACAAAGTGTTGGAGCTGTCTATAGCGCCAATTATTCATAGGAAAGGATTGTATATTGTATATTGTATTCTCAGAGTAGCCAGTGGCAATAAACCCTGATCTTGTATAATTTGCCACATCTCCTCTCTCTGTCAGCTGACCAAGACCTGAAAAAGGAGGGATGTTTCTCAGAGGGGCAAGCTGTCCCTGCTTATTCAATGCATTCCAGATTGCTAAAGCATGGATGGCCATATGAGAGGCAAGCCCAGACAGTCCCCAGCATTCCCGAGGGAGCCAGGAGGCATGAGATGAATTACTGCCTGCCAGGAATTTGTCAAGCAGAACCGATAATTTAGTGGCCACATTGTGGTACCAATCTAGGATCCGTTGCAGAGCTATTGCCTCATAATACTTACACCTATACCTCCTCCTATTTTAGGGCGCTGTAATATGCGAAGGCCCAGCGAGGACTTTTCTCAATTCAAATGTATTTCAGAAACAAACTAATAAGGGTTGGGAATAAAGACTGGGGCAATAAAATAGGCACCATCTGTAAATAGAAAATAATGAATAGTTATCTCCCACTGTTAATCCTACCATGTGAAAACTGGGTACTAGATATGTTGTTAGTTAGGTTTAACTATATTTAGGTATGTTAAGTTTTTGAAATACATGGTGAGTTGTACGCTGTTATGCACATGGCTATGTGCGCCAATTGGCTGGGGTATGCCCCAATGGCCCTTGTACCTCCACAGTGAAATGTTTCAATAAAAATTATTTTCAAAATGTAAATAGAAAAGAATACAGTGAAGCACATTCATTTTTGAGACACTGACTCAGCCCATCCAGGTCTGGCTCCAGGTAAAGGAGAATGAGACTTGTAGCAATCCCAAAGGCACGTTCAATGGTAGAATCTCTGACCTGTTATAGTTTATCTTAAAATTTGAAAGCAGATTAAAGCCTACTAATTCAGCCATAATATTAGGGAGGGAAATCAAAGGGTCTGAGATATAAAATAAGAGATCATCCGCATAGGCTGACAGTTTATTCATCTGTTTGTCCCACCGTAAAGCCTTTAATGCGTATTCGGTTAAGCAGTGGTTTGAGGATCAAGGCAAAGATGAGGGGGACAAGGAGCATCCGTGCTGCATTCCGTTACGAATGGGGAACGAGTCCCATAACACCCCAGTCAACTTTACCTTAGTTTCTGGGGAACTATAAAGCGAAGTTATCCATGAGAGCATATTAGGACCTAAACCTAGTCTGGCCAAAACTGTCCAGAGGTAGATCTACACCACCCTGTCAAACGCCCTTTTCAGCATCTGTGGAAAGCAGAAGACAGGGAGGGTGACCAGCTTGCGGCTCAGCCCAATGAATTAGTTGGATCGCTCTATTAGAATCTGTCTATGATTTAAACTTAAGCCTGTCATTGTTTAATTGTTCACTACCTTATAATCTATGAATACTGTAGACTTGCATGACCTAGTAGTTTACTGTAGCGGGACAAAACGAATGCTTCAGAACCAGTCTTGAGAAAATCTGACTAAACATAAAATAATTAACATTTGTGAGTCTTAGATGAACTCTTTTCTGGATTTACAGCACTGCTTTTCAACAGACTGCACTTAAGATCAGTCATTTTGCACAATATATTTTGAAACTGCCTTCTAAAGCAATTCGAAGCATCAGAAAAGAGGATGTGAAGGATAAGCCTGTAATCTGTAACACATGCAGAGCATGGCATATAACTTGAAAAAGTTATCCCTAAATGATAAATACTTGACTCATTTCCCACCAGTAGGCAATTAAGCTTCTGAGAGGGATTAGCCCTTTCAACCATTTATTGGGAAGGCCTTCATTAGCTATACAAGGCATGAAAGTGACACAGAGCACAATAAAGCAAGTAAATATTTGGCTTATTGGCCAACACAATATTTTATGTGCCAAATAAAGGTAAAAGAACAGGGTTGGATTTACCATTAGGCTGTGCCGACCTGTGCCTTATTGGCAAAAGCAAAGATTTTGTCTTTTCCTGTATATTCACTGGTCACACTGCAATATCTGCAGTAATAAAATAATCGTAAATAATAATTTTTTTTTTACAAACTGTTAAATCTTGTAAGCCAGGTTAGGATAATTTAAAAAAATGCTCTATGAAAAAGGGAAGCCAGGAGTGGCTTTATGCTCCAGTAATTGTGTATCTATAAATTTCAGCAATGGAAATCTAGATTTGTTTTCAATTTCTTTTTATTGATTTTTTTTTACCAAATACAAAAACCTTTACATTTATACATAATTCTTTTAAAATTCACATTGTTTCCATTGGTTATTCCATATACAAAATCTTGATGAGTCTCTGTTAGTTACTTAATACAAAATAATTTAATCATTTATCTGCATATGCTCCTATTATCTTCCATACCCATTCATCCTCTTATCCAACAACAAAAAAAAAGTTATTTCTTTATATCCCCCCATTCCCCCTTATTTCTCTCCTGTTTTCCACTTCATTTAACTTTCGTATTTCTCCTGATTTTCATATTATATATATTCTTTCATTCCTTCTGAGAGCTGAAATTCATCCCATTTTTGCCATATTTCTGGCATTTGACTATTTATATATCCTTCCTCTCTTATCTGTTTTTCCACATAATGTATTTTGTTCATTTCACATATCCACTTCATTTAACTTTCGTATTTCTCCTGATTTTCATATTATATATATTCTTTCATTCCTTCTGAGAGCTGAAATTCATCCCATTTTTGCCATATTTCTGGCATTTGACTATTTATATATCCTTCCTCTCTTATCTGTTTTTCCACATAATGTATTTTGTTCATTTCACATATCCAATCTGCTATATTTGGGCTTTTATTTTCTCTCCACTTACGAGCTATTATTGTTCTAGCAGTCATTGTCATATGATGAAAAATATCCTTCTTTATACTCTTTATTGAGTCTGGTATCAAAGATAGTAATGATATTTCTATATTTAGATTCCTCTCTACTCCCGATACTTTCCAATATATCTCATGAACTTTTTCCTAAAAGTTTCTCAACAGATGACATCTATACCAAATATGGTCTGTAGTCCCCCTTTCGACCTTACATCTCCAACATATGTCTGTTTGTCCACTATTTATTTTATTTAACGCTACTGGGCTCCAATAGCATCTCATTGCTATTTTGTAATTTCTTTCTTGGTATTTATTTGGTATGGATGTTTTATGAATTATTGAGAATATTTTCTCCCATTCTGTCTCCGATATTGATCTCCCTATTTTCTCTATTTTTTTCCCTACATCTGCAGATCAGACTGCTTTCTCCTTCCCAGTGGTGGGTGGCCTGATAATATTAAGTACATTCAAACCAACAATATCCAACAACATACAGTAATTAAAGGATTAGAATGTTAATGGAAGCCACATAAGCTGCGTGTTGAGTCTTCTCTGTAGATAATGTGCACATTTATAGGCATTTTTTCTATTAAGATGGTGTCTGCACAAGGTTTTCATGTGTAGTGAAGACCAGTATCACAGGCTCTTGTGGACTACATACCCCAATTACAATAAAACACTTGTAGAGTGGTGTGGTGGTAATGTTTGCCATCCATGTGAGATTTTTCTTGCTTACACAAGACTTTTGTAGCCTCTTTTGTTACAATATGTGAAAGAGTAATTAGAGGTGATGCTGAACATGATCTTCTAATGACAACTGACACCTGTTTGTGTGCATAGGCCACTAACTGCATTCCAGGATACAACAAGTGGGTGACAACAAAGTGTAGTGAGTCAACACTTTTCAACAGAAACTATCCACAGGAGGACTGACTCTAAAAACAAACCAATGAGGAAGAGGAATTAAGGTAACAGAGGCATGAAGTTGATTTAGTCAGTTTACTTTGCAAGGGAATTTTCCCTTAGCGTAGGGCAGTGTTTCTCAATTCCAGTCCTCACGCCCCCCCAACAGGTCATGTTTTCAGGATTTCCCTCAGATGAAAAGGCTGTGGGAATTACTAAGGCAGTGAAACTGATCAAATCACCTGTGCAAAATAATGGAAATCCTGACCTGTTGGGGGGGCCTGAGGACTGCAATTGAGAAACACTGGCGTAGGGAATGCTCTATTGACTTCATCCAAACATTTGCAATCTAAAATATTGTTTAAAAAAATAATAATTCCTTGACCATGATTTCTTTGCAAAGCGAATTTTCACCACATCCATTAAGCTAAAAAAAAATCCCCTGAGCAGTTGAGTTGCCTTTAGTAAATCAACCCACAGTGTATCCTGTAAACTCTGTGTTGAGTGACTAACCTCTCCTTTGCCTAGTTACATTGTGCCAGCTTGGACCAATGTAAATATGCATATGCCATACTTGGCTGAGCTCTATGGAAGTGGAGAATCACTGCAGAAGCCACCACTACTACAGTAATCCTAGCCCATGTCTTCCATATCCCATGCCAAGCGGCTGCCCTGCTGTATAGTGAACATGGGGGTTGCTTGCTTGGCATAAGTGTCATTCAAATAATGCCTTACATTTTCCTCAATGAATTAAAATCTGATTGGACGTGGAGGAGAGGTGGGGCAGTGATGTCGTTATAACCATCTCATCCAACAAGAGGGTTTTTTGCATTTATTGAAAAAAATACAAGGCATTCCCTAAATGGTGCCTGTGCCCAGTGGATGACCCACCCTTACTGCCCTTACTGTGCAGAAGGGCAGCCCCGTAGCATGAGACGTGAAAGACAGCAAGAATCCCTGTAGCATCAGTTGCTACTGCAATGGTTCTCTGCTTGCACAGGGATTGCTCAGGTATAAGATATGCATATTTACATTGGGCCAAGCTGGACCAAAAAAATAAATAAAAAATTCAGTTTTAATTCCTTACCTCTTGTATTTGCTGCTATCTGGGACTTCATTAAAGAAAGTTTCAACCACTTTTTGGTCAAAGTAGAATTCTGATATAATTTAGGGTTTTCCCCTTCTGCTGAAGAAACAGGTAGGACCTGAGAAACATGTAGATGTATAGGATATCTATCCACTAATGCAAATTGATATAATCATCTGTAATTGGTGTTTGACCAACTATTGCATAGTAAATAATTTAACACTTGTGTCCTAAAATTATTTAGAAAAATTAGCTTTCCGTGTTTTTAGGATCAGGTGGGCTTTTGGCTCCCTGTTTTTACATTTTTTTTTCTTTTTGTTAATAAACATTTAACATATTTTAGTACTTTTTGATGTTTTTTTTCCTCTTTTTGCTGATGTTGACTGCCTGATTTTTTTTTTATTTTTTTTTACAAATAGAGTTCTATAGCTTTTGGAGATTGCCCAAATAAAATATGGGAGAATAGGGGATTCCCCAACTTTATTTAGGGGTAACATTTTTCCAAGATGGAAAATAATGCACAATGATCGTGTGTAGGCTTTAACGACGGGAAAAAAACACGAATGCTCAGAAGCAAGGTATGAGACGGGAGCACTTGTTCTGGTAAAACTAGCATTTGTAATGGAGATAGCACATTCGTCACACTGTAACAGACTGAAAAGCGCGAATCGTCTCTCACCAAACTTTTACTAACACGAAATTAGTAAAAGCAGCCCAAAAAGTGGCGGCATCTGAATGTAACTTCCCATTTATAGTGCCATCGTATGTCACCGCGCTTTGCTAGAGCATTTTTTTTCACGATCGTGTGTAGGCAAGGCCGGTTTAACAATAATCGAAATGTTGTTTTTTCTGTTGTTTTTTCTAGACCATTAAAAATGTCGGGCCAGATTCAGAGAGCCATTACACCTGTCTAACTGGTGTTAGACTGGAGTAATTTCAAATTACGCGCGTTTTCTAGCTAGTCGAAAACCTCAAACCATGAATAGACGGCTGCGGGCTTCAATTCGACTGGATTACGTGTTTGTACGCCTTGGGATCTACGCTGCAATAAAATTGCGCCCACTGGGTGGACTTCCCGTTGTTTTCGGCGTCGGGGTATGCAAATGAGCTTTTGCCGGTGATCCCCGAAATTACGATCTTCAATCGCAATCTCTTACGGCACCTTTAGTCATCTTTTATTTACGTAACACTATACCAGCTTTTTGCTGCTCTAATATTAGACAGCCCATGTTAAGTATGGCCGTCGTTCCCACGTCGAATTTCTACGTTTTCCGACGTCTTTTATTATTTTTAACGTAAGTCGTCCGGGAATAGGAATGTTCGTAAACGCCGCTATTCAAACAACGAATGACGTAACGACGTGATTTCGCGCAATGCACGGCGGGACATTTCTGAACGGAGCATGCGCAGTTCGATCGCCGCGGGGACGCACTTAATTTAAATGCTTCACGCTCCCTAATCGCGTATTTCGATTACGCGGCGAGAAATAGACTACGCCGCCGTAGCGTACTGGCAAAAATCTACCAGGATTCGGTGTAGAGCCTGGTAAAATACGGCAGCGTAGAGTATTTCGATTACGCAGCTGAATATTAAGTGTATGTGAATCTACCCCGTCATTCCCCAAGAAACCACCAGATCATAAAATGTAAAATTCCCCCATCATATTTATCCATTTGCCCTTCTTTCCCCTATTAACGACAGGTTATTGTATTGATGCTTCCATTACTACTAAGAGGCTATGGAGACTTATTCTATTTGTTCCCTATAAATAAAATAGGGATACCAGATTTTCCAGTATTTCTCCTCTTGTTCTTTCATCATCATAGTAAAATTTTCCACTTGTTGGATTTCTGTTACCCTAGTAAGCCAATGTGATCTAGTTGGAGGGGTGGTACTCTTCCATAGTGCCGGTATACACGCCCTTGCTGCCATAAGAAGATGTTTTACGAGTGAGTTTTTGTATCTCTTAATTGATATTGAGGTATCATGTAATACGAATACAGACAGGTCTTTCCAAAGGGATATACCTGTGATTGTTTTCACTGATTCAGCCACCATTGTCTAGAACTCTTTCAGTCTTGGGCATTCCCAAAATATATGTAACAAGGTGCCCTCAGATTCAAGACATTTAATACTTGTGGGAACATCCGATGCAATACAACAGGTGTCCTGTACCATCTAGTAAGAATTTTAGTACCTACTTGCCAAAGATGCCTTATGTGTAAACAGTACAATCCTGTCCTTCTGGGCCTGAGAGAATATTTTTCCTAGGTCTCTTTCCCATATTTGTAGGAACACTAGTTCTTGTGGTGCTTTTAATCTAATCAACGAAGCATAAAAATGTGACAATGAATGTCTCATTGGCTCCCCCTTTAAGCATAGTTGTCTAAATATGGAAGGTGTCCGTACTATAGTAAGCATTTCTGGCATCAATCAGAGGAATGTACTAAGCTGTGCCCGTCAAAGAAAGTCCAGATCCGTAAAACTGTGCTCCAACTCTCTACACGTCAAATGTGCAGCTTCATGATATTTAACTGGGTCAGGAAACCCAATCTCCCCACTTTCCTTAGGGAGTGACAGAATCTCTCTGCGCACTCTCGCTGGCTTTCCTGCCCAGACAAATCTCAAAAATCTTGAACGTAGGTCTCTTAGAAACCCCAGAGGAATTTTAATGGGCAGGGTCTGTAACAAGTATAGGAGTCTTGGCATCGCATTCATCTTTATAATACTGGTCCTATCAAACCATGTAAAAACCTCCTTATCCCAGCTGGCTTTGGAAATGCTTAAACGCTTAAAGGGGTGGTTCACCCAAAAACCTTTTTTTAACATTAGATTGAGGCTCGTTATGTCAAGGGGAATCGGGTGTTTTTTTTTACAATCGAAGCAGTACTTACCGTTTTAGAGAGGCATCTTCTCCGTCGCTTCCAGGTATGGTCTTCTGGTCTGGGCGTTCCTATTTGATTGACAGGCTTCCGACAGGCTTCTGACGGTCGCATACATCGCGTCACGAGTAGCCGAAAGTAGCCTGCGCACTGTCGTTCGGCTACTTCGGAAAATTGTGACGGGAGGTATGCGACCGTCGGAAGCCTGTTGGAAGCCTGTCAATCAAATAGGAACGCCCAGTCCCGAAGACCATACCCGGAAACTACAGAGAAGATGCATCTCTAAAACGGTAAGTACTGCTTCGATTGTAAAAAAAACACCCGATTCCCCTTGAAAAAACGAGCCTCAATCTAATGTTAAAAAAAAAGTTTTTGGGTGAACCAATCCCTTTAAACTGCCGTGCCATTGTGGCAAAGTTTAGTTCAACCACCCTATTCAATTTATTTTGAATATTTGTTCCCAAATATCGTATATGAGAGTATGTCCATTTAAATTTAAAGTGGTTAGATATCTGATGTAAAAAAGATCTATTCAGCTCCACCCCCATTGCCTTGGATTAACTATAATTCACTTTAAAATTGGAGAGCGCTCTATATGTGCGTAATTCTGACACTAATGATAGGAGGGATATAAGTGGGGAAGTTAAGAAAAATATCAGATCATCTGCATAGGCGGCAAGTTTCTGTTCTCCTCCTTTTGTTGGAATACCCTTAATATCTTGATGGGCATGAATAGTTCTTAAAAAGGGTTCCAATGTAAGAATAAAGATAATGGGCGATAGTGGTCAACCCTGACACGTCCCATTCCGTATAGGAAAGGCATCTGACATTATGTCATTCACCTTAACTGGAGCCAACGGGGCAGAGTATAAACTTGTGAGCCAACTTTACATCCCAAATTCTAATCCTATATAGTGTAATGTGGTTTTTAAAAATGTCCAGTCAACCCTATCGAATGCTTTCTCCGCTTCAGCGGATATAAGCACTTGGGGTTTTTGATAAATTTGGGAAAAATTAATGGCGCTCAAACTCGTTGCGTATTGTCTCTGCCTTCTCTATTAGGGGTGAAGCCTGCTTGATCTGGATGCACTAAGTACGAAATATGGCTCAATAATCTAGTGGCTAAGATTTTAGTAAAAATCTTGAGGTCCACATTAGGTAAAGAAATTGGACGATAGCTAGGGCACAGGGATGGATCTTTCACCTCTTTGGGATTACTGTTATATGTGCTAGAAGCATCTCCAATGGAAGTGCCTGTCCCTCTCTTATAGAATTAAAGGCGGTTACAAATCTCTGTGCTAGTTTATCCAAGTAGGTTTTATAGTAAGACAGGGTGTACCCATCAGGGCCAGGGGCTTTACCAGATTTTCGTGATTTAAGGGCTCCTAGGAACTCAACCACCGTAAGTGGGACATCCAATTCCTTTGCTATCTCATCAGTCAATTTGGGCTGCTATGTAACGTCGGGTAGGATACATGATCCTCCAATTGGTATAGGCTAACATAATAATCCCTAAAAGTCTGTGCAATCGCCTGGGAGGAACTTACTAAAGTATCCCCTCAAGTTTTAATATGGGCAATATAATTACGTGCCCTAGTAGCTCTGAGGGCATTGGCTAACATTCTACTCGGATTGTTTCCAAACTCAGATAATGCATGCCTACAATGCATTAATTTTGCTTTTGCTTTATCCATAAGTAGTGAATTTAACTGGTCACATAAATTCATAAGTTTCATCTCTATCTTCTGTACCTAAGACCTCTTATGGGCCCATTTCAATTTCCGAATGTCCGAATGTAAACAGTCTATCTTAGCAGTTAGTGATCGTTTCCTATGTGCCCCTAAAGATATAAGAGTATCCCTAATAACACATTTATGTGCTTCCCACAAACAGAATGGGGTAACTTCTTCTGTCTCATTATTTGTAAAAAAGCAATCTAGTTCCTGGGTTATCCATTGCGAATATTCTGGGTCTTTTAAAAGTGTTTCAGTTTCCAATACCAGTCCGAGTCATTGGTTCTCCCAGTTCTATAACACAGTTAGTCGGGGCATGATCTGAGAGAGTAAATGAGCCTATATAGGCCTCCAGTACGCATGCCAGAGCATTCTGCAAAATACATTTTTTATCAAGTCTACTGTATGTTTGCATAGGATAAGTGAGAAACACCCCTAGACATGGGCTCCAGTGCCATATCCAGGTCCCCTCCCATCAGCAAGAGACCCTCCTTATGTTGATTCACTAAATGTAGGCTTTTCTCAAGTGCAAAGACCTGATCTTCATTCAGTAAATATAAACTAACCAATGTAACTTTTTGCTCAAACAGGAGTCCCTTGACGATAAGGAGGCGACCTTGATCATCTGTGATTATCTTTAATTCTTTCCAGGGTACCAGTTTGGATATAAGAATAGATACAAGTGAAAAAAGTGGTAAAAAGTGGTAATACTGCGCTGTCTGTGCAAATACCCTAAATACAATATGCTAGCAGCTTGATTTGTGAGATACCCAGAAAAAAATATTACAATGGAAAAGAAAGCTGCGCAAATATGAACACTTCAAAATATAGCACCAATGATAGTCCTATGTATAAAAAATGTCCCGTGTTACAAGTGATATAAAACAAATTAATGTCCATTTGTCAGATACGGAACACAATATGCATCTGATGGAAACTGATAGTAGAAAAAATTCCTTTCCCTTCAAATAGATGGTGACATCAAATGCGAAAACCTCAGAAACAGTGCATAAATAGATAAAACACCTCCACCTTTCAATCACACCGCCCCTTACCAGAGGGGAAGATCCCAACTAGAGATCTTCTGACAGCAGATGGCTTAGTCCCCAGCCAGGGGGTTAACGTGGCAGGATATCCAAGAGCCGAGACTTCTCCAACGGTGGACCGGTGATCAGTGTTGAATGAAACCAATATGGAGAAGGAAAAAAGCTACATAGTGTGAACCCATATAACTTGTTTAATAAAAAAGTTAAAATCACACTTACAAGAAAGTAGATAAAATTTGCATGTGAATATATAGCCGGCCGGCTAGCACAACCCGTTCACTCCGGGACACAGTATGCGGTTAAAAGACGTCAGCACGCCGCCACCCTACGCCGTTTCGTCTCAAAAAGACTTCGTCCTGGGGCACACTACGTAGCTTTTTTCCTTCTCCATAAGAATAGATACCCCTTTTGATTTGGAGGTCTAAGAGGTTCTATGATAGACTACTGGAAACCTGAAGTTCCCTAATCTTGGAATTCTATTGTTTTTAAAGTGCGTCTCCTGGAGAAAAAAAATATGAGATTTAAATTTCCATAACTCTTCTAGGAGTCTGGTACGCTTCTCTGGGCTATTAAGCCCTTTGACATTATATGAAGTTACAATTACCCTAGTAATTTTGTCATTTATAGGTGTAATACCAGCAAAAATGCATTCCTAAACATACTAAAATACACAAATAATCCATCGAAAGTATAAAAAACCTTCAATCAAATATTATATTATAAACTTATATATCAGGTCTCAATGGCATAGGCTGGTCACAGGTCCATCTGCAGGGCCCACCCCCCAAAAAAGGGGGGGTGGGCACTGCGGATTAGACACTAATGACATCCTAGGTATTCAAAAATCAAGTATTTCATACCTATATATCATACATTCATAGTCCCATTACCCTATATTACTACAAATTAGCTTCAATATTCTCCTGTATCCCATAATTTAAAACTATTTAAATCTCCCTGAGGGGTATCTTAATCATAATCCAAACCATGAGTAGACTACTATAATGTAGTTCCCTCCCAGGCCTCCTCCAATAACCCCTCACATCAATGGTCTACAGGGCAAGCCATCTTTCAGCCACTGGGGGTATACTATTTACCAATAAACACCATCCCTATAATCAGAATCACCCCAACCATTAGGCACGACGGGGCTATGGCCTCAGAGCCCAATCATTATTGAGAGGCCCCACAGCAACCTCCCCCAAGCCCTCATTAACTATCGGCATCTATCTGATATATCGGGTATATTTCATGGTCGGTTGTAAATGGTATAGTGGGGATATATCATAGGGCATCCACACCTAGGCGCGTCCATCCTCCCCTCCCATCATACATAACAGGGCATCTCGAGCTAAAGGCAGGGAATCCCAACTCCACCCCTTCTCTGATCTGTCGGGTCAAAGCGAGGGGTATTAGGGCCGGCTCACACTGGTGCGCTGTTATCTGAAATCGCACGCAATCTGCACCGCACTGCAGTGCAAATCACATGCGATGTCTGCGCAGTGTGACCCCAGCCACACAGATAATATGGCCGACATTGCACCGCATTCGGACCAAACACGCACAGGACCCTTTTTTGGTTCGCACCAGAATCGGATCGACTGGGTGTTTAGAAACTCTCTGACATTTCTATCCTGTCCCTATTGTATTAGAAGAAAATGTTTTTACTTCTCTCAGTGGAGCTGTTGGAGAATTCCCCTTACTTTCTGTCTGGTAAAACATTATTAACAGGACAGGAAATAAGTGGAAATCTCTCTAATGGAGCCCTGAATAAAATAAAAAAAACTGAAAGTGGTTCTAACTCTTCCCTGCTCTATTCAAAATTTAGAAAAAAGTTTTGTCTGGAAATAAACTTTAACATAATGAAACAGCTCAATCAAAATGAACTCCAAAACATAATAGTTTCTCTTTAATCTATGTCATGTGTCTAGTAAGTTTAGGTTGCTTAAAAATAATTATACTAAAAATAAATAAATATATAAATCGTACCCATTTGTTCAAAGATTCAATATTTTTTTTTTACAAAACCTGTTCATGTGTGACCAGCTTGAGATATTGAGCTCTGTAAATAACACAAGTTTTGCAACATAAATAACGAGAGCTAGTTTTTCTCTTGCATATGTACTGTTACTTTTAGGGTTGGCATCTTCCCCTCTAAGATCTTGGAATTTATGTTCAGACCTCATTCTGATGGGTGGCAGTCCCTGCTTCCCTTCTGAAAAATGTCTACGGTGCATTTATTTTCAGAGATGTTAACAGGCAGCTGGGAGGCGATATGAATAATACACAGCGTTGCAACCGCATGCATTGCACACAACTGCTACCCGCCACCATTCACTTGAATGGGCCAAGTTTGGTGCAGTTCTACCTACCAAATGGGACAAGGGATCTAAGAAAAGAAAAGCATTGCAGCCATGACACATGTACAGCCCTGAGAGGCTGCTTGCTCTTTAGGTCAGAGGGCAGTAAAACTGCAGCTCAGCCGGCTGCTTTTATTGGCCCCCTAGGCTGCTCATGTGAACATGCCCTTAGAGTTATGAACATGACTTTGTTACCCCTTTAGTCTATAAAGATAAAAACACAAATCTTTCAGGATGTGCCTTGGGGTAATTTGACTAAATTTGCAGGTATGAACCATCTTCATGTTTATTCTTGAACAGATGCATACTATCCTGCCAAACCTCAAAACAGAAGCCAATTTAAAAGCTACTTAGAAAAACAAAAAACGTGAAAAGCAGCACACACTTTTTTTTTTCAAATATAGAAAACAAAGAAAACACAGAGACAGAAAAGACTTTTAAAATGTTAATAATAGTGCGCGTGTAGGACAAAAAACGTTTTTCTAGATTAGAACAACTTTAAGCTTGTTCGCTTAGATACTCGTCTTACATACAGTTTGTTTTTCATAAATGGAATGTGTGTAAAACGTTTGTTTCAATAGTTCTGTTTATATTATCAACAATGCGAATATTTTCTAACATTGGCTCCAGGGTATAAGCCAGAATGCAGCTTGTTTGACATAATGGTAGCTGTAAACAATAAGTAATGTATTATGACAACACTGAACAATTTCCTAATTTAACAGCTTTATCAGTTAAAGCAGGGGTCTCCAAACATTCTAAACAAAGGGCCGGTTTATTCTCCTTCAGACTCTTGAAGGGCCGCACTTTGGCCAGCGGGAGTAAACATTTTCCTGGCATCAGTGGGAAAAAACATCTGGTATTAGGGGGAGGAATAGTGCCCCATTTGTGGTACCAGTGGGAGAAATGGTGCTCCATTGTCGGTGTCAGATTGCAGAATAGTGTCTCGTATCAGTGGGAGGGATAGTGCTCCAAGGGCCGGATAAAGGCAAGCATCGGGCCGCAGTTTATAGACGACTGAGTTAAAGGATAAGTAAAAATTTGAAATAAAAACAAGGAGGTTCCCCCATGACCCTACATAGCCTTTCTGGGGTAAAACTAACCAGACCTAGACCTTAGATCCAGAAGATGCATGTAGTTACATAGTTACATAGTAGGTGAGGTTGAAAAAAGACACAAGTCCATCAAGTCCAACCTATGTGTGTGATTATAGTATTACATTGTATATCCCTGTGTATTGTGGTAAAAATGTTGTCCATGGAATATAACCAGTTCTCATCTACCCTATCAATTACAAGGAAACAGGGAGCCATTATAGCTTTTTGGCTTGTGGGGTTCATGCATTGGATGGAAGAGCATGCTGGCTGCACTTTTAATTTATATATGGGCAAAAATTCTACCCGGTAAGGATAGCACATGGTGACTTTGGAATCTAAAGCCCTGTACACACGATTGGTGATGAAAACGGACCGACAGACGAAATGATCGTGTGTGGGCCCCATCGTTTTTTTATCCATCGGTGAATTATTTTTATGATTAAAAAACTGATAGAAAAAAATGATCGTCTGTGGGGAAATCCGTCGGTCAAAAATCCACGCATGCTCAGAATCAAGTCGACGCATGCTCGGAAGCATTGAACTTCATTCTTCCCAGCACGTCGTAGTGTTTTTCGTCACCGCGTTGGACACGATCGGATTTTTAACCGATGGTGTGTAGGCAAAGCTGATGAAAGTCAGCTTCATCGGATTTCCGATTAAAGAATCCATCAGATTAGATTCCATCAGATATCCTATCGTGTGTACAGGGCTTAAGGCTAATTTTAAATTGAATAGTGCCTGGATGATAAGTCTTTGAAGGAAAACTATGATGGAATGTGATCCATTTTCATTTTTTTTATTTCTGTTTAATGATTTTAGGTACATATGCAGTAATGTAGCCTGAACAAATGCATTTTGTGTAAATTTCAGATTAAGCCATTGAATTTTGTTAAAGCGGGGGTTCACCCTAAAAAAAAATTCTAACATTACATTGAGCCGACTTATGAGACTGACAGTATGCTGGTGTTTTTTTGTTTTTTTTTCGTACAGTTTTATGGCTATTTTCACCCCTGGCTTCCGGGTAGTGAATCCCGCGGGAGTGGGCGTTCCTATTCACAGGCTAAGTGATTGACGTGCTTCCGACCGGCGCATACTGCGTGTCACGAGTTGCCGAAAGAAGCCGAACGTCGGTGCGCAGGCGCCGTATAGCGCCGTATAGAGCCGACTCGCAGTCTGGCTTCTCTCGGCAACTCGTGACGCGCAGTATGCGCCGGTCGGAAGCACGTCAATCACTTAGCCTGTGAATAGGAACGCCCACTCCCGCAGGATTCACTACCCGGAAGTTGGGGGTGAAAATAGCCATTAAAAACGGTATGTAAGGAAAAAATTAATAAAAACACCAGCATACTGTCAGTCTCATAAGTCGGCTCAATGTAATGTTAGAATTTTATTTTAGGGTGAACCCCCGCTTTAACGCCAAGCTTTACATCAAGAGGAAAACGGGGAATCTGAGATATTTAAAAAAAAGAGCCTAAACCTCCACCTGCTGGCTCCAAAGGAGAATGCCAAAAATTGTACCTGCATGTGTGCATGTGCATAGTTCAGCTCACAGAATTGTGCTAAACCACACATCTGTGTGCATGGGGCAACCTGCATTGCAAATAGTAGCACCAAGTGGGCACCTGCATGTTTATACGTCCATAGTTCTGCTCAGAGATTTGTGCAGGTTGGGAATCTGTGTGCAGGCATATTTTGCAGCATGTGCGCAGCTCAATAGTTGTGCCAGGTGGGAAATTTAAATTGTCACTAAACTCAAATTTCTCCTACATCAATTGTTCTAAAATATCAAGTATATGAAGGCTCTGTTTTGTTTGGTTTGTTTAAAAAGTCTCTTACAATTTTCAGTTTTTTTTTGTCCTGTGCACGTTCCCTATCCTCCATTAAGGCACCTCACAGCTACTAGTGTAGAGCGAGCAGTGCTGTTATTTCTGGTTTCATGCTTTGCTCTATGTGTATCACAATTCCCATAAAGGGGGCTACAGTCACATACACAAGGTGGGAATGGAGAAAGAACATACCCACCTTAGAACATTAAGTCTGAGCCACAGAAAATAGCTTGCACCTGAGAGATGAAACAAATAAAGAGAGATAAAAGGGTTATTATACTTATATTTAAGTACTGTGTATTACATTTATTTTATAAAAAAAATGTGAGCTTAGTGTCTGTCACTTTAGGGGCACTTTAAGGCTGCAAGACTCCAGTCAGGGGCGTAACTACAGGGGTTGCAGGGGTCACAATTGCATCCCAGCCCCATGCTCCAGGGGGCCCTGCGGCTTCCCTGTACTCCTGGATAGAAGAGGCTGCCGATCCAGAATATAGAGGAACCAATCCCTTCCATTTTCCTCCTGCAGCCAATAAAAGCCTGCTTCTCCTCTTCTGGCTGCTGGCCACTGGCCCCTGTGTGCTCTGCTGGCCCCACCTGGTCCCCTACAGCTCTGAAGACTTCCTCTTCTTTGCTCTCCTGCTGACTGATATGGAAGATGTGTAAGGATGGAGAGTGGGAAAAGGGCCAGTAATTATGTAATTTCTGGCTCCTTCCTTTTCTGAACAGGCAGAATCAGTGAACAGCACTAATGTACCAATGTACAGAGCTTTTCCTGTCCATTCATTCTTGGCAGCTGAGAGTGAGAGTGTCCTCAATCTCTTTTCTCTGTCTTAAATGTGAAACATCAGAGGTCTGTTTAGACCCCTGCTAATTTACCAAAGCCCCCCAATGGGGCTCCTTTAAATAATAAAAAAATGTAAATGTAAAAAATAAACAAAATAAAATGGTAGAAAAGAAGAAAAAAAAAAACACTAACACCAGTAGTTGAACTACCAGGGTCGCAAAGGTTGCACTTACGACCGGGCAACGGCATTCTTCCACCGGGCTCAGAAGTAGGGGCCCAGCTCGGAGGGAAGGCCCCAGCTGGGGGTCAGGGGGGCCCTTCATGGTTTCTTGCATCAGGGCCCTGAAATTTCTAGTTATGCCAATGACTCCAGTGCTGCAAGATCATTAGCTTTTTCTCTGCACTCGCTGTCTCCTACCCAGGATGCTTAGATTGGTTTAGGGATTTCATTTTGACTTACTTTTTAATTTGTGCTAGGCCTGTTCATTTTGTTCAATTTGTGCTGGCAGGTAATGGGCAGCAAGTTAAAATCTTTCTATGATCTTTGCTGCCTGGAGTTTAATTCACAGGACCCAATGCCTGCTTTGCATTTGGTAACATCCCAAGAAATAATTTAAATAGCGTGGTTTTACAGAGTCAAAGTTTTGCATGATGACTTGCTTTGGGCATAACAGCTTTAAGCATTTAAGTACACATAATAGTGTCAATAATAGTAAAATCAGGTAGACACTGAGCACTTTGTGTTCCTCTGTTTACAAGTTGTATTGCTGCTTTGAATTAAAACATTAAAGCCCCACTCCGGGTGGCAGAAACAATTACCCCTGCAGTGGAGCCTCTACTAACGGCAAGAGTTAAATGGTCTTTAAGGCTAAGTGTATAGGCATAAGCTGTACAACCTACTTTATCCCTTGCTGTGGCAGGCTTTCACTACTCTGTGCAATGGATCCCCAAAGCTGCTTTGCTTCTGCGCTGCATCTGGCGGTTGCCCTCTGACGTCATTGCGTACAATGCAGGACGAGAATTCCTGCATTGTACATGAGGATCAGAGCCCGCCCACAACCAGAGCGTCAGAGAGAGGAGGAGAGCACCAACTGCTGGGGAAGTGGGGAATAAGGTATTACAGCTTACCCCTATTGCATCTCTACCCCTAGATTTAATGAGCATTTAACCCTTGCAGTGCGGGAGGGGGGAAACGGCAAAGGTAGTATTTTTATATGTATGATTTTGGGAAAATGCATCTATAACAGCAGATGCAGCAAATTGAGGAGGTACCACTTTGTTTACATGCATGGAAATGGAAAGCTTCACTTTTAGATACAGATCTAAAAAAAGCCCCTCTAGCAAATGCCAGACTTCTACGGTTGTCAGAATGTGTGTAAAGGAAATGCTCCTTATGATTTTTTTTCCTTTCATAAAAGGTTATTTCTACCAAAACAACAACTGCCCTACAGTTCTAGCTATGATCACAATTTTCTTTGCAATCAGGGCTCATTACCATCTGTTAAATACCTGTTTAGAAGTGATAATTACATTCTTGGCTTCACTTTAGTATTTAAAACATACAAAGTAATTGCACCTAAAATAATTCACTGACCTGCACATTGGCCCTTGTTAATCTTAGGAGCTGTTGACAGTGATATTCCTGCCAATTAAAAGGGTAAGTTCTACACTATCAACCAAACAGTACTCCGACAGAGCCTTAGTTGGTGATCTTCACTCTGTTCCAAAATAAAAAGAATTACATATTCCCCATGGTGTTATTACGGGTCATTGATGAACGACTTAAATGTTGCAATCGATAAACACCATATATTGTAAAAAGAGCAATAATGGCACTCTACTAAGTGTAGGAAAAAATAAATACTTTTGAGCAAAGCTGCATTACAATTTATGGGGGTTTATTAAAGGCAGAACTACATACTTTGGCATATTCAGATGTTTTTTTCGGCTACAGGACTAACTGATCATTTTAGAAAAAAGGTAATTTGATCGATTTGGTATACATTTGTAGTTTTATCTCTGGCCCGTCTGAGCTTCTTGAAATTTTTCACAATTCAAAAAACATATTTCTCAATTTTTTTTGCGGTTCTCTTTGCAAAATTGTAGTGATTAAACCCGAAGGAACCGCTGTATATTTGCCCAGGTGTATTGCCTGCAGCCATGCCAACAACCTCAGCCACACTTTTCCTCATTAACCAGTCTAGGGCTGTTGTTTTTTTTATTTTTGGAGAACTTGGATAGGGTTGAGGGTATTAAGTTGGATACTCCAAAAACAGAACTACTGTATGTACAGACTGAGGAAAATAAACTCTTTTCTGAAAAGCTGAAGCAGAAGTCCTTGCAGGTTCTCGGCTTTCCCCTCAGAAAACCCGTATGCGTGTATGGGGCATGAGCTTTGTCAATGATGGACATTGTTCTTGTGTTCATTGAGGTATTGATTAAATGGCACCTGTGCATAGATATAAAAGGAGCGTAAGTGGGAATAGGGGTGGGAAAACGAGTGGATAGAATAAAAAGTAGGCAACTTCTGACTGACTTGGCCTCAGTGGGACTGGATTGTTTTTGCTGTGTTTTATTCTTTGTATATTTATAATTATGTTTAATTGGTATGTAGCACTGTGGTCCTGTGTGATACGACATTGTGTTCTACCGTATGTCCTCACGTGAAGTAGAATGACAATAAAGCTTGACTTGACTTGATCAGGTCCAAGGAGAATAATGTTGCTGGCTGGCTTGGGAACACCTGATAAGGTCCTGGAACCCTTGAGGAAATTTAGGGTCAGGATAGTTGTTGCTCTGGAAGGAAAAGTGCTTAATAACTGCTGCAGCAGTAAAGTAACATTTGGAAAAGCAACACCTGGTGTATTCTTCCCTCACGGTCTATCCTACTAAGAACTTTGTTTAACAAGAATGATATGAGTAGGGTGACCCCATTTCCAAACTGCCTTTCAGGGACAACCCCCCCCCCCCCTCCAAAAAGATGATTTTTGATACCTTTTTTGGGCAATTTTTGGGGTGGGGGTGCTGTGTGTGTGTCACATCTTCAGGTCTGAGGGGTTCATGCTGGGACATGTAGTCCTTCACATTTAAAGGTGTCACTATTCTCCCTGAAGTGGTGGTTTTGAAATTTGAAAGAATCCTCTATTCCCGCCTAAATTCTGTTGCCATCTGGAATGATGTCTGGTCATCTAGCCACGCCTTTCCATTTTCAGTAGCCAATCAGGGGCCATTCCCCGGAGTCCCCACCCATCTCCCCTGGCAATTCGGGGATTAGAGCGGCCAGATGTGAGGTGTCATACAGTGGGATGGCGGCTCTGCTACGACTAGAGAGGGGGTGTGAGTTGAGGGCTTGTCCTGGGCAGGACTGTGCAGCTGCTTAGTGTCAGTTATATGTATTGTGTAGGAAATAATAGTTCCGCCTCTGGCTGACATATAGCGGGCAGACCCTCAGCCTCGTCTCCAGTGACAGATCAGATCCCCACTGTATTCTAGAACACTGTATTGTCCCGGAACGAAGGTGCCTGGGACCTGGGACAGGACTGCAATATGCAGGACACGTGGTCACACTAGGTTTGAGACAATAAGAATGCTTGAATCTCCTCCCTCTGTGGGCTGGTATCCTCTCTTTACATTACATGGGGCTGTAGCAGTAGAAGCCTGTCAACAGTATCCAAAATGGTGATTCTATTGATATTATACCAGTGTTTGATTCTGCCTATATATATATATATATATATATATATATATATATACAGTACAGACCAAAAGTTTGGACACACCTTCTCATTCAAAGAGTTTTCTTTATTTTCATGACTATGAAAATTGTAGATTCACACTGAAGGCATCAAAACTATGAATTAACACATGTGGAATAATATACATAACAAAAAAGTGTGAAACAACTGAAAATATGGGCGAGCGACGCGCTGTTGTCACCCAAGTTCCTGAAGGTTCCCCCAGTGGACGAGTGCCTGAGGATTTTTGTGTACCGGCCGGCACATTAAAATTTCAAGGCGTTTACAACATTGCATGACTGTAAGTGCATTTTTATATTTTTTTAAATACATTTTATACATTAATACACTATGTGGAGCCATTGATGTTTTTTTGCATGGTGGGCATCCAAATTGCTGCAACACTTTGGAATACGAGATCCATCAGGACTGCAGAATTGACACCACGAGATTGGGATCCGTTACATGCTGTTTCTGACCCCCTGTCAAAAGGGATCGTGGGTTTCCGGTAAGAGGCCAATTTATAGGTTTGGTGGAGGACACGTTATTTGCGTTTGTACACGTTTCATTAATCCGTTATGATTCAGAAGCACAGGTTTTTGCTAATTTTCATTCACGGACTCTTTTTGTTAATACTTTGGACTGTGTATCAATTTATTCAGAACTAAAGTTCACACTTAGTTGATGGTTTGATATCACCTGTCACTATATATTTTTGTTTTTTTTCCTTTTTGTTGTTTTGGTTTATCATCATCACCAACAATATTCACGTTTTTGAGGTGACTGCTATTGTTTAGTGGCCATTGTTTAGTGGCCATTACAGGTCATTTTTCTGACCTAGCAGCTAGCCTTTTACACACATCATTTGTGATCACTTACTTGCATTTATTTGTGTTTGTTAATGCCAGTTGAGGTAGCGCGAATTATATTTTTCGACTGAAAATATGTCATATTCTAGGTTCTTCAAAGTAGCCACCTTTTGCTTTGATTCCTGATTTGCACACTCTTGGCATTCTCTTGATGAGCTTCAAGAGGTAGTCACCTGAAATGGTCTTCCAACAGTCTTGAAGGAGTTCCCAGGGATGCTTAGCACTTGTTGGCCCTTTTGCCTTCACTCTGCGGTCCAGCTCACCCCAAACCATCTCGATTGGGTTCAGGTCCGGTGACTGTGGAGGCCAGGTCATCTGGCGCAGCACCCCATCACTCTCCTTCTTGGTCAAATAGCCCTTACACAGCCTGGAGGTGTGTTTGGGGTCATTGTCCTGTTAAAAAATAAATGATGGTTCAACTAAACGCAAACGGGATGGAATAGCATGCTGCTGCAAGATGCTGTGGTAGCCATGCTGGTTCAGTATGCCTTCAATTTTGAATAAATCCCCAACAGTGTCACCAGCAAAGCACCCCCACACCTCCTCCTCCATGCTTCACGGTGGGAACCAGGCGTGTAGAGTCCATCCGTTCACCTTTTCTGCGTCGCACAAAGACACAGTGGTTGGAACCAAAGATCTCAAGTTTGGACTCATCAGACCAAGGCACAGATTTCCACTGGTCTAATGTCCATTCCTTGTGTTCTTTAGCCCAAACAAGTCTCTTCTGCTTGTTTCCTTTCTTTAGCAGTGGTTTCCTAGCAGATATTCTACCATGAAGGCCTGATTCACACAGTCTCCTCTTAACAGTTCTTCTAGAGATGTGTCTGCTGCAAAAGGTGGCTACTTCGAAGAACCTAGAATATGACATATTTTCAGTTGTTTCACACTTTTTTGTTATGTATATAATTCCACAGGTGTTAATTCATAGTTTTGATGCCTTCAGTGTGACTCTACAATTTTCAACACTCTTTGAATGAGAAGGTGTGTCCAAACTTTTGGTCTGTACTGTATATATACACAGTGGGCCAGATTCTCATAGAATTCCGGCGGCGTAGCGTTAGCCATTTATACTACACCGCCGCATCGTATTAGAGCAAGTGCTTTATTCCCAAAGCACTTGCTCCGTAGTTTGCGGCGGTGTAGCGTAAATGGCCTGGCGGATCCCCGCGTAAATCGAAAGGGGGCGGCTTGTATTTAAATTAAGCGCGCCCCCGTGCCGATTGAACTGCGCATGCGCCGGCCGCGACGAAATCCCAGTGCGCATGCTCTAAAGGACGTCACAATTTCTCAATGTAAAAGACGTAATCGTAGCGTACGCCAGCCCCATTGAGAATCGGCGTACGCAAACGACGTAAACAACGCACAACACGACGCGGTCCTGAGGCCATACTTAACATGGCATCCGACGGCATCCGACGCCACTATGTTAGGTTACCCCACATATTAGCAGGGGTAACCTTACGCATACGAAAACAACGTAAACTACGACGGGGCGGCGTAAAATCGTTCGGGAATCGGCGTATTAGCCTCATTTGCATAGGCAAATGAGAAAACAACGTACAGGCCACCTAGCGGCCGGCGATGTCATTACATCTACGATCCGACAGTGTATTTGTTTTTTACTTGTCGGATCTTCACCTGTATCTATGCGTAAGTGATTCTAGGAATCACACGCATAGATACACGGGGGAAAAAACTGCGATACGACGGGGTATCTGAGATACCCCGTCGTAGCGCTGCTGAGAATCTGGCCCAGTATATCCACTTGACAGCTAAATCCCCCCCCCCCTTTTTCCCATAGATAGAGCCTTCTTTTGGTGGTAATTGATCACCTCTGCGGTTTTTATTTTTTGCGATACAAGCAAAAAAATACCAACAATATTCAGCATTTCAGTTCCCACAGTTGAATGCGGTTAGAATACAAGTCTATGGAGCTTCTTTGGCTTGTCTACTGTCCCTGCTGGTGGGTGGCAGTGTTGTTGATTCCAGCATGTCAGTTCAGTGAGGACATAGAGAGCAGCTGCAACAGTATTTAAATTCTCTCTCTATTTAGCCAAGCACCTGGCTATCTATAAATATAGGCCCGGATTCACAGAAAACAGGCGCACATTACGCCGCCGTAATATATCCCCTGTACGCTACACCAACGCAGCGCAGAGAGGCAAGCATGGAATTCATGAAGCCAGTGCTCTGAACGTTGCACCAGCGTGGCGTGGGTTTCAAAGGTGCAGGTGGAAGTGGGCGTGATCCATGCAAATGAGGCGTGACCCCATGCAAATGATGGGCCGAGCGCCAGACAAGTACGTATAACAAACTGTGCATCCGCCGTGACGTGAACGCATCTCCCTGCGCATGCTCACAACCATGTCAGAAAACAACTGCCTAAGATACGCTGGATCACTGTGTACGCCGTTAACGTAACCTACGCCCAGCCAGGCACACGTCCAACGTAAAATACGCCGGCTTGTGTTCCCTGGTGCAGACCTGAGCATGTCTGTTTCTGAGTTACACCTCCTTTATGGGGAATAACTTTACGCCGGATGTACAACTTACGCGTTGCGCGCGTAGCCTGCGTCGGGCGCACGTACGTTTGTGAATCGCCGTATTACCTCATTTGCATGTTTGAATGGCTAATCAATGGGAGCAGCACCATGCACCCAGCCTAAATGTACGCTCACCCTACGCCAGCGTAAGCAAGTTACGTCGGCGGGGTGTAGCATGGTTTTAGGCGCATCTCTGTTTGTGGGTCTGGCGCACAGATACGACGGCGCACATTTGCACATACGTCGGTGTAACTTGTTATACGTCAGCGTAAGTGCTCTGTGAATCCGGGCCCTAGTGTATATATATACGTATATAGTATATATATATATAGTGATATGGAGGATGTTAGCTCTCGTGGTATATGTGTTTTGTATAGTGAGTCTATGGCAGAGCAGGCCTTAAATATACTATAACGTTTAAAACCGTGCTCTCACTCCTCCAAGATTCACAGATACCTCTGGATCCCACGGACTCTCACAGTTGTCACAACTCTAGTCTCCCGCAGTCTTCCAGACTCTCTTAGCTGGCCTAATGCCCCGTACACACGATCACTTTTTATGATGAAAAAAAATGACATTTTTAAAAATGTCATTTAAAATGATGGTGTGTGGGCAAAATGTCATTTTATGTCTTCTGAAAAATGACCAAAAAAAAATTTGAACATGCTCGAATTTTTTATGTCATTTTTTAAAATGTCATTTTTTGTGTCATAAAAAATGATCGTGTGTGGGCAAAACTACGTAAAAAATGACGTTTTAAACCCGCACATGCCCAGAAGCAAGTTAGGAGACGGGAGGTAAAACTACCATTCATAATGGAGTAAGCACATTCATCACGCTGTAACAGACAAAAAAGCAGGAATCGTCTTTTACTAACAAGTAACCAGCTAAAAGCAGCCTCAAGGCGAATAGAACTTCCCCTTTAGAGTGCCGTCATTTTGTTCATCATTTTCCAAAAATGATGGTGTGTACGCAACTTCATTTTTTAAAATGAAGTTTGAAAAATGTCATTTTTTTTCATGAAGGAAAATGACATTTTTTTTCATCACAAAAAGTGATCGTGTGTACGGGGCATCACTCTCTTTGTTCAATGGCCTGGACCCTCTCACACATGGAATACTGTCTGGAAAATATTACCTTGGTCTCCCAACAGGAGCAATCCTCCCTCCTGGCTGCAGCAACTGCAACAACTCTACCTATCTTAAACTATGCTCAGATCTTGCTTACAGTGCATCTGTGCCCTCACACATGCTGCAAGAATCAAGCAAATCCTGGACACAGGATTAAGAGTTTCGTCCCACTCAATACTTTTTTGGAACTGTCAAGCTCCTGGCCCCGATCCAGAACTACCAAATCTGGAGAAGACGTAGAACTCAGATCAACCTGCCAGAGCTTCTCAAACTGCAGCTTTGAGGATCCTGTACCATGTTTATGCCCATTTGCATAGTTGGTCTTACACTGTCACAGTATATACATATATGTCCCGCAGTCTGCCTATAGTATAAGGAAAGTACTAAAGCCTGCGCGTTCCTGCCATCCGCTTTTGGCAGGTGAAAAGCTTAAGCAATCTTTACACCCAAAATTCATTTTTTTTTTTTACCTTGTGAAAAACCCCTTAAGATTAGGTGCTAAAACATTTCAAGTCTTAATAATACGTTAAACCTCTCTTTGAAGAAATCCAAGCATTAAAAATGCATCAAGACTTATTATTATATACATCTTAAATTAGTTTTTTTTTTTTTGCAGTCTGGGACACAGCTTTACTCTTCAGAGGCATGGTTTCCTAAAGGAGAATTCTAGATGCAGCCAGAATGCAATTTTGATGGTACATTAGCAATGTACCATTGATACATTGATGCAATGATATTATCTGTCAGACCTAAAAACCTGAAAATTCAGTTGGCTGATCTCTGGCGAGATGTTATAAGAAAGTTAAGTAACCTCAGGCAGCTTTAACATCTCTAGTATGTGGTATGTCCTTATAAGTACAAATAGAAGGTCAGCTTAGCCACTTAAGCCCCGGACCAATATGCTGCTAAATGCCCAAAGGCGTTTTTACAATTCGGCACTGCGTCGCTTTAACAGACAATTGCACGGTCGTGCGACGTGGCTCCCAATCAAAATTTGCGTCCTTTTCTTCCCACAAATAGAGCTTTCTTTTGATGGTATTTCATTGCCTCTGCGATTTTTTTTTTGCACTATAAGCAAAAATAGAGCGACATTTTTGAAAAAAAACACAATATTTTTTACTTTTTGCTATAAGAAAAATTGAATAAACTAAATTTTAGTCAAACATTTAGGCCAAAATGTATTCAGCCACATGTCTTTAGTAAAAAAAAAAAATCGCAATATAAAAAAAAAAAAAAAAAATTGCTACCTAGCGGCAACAGTGACACTAATACAGCGATCAGAAAACTGATCGCTTAGTGACACTGCCAATAGGGGGTGAAAGGGTTAACTAGGGAGGTGATAAAGGGGTTAAATCTTTATTAGGGGGGTACGGGGGCTACCCTGAACCTAACACTAACTGCCTGTCACACTAACTGTCACACTGACACTAAATGCAGTGATCAGTAAATATATGATCACTGGAATCAGTGACACTGTGACAGGGGGCTAGGGGGGGGGGGGATGATCGGAAGGGGTTAAATGTGCCTATGTGTACTGGTGTCAGTGTAGTGTTGGTGCGACTTACTATGATGTCTTCTCTCCTCTCGTCGGATTGAAAATACCGCCGAGAGGAGAGCTGACATCACTTCCTCTGCCAGTGTTTACATTACACAGGCAGAGGAAGTCAAATGGCGGGGGGATGCCGGATTGGCTGGGAGCGATCACGAGGGGGCGGACAAAAACGAACAGCCGCCCCCTTATCACGGATCACTTCCGGAGGTAAGACGCCCGCTGCATGTACGCCCATCTGCCTGTACGTGCCATTCTGCTGCTCTGACCTGGCCCTTTTTAAAGCAATCTACTTAGCAATCTACTTAGTTGGCTATAGCTAGCTCCTGTGGAAGACTATTTCATATTTTCACAGCTGTCACCTTTATGTATGCAAAGGTTAAACCCCTTTTCTCCAGGTGCCAAGAGTGTTCATATTGTCTTTTGCAATAACCTTAAAGCAAAATTATACTGTCCTCTGTTACAGTGATGCAACATCAACAAGGTGACTTGCTGGTGCTGACATCTTCTCATTGGCTTCTACAAGGTTCGGGATATTCAGCCATCTTGATTGGCCAGGCTGGAATGACGTAACACCCATGCATGTGCACAAGAGTTCTACCTTCCTAGCACCCTGCAGATGCCAGGATTGTACACTGAGCGGTGCATCTGGGAGTCTGTAAGAAAAAAAATGCAAGGAAACTTTATTGAAGAAAAGATATAGCGTTTTCCTTCTAAAGCACAAAAAAAACCTTCCTATTTGCAAATTGTATATTTATGCAAATTTTAATTTTTATTTCAAGAAACGCTCTGAAACATAGCTACATAGTATAAAAACATTACAGCTACAATGGTTAAAGTATAGACAATGCTTTTGACAGTACTGTTAGGGATCTGTACCAAGTGAATTCAATGAACAACAAAAATTTAAGTATAAAAGATTAAATTTATAAAATGAGATCAGTGAAAAAGAAGCACTGGAGAGATGTGGAGGTCAGGGCTACATTTCTCCCCATCTCGGGTGTACATAATCACTCAGGGTACCAAGAGTTCTCATTTTAAATCTTGTATATCAGTGTAGCCAGGCTCTGGACTACAATAATATGGAGATTGTGATATTGCTTTATTATGTTCACCATAGACATGAGGCATCATCCTTTGTCCAGTTAGTAGAGGGAGAATTAAAGATTAGGGATGAGCTTCGTATTTGAGTCAAACTCACGTTCGACTCCAACATCGTATGTTCGATCGTTCGTCCAATTACAAATGTTTTGGGCCGTTTGCGCCAAATTCGAGTGGCGTGTCAGTGTCACGGCCCATAATTCACTGCGGCATCACAGTGCATTGCTGGCTGATGATTGGCCAAGCATGCACTATGACCTGCATGCTTGGCCAATCACAGCGCGCAAAAAACGGAGAGCCATAATTGGCCAAAGCCAGGATGGCTCAGAGGGTTTAGTAAACGCCCCACACTATATAATACTGCCTGGAAGTCGGCCTTGTGTAGTGTGTTGGTGGTTTACAGAGAGAGACAGAGAGAGTGCCATTTTTTGGAGTTAGATAGAGCAGGCAGGCAGACAGGCCAGTCAGTTTGAGTTACAGTGTGTAGAGGATATATATGCATCCCAGGTGTTGTATATATATTTATACACTATATTGAGTTTAGCTCTTCCCAATATACTGACAGGCAGGCAGGTGATTGTGCTAGCTGCAGTATATTCACGTGGTGTACTGTCTGTGTCCTCTGTACTGTGTGCACCTAAAGATACGTCAATAGATTAAGCAATAAACAGTGGGTTGATATGGCGCACTCTGGATATAGCTGTCTAAAAAGACAAAAAATATATAAAAAGAAAGTGGATGGGCAGGGAAGGGGTTAAAATCAATATGAGTCCATATGTGGTATATAGTCCATGTAAGGAGGTATACAGGAAAGTTGCTGAGTTAGTAGATGGCTGCCAGTTCAAAAAAGCTAGAAGAAAGAAAACGGCGCCCTCTAAGTGCAGCATATTTAAAACATCTTTAATAAAAAGGGATTAAAAACACTCAGGCCGCGTACACACGGCAGAGATCCTCGACGGGCAGAACACATCGTTCCGCCCGTCGAGGCTCTCTGCCGGCCGTCGAAATCGGCGACCCGCCCGTCGGGAATGGCAACCAGCCATTCATCCAGGCGGGCCGTCGAGGAAATAGAGAGCGTGCTCTCTATTTCTGCTCGACGGGCTTCCCGACGGGAAGCTCGCCGAGACCGTACACACGGCCGAGGTCCTCGCTGGAATGCACATTCCAGCGAGGTTCTCGCTGGTTTTCAGCGAGAACCTCGGCCGTGTGTACGCCGCCTCACATTTGAGTAGAGATAATCAGGCATGTCAAGGGTTAAGTGTTTTTCATCCGCATTAGTCCTGGTGGAGTGTGTACATCATGGGCTGATGGTTGAGAGCTGAGTCCTGTAGCAGTCCTGTCTGCACTGAATGTATACAGCGCTGGCCGGCGGCTGGGACAGGGATCGTGGAGGCTCTGTGATGTGATGTTGTCGTCACTTCCGGGATTCAGGCTGGCGGGCAGTGCTTCGCGATCAGGACATGCGTGTCCCTTCTTTAGGCTTGATGTACACACTCCACCAGGACTAATGCGGATGAAACACACTTAACCCTTGCCATGCCTGATTATCTCTACTCAAATGTGAGTGTTTTCCTGGGTGAGAGCCCGTAGCTCTATGTTGGCACCTTAGCGGCCGCTAGGGGGCCCCGCACTCGCCCCCGAGTCCTGTGCGCATGCCCGGCGGGCACGATCGCCGCCGGGCACACGCGATCGCTTGTTATAGAGCGAGGACTGGGAGCTATGTATGTAAACACAAAGCTCTCTGTTCCTGTCAGCGGAGGAAACGCTGATCTTCTGTTCATACAATGTATGAACAGAAGATCAGTGATTTCCCCTAGTGAGGCCACCCCAGCCCCAATACAGTTAGAACACACCCAGGAACACACTTAACCCCTTCACTGCCAATGGCATTTTTATAGTAATCCAATACATTTTTATAGCATTGATCGCTAAAAAAATGCCAATAGTCTCAAAAATGTGTCATAAGTGTCCGAAGTGTCTGCCATAAGGTCGCAGTACTGAAAAAAAAACGCTGATCGCCGCCATTACTAGTAAGAAAAAAAAATGTCATAAAACTACCCCTATTTTGTAAATGCTATAACTTTTGCGCAAACCAATCATTAAACGCTAATTGCGATTTTTTTTTTTTTACGAAAAATATGTAGAAGAATATGTATCGGCCTAAACTGAGGAAAAAAAAAGTTTTTTTATATATTTTTGGGGAATATTTATTACAGAAAAAAGTAAAAAATATTGCATTTTTTTTCAAAGTAGTCGCTCTATTTTTGTTTAGAGCGCAAAAAGTAAAAACCGCAGAGATGATCAAATACCGCCAAAAGAAAGCTTTATTTGTGGGAAAAAAAGGACGCCAATTTTGTTTGGGAGCCACGTCGCACAATTGTCAGTTAAAGCGACGCAGTGCCGAATCGCAAAAAGTGCTCTGGTCATTGGGCAGCAATATTGTCCGGGGGTTAAGTGGTTAATCCCTTTTTATTAAAGATGTTTTAAATATGCTGCACTTAGAGGGCGTCATTCTCTTTCTTCTTGTTACATCAATAGATTTGCTGGTGTTTCTCATATTAAATCCTAAAGGTAGTAGAGTTGCACGATTCTGGGAAAAATGAGAATCACAATTTTTTTGCTTAGAATGAAGATCACCATTCTCTCACGATTCTCAAAAAATGTGTGTAAATAAAATAAAAAAATAACAAAAATAAAAATGCATGCTAACAAAAGCACCATGCATTTTGGTGCAGCGGCATTACAAAATGAAATTAAAAAAAGGCCCATGCACTTTGGTGCTATTGAGGGGTGGCAGGCAGTTCATTCTCAAATTAATAGGCTGTTCTGCAGCAATGCACATACTTTGATGCATCGCATAGATGTGAAGTTGAACCTTTAAAACACAGTCAGGAGGCCGAGGGGCATCAAAAACAACAGCAGTGATAGCTGATAATAGCATGGCTGTTTTGTACAACGTCACTACAGTACTACACTACCTCACTGTTCACTCACTGCTGTGCTCCTCGTTTCCCAAGACAAGCGTGAGACACTGTCTGTGTCCCTGCATCGCCCATGCCCAGCGGTGCGCCGCTTTACGCATTGAACTGACGTCAGTTTCGGTTGCTGACATCAGTTCCGATATGCGCTACTTGCGTTCCACGTGGTTACGTGGAACCGGCGGCTACATATAAAGATCGCGAGGAAATCTACCCCTAGGAAGGGAAATTATTTTCTGTAAGAGGTGTCTCCTGTCCACTGATGCTTTATCACCAATCCTTGTTTTACTAAAAAAAATTTTTTTTCAAAAAATCATTTGTCATTGGGACAGAAAGTGAGGTGCAATCTTCTGAACAGATGAGCACAGACAGCAAAACAAATGTTACAGGGGTGATAACCCCTCTCTATGTTTTACAAAAAGTGTGGCTGGAGCTACACTTTAAAAAAGTACCAGTTCAAAATTACAAATAGATTCTACCTAACAAAAAACCTACAGTCCCGGTCTTGTTTGCACCGCCTGTATACTGCTGTTCAAAGTATATAGGGTCAAAGGGGCTGGTAATGACCTGGGGGGAGGGGGCGGGGAAACCCATGCTATTTTTCTCAATGATTCTCATCCATATTGCAGGGACCAGACATTACATGAAAGCCGCAAGCAGTTTTAAATTACTTTTTTCTTAGGCCGCGTACACACGGCAGAGAACCTCGACAGGCAGAACACATTGTTCCGCCCGTCGAGGTTCTCTGCCGGCCGTCAGATTCGGCGACCCGCCCGTCGGGAATGGCAACCAGCCATTCATCCCGACGGGCCGTCGAGCAAATAGAGAACCTGCTCTCTATTTCGGCTCGACGGGTTTCCCGATGGAATGCTCGCCGAATCCGTACACACGGCCGAGGTTCTCGGCAGAATGCGGCTCCCAGCGAGGTTCTCGCTGGTTTCTGCCGAGAACCTCGGCCGTGTGTATGCCGCCTTATAGTAATCAGATTTTGTGCAGGGACAGTTCTAAACACGTGCCACTTCACAAGCATACTATAGACACCCAGCAGGTATGATATTTAAATGATTTTTTTTAAATTTTTCTTTCACTTTAAGCATCATTAAAATCACTGCTCCAGAAAAAACGACATTTATACAGGTTCCCTGGGGGAAGACCCGGGTTCTCAAACCCGTTTTATGACAATAACTTGCATAATAGCCTTTAAAATTAGCACTTTTGAATTTGAACGTGCGAGTCCCATAGGGGTTCTAAAAGTTTTGCGCAATCGTTCGTTCCGTTCGAAGGTTCTGGTGCGAACCGAACTGGGGGGTGTTTGGCTCATCCCTATTAAAGATCAGAGAGCCCATAAGCTTTTATGCAGGACACTAGGAACTTAGGAGGGAAAGTCCAAAGCATCAGCTATGTAATGGAGCTCCTGGGCTTCCGAGCTGCTTTAGGGGCAGAAAAAGGAACTTTAGATAGTGTAAGTAGAATATCTCAGGAAAAGCAGCTCTCTTGGCCCTGTGGGGGTCTGGGGGACAGGGTCACAGGATATTGTTACCAAGTAGGCAGAACCAAGAGCAGAACAGTGTGTCCAGGAGTTGGTGAGAGGGCTGCAAGTCCACGTTTTCTTATTGTTATATACTAGATCCCCTAAAAGCAGGATATCTACACAGCTAAAGAAAGTGCCCACCCAGTCTCCCAGCTAGTGACATTGTGTCAGGGAAGAATTCCAAGAAGACCTGGCAAATATGCCAATATCCAATATAGCCACGCTAATTTGCGCATGTGCATGCAATGGTGAATCTGTGTGCGTGATGGTGCACCGCCACACGCAAAGTGTGCTAACTGGCAGTGTTCGCTGGCCTATTTAACTGGTTAAGGACCGCCGCATGTACATTTACGTCGGCAGAATGGCACCGACAGGCACATCAACGTATATATACGTTGGTGCCTTGAGGGGGTTCGGGGGTACGGCGGTCCCTGTAGCTGCCCGAGCGATCCGGGATGAGGGGGTGGCTATTCGTTTTTGTCCGCCCCCTCCGGATCGCTCTCAGCCAATCCGCGCGCTCCCCCGCCCTGCACTTCCTCCTCCTTTGTTAACACAGGAAGGAGGAAGCGATGTGATCTCTCCTTCAGCGTTTTTTTCAACCACCACTGAGGAGAGATCACATCACACAGTAAGTCTGCACTAACACTACACTGACACACACTACACATAGTCACATTAACCCCATGCGATCGCCCCTCCCTCCCCCTGTCACAGTGTCACTGAATGCAGTAATCATACATGTATGATTACTGTATTTAGTGTCAGTGTGACAGGCAGTGTGACAGGCAGTTAGTGTTAGGTTCAGGGTAGCCCCCGTACCCCCCCTAATAAAGTTTTAACCCCTTGATCACCACCCTAGTTAACCCTTTCACTCCCTATTGCCAGCGTCACTAAGCGATCATTTTTCTGATCGCTGTATTAGTGTCACTGTTCCCGCTAGGTAGCAAATTTTTTTTTTTATTGCGATTTTTTTTTACTAAAGACATATGGCTAAATACATTTTGGCCTAAATGATTGACTAAAATTTAGTTTATTTGATTTTTCTTATAACAAAAAGTAAAAAATATTGTTTTTTTTTCAAAAATGTCACTCTATTTTTGTATATAGCGCAAAAAATAAAAATCGCAGAGGCGATCAAATACCACCAAAAGAAAGCTTTATTTGTGGGAAGAAAAGGACGCAAATTTTCTTTGGGAGCCACGTCGCACGACCGCGCAATTGTCAGTTAAAACGACGCAGTGCCGAATCACAGAAAGGGGCAAGGTCATTTACCTGCATTTTGGTCTGGGTCTTAAGTGGATAAGGACCCCAGTTGCTCTTACAAATTGCTGGATTATCATTCCTGTGCCTTGCCTTGCTTTTGCTTGATTACTCGTTACCAACCTGACTTACCCCTGATCTGCTCTGTCTTTTCTCCTGGCTTTGAAACTGGCTTGCTCCACGGACCTGCTCCTACCTTATTTCTGATTAACATTCTGTGTTTGACCCCGGCTTGATCTCGACCATGTCTCTGCCTCTGCTCCTGACTGACTTCATGTGTTCGACCCCCGGCCTGGCTGCTGACATTGCTTCCTGCCTTACCCATCTGTCAAGATCCGCCAGCACCTCCAGAGAATCATCTGCTGTGACCACTTTTCTGCCCTTGAGTGTCCTCACATCTGGAATCATCAGGCAGCTTCACCTTTCAGGCAACCTGTGCATTTTTGGGCATAGCACCCTCTGTCACCACCTTCTGGGGTAATCTGCACTCAGGTGCAAGGGGAGCCCTCTCATCACCTCAGCCTCCAGTTTGGTACGTGACACATTGTCTTACACCTGCCCAAAGTGTCGGTGCCACAGTAATGCTTCAACTGTTCCTGATTGCAGAGTTCAATGACTGTACTGAAACTAGCCAATATTTACACACTCATCGCCTATAGAATATTGAAGGAGACCTTTGCCAAGTGCACCAACGTTTTAAAGGACCCCGATGGTAGCCAGACGGAGATCTATATTAGAGAGTGCTCCTCCTGTTCCTATTATTACTTCACATACATTTTTTTTGTCCATTTAGCATTTAATCATTTCCAGGTTTACGACCATCCAGTCAGTTTAGGCTTAGCATAATCACCATTAATGCGCGTTGGAAGCATAGGCTCATCTTTTAATAGTTCCAACTTGTCTGCTGCTAATTGCTACACTTTTGTGGCATTGGTAGTGTTTATGTTGACCTGGATGTTAAATACCAAAACAGTTTTTGACCACACCACTGAAACACTATACGTCAGTTATAAATAATGCTATATTTAATCCATGTGGTAATTTCCTGGTCGTGTATTGATCAAGTAAAAAAATACAGAACTTTGTCTTCTATTATTTGACCCTGTGCTTTTCTTTCTACTAAAATCTTATCACTGGGTGACAGATAATGTTTGGCGAGTTTGTAAGGCTATACAGGCCATCACCCAACCAAGTGGGTCAGAAAGTTTGGGACATCCATGGAGTCCAGTACTAACAACAAAGAGACCCATCCTATTCAGTGGCTCCTACACAGTTCAGTTAATGTTTCATCAAAACTTTGGTCTTTCATACTTCTTAATAATTTGGTTGAATTCTCTGCAGGTCCGCAACATTTTTTTTTAACTGTTGCCCAAAATGTAACTACATATTCAAGGGTTTGAATTGGAGCCTCTTAAAGTAAACACAGAAACAATAAACATAAAAGTACCATCATCCTAAATTTTGATTAAATAGATCAAGTTTACCTGGGGCCCCCAAATGGCCCAGGAACAACTTGGAAAGGAGGAAGTGGGCGAGTGGACTATAGCGGTACTGGGTATAAGAAAATATAATGGAAAGATGAAATAAGGTAAAAAATTATTACATTTGTTTATTATACATAATAATGGGCAAATTGAACACACATTATTGGATTATAAAAACAAAAACAACATTAAAAACGTGACACAGTGCATGACCAACCAAACAGGTCACCGAGATGTTAAAAGGCCCTACACAAAGGAGGGTGGTGAGAAGAGTGGGGTCATGCCAGTTGAATCTCGACTAGTTTCGCAACAATAGTTGCTTCGTCAGGAGAGGTGGTCTGCGCAGCTAAAGATGACCACCTGGAGCTACAAGCCGCAAATGGAGGAAGGTAACCTCTCTAAAACGGGTAGATGGAAGATGGAACCGCACTAGGCGCTTATCCCTGTGTAGGAAAAAGGAAAGATAGGGACCTGTGAACCATATTCATGGTTCAAAACTGAAGCATGACTGACATGGGCTGTTGGTAGCAATCCCAAGGTGAGTATACAAAGTAAGAGACCAGTGGTCGGTAGAATGCACTGTATGGTTCACAGAGTCCGGTGTGTGTCACGATTTCAAGGGATTATTAAGGCTTTGTATAGAGGCGAGGGATAGATGGAAGATATTCATGAGGTTACATACACCATAGACCACACGTTTACACTGCTGCCTGAAATCAACATTGCTAGCCTTGCTCCAACTGATCCTTGTCAAACTGGTTGCCTCCAAATGTCATCAGGCACTACTTGCTTAGAATTTCAGTCATGACTCATTAGCCAACATAGTTGGTGCATGAATACAAGTTTTATCACATTTTTGTGACAGTATAATTTTTAAGCCCACTTCCTACTCGCCACAAATTCACAGTTTGAACTTTTGCAGGAGAAATCTAAAATCAAAGCTGAAAAGTTGTAGGAGAAAGAACCTGTTCAATACATTGCATGGAGTGGTCTCCAAAGGGGCCCATGTTTGAAAAGGTAGATACCCACTAAGTTCTATTGATTTTGGAAAAATACAACCACCATCCTACTGTTTACAATGGGTATGACCTTTGGTGTTGGTCTGTCGGTTGACTTCTTCTCATTAGTGGAGAGTAAAACTTTCTCAGATAAACACAAAGCAGTTATATCGGACATGAAGCCAATTAAATACTTTGATCAAACAAAGCACAGGAAAGGAGGAAGCCTAATTAAAATCTCATGCGTATAGCAAACCTGTTGAACTTAATTCTTACCTCCATTCTTACATGGATGTACTCCATTAATTGCTGTGCATAAAACGCAACAAGGCATAATACTTCAAGGCCGCGCAGCATGGGATTTACTGGTTCCAACACTGGAGGTATTTATTAAGGATGTTTACATGTAATGAAAAATATATTGCTCTAGGCCTCAATGTCAAATAACTAAATTTCATCAAAAAGGTGTGCTAAAGGACAAACTCTAAAGTGTACCTAAACAATATTAGCCAGTATCCATCTATGGACAAAACCTTATTTTGTTTTGGACGTAGTCCAGAATAGTTAAAATCCCTACCATTTGTTTTGTTGTTTGTTTGCAAAATATACAAACCAAAACTCCCAGGCTCCTTACTTTCACTGTACCACCCGAATAAATAATTTTGGTTGGAGTTGTCCCACAATATGAGAGGGGAGAGAGGGAAACATAAGGGGTATTAGGGTTTTGTGTGAGGGTTTAGTGTACAAGATATACGTGTATATATATATATATATATATATATATATATATATATTTTGGCCCGGATTCAGAAATGATTTACCTCGGCGTATCTCCAGATACGCCGACGTAAGTCCAAATGTGCGCCGTCGTATCTTTACGCCGATACACAAAGCGAGATACGTCGAAAAATAGGCTTCCTCCACCCAACGTAACCTGCCTACGCCAGCGTATCGTGGGCGCATAGTTACGCTGGATGCATTCGGCATTCCCATTATAAATATGCAAATGAGTAAGATACGCCGATTCACGAACGTAGATGCGCCAGGCCACTTCATATACGCGATTTGCGTAAGGCTTACGTGCGGCGTAGAATTACCCCTCATATAGCAGGCACAGCTAATGCTAAGGTATGGGCCAGGGAACGACGCCGTCTACGTAGTACTACGCGAATAGGGCAGTGCGTAGGTTACGTTCACGTCGTAGGCATTGCGCCAACGTATCTTAGTGAGTATATGCAACGTAATTCTGAGCATGAGGGCGCATGCCCAGTTCGACCGGCCATTCATTTGCATAGGGTCTCGCTTAATTTAAATAGATGACGCCCACCTCCTTCCTACTTTGAATTAGGCGGGCTTACGCCGGCCAATTTACGCTACGCCGATGCAACTTACGGAGCAAGTGCTTTGTGAATACTGCACTTGCCTCTCTAAGTTGCGGCGGCGTAGCGTATAGAAGATACGCTACGCCCAAACAAAGATACGCCAATGTATCTGAATCTGAATATATATATGTATGTATGAATGAGACCCTTTAGGAAAAAAGTATTTTATGCTTCAATAAAGTTTTTTTGTTTTTTATTTTTCAATAGTGGAATTGTTTTATCTTAGGCTGCTTACATGATTGGTCCAAACCGATGAAAATGGACTTAAGTCCAGTTTCATCGGTCCAAACCGACCGTGTGTACGGCCCATCGATCCGTTGGACCAAAGTTGGCGCATCAAGTCGACGCATGCTTGGAAGCATTGAACTTCATTTTTTTCAGCACGTCGTTTTGTTTTACGTCACCGCGTTCTGACACGATCGGTTTTTGAACTGATGGTGTGTACGCACATCAGACCATCAGTCTGTGAACCGATGACAACGGTCCGTCGGACCATTCTCATCGGGTTGGACCGATCGTGTGTACGCGGCCTTAGTGTATCACCAGTGGATAGTCCCACACATTTTCTGTATCTTCTTCACTGCACATGTACAGCACCTATATAACATCTGTACTCATGGGCAAGTGAGGGCACGTGCCCCCCCTGGAATCAGGGATCAGATCGGCACTTACTGTCAGGGCAGACACCATCATAAGGCAGCCAAGGCAGCCGCCTGAGGGCATCAGGAGAGGGGGGGGGGGGGTGCCAAAGCCAGTGGTTCTCCGCTCGGTCCTTATCCTAGCACCGGCGGTAGGCCCTGCTCACACATGTACACAGTTTTGCATACTGACACTCAGGCAGCACAGCATAGCCCCAGCCGGACGTTGTTAATTTCACCCGCTTGCCTCTCCTGACTCTAGTCCTGCTACTGCACTTCTCCTCCTGTGCCAGATCCAGAGCAGAGAGACACCCTCAGCTCGAAGACATCACCCCCCTTCAGCTATCTAGATGAGGATTGGTGGGATCTGAAAAAAAAATCCCTCCCACCTGGGCGGTGGCAGAGAAAGGGTTAGGAACGCCTCCAGTTCAGCAGCACACAGAGACCATTGCCGTTGATCTGGAGGGGCTTGTGAGACAAGGGGAAGCCGGGCCGAGTGAGACCAGATGGGAAGGCCCAATGCCAGCAGAAGGTCCAGGAAGAGCGCGAGTGGCACTGGTGGTGCTACCACAGATGAAGATATATCTCTCCCATCTCTGTGGAAGTTAAGAAAGCTGCTTCTAGCTTAATGGTGTCAGAATTTGCAAGAAGCCATGTGGGGGACACAGCAAACATGGGGAAGAATGTGCTCTGGTCAGATGAGACCAAAGTTTAACTTTTTGCCTTAAAGCAAAACGCTATGTGTGGTGGAAAACTAACACTGTACATCACCCTGAACACACCATCACCACAAAGAAATGTAGTGACGACAGCATCATGTGGGGATGCCTTTCTTCAGCAGGGACAGGGAAGCTGGTCAGGGTTGATGGGAAGATGGATAGAGACAAATACAGGGCAATCTTGAAAAAAGAAGAAAAACTGTTAGGCCGCGTACACACGATTAAATCTATCTGCTGGAAACGGTCGGCCCGACCGTCCCAGCAGACAGATTCGATCGTGTGTACGGGCGAGCTGACGGATTTGAAAGCATGCTTTGAAATCTGTCGGCTGGGAACCCGTCCGCCCGACATGTCTGCTGGTTAGTACGCTAACCAGCAGACATGTCTTCTCGCACACGCGTCGAATGGTTTCGACGCATGCGCGGAAGTGTTTTACTTCCTGGTGCAGTGACGTGGCAGCGTCACCGCAGGACAATGACCCTAAACAAATGTCTATTAAGGGCACACGTGTGCCGCCCCCTCTGTCACGCCGTCCCCTATATTCAAAAATCAACTATCTGCCATTAGATCCAGCATACTGCTGACATCTGCAGTATGCTGTTTTTTTTTTTTGTACTTATCGTTTTATCAGGCTTTGTTATCCGGCTCGGAGCGGAGATTCCTTCCGGGTATAGGCGTTCCTAAGACAAGCGGAGTTGATTGACGGGCTGGTAAAGCGTGTCACGCCTTCCGAAAATACCCAAAGTGACACTCGACAATTTACGGCGCCCGCGCTGTCAGCTCTGCATTGCAGGCGCAGGCGCCGTAAACACCCGAGTGTCACTTCGGGTTTTTTCGGAAGGCGTGACACGCTTTACCAGCCCGTCAATCAACTCCGCTTGTCTTAGGAACGCCTATACCCGGAAGGAATCCCTGCTTGGAGCCGGATAACAAAGCCTGATAAAACGATAAGTCCCCCCAAAAAAAAGCATATTGCAGATGTCAGCAGTATGCTGGATCTAATGGCAGATTTTTGGGTGAACCTCCGCTTTAAGCCGCATACACACAACCGTTTTTAATGGTCTAGAAAAAACAAGTTTTTTTCTACGTGATTCTTGTCAAGCCTGCCTTGCCTACACACAGTCGTGAAAAAAAAATGCTCAAGCAAAGTGCAGTGACGTACATCATGTACAACGGGACTATTTAGGGGAAGTTCCATTCAGATGGCACTACCCTTGGGGCTGCTTTTGCTGATTTTGTGTTAGTAAAAGTTTGGTGAGAGACGATTCACGCTTTTCAGTCTTCGTGCTTTTCAGTCTGTTACAGCGTGACGAATGTGCTATCTCCATTACGAACGCTGGTTTTAGCAGAACGAGCGCTCCCGTCTCATAACTTGCTTCTGAGCATGCACGTTTTTTTCATGTTGTTAAAGCCCACACACGACCGTTTTTCACAATGTGAAAAATGACAACGTGAAAAACAACGCGAAAAAATAGAGCATGTTCTAAACTTTTAATGCTTATTTTTCACATCATGAAAAATGCTCTGGGCCTACACACGATCGTTTTTAATGACCATTTAAAATTTTTTAATTTTTCACGTCATGAAAAACAGTCATGTGTATGCAGCTTTAGTCTCAGTAATTTACCAATTTTAAATTTAAAAAAATAAGTTCCAATTATCCTCAAGGTACAAATACAAGGGCTTATTCAGCCAGGCTCAGGACAATAAGTACAGCACAGAAACATATAGCAATCAATCAGAAGATTTACATCACAGAACTGTCTTCGGTAAATAAAACACATATTGTCTTTTATGGATTCTACACTTCACACATTATCACTTCTCTTTCCACCGTGCTGGCGGTTAAACACGTATGTTTCTCTGAAGTTACTATAGTGTGTGTGGCATGGAAACCTCACATTGGCTGCAATTTGCTAATTTGTGAACTGCATCATATTACTTTCAGTGGGAACTTCTTGAACTTTACATGCTGATGTATCCAGATCTACTTTTGGTGTGGTCAGTGTGTTTGGACCACAGGAATGTGTACAGTTCGTAATTGGTTGAATCTGTGATGTGGTTCCCAAAAAGGCCATGTGCAATCATTGTGCAGAATATGCTCTGCAAAGCGAAGTATGTACAAAGTGTTATACGTACATTCAACAACATAAAAAATATGTAGCAACATAGGGCCAGATTCTCATACAAATTCGCCGGCGTAGCGTAAGCTATTTACACTACCCCGCCGCAACGTAACAGAGCAAGTGCCGTATTCTCCATGCACTTGCTCCGTAGCTTGCAGAGGCGTAGAGTAAATCGCCCAGCGTAAAAGCCCGCGTAATTCAAAGGGGGCGGCTTGTATTTAAATTAAGCGCGCCCCCGCTTCGAACAAACTGTGCATGCGCCGGCCGGGGAAAAAGCCCAGTGCGCATGCTCCAGCTCACGTCGGAAAGCGTTGTGGAAACCGACGTCAAAACGACGTGATCGACACTACGCAATGCCCTATTCGCGAACGAGTTAGTAAAATTACGGAAAAAGCCGACGCTGACCCGACGCCATACTTAACATGGCATCCAACGGCACCCGACGGCATCCGAAGGTACTGCGTAAGGTTAACCCTCATATTAGCAGGGGTAACCTTACGCGGACGAAAACGACGTACGCGACGACGGGGCGGCGTAAAAGCGATCGGGGATTGGCGTAGTAGCCTCATTTGCATAGGCAAATGAGAAAACAACGTAAAGGCCACCTAGTGGCCGGAGTTGTCATTACAACTACGATCCGCAAGTGTAATGGTATTACACTTGTCGGATCTTCAGCCGTATCTATGCCAAAGTGATTCTAGGAATCACTTGCATAGATACGAGGCAAAAAAAACGGCGATAAGACGGGGTATCTGAGATACTCCATCGTAGCGCCGCTGAGAATCTGGCCCATACTATCTAAAGCAGGACCATAACTTCAGCATAATAGGGCCCAGTATCAAAAAACATTGTTTGGGCCACTACATCTTTACTAGCTATACTTAACAGCTTCAGCCCCGGACCATTTTGGTGATCAATGACTGGGCCACTTTTTGCGTTTTGGCACTGCGTCGCTTTAACTGACAATTCTGCAGTCGTGCGACATGGCTCCCAAATAAAATTTACGTCCTTTTTTTCCCCACGCATAGAGCTTTCTTTTGGTGGTATTTGATCTCCTTTGCGATTTAGGCTGATACGTATTCTTCTACATATCTTTGGTAATAAAAATCGCAATAAGCGCATATTTATTGGTTTGTGCAAAAGATATAGGGCCAGATTATCAAAGGAGATACGACGGCGTATCTCCAGATACGCCATCGTATCTCTGTTTTTGCGGCATCGGATCTATGTTCCTGATTCTTAGAATCAGTTACGCATAGATTTGCCTTAGATCCGACTGGCGTAAGTCACTTACACCGTCGTATCTAAGTTGCATATTTACGCTGGCCACTAGGTGGCGTTTCCGTCGATTTCCGCGTTGAATATGCAAATGAGCTACATACGCCTATTCCCGAACGTATTTGCGCCCACTCGTCGTAGTTTACGTTGATTGCCTAAGCGTAAACTTACCCCTGCTATATGAGGGGTAACGTTGCGTAGGTCCGGCGTATGCAATGTTAAGTATGGACGTCGGGACAGCGTTGTTTTTTTTCCATTGTTTACGTCGTTTGCGTAACTCGTTCATGAATAGGGCTTTGCGTAAGTTACATTCACATCGAAACCAATGTATTTGCGGCGAAATTTGGAGCATGCGCACTGGGATACGTCCACGGACGGCGCATGCGCAGTTCAAAAAAACGTAAAAAAACGTGGGATCATGGTTGATTTACATGAAACACGCCCACCTCATCCACATTTGAATTACCCGGGCCATTTACGCTACGCCGCTGCAACTCTGGACGCAAGTGCCTTGAGAATACGGCACTTGCGTCTCTAAGTTGCGGCGGCGTAGCGTAAATAGAATACGCTACACCCCGCTCGCATCTACGAGAATCTGGCCCATAGTGTCTACAAAATAGGGGATAGATTTATGGCATTTTTATTACTATTGTTTTTTTTTTTTACTGGTAATGGCGGCAATCTGTGATTTTTTCCGGGACTGCGACATTATGGCGGACACATCGGACACTTTTTTCTTTATTTTGGACTTTCTTTCACATAGACAGAAAAACAACCTTCAATGCAGTACATTTTATATAACAATCCTAGTAAATATTCCTATATTCCTATCTCATCTACTTTATATTGTCATAAATGCTATTTTCCAATATAACATGAAAAAAACATTCCTCTAGATTCTCTCTCCCTTTTTCTTTCTCCTTCCCTTTCTTTTTTTTCTCTTCCCTTCTCCTTTTTCGTCTCCTTCATCCTATTCTATCATTATCTGCATTGGATTCATCGGATACTTTTGACACATTTTTGTAACCATTGACATTTATACAGCGATCAGTGCTATAAAAATGCACTAATTACTGTGTAAATGTCACTGGCAGGGAAGGGGATAACACTAGGGGCCAATCAAGGGGTTAACTGTAGACATGTGCATTTTGTTTCGTTATGAATTCGAATTCGGACGAATTTTTCATTATTCGGAAATTCGGATGCATCCGAATTACAAAATTAACGAATTTAAAGAAATTCGAAAAAACGCAAACGAAATTCGAATTCGAAAAGAATTCGAAACGAATTCGAAAAGAATTCGAATCGAATTAAAAAAAAATTGAATCGAATTTGAAAAGAATTCAAATTGAATTCAGAAAAAATTCTATTCGAATCGAATTCGAAAAGAATTCGAATCGAAAACAAATTTGAATGAAAATTGTAAAGCAAGTTTGAATCAAAATCTAAAAAAATATAAATCGATTTCTAAAAAGAATACAATAAAATAGAATATAAAATAATAAAACAATAGAATGAAAATCAAAGAATAGTAAAGAACAGAATAGAATTTAATAGAATGTAATCAAATACAATAATACAAATACAAATACATACAATCAAATTCGGTTGAAATCATTTCCAATCCGGTGGAAATAATTTCCAATCCAGTAGAAATTATTTTCAATCCGGTTGAAATAATTTCAAATCCGTTTGAAATAATTTCAAATCCGGTTGAAATCATTTCAAATTCAGGTGAAAAAATTTCCAATTCGGTTGAAATAATTTCCAATCCGGTGAAAATAATTTCAAATCCAGTAGAAATAATTTCAAATTCGGGTGAAATAATTTCAAATTCGGTTGAAATAATTTCCAATCCAGTTGAAATAATTTCCAATCCGGTTGAAATATCATCGAATTTGGTTGAAATATTAACAATAACGGATGAAATATTGTTGAATTCTGTTGAAATATCATATATCAAAATGTGATCGAAAATATGATCTAATTCGAATCCGGTAGAAATATTATCAAATCCAGTAGAAATCTTTTCGAATTCAACCGTTTTTCGAATTCGGTTGAAAACGATCAAATTCAACCGGGTTTTCGAATTCGGTTGAAAACGATCAAATTCAACCGGGTTTTTTCGAATTCCGAAAACGAATTTAACAAATTTAACGAATTTAACTTAACGAAATTAATTAAATAACGAATAAAAACGAAACAAAACAAAACACATTTTTTCCTTTTGCACGTGTCTAGTTAACTGTGTTCCCTAGTGTGTGTTCTAACTGTGGGGGGAGGGGACTCACTATAGTAGATGACAGATTGTGGTTCCTAGCTATTAGGAACTCATGATCTGCATCTCCTCACCTCACAGAACAGGGATGTGTGTGTGTTTACGTTCCTGTTCTGCTTCTCGTGTCGGTGAACACGTGTGGGCGGCGGTCATTGGGACCGCCGGTCACCAGCATGAGCACCCCCCCACACGCGCCTGCTATCTCGCTTAAAGGAGCTGACATACAGCTATGACAGCTTGCGGGGATTGTGCCGACCTGCCGCAGTATAATGACGGCGGCTGGTCGGCAAGTGGTTAAAATGTACATGAGGCCTAATATTAATATAACTATTTTAATTATTCTACATTGTTACTAGTAGTGACACATCATTCTATCAGGGCCGGACTGGGAATAAAAACCAGCCCTGGAAAAAATGTCATACCAGCCCCATAGCATAATGTCATTATTTTCTTATCCACGAAAGGGAAAACTATGCACATTTGAAGAGTGTATTATATATACAGAAAACAGATATAAAAATCATATAGGGCTTTATATATATGCAAATACCAGTTAAAAGTGGTCAATCATCAAGGGGGACCCCAGGAAATCTGGGAACATGGGGGGGTGGGGGCGATTGAAATCAGCAGCAGCGCTTTTTTGGGGCGATTTTAACCGTTTTAACCTTTTTCGGCCACTAGCGGGGGTTAAAAGTGCCCCAATGGCGGCCGAAAAGCACTGCAAAAAAGTCGGTAAAGCACCTTTAAAAATTGCAGCGCTTTACCGCCGACGCCCCCAACGCCTCAATGTGAAAGAAGCCTAAAGTAAGGGGTGGGTTACTGATATAAGGGGGGAACCTTTATATCAGTGTCCCTTTACATTATTGTATTCACTCCCCCTTACATCAGTGACCCCCTCCCCCACTTAGGCTGGCCTTGCGGTGCTGTCACTGACCTCTTTTTAGGTGCACCTTGCAGGGATCAGTCAATTGGCTCCAGCTTGGTGGCTCTGGTTTCTCTGACTTCTCCCATGATCCCCATCCCAGCGCGACACTCGCACTCTTGACTCCTCTCCAAACTCCCTCAGAACCTGCAGACTTCACATGATACAAGAGATGATCAGAGACTGCGGACATGATACAAGAGATGGTCAGAGATTGCGGACATGATACAAGAGATGGTCAGAGACTGCAGACATGATACAAGAGATGGTCAGAGACTGCAGACATGATACAAGAGATGGTCAGAGACTGCAGACATGATACAAGAGATGGTCAGAGACTGCAGACATGATACAAGAGATGGTCAGAGACTGCAGACATGATACAAGAGATGGTCAGAGACTGCAGACATGATACAAGAGATGGTCAGAGACTGCAGACATGATACAAGAGATGGTCAGAGACTGCAGACATGATACAAGAGATGGTCAGAGACTGCAGACATGATACAAGAGATGGTCAGAGACTGCGGACATGATACAAGAGATGGTCAGAGACTGCGGACATGATACAAGAGATGGTCAGAGACAGCAGACATGATACAAGAGATGGTCAGAGACAGCGGACATGATACAAGAGATGGTCAGAGACTGCGGACATGATACAAGAGATGGTCAGAGACTGCGGACATGATACAAGAGATGGTCAGAGACAGCAGACATGATACAAGAGATGGTCAGAGACAGCGGACATGATACAAGAGATGGTCAGAGACTGCAGACACAATACAAGAGATCAATGCAGAGAGAACAGGCAAAAAATATATAAATGCACATTTTTTTTACCTGAAAAAAATGTTAATTTATTATAATAAATACATTCACATTTTATTATTATTTACAGTATATTATTGTAATATAATACATAAGTTAGCTTTTTTAAAAGTAAGAAATCCATCAGAGAGGGGCTGAAATGGTGAGAAAGAGGGGCTATAATGGTGAGAGAGAGAGAGAAAAGGGGGCTGCAATGATGAGAGAGAGAGAGAGGGGCTGCAATAGAGAGAGAGAGAGAGGGGCTGCAATAGAGAGAGAGAGAGGGGCTGCAATAGAGACAGACAGAGAGAGAGAGGGGGCTGCAAGAGAGAGAGAGAGAGAGAGAGGGGGGGGCTGCAATAGAGAGAGAGAGAGGGGCTGCAATAGAGAGAGAGAGAGGCTGCAATAGAGACAGAGAGAGAGAGGGGCTGCAATAGAGACAGAGAGAGAGAGAGGGGCTGCAATAGAGACAGAGAGAGAGAGAGAGGGGGGCTGCAAGAGAGAGAGAGAGAGAGAGAGAGAGGGGGCTGCAAGAGACAGAGAGAGAGAGAGAGGGGGGCTGCAAGAGAGAGAGAGAGAGAGAGAGGGGGGCTGCAAGAGAGAGAGAGAGAGAGAGAGGGGGGGCTGCAATAGAGAGAGAGAGAGAGAGGGGGCTGCAATAGAGAGAGAGGGGGGCTGCAATAGAGAGAGAGGGGGGCTGCAATAGAGAGAGAGAGAGAGAGAGGGGGGGCTGCAATAGAGAGAGAGGGACTGCAATAGAGAGAGAGGGGCTACAATAGAGAGAGAGGGGCTGCAATAGAGAGAGAGAGAGGGCCTGCAATAGAAAGAGAGAGAGGGGGGCTGCAATAGAAAGAGAGAGAGGGGGGCTGCAATAGAGAGAGAGAGAGGGGGGCTGCAATAGAGAGAGAGAGGAGCTGCAACAGAGAGAGAGAGAGAGGAGCTGCAACAGAGAGAGAGAGAGAGGAGCTGCAACAGAGAGAGAGAGAGAGGAGCTGCAACAGAGAGAGGAGCTGCAACAGAGAGAGAGAGAGGAGCTGCAACAGAGAGAGAGAGAGGAGCTGCAACAGAGAGAGAGAGAGGAGCTGCAACAGAGAGAGAGAGAGGAGCTGCAACAGAGAGAGAGAGAGGAGCTGCAACAGAGAGCGAGAGGGGCTGCAATGGCGGGAGGGAGAGGGAGAGGGGCTGCAATAGAGAGAGAGAGAGAAGGGCTGCAATAGAGAGAGAGAGAGAGAGGCTGCAATAGAGACAGAGAGAGAGGGGGCTGCAAGAGAGAGAGAGAGAGAGGGGGCTGCAAGAGAGAGAGAGAGAGAGGGGGGCTGCAATAGAGAGAGAGAGAGAGAGAGGGGCTGCAATAGAGACAGAGAGAGAGAGAGAGGGGCTGCAATAGAGACAGAGAGAGAGGGGGCTGCAAGAGAGAGAGAGAGAGAGGGGGGCTGCAATAGAGAGAGAGGAAGAGAGGGGGGCTGCAATAGAGAGAGAGAGAAAGAGAGGGGGGCTGCAATAGAGAGAGAGAGAAAGAGAGGGGGGCTGCAATAGAGAGAGAGAGAGGGGGGGCTGCAATAGAGAGAGAGAGGGGGGGCTGCAATAGAGAGAGAGAGGGGGGGCTGCAATAGAGAGAGAGAGGGGGGGCTGCAATAGAGAGAGAGAGGGGGGCTGCAATAGAGAGAGAGGGACTGCAAGAGAGAGAGAGGGGCTACAATAGAGAGAGAGAGAGAGGGGGGGCTGCAATAGAGAAAGAGAGGGCCTGCAATAGAGAGAGAGAGAGGGGGGCTGCAATGGCGGGAGGGAGAGAGAGAGGGGCTGCAATGGCGGGAGGGAGAGAGAGAGAGAGAGGGGCTGCAATGGTGGGAGGGAGAGAGAGAGAGGGGCTGCAATGGCGGGAGGGAGAGAGAGAGGGGCTGCAATGGCGGGAGGGAGAGAGAGAGAGAGAGGGGCTGCAATGGTGGGAGGGAGAGAGAGAGAGGGGCTGCAATGGCGGGAGGGAGAGAGAGAGGGGCTGCAATGGCGGGAGCGAGAGAGAGAGGGGCTGCAATGGCGGGAGCGAGAGAGAGAGGGGCTGCAATGGCGGGAGCGAGAGAGAGAGGGGCTGCAATGGCGGGAGCGAGAGAGAGAGGGGCTGCAATGGCGGGAGCGAGAGAGAGAGGGGCTGCAGTGGCGGGAGGGAGAGAGAGAGGGGCTGCAGTGGCGGGAGGGAGAGAGAGAGGGGCTGCAGTGGCGGGAGGGGGAGAGAGGGGGCTGCAATGGCGAGAGGGAGAGAGAGGGGGCTGCAATGGCGGGAGGGAGAGAGAGGGGGCTGCAATGGTGGGGGGGAGAGGGGGGGCTGCAATGGTGGGGGGGAGAGAGGGGGGCTGCAATGATGGGGGGAAACTGGTCCCCAACCAGTTAAGCGCAGGCAGATTTTTTTTTTTTTTTTTTAAATTACACATTTTTTTTGGCATTTAAAAGGTAGGTGCAGGGGGGGGGTTGACCATGGAATGGTGAGAGAGAGAGAGACATTGATTATACAGTCCAGATTACAATTTGCAGGGGCAGCAAAGGTGACAGAGAGAGAGGGGGGGCCTGGGGGGTGCACCGTTATATGATATAACGGTGCATCCCCCGGGCCCCCCCCCCCTACTCTCTTTGTCAGTCACCCACCTGTATAATAATCTCAGAGAGAAGGGGGGGTGACTCCCCCCTTCTCTCTGAGATTATTATACAGTGTACAACAGGGGCAGCAAAAAGGTAGGTGACTGACAGAGAGAGGAGGGGGGGGGGCCCGGGGGATGCACCATTATATCATATGGTGAGAATCAGAGAGTGATAAGAACATATAAATGCAGGCCTAGCCTAGTTCACCTGGCTGCTGCTGCTGGCTTGACCGAAATGACCGACCACTTGTCCTGGGCTGGACCTGTCCTTGGCTGCCTTGCCACTGCTGCCAATCGTGTCTGACTGTGAAGCACTGTCTCACACGCACAAGCTCCAAGGGTGGCCTGGCCGGGCGGCGCGGACGGTGAACTCCTATGTTCCTTCACCCTGCAGGAGAAAGTGGGCGGTACTGGCGCGCACCGCACGGGACGATGGGATGACGCCGGTCACGTTCTGCTCGGCTCCTCCCCTCCCTCAGACTCGTGACACGCTCTCTCCACTCCTGGTCAGTGACAGTGAGTGAGTCGCGCTCACGGGAAGGAATTGGAAAGTGCGGCACTGACTGCAGCGGCGAGCATGGCGGCCGCAACCCCCGCCGGCGGCCGGCCCGCCGCTGCTATTACCGCGACACACACTGTACACGACACTGACTAGAGGCATAGGGCAGCAGGCAGGCGTCCACCAATGCATCATACAAAATTTCAAAGTGCGGCCGCCGCGGCCACGATGGCAGCCGCGACTGCGGCCTAGTTGATTCATTTGACTGACAGGCAGCCGGCCTACCGGGATTTTTCCCGGTATCCCGGTAGGCCAGTCCGGCCCTGCATTCTATCATCAGTGAATGTATCATACTGGAAAGTAAAACAAAGTAACTAATTACTAGAGCTACCATACTCCCACATAAAGCTTTGCTGAGTAGTCAATTTTTTTTTTTGGCAGAAACATAAAGAGATAAAGAAAAAAATCAGAGGCCAAAATGAGGTCCTTACAGACAGCAATGGCGTGGATGTCACGTTGAATTAATTGTTGGACATTTTATAAAGCACAGACGTTCTGGAATTTGTACAGTTTATGAAGACCCAAGCATGGAGGAGGTGCTCTATGTTGGAAAAGTTGACTCTGGAGCTTTTGCAAGTAATGATGACAATGTAGCATTTTACAAACATTCTAATTTCAGTTAACTTACTAACAGTAACAATGATTAATATTTACTAATTTTCTAACTCTGAAAAATCGTACAAAACCATTGAAAGTGAAAAGTTGAATCAGTTCAAAATAATAAGAAGTTTCTCCTGGGACCTCTTTTTAATGGTACTTTTTAGCTGTCAATGGCTAAAGAGAAATCCAATGAGATGCTTCTTGTTCGGCCCAAGGAGCAGCTCCATAGAACGATATGGATTCACATCTTTTTTTATGGCGTTATCACATTTGATTTATATGGGAATTTTAAACACTTTGGGCTAGATTCACAGAGCCCTTAAGCCCCGTACACACGGCCGAGGTTCTCGGCAGAAACCAGCGAGAACCTCGCTGGCATCCTGATTCTGCCGAGAACCTCGGCCGCGTGTACGGATTCGGCGAGCATCCCTTCGGGAATGCCGTCGAGCCGAAATAGAGAGCAGGTTCTCTATTTGCTCGACGGCCCGTCGGGATGAATGGCTCGTCGCCCTTCCCGACGGGCTGGTCGCCGAATCTGACACATCGTTCCGCCCGTCGAGGTTCTCGGCCGTGTGTACGGGGCCAGAGTACTTTCAAATTATGCGCGTCGTATCATTAGTCTGAATCCTCAAACCATTATACGACGGCTTCGGGCTTCAATCCGACTGGCTTACGTGTTCGTACGCCTTCGGATCTACGCTGCAATAATTTTGCGGCCGCTGGGTGGAGTTCCCGTCGTTTTCCGTGTCGGGGTATGCAAATGAGCTTTTTCCGACAATCCACGAAGTTACGAGCGTCCTTCACAATCTCTCACGGCATCTGTAGTCATCTTTTTGCTGCGTAAAGTTATTCCAGCTGTTATCTGGTCTATAGTTAGACGGCCATGTTAAGTATGGCCGTCGTTCCCGCGTAGAGTTTCACATTTTTTTTTTTGCGTAAGTCGTCCGGGAATAGGAATGTACGTAAACGACGCTACTCAAAAAAAAAAAATGACGTAACAACGTTATTTCGCGCAATGCACGGTGGGAAATTTCAGAACGGAGCATGCGCAGTTCGATCGTTGCGGGGTCGCGCCTAATTTAAATGCTTCACGCCCCCTAATCGCGTATTTCGATTCTGCCGCGAGAAATACAATACGCCGCCGTACCTTACGGGCCAAAATCTACCTGAATTAGTCGTAGAGCCAGGTAAAATACGGCGGCGTAGTGTATCTCTGATACTCTGCGCCGATGTAATTGTACCTGAATCTGGCCCTTTGAATTTTAAGGTTCATATAAACATCTGCAGCCATAGTTATGTAGTCAGTCAGGGTGAAAAAAGACACAAGTCCATCTAGTTCAACCAATAAAAGAAAAAGAAAAAAAGAAAAACGATTCCATATACACAATCCTATACCCACAGTTGATCCAGAGGAAGGCGAAAAATCCAGCAAAGCATGATCCAATTTGCTACAGCAGAGGAGAAAATTCATTCCTGATCCCCCCGAGAGGCAATTGGGTATTTTCTGGATCAACTTTGCCTATACATGTCAGTACCCAGATAGTACCCATATTATCTATATTATGAAAAGTATCCAGGCCCTTTTTTTAAACAATCTACTGAGCTGGCCAAAGCCGCCTTTGGAGGAAGTCTATTCTACAGCTCTTACTGTAAAGAAACCTTTCTGTATTTGGGGATGAAATCTTGTTTCCTCTACATAGTTACATAGTTAGTCAGGTTGAAAAAAGACACAAGTTTATCTAGTTTAATCAAAAAAAGACATAAAGAGTGCCCCCTTGTCCTCTGTGACGACCTTATAGTGAATAACTCAACACCAAGTTCACTATGTGGACCACTAATGTATTTGTACATGTTGATCATATCCCCCTCAATCTCCTCTTCTCAAGAGAGAATACATTAAGGGCCAGATTCAGGTAGATGAGAGTATCTTTCCTCTGGAGTAACGCTTCTCATTTACGTTACTCTGAAGACCCTTTCAGCGCAAGTCCTGTAATTCACATAGCAGTTGCGCGTAAACTTGCGCCAGAGTAACGATAATGCGCTGGCGTAACCCGACGCAAGTGGAAGTGGGTGTGATCATATGTAAATGATGGGCGGAGCCCGGCGCAGAGGCTTACGTTCAGCGCATCATCCACGGAGCATGCGCAGTGAGTGCGGCTCCACTCGCCCCCTTGTGCGCATGCTCACAACTTCCGTCGGCACCACTTCCTGGGAAACGTCAGCGCAATGCGTTCCGCTGGGCGCTTAAAAGCGCTGGCGGAAACGCCATTCCGGCGCAAAAGTAGTTCCGTTTCCCCCCACCCCAGGGAAGATACTTTTGCACTGTAATGGCTGCTCCCGCTACCCCCAGAGAGAGGAGGAACCTCAACTTTAATACCCAGGAGGTCTCAGTGATTATCTCGGCTATGGAGACGGATAATGAATTTCTCCATGGCAAAAAAAGCCGGAAGACCAGCCGGGAGAGGAAGCAGGGCATCCTGGAGTCGATTGCTGCCAGGGTCAATGTCCTGGGCTACTCCACCCGGACTGCTGGGGACATACAAAAGAAAATAAATGACCTGCGGCGCAAGGTGAGGGACAAGGTGGCCTCCATCAGGAGGTATGAGAGGGGCACAGGTGGTGGTCCCCCATGTCCTGTCACCCTGACCGCAGAGGAGGAGGTGGTTGCTCGCTGCCTGGAGAGGGAGCAGGTGGAGGGGGTCGCAGGCTATGACTCCGTGGAGGAAGGCACAAGGACAGGTAAGTGTTTTATAATCCCCTATTTGTTGTTTTGCATTTGGGGGGGGGGGGGGGACATGTGCCAAGTGTGTGGGACCACCAACATGTGTCTGCTTTGTGTCATCCACAGATGACGGAGCTGGGCCATCATCTGTCAGCCTGCATTCCACCCCATCCCCCCCACGCCATCATGTGCCCGAGCCACTGGGTGGTGAAGAGGTTGTGGAGGAGGAGAGTGGCCACACCACACCTGCCGAGGTGGTTGTGGAGGATCCTGCTGTGGCAGAGCAGGACTTTTCTTTGGTTTTGTCTGTCTCCTCCCCTTCTCCTGGCCCGTCTGTCGTCCCCTCCCCCATCCTTGGAAGCCCCTCAAGGGCGACTCCTTCCACCCGAGGACATCCATCTTCTGGCCCCAGGAAGGCGACCCAGAAGACCAGGGGGGTGTCTGATGGTGTCCAGGACCAGTTGGCGAGGGATCACGCCAGGCAGACGGAACAGATGGGGGCCATAGCGGTGCACTTGGAGAAAGTGGCTGACAGCCTGGGCTCCGTTGCCAACCTCAGCAACGCAGTGCAGGATGTCAGCTCTAATTGCGCTGCAGTGGTCACCACTTTGGGGGAGGTGCAGGGGAATATCCAGCACCTTACTGCAGCCGTCCAGGCCAACACTGCTGCCATCCATGGGAACAGTGCTGCCATCCGGGAGCAGGGGAGGCTGAGTCGGCGGGCCCAGCATTACCAGGTGACCCGTCAGCTCCGGATGCAGGCCCAGACGAACACATACCTTGGACGGATAGCCAGGGCCTTGGAGGGCACGCAGGCCACACCTGCCAGGAGTGGCCCACCTGGGGATCAGCCACCTCCAGATGCCCCCCCACCCCCACCCACTCCATCCAGGCAGCTGCGGAGCCAGAGAGGGGCCCCCAGAAGAAGCCCCCGGCATCCCCGATGAGGCCTTTTTTTTTTTCTGGTTTTATATTATTGTTTTTGACATACTCAGGTCATGAGTTTATTTTTTATTTTTCTCAGGTTATGAGATTATTTTTCTTTTAATGATCAGGATATGATATTTCTAATTTCTTTTTGTACTGCACACGGTCAGGAGTGCAGGGGACAGTGTGAATGGTGTGTGAATGTGAGAGGGTGGCACTCCTGAAAGTAAGGGGTGTCACCCTCGGCCGTGGTGGTGAAGTGAACCCCACGGCTGAATGAATGATGTGTGAAAGGTGTGTGAATGGACAGTGACATCATTGGGGCCTTGACGCTGGCGTTACTGCTCCCAACTCCTACATGCTGGACTTGGGCTAATCCAATGCGATGTGTATGTGGTGTGTGTGATCTAGGGACATCAGTGGTGTACACGCGTGCATTGTCTGTGTTATTAATGTTTTGGTTTAGTGTCCAAAGATGCCTACGGCGAGGACCCTCCTGACTGCTCTTCCATCAGCAGACTGGGTGTCCTCTGGCAGGTGGGGACTGTGTGGGTCGGGGGTCAGGTCATCACGTATGTCAATATGCAGGCCTTTTTTCATAGCAAAGTTATGTAGTATGCAACATGCACCGATGATCTGACACACGAAGGTAGGGGAATACAAGAGGGCCCCCCCAGACTTATCCAAGCATCGGAAACGGGACTTCAGGAGCCCAAATGTTTGCTCAACCACTGCACGGGTTTTGATGTGTGCTTCATTGTATTTTCTCTCTCCTCTGGTTTGGGGGTTCCGGAAAGGAGTCATTAGATGGGGTCCCAATGCATATGCAGAGTCACCTGTAAGGTAAAAGACAGGAGAATGTTAGTCATGCATGTGCGATTTCTGTTGTGCATCACGGGAGGGGATAGTCATGCCTGACTCCCTTGTCACTCACCAACCAGCCAGCTGTCCCCATACATGTTCTGGTTAAATTCTGCTGGGATGGGGCTCTGATTGTATATGTAGCTGTCATGGCTGGACCCGGGGTGTTTGGCACGGACGTGCCATATGAGGCGTTGGGCATCGGCTATCACCTGTACGTTGATGGAGTGCCAATGCTTCCGATTGCGGTATATGTGCTCTGTGGCACTGGGGGGCTGTAGGGCCACATGTGTGCAATCAATGGCCCCCACAGTGCGTGGGAATCTGGCAATGTTGTAGAAATCTGTCATTGCCTTCTGCCGTAGCTCCTCAGTGGTTGGTCTGATGAACTGGTTGGACATGCGTCTGAGGATTGCAGGGACAACCTGGTGCACACATCTGCTTATGGAGGACTGTGACATCCCAGCCACCACTCCACTTGTACGCTGGAATGATCCACTTGCTAGGAAATGAAGTGTTGCCAGTACCTTCACCAGTGGCTGCACTGCTTGTGATCGGTGTGTTGGGCTGGTGATGTCATCCTGCAGGGTTGTGGTTAGTTCAAGTATTGCATCTGGGCTGAATCTGAATAGGCGATACACCTCCTCATCCCCCATGCCAAAGAGGTTCATACGTGTGCGGTATATCCTCTCACGTGCCCGCCTTCTTGGTTCCAGGGGACCCATCAGTAGTTCTAGGACCACAATTGCCCCTGGCATGTTGGCACACAGAGGTGTTGTCCTTGCAAGTGGGGGTGCTCAGCTAGCTCTTATCGTCGGTAACGCTGCTGTAGCTGCTCTCCTGCTGACCTGTGACCGTCTGGAGTAAAGATAAAGCAGCCTTTTGTAGAAATAACTTTGCGCCGGACGGACCAGATACGCGCGGCGCATGTAGCCAGCGTATGGTGCTAATCCGTTCGTGAATTGTGAAAAATCCCTCATTTGCATATTTGCAGGGGAAATCAATGGGCGCGACTGATGCGCCCAGCGAAATTAAGCGCTGACGATACTCTGGCGTCGGAACGTTCCGCCGGTCGCAAATGAGTCGTTATTGGGCGCATCTAGTTTGGTGGGTACGGGCACATAGAAACAACGGCGCATCATCACAGTTACGCGGCGCATATCCAAATACTCCAGCGCAAGTGTTCGTGAATCTGGCCCTAAGTCATTATGTTGGATGGAACGGTTAGGCCTTGTTCACATGTGCGTTCACACGTGTGGCTGAAAAGTGATTCATGGTGGATCATTTTTCAGAGATAGTTTATTAGACTCTTTCCTATTTTAACTCTCAAAATACCCGCCCACTGTGCTACAACTGCATCACTTGAATGGATTGCACTCGATGGCTGATCCACCTGCCAAATGCGACTTTCCATTTAATTTTTGTAGCAGCTGCAAAGATAGGCATTGCAGCCACTGCGAGTGTACAACCCTGAGCAGCGCAGCTGCATTTCTGCGTTTAGGTATGCAGTAGGGGGTTGTAAAACTGTGGCTCAACCACCTCCTATTCCCAAGCTCCCAAAGATAAGCTTGGAAGTAAGGAGGCTACAATGTCGGACCACTTCCCTGGCTGTCAGGGGCCTTATTATTTTTCTCCTTGTCAGAAGAAGCAGCGCGCTGGCGGCCCCCTTCCCAGAAGTGCAGAATCACATATATATATATATATATATATATATATATATATATATATATATATAATTCTGCACAGCGCAGCTGCCCTGTAGCAGAAAATCTGCTATAGGTCGGTCGGCAAGTGGATAAGAGATCTTGACGCTCCAGTAGATTCATTTTCCCGCATAGTGGTAGGTTCCAGCTCCCCTAGTGGCTCTTTCTCTACCCCAGAGCCAAAAGTGTAAGAAAAGAAGGTAGCCACACTGCAGGATCAAAAGTCACTAACAAGGATTAATAAATTAATTGCAAAACAGACTACCTTGACTCCAACTGACGCGTTTCACTCATAATTAGCTTATTTATACTCTACAGATAAGTACAAGTAAAATGTTTTAGTAGGAGAGTCCAGGTATTCTGTCTTTCACTGGATTCAGTGGAGTTATCTATTTTTTTATGCTATTGACTTAAAAAATTACAAATTATGGTAACAGAGCAGAAATGGACCCGGGACCGTTGTCATTTAAGTGTGTGTGTGTGTGAGTATATATATATTTAAAGTGGAACTTTAACAAAAAAATCTGGACTTAGTGTAGAAGTTCATCAATTCCAAATGACTGGACTCCTGCGCACGCGAGTGAGTAACGTTGTCTCTGGAAAATTGCCGGGATCAATACCCGGATACCGTTGGCCAGTAACCAGTGGGAAGTTCCAGGGGATCACAGTGCTGTGGAACAGATTGTAGAATATCGTTTTGATTTAATATACACTCACAGGCCACTTTATTAAGTACACCTGTTAAATTGCTTGGTAACTAGACATGTGCAGATTGGAATATTTTGTTTCGTTTTCGTTTGGAAAATAAATTTATTTAGTTACTCCCGAAAATCGTTTTGATTTATTTTGTTTTTCGTTGGGGAATAGCTTTCGTCCGAAAATCCAATAATACTTGGTTTCTGTCGAATGATCAAAAGAATATTCGATGGAACGTTGAATCTTTTTGGTTTCTGTCGAATGGTCAAAAGAATATTCGACCCCGGACGACAGCTCAGCTGCATAGTTGATTCTTTCATGGGAGTGCTATGTTTTGCGCTTGACAGATGTCCATGCTCGCGAGTCCCCCCCCCCCTGCCTCTCCTTATCCCCCCCTCTTCCCCTACTCTCCTTTCTCTTATGCCCTCCGGGCGGCTTCTTCAACTTTCACACCTCTTTCTATATCTATACCTACAACTTAGAAAACGGAAAAGATGGGGAGCTGGGCCCTCGGACTCACGGGGTGCCTGCTAACCGGGAATTTCACATATGCTCGGATACCCTATATAGTTCCATGTATGTTATTATTACTTATACACTGTAATGCTAATGTGGCCCGTGTGGACCAGCTTCCTGTTATGAATAAATAAACAATTAAAAAAAAAAATAAAGAATATTCAACGGAACGTCGAATCTTTACGTCGAATTGTACATGTCCGTTCGAATATTCCGCCTACAAGAATTCTAATGTTGTATGACTAGTAATAATGTTGAATCTATTCTCTATAATGTCAAATCTATTTTCTCATAAATTGAAATCTATTCTCTGTAATGTCGAATCTATTATTTCTATAGTGTCGAATCTTTTCTCTATAATGTCGAATCTTTTCTCTATGATGTTGAATCTTTTCCCTATAATGTAGAATCTCTCTATATCAAATTTTTACCGCAACGAAAACGAAAATAAAGCATCTTTTATGTCAGATCTTTCGGTTTTCGTTTCTTGCACAGATTTTCAGACGAAAATGCATTCTAACGAAAACGAATGCACATGTCTATTGGTAATGCAAATTGCTAATCAGCCAATCACATTGAAGCACCTCAATGCATTTAAACATCTAGAAGACGACTTGCTGAAGTTCAAACCAAGCATCCGAATGGGGAAGAAAGTGGATTTAAGTGACTATGAATGTGGCATGGTTGTTGGTGCCAGAAAGGCTGGTCAGAGTATTTTAAAAACTGCTGAGCTACTGGGATATTCATGCATCTCTATAGTCTACAGAGAATAGTCCGAAAAAGAGAAAATATCTAGTAAGCGGCAGTTGTGTGGACAAAAATGCCTTGTTGATGTTAGAGGAGAATGGGCAGACTGTAAGGCCGCGTACACACGTATGAGAACCTCGACGGGCCAAACACATCGTTCCGCCCGTCGAGGTTCTCGCCCGGCCGTCGAAATCGTCGACCAAGCCGTCGGGAAAGGCGCCGAGCCATGGTTCTCGATGGGCCATCGAGCAAATAGAGAACCTGCTCTCTATTTTGGCTCAACGGCTTGCTCGACGGGACGCTCGGCGAAAACGTACACACGACCGAGTATCTCGGCAGAATATGGATCCCAGCGAGCTCCTCGCTGGATTCTGTCGAGGTTCTCTGTCGTGTGTACGGGGCCTTACTCAAATAACCACTCATTGCAACCAAGGTATGCAGAATACCATCTCTGAACACAAAACACATCAAGCCTTGAAGCAGATGGGCTTAATCAGCAGGGTGCCACTCCTGTCAGCTAAGAACAGGAAACTGAAGCTACAATTTGCACAGGCTCACCAAAAAACAGAAAATTGGAAAAACGGTGCTGGTCTGACGAGTCTGGATTTCAGTTGTGATATTCAGATGGTAGGGTCAGAATTTGGCATAAACAACATAAAAGCATGGATCCATTATGCCTTGTCCGGGCTGGTGGTGGTGGTATAATGGTGTGGGGGATATCTTCTGGGCACACTTTGGGCCTTTAATGCCTCGTACACACGTACAGGTTTTTCCGTCAGGAAAACTGCCATGAGAGCTTTTGAAACTACAGTAGCTCTCTTTTTTCCTGCTGGAATTCCCGGCAGTTTTTAACAACTTAAAACCCGGACCAATATGCAGGTTAAGGACCTTGCCCCTTTTTGCCATTCTGCAATGCGTCGCTTTAACTGACAGTTGCGCGGTCCTGCGGCGTTGCTCCCAAACAAAATTGGCGTCTTTTTTTCCCCACAAATAGAGCTTTCTTTTGGTGGTATTTGACGTATAGCTACGTGCTCTCGCCCAGCAGAGCCGACCTGCCGCTGTAAAACTGCGGCGGCTGGTCGGCAAGCAGTTAACATGAATCTGTTAAAAATTGTAAATATAAATTATTACTCTCTTTCACTGTATATACTGTTATATATGTATATATAGTGAAAGAGATATATATATATATATATATGCTGTATACCCAACAGTATAGATGACAGTGAAATGATCTTAGTAGTAGTGAGCGACCAGCAGGGTGCGCTGTACTCATGCCTTCGAGTAAACTCATTTGATTCCCTGTGGTAGGGATAAGTACCAGATAGCATAATGTGGCTTCATGACAGCACTGGGAAAACATTTATCATATAGGATCCTTAATAATGCATATTATGTAAGGACCATGAAACGCCTCCATGCACTTGTAACACTGATTGAGGAAATGTATCTTCCTTTTCCTTCAATCTCTTCAGCCTCTAACATCCTAATAGACTGTTGATTAAAAGACCTCCAATAGCTGAGCTCACTTCCTTCCTGCGATTGTCTCTGACATATGGAGTGTGGCGAGTCCTTTGCTCTTTTTATTCCAGGAAAGCAAGCCGCTGACCTATTGCTGCCTCTGTTCTGATCACTCCCATCCCACGTTTGTTATCAGCGTGGCCCTGTTCATGGCTGTTGGCTGACACGCTTTGCAGACTATAAGCTATTCATATGTCATTCTGCGGTGACTCATTCTATTCAAGGACTTCTATTGCTAGTGTCAGTGTACTAGAGTCTATCTAAACACAAAATGTAATATATTTTCAGCTTACCAGTTCTAAAATGTGATGACTGCATTCGTTTATTAGATTCTCTTCCCTTTATTTTCACCTGGGGATCTGGCCAGTAACAGACTTCCTGTCTAAAGGCCCATACACACGATCAGACAACGGTCCGACGGACATGTTTGATTGGACAATACGGCCGTGTGTATGCTCCATTGGACAATTGTTTTCGGTTTTTCATCGGACAAATGTTCGCTGTAAATGGTCTCAAACTTTCCGGCAATAAATGTCCGATGGAGGAGAATCCGATCGTGCACACACAAGTCCATCGGACTAAAGTCCAAAGTACAAACACGTATTCTCAGAACCAATGCTAAAGATCAGACAACAATAGCAGAAGTTGCCCAAAGGGTGGCGGTAAGGAGCTAAAAAAACATGTGATTTGGTGAAATTTGGCTGAAAATGTTCAGTCGTGTGTATGCTGAACAAGTTCACGGCCAACGCCCCTTCGGACCAAAATCTACGGAAAAGTCAGATGGAAGTCCGATCATGTGTATGAGGCTTTAGGGTGGCTCCATTCTATGGAGGAGCAATGGAGACACCTGTGGACAGCAACATAGTCAATCTGGGGAGAGGGTAAGGCCCCTTTCACACTGAGGCGGGAGGGGCGTCGGCAGTAAAGCAGCGCTTTACCACCAATTTCGTGCCGCTATTCGGCTGCTAGCGGTGCGGTTTTACCCACCGCAAGTGGCCGAGAATGGGTTAAAAACCACCGCAAAACGCCTCTGCAGAGGCGCATTGCCAGCAGTATACCCACGGTGTCCCATTGATTTCAATGGGCAGGAGCGGTGGAGGAGCAGTATACACACCACTCCCTCACCGCTCCAAAGATGCATCTAGCAGGACTTTTTTTACCGTTCTGCTAGCACAATTGCTTCAGTTTCAACAAGGCTTTATCAAGGCTTCAACAAGGCTTCGGACACGCTTTGTTAAAGCTCTCTGAACACCAGTCAAAGCTCCTGTCACTAAATAAAATGGTTAGCTTACGGTCCTGTTTACACCTGCTTTTGCTTTGCTTTGCTTTGGCTTCGCTTGAAAAATTATACCCCATGTAGCTTCAGTGATGCTTAAAAGCATCTATAAAGCCTCTATAGAAGTCTATGGCAAAGCTTACTTGAAGCTCCACTGAAGCCCCACCAAAGCCTCATTGAAGCACCAAGCAAAAGCAGGTGTAAACAGGACTGTAAGCTAACCATTTTATTTAGTGACAGGAGCTTTGACTGGTGTGCAGAGAGCTTTAACAAAGCCTGTTTAAAGCCATGTTTTGAAGCAAGCGTAAACTCGGTCGTGTGTACGGGGCCTTAGTGTTTCAGCAGCTGAGTAATGTTGTTGATAAACACTGCGAGGCTGCTTCTTTTGTTTAAACCCCACTGACAGTTAAATGAGTTATCAGTTGATAAGGACCTTAACAACCCACAATTGCTGCCTTTTTCATTTTAAAATGTCAGCTGTCAGTGGAGGGATTCCGCTGCCAGCTGAAAGAACCGAGCCTGAAAGTATCAGTTTCAGGTATCGGATCATTTGAATGAGTACCGATATTTGTGCAAGTGCTTAGTATACCAATATCAGTATCGGTATTGGTGCAACCCTAATTGTAAGCACCCCTGTCAGTGTTACATTCTACTCCTGCTACATTCTACCATTTGTTTGTAGTTTTGGAATACTGGTAAGGGGACACACTGGACACCTTTGCTGCCATTGGGCTATATGTTGGGTGTCCAGTCTGCCTCTGTGTGCCTTTAACCACTTGCCTACTGGGCACTTTTACACTCTTCCTGCCCAGGCCAATTTCAGCTTTCAGCGCAGTTGCATTGAATGACAATTGCACAGTCCTGCAAAGCTGTACCCAAACTATTTTTCTTTTAATTTTGTTCACACAACTGTAGCTTTTGTTTTTTGGTATTTAGAGGATTAATAAAGGAAAAAAAAAATGTTGTTTAAAATAGCAAACATGTTATACTTCACTCCACTGTGCAGTTCAGTTTGCACAGAGTGGCCCCGATCCACGTCTTCTGGGGTCCCTCTGTGGCTGTCTCTGTTCCTCCCCACATGAACTACACACGTTCATGCGAGAGAGCTTGCATTGTGTGTAGTCCTTGCGGGCACGCTCCCATGATACAGCGAGCGGCCATAGCCGCTCACTGTATCACTCGTCCCCGCCCCTCCGGGCGCCGCGTCACTGGATGTGATTGACAGCAGCACTAGCCAATGACTGCGCTGCTTTCAATCCATCCGCTCTAGCCAATCAGCGGCCAGGCTGAGCGGCGAAGAGGATCTCTGGACCGAGCGCGGGACTTTCGAGGGGTCAGGTAAGTATAACGGGGGACCGGGGGTCTATATGTTTCTACATTCTACTGGTATAGCTTACTCTATAGGAAGTCATTTGTTCCATCTGTTTAATGGTCAGTTGCTAGTAATAATTCACTATTGATTTTAGTACCACGACCGAGCTGCTAAAAATCTCCTGTAGAGATCGAGGACAATGAGGTGACTGTCGGCAAGTGATTAAATCTCTTTGCAACAAGATATTAAAATTGCGCATATTTGCAGTGACTGAGGCAGTCCTCTCATATGATCATAGTCCAGCCCAGCGATAGTTTGCAGATCATTACCTATTGATATGAGGTAGACGCACGCCTCTCTCACAACAAGAGAGTGACGTCTCGCTCAGTAAGTTCATGAGACGTCACCATAAAGTATATTGTAATGAAAAAAAAAAGCCTTGATTTTAAGTTCCGTTTGTAACCTGAACCCAGTTATCGGTGAGCATTGTTCCTCTTCTCCGAACACTTAAGATTAAAACTTGTCATGCGTGTGTCTGAGGTCATTTTAATGTTTGCACACAAGATCCTCTATTCTTAAGGTTTGTTGAAGGTACCAATTGAGTGTGAGTGGATTAATAAAACATAAAGAAAAATAACAAATCATACAAAGTAATACAATACTAGAGTAAATCCTAAAGAACAGATTGAATGTGGGTGCTGTGCTGTGTACTCCACAGGCCATAGACAAGAATTTGTTTGTTCTATGAGGTGATCCACACACATGCTGACACAGAAAAGGGCCTTCCCCAAGCTGTTGCCACAAGATTGTAACAGTACAGTTATCTAAATTGTCTATGTATGCTATCGCATTAAGGCCACTTTCACACAGACGTTCCGTCAGTCCATTTGTGATGGGGTGCAATGTATCCCTATGGGTGGCCAGATGTAAACGGATTGCGTCTATTCAGGTTCTTGGGGACAAAGTTATAAATTTGCATCCAGAACCACTTTTGCGGACCTGAACAGATATAAGTGAATGCACGCCTGTTAACTTTTGGCAATACAGATTCACAAAGCACTTACTCCGATGTAAGTGCAAAATTGTGCCGGTAAGCGCAAATGTGCGCCGACGTATCTGTGTGCCAGACCCACAAACCAACATACGCCTAAAAACTGGCCACCCTACACCGACGTAGCTTACATATGCCGGCGTAGTGTGGGCGCACATATGGGCTGGACGCATGTTGCTGCTCCCATTGATTAGGCATTCAAACATGCAAATGAGGAAAATACGGCGATTCACAAACGTATGTGCGCATGACGCATGTTACGCGAGGTGCGTGTAAGTAGTACGTCCGGCGTAAAGTTATTCCCCATAGATGAGGCGCAACCCGGCAACAGACATGCAAAGGTCTGCACCAGAGAACACAGGCCGGCGTATTGGGCATACGTTAAGTTCACGGCGTACTTGGTGATCCGGCGTAGCTTAGGCATTTGTGCCAGCGTGGTTGTTCCCCTGGATGGGGTAGACCTGGAGGGGGTTCCCCTGGATGGGGTAGACCTCATGGGCGGGGAGGAGTGTGAGGGTCCAGGGAAGGTGGAAGCCTCCTCAATATAGAGGCAGTCCTCCTGGTGGAGATCCACTGGCTCCTCAAAAACAACCTCTAGAGGAGAGGTGTGGGCACTCCCCTCCACCGGTGGTACGTGGCTTCCCAGGGGGTCAGAAGGAGGTACAGGATGTTCCAGGGATGGCGTGGGTCGGACGCCGGTATCAGACGGCCCCGCTCCCTTTCAGCACATCTGTGGATGACACAAATAATTCACATGTTGGTGGACCCACACACTTGTCACATGTCCCCTTCCACCTACTCACATGCTACACACCAAATGGAGCATAAAACACACTTACCTGTCTTCAAGGCCTGCTCACCAGAGTCGAAGCCCTCCATGCCCTCGACCTGCTTCTGCGACAGACACCTGGCGATGACCTCCTCCTCATCGGTCAACCGCACAGATGAGGTTGGTCCTCCTCCGTGCCCCTGGCGTGCCTCCTCATAAGGGCCAACTTATCCCGGACCCGACGTCTCAGATCATTGATCTTCTTCATGATGTCATCAGGTGTCCGGGTCTCATGCCCAATGGCATTTACATTGAGGGTGATCTGCTGCAAGATCTCCTTCTTTCGTGCCTTGCTGGTCCGGGCACTGTGGGCACCATGGAGATAAACATCATATTTGGCTATTGCCAATATGACGATAAGTTTCTCCTCACTCGAGAAATTTCTCTTCCTCCTCTCCTTGCCCACATTAGCAGCTGCCATCGCTCAGCAAAAGTACTTTGCTTCAGGGGGGGAAACAAACGGATGTACTTTTGCGCTGGACGGGTGTATGGCTGGGCATATTTATGCGCTCGGCGTAAGCTAGTGGGGCGGCGTATCTCAGGAAGTTACGCCTGCGTAGTTGTAATCATGCGCAGAGGGGTGCGGGACATACGTCCACGTCACGGCGCATACGCCGTTTAAAATACGCCGGGCGTAAAGCATTGCACCACGCTTGGACCATCATTTGCATAAGGTCACACCCACTTACGCTGGCTTACGCCGACGAAATTACATTACGCTGGCACAACGTTGGGAGCATTTGCTTCGTGAATTCCATGCTTACCTCTCCGCGATGCGCCGGCGGCAAAAATATGCGCCGATGTATGTGAATCTATCCCATAGTGTTTTGCTTTTAGGCCAAAAAGTTCAATTTTGGTCTCATCTGACCAGAGCACCTTGTTCCACGTTTGCTGTGTCCCCCACAAGGCTTCTCACAAACTACAAATGGGACTTCTTATGACTTTCTTTCAAAAATGGCTTTCTTCTTGCCACTCTTCCATAAAGGCCAGATTTGTGAAGTGCACAACTTAATAGTTGTCCTGTGGACAGATTCTCCCAACTGAACTGTGGATCTCTACAGCTTCTCCAGAGTTTCCATTGACCTCTTGGTTGCTTCTCTGATTAATGCTTTCTTTACCCAGCCTGTCAGTTTAGTTGGACGGCCATGTCTTGGTAGGTTTGCAGTTGTGCCATACTCTTTATATTTTCAGATGATGGATTGAATCGTTTACAAGCATGGGTTTAAAAAATTGGCAATCAAATATGATTTATTGGGTACTTTAACATAAAGATAAATACAAAAAAAAGAAAGTCAATAGACAAAAATTAGCATTAGAAGATCACAGAGAAAAAAAGAAGTACAAAATAGTATAGCCACTAAGATTCAAATTTATCTAATACAAACTAATACAACACATACTGTATAGCATTTCATAGTAGTTATAAAACAACTGTACAGTTGTGATCGTGTCATGTGGCCACGGTTATTGCTTATAACAAATAACTTATCTTCTGCTTCACCTATAATAAATAAGAGATGAAAGGAATAAACAAGAAAAAGAAAGAAAAATAGGAAAAGAGAGAAGGGAAAGAAGAGAAAAGGATGGAGGGTACCAAGCTAGAAGTCTGCAGGACTTTTGGTGCACTTTTATATATCAAAAATCTCGATTCAATGGAAGTCTATGGCAAATTGTGGGTAACCCACATGAAAATCACAGGTACACTGTGCTGTGGGGAAACTGCAGCGGAGCAGTATGAAAGGAGCCATATGTTTAAAAGTCAATCCACAGGCAACAAGATTGCCATAAACTTCAAGTGCCATTCTTGTAGGCCGGAAGCTATCTCCTTCATCCTCATTATGTGGTTGATACATTGTGTTTGTAGTTTTAACACACTTTACCCCTTTTCATGCTTAGCACAAGTGTAACTAAATGATTTAGAGGTGGGCCATCTGAAGTACAGTAGCAAAATAGTGCATTTTTGGCTGTAAATCTAAAAAAATGGAGCTCCCATTACAGTCAAAGGGGCCAAAAATGCACTATTCAGCATTAAAGGAGCTAATGTAACATCCTCTAGTTAGGTGCTAGTATACATAGTTGTAAGTGTAGGTAAATTGACCTGGTTGAGAGCCAGGCCTAGGTTGAATCTTTGTCAGGATGAGTGACTCAGGGAGGCTAGATGACTCATTAAGCAGCACCTCTGGTAATTTCTCGTGCTCTCTGGAACCTAGGAGAAGCTTCCAGAAATAGAGAGTGAAGTCTAGGAGGAGCTTCTTGAAGTATTGATGAGGGCCCTAGCTAATCCCCAGCAAAGTGGGCTGGCAGGTAGTGGGCACCTCTTAAATACTCTTGGGTCATGCCAGCAGGGGAGTCGGGTAGAAGATGGAGATGGAGTGTTGAGGAGGTTGTCGGTGGCCCTCGATGGTGCCCCCTAATCTAGGGGGGGGTGACCTCATGCCTGGGGCTTGGGTGTTGGAGGGACCCTCCAAACACATGGATGATGTCCTTCCTGGTTGCAAGGAATCAAGTGTGAGGACAGCAGGAGAGAGTCATATTATGCAGGAGTTCTCCCGAAGTCATCTGGGACTGTGGGGTCAGTCTGGGGAGAATTAGCCAGGAGGGATAGTGAAAGGGGCAGCTGCCACCAGGCGGTGAGTGAAAAGGTGGTGCTGGGATCAGTATCCACAGGGATGTAAGCAAGAAGAAGAGGGGTGTTTATAGAGACTGTGTATAGCTGTATATAGGAGAGTTGAGCATCAAGTTGAGAGTCAAGTGGGCATCCCATAATAGCCCTACTCCCCATCCAAGTTATATCCCCTCAATAAAACACAAAAAACAAAACAAAGTGCTGGACTGTTTTCTGACTCAAGTGTGCCTGTAGAAATTTGTTGTGCTTGACTGCGCAGGGTGGGGGATTACTTTTCACTTGCCTCTCCTATGTGGGGTGCGCTACACTCATCTACTTTTTTGAGCTTCAGGTGACAGATAACAAGCAACTCAATGCTCCAATGTGAACAGGACCATTAAGAATAATGTAATTCCCCATCTTGGATCAACTTGGGTACAATTAGCCTGCCCATACATGAATGGAGTCTTGGCCAGTCCCTGCTGAACCCGCCAAAATTAAATCCATGTACTGTATTGCTGACTTTAAGCTGCCTGTGCATGACAGCCAATCAGCTTCTAATGTGAGCATGTCCGCTTATTCAATTAAGCTTTGACAAAAAAAAAGGAAGCTGATTGGTTTTGTTAAATCATTTGTTAAATCAGGTTAGTGAGTCTCTAATCAAGACATTCGGATGAGATAGTAGATCCAGATCTTTGTAAAAGGTAAGTAGGTGCTTTATTGTATACACTGCAGTGGAGAGACACAACACAGACCGACTTTCATCTCTAATGGATGGAATAAAGTAGGAAGTGTCTCTGACTTTAAAAAGTTTAACAATATATACTTTATGAATATACATAAGAACTAGGCATGTTATAGGTGTGATCGTATAGATTAGTCCAGTCAGCATTCATATCTTCTTGATAGCAAGGGAACAGTTAAGTAGGTGGTTATATCATGTGACTGGCAAAAAAAAGAGATTTCAACAGTAAATCAACCACACTGGGACTAAGGTGGTATGTTAATGCATAACACAACATTTGAAACAGAACAGTCACAAATGGAGCCAACTAGGAGGAAGAACAGGGGGACCCCAGATTTAGGGAAGTAATACCCTGTTTTTATTAGTAGCATTAGATCTTTTATCAGCTGGTAGGAGATAAGGGGAGGGGGTTTAATAAAGTGAGAGCCCAGAGTTAGGCCTATAGCCAGTATTTACCTTTCATCAACATAGGTGGTCTGGTATGATACAGAATATTATTTTAACACACTGAAACATAGATAGCTACTCAAAATTTATATTCGATAACCCAAGACAGGAAAACATTACATCATTTGGTGTGTATTTTGTGCTATTGTGAAAGAAAAAAATACAGACATATTACTCGTGGTTTTTTGTAAACTTGTAAATATCAAAGATTGACAAATTCATCAATCACATCTGGATAAGCTTTAAATTTCCTTCATCTTCCACCAGGCTTCTTTAATGCACTGTCATAGGAAAATAAAACTCAGAGAGCAAGCAATAAGCCTCCCGACAAAGCTAATGACGTTGTTTTCTTTTCTCTGGTATAGTAGGATATCCCATGTAAGAAGCAAGCCTTGCTGCGAGGGTTGATTTTGGCTTGGAGCAGTTCCCCTTTGGTATTTATCCAGCTGCAATGTTTCTTTATTTAAACTTTTTTTCCACATTCAAGACCAATATCAAATTGAGTGCCTGGGTTTAGCCAGTGTTGTTTGGTAATGGGACTGTGAGCCAAGCACAACATGGGGAAGAGTGCAAACAGTGGCACTGGGGCAATACTCCCAGCCTGCGACTTACGCCTTACTACGCTCTTCTAGGCGCACATCATTAGTTTCTATGTTGGCAGTTTATAGTCTAAAGCCTCATACACACGCGCAGTTTTCTTGAGAGCAGAGAAAACCATGCGTGTGTATGGTTTCTTGTCGGGAAAACTGCCGGGAATCTCGACGAGAAAGATAGAGAACCTGCTCTCTATTTTTCTCGTTGGGATTCTCGGCAGTGTATTCCTGCCGAGAAACCCGAGCGTGTGTGTGCTTACCTGGCCCCGCATTCTCGATGAGACTTGGACGCATGCGCGGTAGCTTACAAGGCATAGTGTAGGGTGTAGCAAGATGGTGGTGACGGCATTGAATGTGACGTAGTTAGCTTAAGTTTTCTGCCACTGTAAGATCCCGCCCCCCCTATGTGAATTGGTAACGGGGGGGCAGGGTCACCCATCCACGCCACGGGTGGCCCCACCCTCGGTTATAAAAGAGCTGTCAAACAGGTCACGCGCCATTCGGCGTGGAGCCTCCTATGGAGGCGGTATTGTTCGTAGCGGCAGGTCGGACTCGTAGAAGGATTACGGCGCAACATTGTGTGTGTGTTTTTTCCCTTTTTTTATCACTTTTTTGGGTGAAATGGTAGGGGTACAATGTACCCCGTTACCAATTCTCATAGGGGGGCCAGGATCTGGGGGTCCCCTTTGTTAAAGGGGGCTTCCAGATTCCGATAAGCCCCCACCCGCAGACCCCCACTGGGCAAGGGTTTTGGGGATGAGGCCCTTGTCCCCATCAACATGGGGACATCCTCCCCATGTTGAGGGCATGTGGCCTTGTACGGTTCAGGAATGGGGGCTCTCTCATTCCCCACTCTTTTGCTGAGGCCTGGCAGGTTGTGTGCTTGGATAAGCGTCTGGTATGGATTTTTGGGGGGAACCCCACACCCCCTTTTTTTTATTTGGTGCAGGGTTCCCCTTAATATCCATACCAGACCTAAATGGCCTGGTAATGGAATTTGTGGAGGACCCCACAAATTTTTTTGGGTTCGGGGTTCCCCTTAATATTTTTTTCAATGACTTTTATCTGTTTATTGCCAGGACCCGACAATTCATTTGTAGCCGCGAGTAGTTTTAAATTACCTTTTTTCCTTTAGAAATGTCATTTTGTGCAGGGACTGTTCTACTGTTCACTTTTATTGTTTCACTTAAAACTTTTTTTTGCATTGATACATGTCCCCTGGGGCAGGACCCGTGTCCCCAAACACTTTTTCTGACAATAACTTGCATATTAACCTTTAAAATTAGCACTTTTGATTTCTCCCATAGACTTTTAAAGGGTGTTCCACGGCATTCAAATTTGCCACAAACACCCCAATTTGTTCGTTATTCGGTAAACGGGCGAACAGACAATGTTCGAGTCTAACTCATGTTTGACCCGAACATAAAGCTCATCCCTAGTGGTCACACAGCATCCAATTAATGCCTCACCATTTCCTCTGTGTTCCTTAGCAAATGTGACGTTATCATGTGATAAAGGACAGCACAGTGATCTCTGTTAATTGCTCTGCCTACTTGTGTCTGTCTCAAATCTAATTACTATTTAACTATCACCTGCAGAGCAATAGACTGAGAGACCAAGGGACTGTGGGATATGTCGTTTCTTTCCAGGAAGGGTCAGTTCTTAGAGTACAGACAAAGGTCACGCATTGACCTGTACAGTACCATGCTGCATGCCTCATGTTTGTACACAAACAGAAACTCCTGATATGGAACATGAGGATTTACTCTATCTTAGCTTCTGCGTACAGGGCGACAAAGGACACAATGAAAGTACACAATCAAGAAAGTGCACATCCTACATTTCCCCATTTACATCAGTGGCATCAGTCCTTCCCTTTACCTCACAACTCCCCTCTTTACATTGTGACACCCCTTTTACATCACAGTTTTATACCACAGTGCCCCCTTTTACATCACAGTCCTCCTCCCTTTACACAACAGTTGCCCCTTTTACATCACAGCACCCCCATTTTACATTGCAGTTACCCTCTATGCACCAAAGTGGTTCTTTTACATTGCAGTCCACTGTCTTTACACCACAATGCCCCCTTTTACACCCCCTCTTTACATAATTTATTCCGCCCCCCTTTACATCACAGTCACTCCCCTTACACCACAGCCCCCTTCTGTGTCTTCACCCCCTTTCACTTCACAGTCACCCCCCCTTACATCACAGCCTCTTTTACATGAAAGACACCCCCCCCCCTACTTACAGTAGTGTTTTTTGTCTCTCCTTCACATCACAGCTCCCTTCTTTACACCCCAGCACCCTTCACATATTAGCCCTCACTTTCCATCACAGCGCCCCCATCTTTATTGTTATCCCAGCCCCCTTTACATACCTCCCAACATTCTGAGATGGGAATAAGGGACACCTTTTAGCAAAAGTGTAAATGCATAGGACACACCGCCTGCCACGCCCCTTAAAGAAGAATTGTACTAAAGAAAATGATTGGCTAAACCCAAGTGCTTTTTTTTACCACTACTTACTTTATATTGCCTTTTGAGATTTACAAATGCAGCAATGTAGAAATTAAATTAAATGTTTAGCACCGTCAAATACTTTTTGATAGATAAATAGTGTATTTTATATACATGTACAACTATATAGATCAGACCAAAATGAGGGACAAATGAGGAGGAAAGAGGGACAGAGGGACTTTGTTCAGAATGAGGGACAGCACGTTTTAAAACACGTGATTTTGATGCGTTTTTGCAAGCAGTTTTAGTTTTTTTTTCTGTTTAACAAACTGTAAATAGCTGGTTGTTAAGGAGCAGGCGGCCACTATGTCATGAGTCATCAGCTGTCAGCAGGATTCCCTGTTGACAGCTGAATGTAAAAAAAACAATTGTTGATAATAAAAAATAAATAAAAAATCTGGAAAAGTGGCTTGGAAATGATTTTTAAGGGAACCCCACGACAACTTAAAAAAAAATGGCTTGGGGTCCCCCACAAAATCCATACCAGACCCTTATCTGAGCATGCAGCCCAGCAGGTTAGGAAAGGGACAGGACGAGCAAGCGCCCCCCTCCTCCATACCAGGCCAAATGCCCCCACCCAAAGCACCTTGTCCCCGTGCTGATGGGGACAAGGGCCTCTTCCCTACAACCCTGGCTGGAGGTTGTGGGGGTGGGCCAGTGGGGGGCTTATTGGAATCTGGAAGCCCCCTTTAACAAGGGGGCCTTCAGATCCCAGCCCCCCTCCATGTGAATGACCTTTTTTGGACATGCTTCGACCTGGCTTCTGACGGACCGACTTCTGTACACACAGGCCGATTGTCGGCCAGTTTCTATTGAATCGGCCGATGCCGCCCGATATTCACCCCATGTGTGTGGCCCTTTAGACTAGAAGATTTAGATGGACTTGACTGACAAATTATAGCTGAATTTCAGCTAACACTTTTTAAGCAGTCACATGAAGGTGCAGTGGGATAAAGGTTTTACAAATGAATAACTGCTGACCATTGCAAGCACACCTATCAATGTTAAATGGTTTGACTCAACCCTCTGATTTTCAATAGCTACTTTGTCTGGACAGCTTGGTCTGTAAATTTGGGTAAATAACAAACTTACTGGCTGGATCACCAGGTGAAAATACAGAATTTAAAATAAAAATGAATGCAACCACCACATTTAAGATTTGTTAAGCTGCTATAGGCTGCAGCGCTGATCTGTGCATTCTGATGTTGGGGTGTCTCTTCACTTGCGGAATACAATGACACAGAAGGGAGGATTGCAGCATCCACGTTGAATGTGTGAATGGGGGAAATCGGGTTCGTTTTCCTCGTTCAACCTGCTGGTCTCTTCGGCGGATTCAACCGCAAGATCACTTTTATCGGCGGCGGGAGGGGGCCGCTTACTGGAGCCGTTGGTCAAAACGTCACTTGCGCCTGATACTCTCAAAGTGAAATTTTTTTTTATTGCATTTTAGTGTAAATATGAAATCTGAAGTCTTTTTGACTTCAGATCTCATGTTGCAAAACATGCAACCTATAGAATTTTTTTAAACGTTGTCTACGGAGATTTATAAGGGTAAAAGTTTGTCGCCATTCCACGAGCAGGCGCAACTTTGAAGTGTGACATGTTGGGTATCAATTTACTCGGCGTAACATTATCTTTCACAATCTAAAAAAAAATTGGGCTAACTTTAAAGTGCGCTTGTAAAACCGCTGCGCAAATACGGTGTGACAAAAAGTATTGCAATGACCGCCATTTTATTCTCTAGGGTGTAATTTTCGAGCAAAAAAATTTACTGTTTTTAACTTGTAAACACCAAATCTCAGAAAGAGGCTCTGTCCTAAAGTGGTTAACCACTTAAGGACCGCCTAACGCCGATATACGTCGGCAGAATGGCACGGCTGGGCACAATCACGTACCTGTACGTGATTATTAAATGCCCAGCCGTGGGGCGCGCGCCCGTGACCCGGTCCGGAGCTCCGTGACTGCGGGACCCGATCGCCGCCGGAGTCCCGCGATTGGTTCCCGGAGCTAAAGAAGGGGAAGAGGTGTGTGTAAACACACCTTCCCCGTTCTTCACAGTGGTGCTGTCATTGATCGTCTGTTCCCTGATATAGGAAAAGGCGATCAATGATGTCACACATCCAGCCCCGCCCCCTACAGTTAGAAACACATATGAGCTCACACTTAACCCATTCAGCGCCCCCTAGTGGTTAACTCCCAAACTGCAATTGTCATTTTCACAGTAAACAATGCATTTTTATAGCGTTTTTTGCTGTGAAAATGACAATGGTCCCAAAAATGTGTCAAAATTGTCTGATGTGTCCGCCATAATGTTGCAATCACAAAAAAAATCGCAGATTGCTGCCATTAGTAGTAAAAAATGTATTTTTTTATAAAAATGCAATAAAACTATCCCCTATTTTGTAAACGCTATAAATTTTGCGCAAACTAATCGATAAACGCTTATTGCAATTTTTTTTACCAAAAATAGGTAGAAGAATACGGATAGGCCTAAACTTTTTTTTAAATATATTTTTGGGGGATATTTATTATAACAAAAAGTAAAAAATATTGCATTTTTTTCAAAATTGTCGCTCTATTTTTATTCATAGCGCAAAAAATCAAATACCACCAAAACAAAGCTCTATTTGTGGAAAAAAAAAGGACGCCAATTTTGTTTGGGAGCCACGTCGCACGACCGCGCAATTGTCAGTTAAAGCGACGCAGTGTCGAATCGCAAAAAGAGGCCTGATCCTTTACCTGCATTTTGGTCCGGGTCTTAAGTGGTTAAAAAAAGAAATAACAGTGGTTGTTTTATATATATATATAAAGCAAATCACAGCGTCAGACAGAAAACATTGTAGCTGTGCACTTTGTGACCCTAGCTGTTTGGGAAGGGTTAAGTCAGTCCCATAATTTAAAGGAAAAATTCCCACTTCCAAAGCGGTTTGTAGTCTCAGCACCTTGAGTGGCTTTAGGAAGGTTCACATAAAGGATTGTGGAAAATCAATACACGTCTCCGGAGAACCGAATAGTTATTTATTCAGCTGCAAGCAAGTGCAAACTTCTCAATGCACAGAAGTGGGTACTTATAAAAAGCTGAAAGAAAAAAAAAGAAGAAGAAAAAAAAAAAAAAAAGCCAAAGGGAACTCACAAAGTCAATTAAAATCAAATGGTTCTTGCTGGCCGGCAAACTTGTTTGGAATTCATATGACGAATGTGGGTAATGTTATAAAGTCATTGTTGTTATATGTAACTTGATTCACATTAGTCACTGACGTTGTTCCTCTTCTTGGTAACTTCCATTTCTTCGGTGCTGGTGTGTGCTTGGCACGGCCAAAAAGCTCATTTATTTTAGCTATTTGCGGTGATGGGGTGGGTTGGGGGCGCTGGGAGAAAGAAGAAAAAACAACTCTTGGGGATTAGAGTAATGCGGAGGGTACAAAAAGTAGAGTCAGATTTATGCTACATTTCTTCACATCTCACATTCATTCCCTTTGCCTTCTGATTTCTATTAAGCAAATGTATTTTTTCAATTTTATTGGGAAAGCGGAAAACCAATTGCAGGGTCTGACAATTTTAAAGTCAAAAAGCGTTGTCAAGTTTTTATTGAAGTCTGTATTCCCATTGGGTAGATTCAACTCTCTATTTGCGTGACTGTTGTCTCCAAGAAATTAGGTGGGAATCCTAGGCTTAAGGCCCCTTTCACACTGGGGCGGTTTGCAGGCGCTATTGTGCGAAAAATAGCGCCTGCAAACCGACCCTAAACCCTCTGCATGGGATGAGAAAGAAAGTTTACCGCTCAGAGGTCCCAGGGAATTGCAAGGTGGAGTCCAAACACCTGGGTGCAGACACTGCAATAGTATGCAAAAATTTATAGAGAAAAACCCGGACGGCTGCACTCCAAAAAAATGGTTCCTTTTAATAAAACTGGTCACAACATGAACATATCACAGCAAAAAATCAGGAGAAAAGTTGACGCGTTTCACACTATCATACAGTGCTTATTGTATGATAGTGTGAAACGTGTCAGCTTTTCTCCTGATTTTTTGCTGTGATATGTTCATGTTGTGACCAGTTTTATTAAAAGTAACCAGTTTTTTGGAGTGCAGCCGTCCGGGTATTTCTCTATACATCAATGAGCCTCTGCAGAGGCGCATTGCCGGCGGTCATAACCCTTTTTCGGCCGCTAGCGGGGGTTAAAACCGCACCGCTGGCGACCACATACCGTCGCAATTGCCAATTACGACGGTATAGCGCTGCTAAAAATAGCGCCGTTATACCGCCACCGCACCTCCTGCCCCAGTGTGAAAGGGGCCTTATGCTGCGTACACACGATAGGTTAGTCTGATGAAAACGATCTTATGGACCGCTTTCATCAGACCAAACCGATCGTGTGTGGGCCAATCAGTTATTTACCATTGGTTAAAAAAATAGGAACTTGTTTTAAAATTATCTGATGGATAAAAAAACCTATAGAAAAAAACGATCGTCTGTGGGGAAATCCATTGGTTAAAAATCTGCGCATGCTCAGAATCAAGTCGACGCATGCTTGGAAGCATTGAACTTAATTTTTTTCAGCACGTCGTTGTGTTTTACGTCACCGCGTTCTGACACGATCGTTTTTTTAACTGATGGTGTGTAGGCAAGACTGATCATCAGTCAGCTTCATCGGATAACTAATGGAAAAATCCATCAGACCGTTTTCATCAGACTAACCTATCGTGTGTACAGGGCATTAGTGTTGAGGTGAGGGGTAAATCTTTCAATGGGGACAAATGTTCTGGTGACTGCCTGGTAGCAAAGAGCTGAATTCCCCTAAATGTTTGCAAATCTCCTCTTCCTTCCTGTTGCATTTCCAAGACAGGAAGTGAAGGGAAGTCTCAACAGCAAGACACAGACAGCAAAAAAATAACCTGCCCCTATAGATTGCAAGCTCCCATGAGAAGGGCCCTCTGTTCTCTCTTGTATCAAATAGTATTAAAACTGTACTGTTTTCCTTTAAAGTGTTGCTGATATAAAAATCCTGTATAATAAAATATTATATAATTGAAAGTGTTACTAAATCAACAACAGTCTGTATATCAGTAAAGCATGCTTGTTATATAGTACTCACTGTGGAACCTAAGGGTTAATCCTCTGCATTGTGTAAAAAGGCTGTTTGATACTGCTTCCTCTGTTCCTCCCCCGCTTACACTGTCCCCTATTCATCTCCTGATAGGACAGAGGCTAGGGGACAAGCTGCACATGCTCAGTTTGGTGTGTATTGTTAGAGAGTTTTTTCTTCTTGGGAGGGTGCATGTGATCAGCACAGGGCTAATCAGCACTGTCCAAACAGAGGGTCAGGGGTCCTGCAGACTCATAGGACAGTCAGAGCAGAATGAAAACTCCCCCTACAAGCTTTAAAAAGACACAGATAGAAGTCACAAGACTGCTATATACTGCCAATGAAAAAAAGTTATTTGGCTGTTTATATTTACTAAACTCTTACATTTCCATGGTCTGTGTACTGTGGGACCAAATATAGCGAATGCAGGGTGCTGGGTTTGATAACAATATAAAATATAAAAAACGGTTTTGGTTATTAGTGATGAGCGGAATACGCCATATTCGATTTCGCGATATTTCGCGAATATTTCGAAGAATATTCGCGAATATTCGTTAATATCGAATATTCGTGATATTTTATAAAAAAAAAAAAATTGCGAAATTTCGCTATTTTTTTTTTTTTTTTATAAAATATCACGAATATTCGATATTAACGAATATTCGCTATATTTTATAAAAAAAAAAAATAGCGAAATTTCGCATATGCGAAAGCGAAAATATTATATATTTTATAAAAAAAAAAAAAATTGCGAAATTTCGCTATTTTTTTTTATTTTTTATAAAATATCACGAATATTCGATATTTACGAATATTCGTTATATTTTATAAAAAAAAATGGCGAAATTTTGCTAATGCGAAATTTCGCTAGTGCGAATGCGAAATTGATTGCGAAATTGATTGCGAAATTAGAAAAAATACGAATATTCGAAATAGCGAATATTCGCCGCGATATTCGAGTTATTCGCGAATACTCGAATATGCAATATTCGTAGCGAATATTCGCAATGCAAATGTAGACCGATAGGTTATACAATCATTTTAAATAGGTCTGTTACTGATTAAAATTTTCATGTGTTCGATTAATCAATTTTTTTTTAATCGATTAATCAACTAATTTCGATTAATTATAAAGCACATACAGATCCAACTACTTTCAGCCGATCTCATTTCAACTCTGCATCATATACAATCACCCGACACTAGTTACTTTCCACAATGTTACAATTCACACAAATACGTTTTAAATTCAAACTGTAGCACTGATGTAAGTAATTTTTTCTTATTAAACTTTAAGAAAAATGTAGAAAGTTAGTTTAACTTTAATTATAAAACGTATCTAGTATATTGACTGTCGGTTACTTTATAGTAGGCAGGCAAGTAGGCATCACTTTAGCCAGTCATGCAGACATACCAGAGTGTTTACATTTTCTGGAAGCAGACATGATCGCATTTTATTGACAATATACCCTGAAGAACTGAACAGTCTTTCGCACAGAACAGATGTTGCCGATACACAAAGGATTGTCTGCACAAAACTGCTTAGGACAGGAAAACAATGGCTATTTTTGCCCCCTTCCCCTGATGGAGCCCGATGCATTCTCCTGCACCATACCGTAGATGCAAAGGTACCTCAATACAATGGGTGCAGTTTGCTCGCATCCAGCAGGGTAAGTCTCACTGTCTGGTGACGTCAATAATTTTGATTGTTTAAAAAAATTAAAGATTAATCAAGGAATTAATCTTTAATTTCCCCAGCCCTAATTTTAAAGCAACTGTTGTTACAATAAAACTTTATATTAATGCGTGACCTGCAAAGAAGAAACGGAATACTTGCCTCTCCTGTTTATCATGCCATCTATCTTTGCAGTATGAAAGGGAAACTACCGGCAGAAGATACAGTAAAATCCAACATTTCCAGGAGTTGATTTCCTGGTCCCCTGTTGTATGGTGTGATTAATTTTGGCTGGCCCTTCTGATATTATAGTACTCAGAAATGACATGCAGCTATTTTCTTTGCTCGCCCTGCTTTAAATTTAGAGGTTAGTCAGAGGATTAGTTACCTCTGACCTATTTTGTTTTCAAATTTGGACCTCTGTTTCAGCCGTGGATGTACTGCAGGTGACCACTATTGTTGTCTGGGGAGTCAGTTCCACCCCAGGCCAAGGGTGGCAGTAGTCAGATCCAGGTGTGTTGGGTATTCTTTCTCAGCGGCCAATCAGTGGGGGTTGATCACCTCGCTGTGCATTCTGGGGGAGAGTATTTAAGGGACAGACGTCACCGATTCTGGGTCCTGGGTCGTCGTCTGACCTGGGCAGTCATCCCACCACCCCTGTGTGTGGCCTTCCTGGCCAGAGGTGCGTGTTTAGAGTTTTCCTGACTCCGGGACCACGTTGGTCTGGCGTCGTGTTTGCTGAAGGGTGTGCATTTCCTGGAACACACAGACTTATTAACACTTATTTACACAGTTCCACTACTGCTGATCAAATAGACTTGCAGAAATGAAATGCTGACACTGAAAAGAATGTTCTCTTGCCGAGCAGGCCCAGTATTCAGACTGGCTTTGCATTGACAAAGTGGTCCTGTGCTATACATCCTAGAGGGAGGAAGCCACTGAATGAAGTACCTGTCTGGAAAGCACCCAGCACGAGGCTGGTACACTCAGGGATGCCTGAACTTCATTGAAGGACACATTACTACTGAAAGGCTGAGCAGTGATCGCCCGTCAGTTTCCTGATTTCACAAGTTACTACTTTGAGAAGAGATCCGGGTGCTTAATCCTAAAGTGAGAGGATTCTGGACCGAACGTATCTCCACCTTTGGGAAGGTCAGTGGCAGAGACTGTACCAAGGTTCCGTGTGGCGCCCTGGCTGCTAGGACTAGTGAGAGAGGCCTATCCAGGGGCACACTACCCACTCTGGCTAGAGTGGCGACGAGAGTTGATGTCTGGAAGCAGGAGTGCTTCCTATTAAGTTCTACACCTGAACCTATTACCTATACCCTATTTCACCTCTTCAACCTATTGTTCGTTCTTTTACCACGTTCGGTAAATAAAGCAGAGAAAAAGGAACGCAACGTGTGGACATTGACTTTGTTTCAGCTCTCATCCAGTACCCTAGACGGCGGAGAAATAGAGGTAACATGTCACCCAAAATAAACCAACAGCTCCTTCGGGGTTAGTGCTACAGACATATAGGGCTGCCATAAGGTACCACTGAGTGTGGTGAGGGACACAGAAGATTGACTTCAGCAGAGGGTTTCTCATCAATGGAAGGGTGTTCAGTGGCACGAGCACTGAGATAGGTAGATATTTACAATATTTCCAGGTATAGATTTTGATCTCACTTTATTTCTATTGTTTTTAGCTTTATATATATATATTTAATCAATTTTAGCATTTTAGTGTTACAGACCTCAATGAGTGTTGGCAAGGCTTCTCGTAGGCTCCTTCTGGATAGAATGTAGGTGACACAACTTGGAGATGGACAGATGGATTACGCCAGGGGTGCCCAACCTTTTAAAGCACAAGGGCCACTTAAGCGACTTCGTAACTGATCACTGGCCACAATGAGCAGAGGGGGAGGATGGCAGGTCCATGTACACTCTGCATATGCAAAATGGATACGGACGCAACCCACTATATATATATTTTTTTTGCAGATCAAATTGGAGGAAGGACACAAGTCGGTTTACATGAATAGAGGGTCGAATTGGGTCGAACTGACCGTGTGAAAGAGGCCCATGGATACTTTCACACGGATGCGCTGTGGTTTACCCGCACCGTGGGTGCAACGCAGTGTACCTTCGGCTTTTCTGCACTTTTCAATAGACTTCTATTATATTCTGCAGGTTTGGTACACTTTCAGAAAGCTCACCAAACTTGCAGGTAATAACAGAAGTCTATGGCTCAGTGCAGGTAAACTGCTCTGCATCTGTAGGTCAATTTGAAAGTAGCCCTGTAACCACTGCAGAACAGATATGTCCACATATACACTGTGATTTTAGTAATAAACTGATCTTTAGCCACTTGCCGGTTACTAGTTCCTGACTTGGTGTCATATGACGTCGTCAGGATACTGAGCCGCTGCGCGCCCGCGGGGGCGCGCATCACGGCGATCGGTGATGTGGAGTGTCAGTCTGACATCCTGCATCCCCAATCTCGGTAACGAGTCTCCGGCGGAGCCTCTTTACCATCATGGCTGATCACGATGTAAGCAGGAAGAGTCCTTGACGGCTCTTCCTCACTCGTGTCTGATAGACGCGAGTAGAGGAGAGCCGATCGGCGGCTCTCCTGACAGGGGGGGTTAGCGCTGATTGTTAATCAGCGCAGCCCCCCCCTCGGATCGCAACACAGGACCCCCAGGGAAGCCAACACTAGAGAACCAGGAAAAAAAAGAAGGGGCAAAAAAATAAAATAAATCGCAGGTGATCAAATACCACCAAAAGAAAGCTCTATTTGTGGGGAAAAAAAGGATGCCAATTTTGTTTGGGTACAGTGTAGCATGACGGCGTAATTGTCATTCAAAGTGTGACATGGTTGAAAGCTGAAAATTGGCTTGGGCGGGAAGGTGCGTAAGTGCCCTGTATGGAAGTGGTTAATAACAGTATTCTATTCCATCCCAGAGCAGGAGGTCGTGGGCCACATCAGAGGGCTCTGCGGGCCACATGTGGCACCCCGGGTCGCTGGTTGGGCACCCCTAGTTTACGCTCTATAACAGGCAGTACCTCAACAAGGACCTTCATGGCAGGATTACCAGGGGACCAGGAATATGACATTTCCAGAAGTGTTGGAATCTGCACAATTTTCAGCCTGTGGTTTCACTTCATTATTGCAGAGAGGGGCAACACACAGTTACTTGAATCCAGCTACAAACTAAAAACAAAATACTAAATGCATTCATACATCTAAATATCATAACTGGAGTTTGCATGTTCTCCCTGGGTCTGTGTGGGTTTTCTCTGGTTACTCCAGTTTCCTCCCACACTCTAAAGACATGCTGGTAGCTTACTTGGCTCCTGTCTAAATTGGCCCTAGTATGTGTATGTATGAATGAATGTGAGTTAAGGACCTTGGATTGTAAGCTCCTTGAGGGCAGGGACTGATGTGAATGTATAATAAATATGTAAAGCACTGCGTAAATTGTAATTATGTACCTGTAATAAAAAAAGAAAAACCTAAAACTGTTCTGATATAAGCCTCTTGTGGTCCCCTGCAAAGCAGAATCGAAGAGGGAGGACCCAATCATACTTAATTGCATTGCACAGTGCTGTTGGGACAGTTTGTTACTGCTTTTCCCAACACACGGAAAGTCTTTATATCTGATGAACAACTGTTCCCTTTCTCTATAGAAAAGGAAATAACTTAGTGTGTGGGCTCCTGTGTTTAGTATCCCTTGAACCGAGCAGAAAAGTCTCAGCCAGTCTGGCAGTTTTGGCATTGATGGGCAGATTTCTCACTGCCTGCTCTTGGCCAGCAATTTGCCCATCTATAAGCAGGCCCTCTTATATTGTTTTACTAGGTCATAGTTCACCACCGTAATGGCAGTAAAACTACACAATACAGAATTTCTAAGCTTGGAATGTGCTACCATTATTCTTACTGCAGTTATCAGTATACTTGCCAAGAATATTAGGTTGCTTGCCAAAGGGGTCTCTGCAGTACGCTACAGACCCTAAGAAGAGTCAAATCTCACACAAACTAATGAATTCAATTTCCAATCTAGAGAAACAAGAGCCAAGATGTTAGAAGCTGTGCCATCTCCATCATCTGGCAAGTCATCTGGAACCCAGAAACAGTGTAAAGTGTAACTACACCATGTTCAGAGAGATCATTCTGCTGCTGAGATCCCAGTGCCTGCCTGCCAGGGACACTAGAAGTATCATCGTCTCATTTCCAACAGTAGGTAAGCTTAGGGTGACCAGACATCCCCGGTTTCTGGGGACAGTCCCTAGATTGAGGACTCTGTCCCTGGAACAAGTCTGTCCCTGGTTTTGTCCCCGGATTGGATTTGAACAGGGGCTGGGGCAATTTCAAAGAATTAAAAACATTTTTTTTATTACACGCCCCGCCCCCTCCACCGCACCTACTAGCTTAGAGGAGGGGGGGGGGTGTATTTCTTTCCATTATTTTGCCACTTTCTGTAGTAGTAGTAGAACCTAGGACCCGGAGAGTAAAGCCTGGTACATACGATCGGATTTTCCACGGAAAAAGGCTTTTGTCCAAAGGGCTTTGGCCAGGAATTTGTCTTACAAAAAAACGGCACACAATTGTTGGCCAAAAAACACAAAACTATGTGTTTTTTCAGCTCTATAGCGCCACCCTTTGGGCAACTTCTGCTAATGTGGTGTTATGGTGAGCATTGCTTCTGAGCATGCGTGTTTGTACTTTGGAGTCTGGTCCGATGAACTTGTGTACACAGGATCGGATAATCCGACAACACACAATTGTTGTCGAAATTTTTTAAAGCATGCTATGCAATATTTGTTGGTGGAAAATCCAACAACGATTGTCCGATGGAGCAAACGGTCGGATTTTACGATAACAGCCTCTCATCACACAATTCCTGTCGGAAAATCTGATCATGTGTATGAGGCTTTAGACTTAACTGGCATTGAGTCGCTGGCTGCCGCCTTTACTAGTAAAAAAATAAATATGTCCCCGGTTTTCATTTAAAAAATCTGGTCACCTTAGGTTAGCTGTAATCTAGAGTAGTGTTCATCAACCCTGTCCTCAGGGCCCACTAACAGGCCAGGTTTTCTGTATTACCTTGGGGGAGATGCAGACTGGAATACTGCAATCACTTGTTAGACCCCTTTCACACTGAGGCTCTTTACAGGCGATATAGCGCTAAAAATAGGGCTTGTAAAGCGCCTCTCCTGTCTCTCCAATGTGAAATCCCTAAAACGGTGCACTGGCAGGACGTCCAAAAAAGTCCTGCAAGCCACATCTTTGAGGTGCTGTAGGAGCGGGTGATTTCAACCCCTTTTCGGCCGCTAGCGGGGGCTAAAAGCGCCCCGTTAGTGGCCGAAAAGCGCCGCTAAAATGACGGTAAATCGGCACTAAGAATAGCGGCACTTTACTGCCTTACGCTCACAACTTCCCAGTGTGAAAGGGCTCTTATGCCTCATACACACTGTCAGACTTTCCGAGAAAAAAGGTCAGATGGGCTTTTTTTCTCGGAAAGTCCGGCCGTGTGTAGCCTTCATCTCACTTTTTGGTTGGAAGTCCGACGGACCTTAGATAGAGAACCTCTTCTCTATCTTTGCGTCGGACTTTCGACGGACTCACGACGGACTTTTGCATGGTCAAAAGTCCGACCGTGTGTACGAGGCATTAGTGGGCCCTGAGGACAGGGTTGATGACCACTGATCTAGAGGAACTTCCTGTGCTGTGTAATATGTATCATTAAACTAAAATGTTATTAAAAAATAAACCAAAAAAAAAATGACTAAACAGAGATTTATTAATGTCACACTTAGATTTTTACTAAAAGGTATATTATAGTGGAGAAGTACTGAGGTTTGCTTTCCTTGACCTCTCCGTGTGATAATACTAACCCCTGGCTGTCATCGCGATCCAGTGGCCTCAGTACTTTCTAAGACTTGAAACTAACATTCAGATTACATTGATGACAGCAATCTACAGATTAACATTCTCGAACATATTGTGAGCATTGATCTATGCTTCATTTTAGAATGACACACCTAGATATGAGACTGCACAATAACTGACAGCTGCCGTTGTACACTTATGATCCTGAAGCAGTCAGTATGGTTTACAACCATGATCACCATAACAAGCAATACCAGACACCAAAAAATGTGCAAATGTCCCAATCACCAAATTAAATGAATCACATTGTAGGGCTTAGTGTAATGAGCCTGCAATGTCACTTTCCCATGGCCCAACTGCAAACAAGTATTCTCCTGAATTTTAATTACCCAAATTGAGGTTAGACCCATGTAAAATGTAACTATAGCATTTAAATATAATATCAGTGGCGTCTGGTGCTCAAATTTTTTTTGGGGGGCACAAACGAAAAAATAAAATATAAAAAAACAATTGCAGCCTCACTGTGCCCATCAAATGCAGCCACTGTGCCATCAATTGTCACCACTGTGCCATTCCATCAAATGCAGCCACTGTGCCATGCCATCAAACGCAACCACTGTGCCATGCCATCAAATGCAGCCACTGTGACATCAATTGTCACCACTGTGCCATGCCATCAAACGCAGCCACTGTGCCATCAATTGTCACCACTGTGCCATGCCATCAAATGCAGTCACTGTGCCATGCCATCAAACACAGCCACTGTGCCATCAATTGTCACCACTATGCCATGCCATCAATTGTCCCCACTGTGCCCATCAATTGTCTCCACTCTGCCATCAATTGTTACTACTGTGCCCATCAACTGATACCACTGTGCCATCAATTGTTACCACTGTTCCCCCGCAATTGTCGCCACTGTGCCCCGAAATTGTCGCCACTGTGCCCAGTAAAATGCTGCCACTGTGACCTGTACGTGCCATCAATTGTTACCACTGTGCCCAGCAATTGTAGCCACTGTGCCCAGTTAAATGCTGCCACTGTGACCTGTAAAATGCCCCCTCCCCCCCCTGCCTGGCACTTACCTTTCTGGGCTCAGCCGTGCTTCTACCGTCCCTCAATGTCTTCTCCCGCCCTCGATGACGCTTCAGCCAATCAGGTTACCGATAACCAGAACCGGTGAACGCCGATACGTCTCGAGGATAAGCATTCAGGAAGCCGACTACAGCCTGAGGGCTGTACTCGGAAAGCCAATCAGAGCCGCTGCCAATTCCACACAGCCAACCAGCTGCCGTTATTTAGATTCTGAATAGTGGGCGGCAGCGGCAAAAATACATAGATTCATGCAATGCATGAATCTATGTAATTCAGTGGCTGTGCGAGAGCCAGAAGGGGCGGCGCTTCAGTGCCCTCTATGGATAAACCGCCACTGTATAATATACAGTAAATGTAGATGGCATGCAGCATGGTGTGGCGGGATAACACACTCGGTCCCAGTTCAAAGATGGCTAATAGTCACCTATGGACGCAGCAGCGCCACGATCTGCGGCCTGTTTGCAGCCAAAGCACTGTAAAAGCCTTAAACCTGGATGCACACTGGCCATGTTCAGGGTTAATTTGAGGCTCTATTTGCATGTAGCCACTCAGACTGGCTAAATGTGAACAGCCATAGCTTTGTATAGAGTACAAATCTAACAACCACAGCTGTTCCCACGCGGTGTGTGTAGGCAGCGTTTACAACCGCCAGTAAGGATCTGCTGATACTTGCCAGTGGTCACCCCTGGCCACTGCTATTCACCCATCTGAATATAGCCCTAGATAGCCAATGACAGTTGGATGTGCAGGCATGTTTAAATTGTCAAAATAAACAAAAGCATATTCAGAAACATGCATGCTTGTGTAACGCCCTCTAGTGTGCTAGATGTAGATAGGTTTGCTGTTAGGTAAAAACTAGTTTAGCTCAGCGCTAAGCCTGAGCTCTGAATCGGGGTCAGCGTTTAGTGACTCAGGGCTGGGTGACTCACCCTAGCAGCTTTTCTGGTGCCTCCTTTTCTGGGACATTGGAGAATGTTCTAGACATAGTGGGTGGAGGTTAGAAGGAGATGCTTGGCATATTTATGAGGGCCTCAGACAATCCCCAGTAAAGGGCTGGCAGGGGGCAGGCCACCTCATAAATAGGCATGATTCATGCCAGAAAGGGCAGTTGGGTGGAAGATGGAGTGCTGAGGAGGCTGTCGGTGGATCTTAAGGGTGCCTCCTAGTCTGGAGGGCGGTGACATCGACCCTGGGGGACAGGAATGATGCAAGCTTTTCATTGACATTGTCCTACACAACTAAGGGTCCCTGAGTTCCTGCCTGTAATGGGCCATTGCTTTAATCTGACTGACTGTCGAATATTCACAGTGCTCCAGCTGTGTTCTGCAAGCAAGTGAGTGCTGAAGGAAGACGTGGAGCTGTGAAACTGTATATAGGAAGAGTTGTCCCTGAAGTTGTTGTTGAAGTCAAGTGGGCATCCTATAACTTCTCATCCCTACCCAAGTTATTAGCCTCAATCAGGGGTGGACTGACAACTCATGGGGCCCCCAGGCCATAGGAGATTATGGGACCCCCTGGCAATAGGAGATTATGGGGCCCCCATGCAATAGAAGATTATGGGGCCCCCAGACAATAGATTATGTGGCCACACAGTATACACACACACATGGGCGTCCGCTGAACTTTTTCCAGGGGGGGGGGGCATAATTTTACGGTCACCTATGCTCCGCTTCTTTGACAATGTCATGAAGGGCAGGGGCTTAGTCATTATCCCATAAAGCCTTCTCCCTTAACTTGTACTCACAGTCCCCACTTGTAAGGTCACGGTGGTCTTCCTTCTCCCAAGTCCTGTTTCCACATGTCCCTTTGAAAATACATTACAGGCAGCAAAGCAAACACGAGGGTGCACATACAGGAAGCAGCCAGAGGTGGCAGTAAAGAGCTCTGTAACTCAGTGACACCGATCTTGCAACAGCTGTGGAGCCAATTCGCACAAACACAGAGAGTCAGCACAGCTAGAGATGCAAGCATGGCAGACCCTTGCCGATTCCAGGGGGGGTCACTGGCCCCCCCTTACTCCTATGAGCGGACGCCCATGCACACACACACATACAGTATGCATACACAGTATACACACAGGGGCGGACTGACAACTCATGGGGCCCCCGGGCAATAGGAGATATTGGGGCCCTGGGCAATAGGAGATTATGGGGCCCCCAGACAATAGATTATGGGGCCACACAGTATACACACACATACAGTATACATACACAGTATACACACACAGACACACAGAATACACATACACACACTGAAAAGGTACTGGAGAGGCGTGGCAGCTATAATCTTGTGTTTTTTTTACATACTGTCCCTGGTTTTACTGAGGCTGGCAACCCTGATGGGGTCCCCTAGTGGCATGGGGCCCTCGGGCAGTGCCCTCGTGCCCGAATAGTCAGTCCGCCCCTGTATACACACACAGTATACATACACACAGAATACACATACACACACTAAAAAGGTACTGAAGAGGCAGGGCAGCTATAATCTTGGGATTTTTAGACCAAAAGGATATCGGCAAGGGATAATTCAGGGACAAATGTAAAAAGCGATTTTTACATACTGTCCCTGGTTTTATTGAGGTTGGCAAAACTGATGGGGCCACTAGTGGCATGGGGCCCTCGGGCAGTGCCTGAGTGCCCGAATGATCAGTCCGCTCCGGCCCTCAATAAATAACAAGAACAAAGTCACAGGCTGTTCTTTGTCTCAGGAATGCCTGTGAAAATTTGGTGTACCTGTCTGTGCAGGGTGGGGTATCCCAGTCTGTAGGGGGTGTGCTACACTTGGATATATTTATGTTTATAAAGGAAAGGAAGTAGGATGGGAGGGGGTGTAAAAAAATGACCCCCACTTTAGAAAGGACAATGAATGAAGAGAGATATCCGTCCATCCTTGAAACCACATCTCCAGCACCAATCAATTATTCAAGGGAGGTCATCAAGTGGGTCCTGGAAAAGTCCCAGGGTGACCATGGACATACAGCTGTTTCCTTTTCTGACCTTCTCCGGTAAGATCATGTGACAGTCATCTCATGACAATTTTCTTTTCTTTTTTTGCACAGGAAATGGGTCACAGTAGAAATGTGAATTCTCCCCTGAACAAAGCAACAGAACACAAGCCTTTAACACCCTGGAGCTAGTTCCATTTACAAATCTTGCAGTCAGTCTGTCTGACCCGTGCAGGAGTGAAAAAACTTCAATGTAAACCCTTGAGGGCAGACAGTTTAGTAAAGAAGAAATGCTGTCAGTTAACAAGCCAATTCTTTCTCTTAACTCTTTCCAACTGGAAGGTCCTGTTCCGCCGCGCACGGCTGGTCTTTCTTGAATGGCAGGGGTTAATTCGCTTACTTTTGACATGGGGCCAAGCCCCAGGTTAAAGATAATGTGGTGCAGCAGCAATTGGAGTGGGTGGAGAGTTCCCACAGTGTTTGCTTGCTTTTCTCACAGGTGGGGACGGGCAAATCCAGTGACAAAGCAGGGCTGACATTCCAGCACACAGCACAACAGGTGCCCAAAGCCTTGGGTTAAGCACACAGGTGCAGCACTGTTAAAGAGCAGGTTATGTTCTCACATTTATAACCTTACTGTTCTCCCGGTATCACTAGGCGGAGAGCTACTTAATGTTCGTGGCAAGCCTACCATTCATGACTCAATAAAAGTCTCATTGTTCTACTGTGCAGGAGTTGCTGGTGTTACTGTTCTTTATAACACACTGGAGCTTACCTCCCACTGAGGACACAGCTTGGCAAGCTGAACTGTTATTTCCTGGGGCTTTCCAGCTACTACCAACAGAAAGGAAACCCTTTAGCTTTGTACTGGGTGAAACAAGGTTCCTTAGGCCGCGTACACACGACCGGTTTCCTCGGCAGAATTCAGCAAGAAACTCGATGGGAGACGTATTCTGCCGAGGAAACCGGTCGTGTGTACACTTTTTGCCGAGAAAACTGTCGAGGAACTCGTCGAGCCAAAAAGAGAGCATGTTCTCTATTTCCTCGATGGGCAATGGGAAAATTTGACAGCTGAACAAGGAACTCGACGGGGAAAACGATGTGTGCAAAAATATAAATAATTTAAAATCAGCAGCTACAGAAACTGTAGCTGCTGATTTTTAATATAAGGACACATAGGCGTGCGCACAGGGTCCCCCTGCTGTCTGGATCCCCCCCACATGCCTCCCCTGCCCCGCGGCACTGCCAGCTTTCCGCCAGCTGCTGCAGAGGATGTTACAGGATGGAGAGTGGGGCAATGCTGTATCCTGGAAAAATGGGGGTGTGTGGTGGCGCTTACTGATTAACAATATAAATAATAAAATAATATTCTCACTAATAGGGAGTATGAGAATGTGAAAAAAGTGTCTCACACCTTGATACTACAAATCCCTCCTGACATCAACAATGATGGGGGGATGCATGAAGTGATGATAATATGATTAAATAAACATATGTGACAGTGCAAAAATAATTCCTTGATAGATAAAGTGATATCATAAATACATCAATCCAATGGGAATGAAACGGTGTCCAAGAGTTGACAATATATATTCATCATTATCTGTGTGAGAGCACTTATCTGGTGGCTGTATCCTTGCCTAGGCCAACAAGGCCCAGGCCTAGGGCAGCACTTTGCAGGGGGGCAGCACAAAAACTGTCCCCGCCGACTTGTGCTACACTGTTAGTGTAACACAAGCTGCTTCTAATTTTGACTGTCCTATCAGCCTGGACCACAAACCTTCCTCACTGTCCTATATGTTTTCTGCTGTACCATTGGCATTGTTATTTTCATAGTCCCCTCCATAAAATTATCAGAAATGTGTGCTTAAAGTAGAACTACATGCGAGGGTTATAGCCCCTGACAGTTTATTTTTTTACCAACCTTGTCCCATTGCAGAGATTTCCCTTCACTTCATGCCCAATAGTCAAACAGGAAGTGAGAGGAAATCTATGCAATTTAAAGCGGATCTCCACCCTAATTATAAAATTTCTTTAAATACACTGCCGCCATAGGCGTGCGCACAGGGTGTGCCAGGTGTGCCCAGGCACACCCAAATCACCCTGTGCAACATAAATTCCCCCTACTGCGCTAGCCCCCCTTCCCACCACACACCCCTGTTGGCTTCCCTCCTCCCAGCGGGATGTTTTAGGATGAATGGGGGAAGGGGCCGGTAACTATGTAATTTACTGACCCCTTCCCTTTGTGGTTAAACATAGTTAGAGATCGATACTGTGTGTTTGAGCTTTGGGGTGCACACCCTAATGCAATAGGCTGCGCACGCCTATGACTGCCGCTGTATGACATTATAAAAACGGATGTTTTTTTTAAGTAAATCTGTACAGTAGTGAGCCTTCCGGTCTGTCTCACTGCGGGAATTTTCCGGGCATTGCGTCACTTCCTTGTCTATGCAGTGCACTCTGGGAGCTTCTCTCTATAGCTCCCTGTGTTCACTGTGCAGCTGTGTGATCAAATATCACGCTATTTCCTAAGCAGGAAGTGACGCGCGGCATTAAGAAAGGATAAACATGGCAACACTGACGCTCAAGCCACTGCTACCCGTTTGTCATGCACATGCGCAAGATCAGCATCCACCGGAAGAAGGAAGTGTCGGGTTGTGTGCTAATGCCCACAGTTAAAATGGAAACCGAAACGGAAGCTAGAATATAAGTTAATATTTAATACAGAATGGCCGCGGAGCGGCCGCGGGAGACAGAAAACGTGAGTTTTGCAAATTAGTGGCATTAACCGTTTAGCTAGCCCGTAAGAAAAAAATGTGTTTTGCGTGGGAGATCCGCTTTAAGGGAATCCTTTGCCCCCCCAGGCACTCAAAAAGGGTGGGTCTCAAACAAAAAGGGGTGTGGCCTTGACAGGAAGGGGTGGGTCATATTTAAATTAGGGGGTGCACGAGTTTAGTCAGGCCTAGGGCAGCACAAAACCTAAATACACTACTGGAGTGGGGGAAGGGGCTAGTGCAGCTAGGGCTGGAGAGAAAGGGACTGGGAAATCTCTGTTCTCATACCCTTTCTCTTGCCTCGTACACACGATCGTTTTTCACGGCGGTCAAAAGTCCATCAGGAAAACCGAGAACCTACTCGGTTGCTTTTGCCCATTTCACATGGCTGGTTTTCCCGACAGGAAAACTGCCATGACAGCTTTGGTCGGGAAAACCAGCCGTGTGTATGCTCCACTGCAGTGTTTCCCTATAGGAAAACTGCCGAGCAAAAAAATGCTGAGAATCGTGGCAGGAAAAAAGAGAACAAGTTCAAATTTTTTTGCTTGCAGTTTTCCTGTGGGGAAAACTGCTATGGAGCATACGCACGGCGGGTTTTCCCCGACCAAAAGCAAACATGGCAGTTTTCCCCGTCGGGAAAACCGGTCGTGTGTACGAGGCATGAGTCTTAAAAGTGAGACATCAGGGGTCTGCTTATGTTCCCTGATATTTCACAAAAGCTCCACCCCCAGCATGGTTCCTAAAACAATTAAAATATAGTGTTGGAAAAAATAATAAAATAATATTATAAAAAAAATATTATATTGCAAAAAATAATAAAATAAAAAAACTACTCACACCATCCACCAGGGTTGCTGTTAGAAATCACAGGACCCAGTACCAGCCTACCTGGCAGGGCCCCCCCAATATATCAAGACCATATTTTCACAAAAAAATACACGAAAATCATTATTAGTGGACACAAACATAACAGAGAACCTGTGTGAATAAGCCCTTTTTTATTTGTGTTTTACATAAAAAATTAAAAATAAATTCACAGCGACATGGGGGCACACAGGGGGTCCGAAGCAGGCAGAACAGGGAGGGGAATCAGTGAGCAGTATCAGAGAAGCAATTACAGAAATTATGCCATTTGACTGTGTTTCTCCCTGCAGTAGCTGAAAGTCGAGATGAGGGGGGAAAACTGTCTTTCAGCTGATGCAGAGGGCATCAGGGCATCAGGGCACAGGACATCTTTCTGTAACTGCCCCTTTGCCAAACCACACTAATTCTCCCTGCTGTTTGGGCCTCCCTGTGTGCCTGGGCCCCCTACAAGAGGACTGGTGGCCCCCCCATCAGCGGCCCTGCCATCCACTATCCCACTGACACCAACCTCTGCCCTACTGACACATCCACTGCTCTACTGACACTGTCCACTGCCCTACCAACACCATCCACTGCCTTTATGCCTTCATTGTTTACATTTATTTATAGGAGTGTATGTATAAAATATATATATATATATACACACACACACATACACACAGGGATCTGTATTTGTGCTTTGGGGTGCACACCCTAATGCAATAGGCTGTGCACATCTATGTAAGGACACTTACCTGTCCAGGTATCACATAATGTTGCAGCCCTAGTGATTTGTCAAACAGCTTCAGGTGCAGACGCCGGCATCTGTAGTAAGGGAAACAGGAAGTGAAGGTTTGCGGCTTTACAGCCTATTCCCTACTGCGCATGTGCGAGTCGCGCTGTGCTTTCTGAATGGTCCCGCCGTCTTCTGGGACTGTGCGTCTCCCCGCAGGGATGTAGTCCCAAGGGAGGGGGCGAGCACGCTGACTAACCTCCAGACAGAACGGCTCGGATGATGGGGGCAAGATTACTGAGGAGGAACAGGAAGTGAGAAAATTCAGATAAAGAAAAAAAACATTTAGAAGTGAAATCGAAGGAAAATGATTTAGGGTGTAACGGATTCCATTCTCATATCCATGGGGTTATCAGAATTGCCAGGTAAAAAAAGCTGCTGTGTACTAAATTTTGAAGAATGGTTCATCTATCTATCTATCTATCTATCTATCTATCTATCTATCTATCTATCTATCTATCTATCCATCCATGTATCTATCCATCCATCCATCCATCCATCCATCCATCCATCCATCCATCCATCCATCTATCTATCTATCTATCTATCTATCTATCTATCTATCTATCTATCTATCTATCTATCTATCTATCCATCCATGTATCTATCCATCCATCCATCCATCCATCCATCCATCCATCCATCCATCCATCTATCTATCTATCTATCTATCTATCTATCTATCTATCTATCTATCTATCTATCTATCTATCTATCTATCTATCTATCCATCCATGTATCTATCCATCCATCCATCCATCCATCTATCTATCTATCTATCTATCTATCTATCTATCTATCTATCTATCTATCTATCTATCTATCTATCTATCTATCTATCTATCTATCTATCCATCCATGTATCTATCCATCCATCCATCCATCCATCCATCCATCCATCCATCCATCCATCCATCTATCTATCTATCTATTTGTCTATATGGTAAAACCAGGGGGGAAAGATAACCTGCTCAATTAGCCTTGGTTATTTAAGGTCGCCGGTACATTGATTTTTTTTTTTTTTTACTTTCATCAGGAAATTGGTCAGGAATACATAATGGATGACATCATTGCTTCTCACAGGTCTTAGGGCAACGTGTCAAGAGGCCCCAAGTGCCCACGCTGGGGGTGAGACATCCTTTTGTGTGGGGCTTGCTCCTGGATAGAGCAAAGAACAGTCTAAGCACATTATTAATGAGACAAGAATCCTGTCTCCTACGTGAGCTTTCAGTACACATTACTGCTGCTAGGTAGACATGCCATTCTCTGGATATGTAATATTTATCAGGGGACAGAGCACAGACTAGCAAGTGCACGCATGAGAAGCAGACAGAACAAGAGCCGTGTATTATCATATTTAGCTTGGCTTCTGAAGATCAAAGAAAAAATAAAATCGTTTTGAACGACGTTTTTGCTACACACGGTGACTTTTTGTGAAACAAAAAACGACGTTTTGAAAAACGACACAAAAAATTCAAACATGTTGGAATTTTTTTTTGGTCGTTTTTTTGAAGACAAAAAACGACGTTTTGCCCACACACGATCAATTTAAATGACGTTTTAAAAAACGTCGTTTTTTTTCATCGCAAAAAACGACCGTGTGTACACGGCATAAGGGTAAGGTAAGGCAGGTCTTTAACAGCAAGGGGTGTGGCCTTGACAGGAAGAGGTGGGTCATATTTAAATTAGGGGTGCACGAGTTTAGTCAGGCCTAGGGCAGCACAAAACCTAAATACATCCCTGACTAAAGGTTAGATATTTTTTACCCTGCATTAAGGCAAAAAAAGGTTCCAGTATTTGTATCACCCCCTCACCTCCCTGGTCCTATATCTGTACAGCACTGTGCCCATCTGAAGTGGTGCAGGTCTCTCTCTCTTCACAGGACACAAAGGCAGCAGCGTGTGAGGAGGGACTGGGGACAAGCTGTGCTGTGTGTCTCTATGGACTCACATTGCCCAACTCAGGAGTGAACCCACACGTGTGCCACATTAACAAACAGCTATAGCATGTACATTCTTTTAGGATTTTTTTTTTTTCGTTTTTACAACCACTTCAAAGGTGCTGGCTGCTAACCTGATCCTGCTTTCACTGCCTTGTAAATTGCTGACCCTGGAACAATTTATAATCATACTGTGGTTATGAGATGCATAAGTATGTATGTGTGCATATGCATATGAGGCAATTGTAACCTGGACTGTAGCTGATAACTGCTGCAGAACTTCTTCCTTTGTTCCTGCTGTATTATCCTTCTGCATTGTGGACAGGGTTAAACTGAAAATTCATTAATTCAAAAGTACAGCTATCTTCAAGGAGACCGCTTTGCAATGCTCATCAAGGTAGGACTGGATTGATCCTGGAGGACAGTGATTGGCTGATGCAATAAAACAAGGGGGTGTGTGTTTGCAGGCTCCTGAGAGGAAAAGAGGGGGCAGTCATAAAGTGAGAAGGTGTGAAAATAAAGAGACTGGACTGCTGGTTGAATGGAACCCTGCCATAGCTGACCACAATTGGGTGAGACCTCGGAGAAGCAAAGTGACTGCTCACTGTGCAGGGTCCTGGCTCAGAAACTGGGACATTTCTCCCTCGGAGGGTGTGAGGTGTGATTTGAAAATCTGGTGTGATCAGACTGTACTAGAGAGCACCCCCGCCACTTGTAAGGAAGGAAAAGTGGGGCTTAGGCCGCGTACACACGACTAAATCTGTCTGCTGGAAACGGTCTGCCAGACCGTCCCAGCAGACAGATTCGATCGTGTGTACGGGCGAGCAGACGGATTTGGCCAGCCGACAGATTTGAAAGCATGCTTTCAAATCTGTCAGCTGGGAACCCGTCCGCCCGACATGTCTGCTGGTAAGTACGCTAACCAGCAGACATGTCTTCTCGCACACGCATTGAATGGATTCAAAGCATGCGCGGAAGTGATTTACTTCCTGGTGTGGTAACGTGGCGGGGTCAACGTCACCGCCACGTCACCGCGCCGTCTGCCGGCGGGGATTTTGGTTTGATCGTGTGAACACGATCAAACCAATACGTCCCCAGCAGACAGATTTGTTCAAATCGGTCTGCCCGACCGATTTGAACAAATCTGTCTGCTCATGTGTATGGGGCCTTACTTTTACTGAATCAGAGCATGTGTACCCAGAAGAGGGTGTCCTGAGTTCTGGTACCAGCCCAGAAATGAACAATTTACTATCCCCAAGTTCAATGATCACCAGAATTCAGTTGAATTGACAATAAATTTACAGCTTACATACAGTTCATTGATTGGTTGATTTTTAAAGTAATAGTCATCTTCTGCTAGGTTCAATCAGGCTAATTTCCATTCCATCTCCTTGTGGTCAGTGGAAACTGCCATTTTATGACTTTGATTGCTTTGCGAATTTTATAAAAGAGAAAAAATAATTGAAAGCTTACAGAGTAACTCTACTTTTGTTGAGAAAAAAAAAAACATTCCCCTCTGGGTGATCTCTGTACATTAGGAAACTTTGTTGCAGATTTCTACCTTTTGGTACTCTGAAGAAATAGTTGTTTATCTGTGTCCATGTGCAAAATGTGGAGTTATATTATAATTATCAATCAGCTGCTGCACTTGCAGGGTTCTAATGTGGAAATTGGCAGGGTCTGTATCCCTTTAGACTTGATATGCCTTTGGGAGATTTTGTTGCAGGGGGAGTCCAAAATCTGACTTGTATTTTAGTGCAGACTTCTAGGGAAAATCAGTGAGCCAATCACACAATCAGGAAATGACATTTCTGGGGGATGTTCTGTACACCATCTGTGTATAGAACACCCCTAAGTAGCCACATTGCATTTTACAGAAAATTGCAGAGTTACAGATCAAAAAGGAAAAGTATTTTTTATTCAATTACATTATGACTTTTGTTGCAATTGTTGAAGTCACATTATTTTTTTTTATTTGTTATTTTTTTCCCACGAAGTTGGAGTTACCCTTTAAAAACTTTCATAAGCATTGAAAGTGTTTGTTTCCCTTGGGAGTGATTTTACATTTTGTTGGAAAATCTTTGTGTTTAATGAATGATTGCCTCCCTTTTTCAACAGAACCGGGAACAATCCTTTCACTGTGCATGTGCCAGAGGTAAATACTGACTGATTTGTATAAAAGCAGACCTAAAGTCTAAGGCGGCGTACACACGAGGGGATATATCCGCTGAAAACGGTCCGATGGACCGTTTCAGCAGACATCTCCGCTCGTGTGTATGGGCTAGCGGACAGATTTCTCCACCCGACAGATTTCAAAGCATGCTTTGAAATCTATCCGGTGGGGATCTGTCCGCCCGACATGTCTGCTGGTTAGTACACTTACCAGCAGACATGTCGGCCCCCACCGCCGCCGCGCCGCTGCCGAATGGATTCGGCGCAAGCGCGGAAGTGTTTTACTTCCTGGTGCGGTGACGTTGCGGTGACGCGGCGGCGTCAACGTCACCGCCGCGTCACCGCCACGTCACCGCGCCTTCCGGCGGCGGGGAATTTGATCCGATGGTGTGTACACGCCATCGGATCAAACTCCCGATCGGACATATCCGATGGAAATGGTCCGCGGACCGTTTTCATCGGATATATCCGATCGTGTGTACGCCGCCTAAAAGTAAACATTCATAGTCTCGTGAGTGGCCCTACAAAAAATAAAAAAGACAAATTTTACAAAAAAAGTTTAGATAATAAAGATAGACATAAAATAGGAGGTTCTCTGGCATTTCTGAGTGAGCGGTTTGTGAAGACCTTCTACATGTATGTAGGGAGCTTGGTGTCATCAGGCCATTTCCCCCTAATTAGTATAGCCTCCTGGATTGACTGGTCAAATGAGGCCCCTTTCACATGTCGGCCTCCGTTCGTCCGTTTTCACAAGTCCGTTTACGGACTTGTAATGGACGCCTATGGGGTCGCGTCCGTTAGCGGATGATGCATCCGCTAACGTCCGCAAAGATCCGCGTCCGTCTGGATCCGGTTTTTCGGACGGAAGAAAACCCTATTTTTCTTCCGTCCGGCGGAACAGTTCAGATGAAGACGGACAAACGGTCCGTTTTCATCCGATTCCCCATGGGGGAGAGCGGAGGAGAGACAGGGCGGTCCCTGCACAGTGTGCGGGGACCGCCCTGTCCGCCGACAGCTGAGCGGGACCCCCCGCTGAGCTGATCGACACACACGGAGCGGACCCTAAGGGAGGAAAAGCTGGATAACATTAATCTCCCAAGACACATCTGAACTACTTAGACAAATTTGGACCAGCTTCTGACAAATTAGTGCATTTGGGTTCTGATTTCTTAGGGCCAGATTCTCGTAGATCCATGTTTCTAGCGTATGCCATTTACACTACGCCGCCACAACTTACTGGAGCAAGTGCCGTATTCTCAAAGCACTTACTCCGTAATTTGCGGCAGCGTAATCTAAATGGCCCGGCGTATCCCCGCGTAAATCAAAGGGGGCGGCTTGTATTTAAATTAAGCGCGCCCCCGTGCCGAACGAACTGTGCATGCGCCGGCCTAAAACGTAGGCCACTGCGAATGCCCCGTAGTACGCCGTAAATACATTGGTTGCAACGTTAACGTAATTGACGCACAGCCCTATTCGCGACGAGTTACGTAAACGACGAAAAAACCCAACGCTGTCCCGACAGCCATACTTAACATGGCATATGGCGGACCGACGTAAGGTTACCCCTTATATAGCAGGGGTAACCTTACGCTTACGGAAACGACGTAAACGACGACGAGGCGGCGCAAAAACGTTTGGGAATCGGCGTATCAAGCTCATTTGCATAGTCAAATGAGAAATCGACGTAAACGCCACCTAACAGCCGGTGTAACATTATATTTAAGATCCGACGGTGTAAGTGACTTACGCCAGTCGGATCTTAGCGTAAAACCGGCGTATCATGTTTTCTGGATAGAAAACAATGATACGCCGGCGGGAAATTTGAATTACGCCGGTGTATCTGTAGATACACCGGCGTAATTCCTTTGAGAATCTGGCCCTTAATGATTTTCTGCACAATCAACATTTATTTTGGTATTTGCATGACCACTCCTGTGGTTGTTTACTTTCAGACTTAGGGCTCTTTCACACGGGCGGACCGTTCAGATCCGCCTGCCAGTTTTTTAGGCGGACCTGAACGGCGCTCCGTGCACCTCTATGGAGCCACGGATGTCAGCAGTGACATGCCCGCTGACTTCCGACCCGCTCCGATCCGCCAAAGTGTGACAGAGGAAAAACCTACTTTTCCATCCATCTGGCGGATCGGATCGGATGAACACAGACAGATGGTCCATGTTCATCTGATCCCCCCATAGGGGAGAGCGGAGAAAAGACAGGGCGGTCCCTGCACAGTGTGCGGGGCCCGCCCTCTCATCCGCCAGCTCAGCGGGGATCAACAAAGTGATCCCCGCTGAGCAAGTGGAGGTTAACGGGGCGGATCATTACTAATCTGCCCCGTGTGAAAGAGCCCTTTAGGTAAACAACAAGGGAATTACCCAGGTATCCATCCAAGGTTGCCATAAACTCAATTATAATGCTAGCCTGTCAATTCACAATGTTAAAGCAGAACTTTACCCATAACAACTCGATAAAAAATAATGTTCATTATGCATTCTACATTAATAATTAGGCTACAAAAATAAGTGTGTGCTGCAATTTTTCCTCCAGCATTTCTCCTGTTTCTTCTCATTAAATGCTGCCATTTTGCTGAAGCCCAGATCCCCTGAGCAGCAGCAAATCTATAGGCTGTCAGCAGAATGGCCTGTACAAATTCAGCACTGTGCCGAAAAATGGAGAGGAACTAAGCATGTGCAGAGCAGGGTCAGACAGTGTATTGCTGGATTTTAAACAGTATAGGCATTAATTTTTAGCTACACCTGCAAAAGGGGCCAGTCCATCGTGATCTAGCAACTAAAGTTCCACTTTAATGCTAATTTGTCAATAAAGCACATCTGTATAAAATGTCAAGACTGTGTTCTGAGCCAATAGATCAAAAACCAGATTAAAAAAAAAAATACAAAACCGTTTTATATTTTGTTATAAAATTTTGCAAACGGATAATTTTTCTCCTTCATTGATGTACGCTAATGAGGCTGCACTGGTGGGCACTGATAGGTGGCACTGGTGTGCACTGATAGGCGGCATTGGTGGGCACTCAGAATTGGCAGTAATAGGTGGCCATCGGATAATAATAGGTGGCCGCGTCAGGGGTGGCCCCGCCCTCAGTTATTTAAGATCTGTCAGATGGGTCGTGCGTCTTTCGGCCGGGTGCCTACAATGTATCATTCGTTGCGGCGGGTCCGGGTCGCAGAAGGATTACATCGCTGGAATTATTATTTTTTATTAAAGGACTTTTCCCAAACTGTGTGTGTGTTTTTTTTACCTTTTTTTGTAATTTTTTGGGGTGAAATGGTAGGGGTACAATGTACCCCATTACCAATTCACATGGGGGGGCGTAATCTGGGGGTCCCCTTTGTTAAAGGGGGCTTACAGATTCCGATAAGCCCCCCGCCCGCAGACCCCCACAAAAGGGTTGTAGGGATGAGGCCCTTGTCCCCATTAACATGTGAACATCCTCCCCAAGTTGAGGGCATGTGGTCTGGTACGGTTCAGGAGGGGGGTGCTCTCTCTGGTATGGATTTTTGGGGGGAACCCCATGCCATTTTGTTTTTACATTTTGGCACAGGGTTCACCTTAAAATCTATACCAGACCTAAAGTGCCTGATAATGGAATTTGGGGGGACCCCCAAGCATTTTTTTTTTGGTTCGGGGTTCCCCTTAATATTCATACCAGACCCAAAGAGCCTGGTAATAGACTGGGGGGGGGGGATCCCGACAATTCGATATGTCAGCGAGGAGTTTTAAATGAGTAGTTTCTAAGCACGGGAAACATGCGCTACTTTACAGGCATACTATAGATACTCCCTAGGTACAAAATTTAAAGGAATATTTCACTTTTATTGTTCCACTTTAAGCATTATTAAAATCACTGCTCCCAAAAAAATTGCAGCACACCTTTTTTTGCATTGAAACATGTCCCCTGGGGCAGGACCCAGGTCCCCAAACACTTTTTATGACAATAACTTGCATATTAAGTATTAAACTAAAATGAGCACTTTTGATTTTTCACGTTCGTGCCTCATAGACTTTAACGGTGTTTGTGTGTTCGAAACAACTTTTTTTGCCTGTTCGCATGTTCTGCTGCGAACCAAACCATTTGGCTCATCCCTAAAAGTCACAGACTGTTCTCTGACTCTGCAGTGTCTGGCCCCGTACACACGACCGAGTTTCTCGGCAGAATCCAGCGAGAAGCTTGCTGGGAGACATATTCTGCTGAGAAAATTGGTTGTGTCTACACTTTCGACAAGCAAACCGTCGGGAAGCTTGTCGAGCCAAAATAGAGAGCATGTTCTCTATTTCCTCGTTGTTCAATGAGGAAATTTGGCTCGACTAGCTTTTCGACCGCTCATCGGGAAACTCGACGGGCGGAATGATGAGTTTCGTCCCTCGAGTTTCTCGGTCGTGTGTACGGGGCCTCTGTGAAAGTTTGGTGTGCCTGGCTGTGCAGGATGGGGGATACCAGTCCATCTGTGGCCCTTAAGGGGGGGGGGGGTGCACTACATTTGGGGGCTCATCCGGGATATTGCCCAGTCATTGCCCATAGAATCTGGAGTTTATCGAGCCAGAGGAATGTGCTTTGCTTTCAAGACCACTGTGAGGGTTAAAACCAGGGAGACAGAATTATGTGCTTTGCCTACTTGTGACTGTTTGCCTAAATCCAGTGGCCCGGATTCACAAACAGTGGGCGCACATTACGCCGCCGTAACTCCAACGACATATGCTACGCCGATGCAGCGCGGAGAGGAAAGCACTGAATTCAGTAAGCTTTTGCTCCCAACTCTGCGCCAGCTTAGCGTAGGATTCGATGGCGTAGGCCGGCGTAAGTGGAAGTAGGTGGAAGTGGGAGTGACCCTATGCAAATTATGGTCCGAGCATGGTGCAGTGTTTAATGCCCGGCGTATCACGAACTGCGCATGCGCCGTGACATAGTCGTGACGTTGCCGCAATGTGAACGCATGAAACGGCACCGTTATGCGCATGCTCACAACTACGCCAGCACAACTGCCTAAGCTACGCCGGATCACTACGTATGCCGTGAACGTAACGTACGCCCAATACGCCGGCCTGTGTTCTCTGGGGCAGACCTTTGCATGTCTATTGCTGGGTTGCGCCTCATCTATGGGGAGTAACTTTACGCCGGATGTACAACTTACACAAACATCGCATAGCCTGCGTCTGGCGCACGTACGTTCGTGAATCGCCATATTTCCCTCATTTACATATTTGAATGCCTAATCAATGGGAGAAGCAACATGCATCCAAACCATATTTGTGCCCACACTACGCTGGCGTAAGCAAGATACGCTGGCGCAGGCTGGCCAGTTTTTAGATGTATTTTGGTTTGTTGGTACGGCGCACAGATACGCCAGCGCACATTTGCACTTTCTGGCGCAAATTTCAAGTTACGTTGGGTAAGTGCTTTGTGAACCTGGGCCAGTGTGTTTATCCATAGCAACTGGCGGGAGTTGCTGCGGAGGCAGTACGGCACCCCACACCCAGTTGCTCCAAACTGTGGCTGGGACGGACACTTGTGGGGTGGGGGATCCCAGTTCATCTGCAGGCCTTTACGGGGGTGCACTACACATACGTTATCCAAAATCAAATTAAAAACTTTGGGCCAGATTCAGGTACATTGGCGCATATATTGACCGGAGTAGCGCACCTCCTTTACGTAAGACCGGCGCAATGTAGAGGCGCAAGTACCGTATCCTCGTAGTATTTGTGCAGAAATTTGCTCCGGTGCAACGTAATTCCCGAGGCGTAAGGCGGAGTAATTCAAATTGGGAAGGACGTGGGCGTGTTACATTGAAATGAGCCGTGACCCCATGCAAATGAAGGGACGGCCGGATTGCGCATGCGCGCATGAAGCAGACCATGGTCAGCACCTCTCTGCGCATGCTCAAAACTCGGCACGGCGCAATCAGTGAGATTGCAAGTGGACTCAGTCAACTTAGTGAAATACGCAGAGAGCTTAAATAGACAGACACAAACGCACTTCCTTTGCAAAAGTACATCCCTTTGTATCCTTTCCTATACAGCAAGGTGCTTTTGTTCTGTTGTTTGTTTGTGTTTGTTGGTTTGTGACTTGTGTTTGATATATTTGTTGACTGTTTGAGCTAGTGTTTTGTATAATATATGTGATAGTGTTTTTTGGTGACTGTTTTTGAGACTTTTTTGTTGATAGATTTTGTTTGATTGTTTTGTTGCTTGATTTTTCCTGCTTGTTTTTGTGAGTGATTTTTGTTGATTGTTTGGGAGAGAGTTGTTGTATGAATATGACTGAAAGGATGCGCAAGACCAATTTTTCTTTGGGGGAGAAACAAATTATTGCCCGGGCCCTTACCCAATATGGGCGTTTCCTGCACGGCCCGGAGAGTGCCAACACCACCCCGGCCAGGAAGAAGGAGATATTGCAGAACATCACCGATCAGGTAAATTCATTGGGGGGGGGGGACCCGGACACGCGAGGGAATCGGCAAGAAGATCAATGATCTCCGGCCGGAAAAGGGGTGTCACTCTCATTTGTGGTGGAGAAGGGTTCCCCAGGAGTATGAATGTACAGTGACATAATTGGAGCCGTGGCGTGGCGTTGCTGCTCACAAGTCCTGCATGGTGGGCTTGTGCTAATCCAATTTGATGAGGATGTGATGTGTCTGTGCTAGGGACCACAGTGGTGTGCATGTTTGCATTCTCATTGTGCCATGATTAATGTGTGTGTTTAACGTGCAAAGATGCCTAATGTGAGCTGTCTCCTGGCTGCTCTTCCCTCAGAAGACGGGGTAGCCTCGGTTAGGGGGGGATTGTCTGGTTCGGGGGTCAGGTCATCACGTATGTCAATCTCCAGGCCCTTTCTCACTGCGAAGTTGTGCAGCATGCAACATGCACCGATGATCTAAAATACAAACTTTGGGGAATACAAGAGGGTACCCCCAGACTTATCCAGGCATCGGAAACGTGACTTCAGGAGGCCAAAGGTGCGCTCCACAACTGCACGGGTTTGGGCGTGTGCTTCATTGTATCTTTCCTCTCCTGGGGTTTGGGGGTTCCGGATAGGAGTCATGAGATGGGGTCCCAGTGCATATGCAGAGTCACCTGGAAGGGAAAAGACAGGAGGATGTTAGTAGTGCATGTGCCCCTTGTGATTTATGCATCATGGGGGGGGACAGTCATGCCTGACTCCCATGCCACTCACCAACCAGCCAGGTGTCCCCATACATGTTCTGTTCGAATTCCATTGGGATGGGGCTCTGATTTTATATGTAGCTGTCATGGCTGGATCCGGGGTGTTTGGCACGGACGAGCCATATGAGGCCTTGGGCATCGACTATCACCTGTACATTGATGGAGTGCCAATGCTTCCGATTGCGGTATATGTGCTCTGTCTCACAGGGGGCTGGAGTGCCACATGTGTGCAATCAATGGCCCCCACGGTGCTTGGGAATCTGGCAATTCTGTAGAAATCTGGTCCTCAGTGGTTGGTTTAATGATTTGGTTGGCCATGCGTCTGAGGATTGCAGGGATAACCTGGTGCACACATCTGCTCATGGAGGATTGTGACATCCCAGCCACCACTCCACTTGTTCTTTGAAAAGAGCCACTGGCAAGGAAATGGAGTGTTGCCATGACCTTGACCAGTGGCTGCACTGCATGTGAGCGGTGTGTTGGGCTGGTGATGTCCTCCTGCAGGGTTGTGGTTAATTCCATGATGGCATGAGGGGTGAATCTGAAGATGCGATACACCTCACAATCACTCATGCCAAACAGGTCTATGCGAGTCCGGTATATCCTCTCCCGTGCCCTCCTCCGTGCCCTCCTCCGTGCCCTCCTCCGTGCCCTCCTCCTTCTTTGCTCATCTAAAGTCAGTAGTATAGCTATGACCATGGATGCCCCTGGCATGTTGGCATACAGTTTGTTGTCCTGCAAGTGTGGCTGCTCAGCTCGTCCCTAACAGTGTTGCTTTAGCTGACATGTAGACGGATTGTCTAATTTTAAACCTGCTTTCATATGGACTAACTTTAGACCGGACGTGCAACTGTTGCACACAGCGCACCAACTTACTTTTGTGGATCGCCGTAACTCCCTGATTTGCATATTTGACTAGCAAATCAATGGTGTGTCTAGCGCAGTTTTGCGTGCACGGATGCGCCGGTCTATTGAAATTACGCCGGTTGAAAAAATTTAGATTTCATGCATATATCTTTTTGGGGATGCGGCGCATCAATACGCAGGCGCATATTTAGACTTACGCCGCGCATCTCCTGTAACGCCGGCGTAATGGCTCTCTGAATCTGGCCCTTTTAGCTTTAGATGCACTTTAACAAGCAAGTTTGAGCCAGCATTGCTGAAATTGGCTGCATTTTGTGCAGACATTTCTCCATGCACAGTTGGACGTAGAACTCGGATTATTTGACGATAAATATTTATTGCGTAGTGGTACCTAACTGAATGCAGCCTGGTTGCTACAAATTCCTGTTAGAGCTCTTGTGTCCAACTTGTCAGTGAACTGGTTACAGTGGCCTTGCCCTGTGCCCCATGGGTAAATAAAAACAGCAGGCACATTTGTGGTTATTTGATCTGTGTGTTTATGAATAAGAAGGACACAGTATACCTCATTTGTGAGCTCCTTCAGACGCTGATTGTGCCTATGGGCTATTGAACACACTTAATATACACAAGGTTTGTTTTTACTCTACAATGGAAAGCCTACTTCTCACTAACTGTAATAATAGGAGTCATGGTTTATTACTTCGCACTGGGGATGGCGCCAAAGATTTATACGATATCATAAACAAGGCCAAAACTGAGTGATGACTTGCTGCCAGGCTGACTGGAAGGAGCTAATGTGTTTGTCACCTACCCATGAAAAAAGACACTCTCCCCTTTCAACGCTTTCTGACAAATGTATTTATTTATTTATTTTAGGTGGATAATGATTATTTCGCAAAATGGTAGTAGATATATGGGAGTAGATATATGTAAAAACATGACTCCTATATAAAGGGGCCAATAAACCAAAACCACAAGCTGGTTTATATGAAACATTATTAATAATTTAAAGGCTCAGATGTAAAACTTCATAACAAACCATGTACAAGAGGTCAAGTAAGAAAAGATCTGTTGAGCCAAAAGACTCCATATAGGCTACATGCCAGAGAAGTATCAGTTTGGTTATGAGCTGCCTTAACCACTTCAGCCCCGGAAAAGAATTTACCCCCTTCCCGACCAGAGCACATTTTGCGATTCGGCACTGTGTCGCTTTACCTGACAATTGCGCGGTCATGTGACGTTGCGCCCAAACAAAATTGATGTCCTTTTTTCCCCACAAATAGAGCTTTCTTTTGGTGGTATTTGATCACCTCTGCGGTTTTTATTTTTGGCGCTATAAACAAAAAAATAGCAACAATTTTGAAAAAAAAAGCAATATTTTTAAACTTTTGCTATAATAAATATCCCCAAAAAATATATAAAAAATGTATTTATTTTTCAGTTTAAGCCGATATGTAATCTTTTATATATTTTTGGCCAAAAAATAGCAAAAAGAGTATATTGATTGGTTTGCACAAAAGTTATAGGGGTAGATTCACATACACTTAATATTCCGCTGCATAATCGAAATACTCTACGCTGCCGTATTTTACCAGGCTCTACACCGAATCCTGGTAGATTTTTGCCCGTACGCTACGGCGGCGTAGTCTATTTCTCGCCGCGTAATCGAAATACGCAATTGGGGGGCGTGAAGCATTTAAATTAAGCGCATCCCCGCGGCGATCGAACTGCGCATGCTCCGTTCAGAAATTTCCCGCCGTGCATTGCGCGAAATCACGTCGTTACGTCATTCGTTGTTTGAGTAGCGGCGTTTACGAACATTCCTATTCCCGGACGAATTACGTTAAAAATAATAAAAGACGTCGGAAAACGTAGAAATTTGATGCGGGAACGACGGCCATACTTAACATGGGCTGTCTAATATTAGAGCAGCAAAAAGCTGGTATAGTGTTACGCAAATAAAAGATGACTAAAGATGCCGTAAGAGATTGCGATTGAAGATCGTAATTTCGGGGATCGTCGGCAAAAGCTCATTTGCATACCCCGACGCGGAAAACGACGGGAAGTCCACCCAGTGGCCGCAATTTTATTGCAGCGTAGATCCGAAGGCGTACAAACACGTAATCCAGTCGAATTGAAGCCCGCAGCCGTCTATTCATGGTTTGAGGTTTTCTACTAGCTAGAAAACGTGCGTAATTTGAAATTACTCCAGTCTAACACCAGTTAGACAGGCGTAATGGCTCTCTGAATCTGGCCCATAGTGTCTACAAAATAGGGGATAGTTTTATGGCATTTTATTATAATTTTTTTTATTAGTAATTTTTATCTAACTGCGACATTATAGCGGACACATCAGACACTTTTGACACTATTTTGGGACCATTGTCATTTATAAAGGGATCAGTGCTATAAAAATGCACTGATTGCTGTTTAAATGATACTGGCAAGAAAGGGGTTAAACACTAGGGGGGCGATGAAGGGGATAAGTGTGTCCTAGGGAGTGATTCTAACTGTAGGGGGGATGTGCTACAAGTGACATGACAGTGATCACTGCTCCCGATGACAGGGAGCAGTAGATCACTGTACTGTCACTAGGCAGAACAGGGAAATGCCTTGTTTACATAGGCATCTACCCGTTTTGCAGCTCCCATTCATCTGGAAATATATTTGATAATAGGTTGAACGAGGGGGATTTTCTGAAGAAACTGGAAGCAGTTTTGCATGTGTATGTAGCATTAAAGTTTAAAGAGTATATCCTGAAATGTTGCCAAAACCTTTATCGTAGTTTTGAATAGAGTAGCAAATGATAACAATAGGGGTGTCAGGTCTTCATTGCACATTGCCTGATGCAGGAAAATGCACAGCAAGTGGATTCCTATTCTTTTCTATGGGGCCTGGCCCATACGGGGAATACTGCAAGTGCTTTTTAGGTGCTTTAATGGAGCTCCTTGACTTCAATGGAAGCTCATGAAAACATGCATGTGTAGCACCCTCATAGAGTAGGCTGCTAGGCATATTTAGTTTAGGGTGACCAGACATCCCCAGTTTCAGGGGACAGTCCCCTGATTGAGGACACTGTCCCCGGACCAAGTCTGTCCCTGGTTTTGTCCCCAGATTGGAGTTAATAGGGGGCAGGGGCAATTTCAAAGACAGTCAGTGCAGAATTAAAATAAAAAAAATAGAAATACACCCGCCGCTCCGCCGTGCCTACTAGCATAGGGGGGTTGTATTTTTCCCATTATCTGTGCCCCTTTCTGATGATCATGTGCTGGTCGGAGTGGAGGGAATATTTCTTCAGTTTCGGGCGCATGCCCATTCAGCTTCCCTCACATGTTCTTCTGCCTTTGCACAAATCTTGGCCAGCCACCTGCCTATCGCCTTGCCTTCCCTGGCAGTGTGATCTTCCTTGGCTCCCCACCCAGTAGTAGCCGGGGCCCGGAGAGTATGACTTGAGAGGCTGTGGGCAGAGAGTTGGTGATTGCCGCCTTTACTAGTAAACAAAAAATATGTCCCCGGATTTCATTTTAAAAATCTGGTCACCTTAATTTAGTTGGCTCCTCTATAAGCAGAGGAGCAGGGATTAATTGCTTTGGGCTGTTCAGTGTCTCACAGGCTGCTGTCTTCTGGACCTGCTTTTTTGTTACACAATAAAAACCTCTAGCTCTGTGTAACAAAAATGCAGGTTTGATCCACCAATTGGATTGTACAAAATTTTTGGGCAATTTGGGACAATTTTTAGGCATTTTGTCATAGCACCCTTGAAGAACCCAGAAGGAACCCCAGGGTAACTAGGCACCCTGCTTGAAAATGTTTGCTGTTGAAAAGTTTCTAGAGGCTCCTTGAGCAATATACAATTTTTGCCTTTAAAATAAGTAACCACTTGCACTAAGTTATCTGTAGGGAGGCAGTCTTCCCACTAGTCACCAATGTAAGAAGAAATCTTAGCATGGGCCATCTCACCAGTGTACTTTGAGCTGGAGTTATAATATTTATCATCAGGGGTTCCCTGAGACCGTAAGGTTATTTCAAGCCTATTTCAAATGCTACCTGAAAAATTTCCCAACCTAATTGGACACTTTAGATGACAAGTAGCCAGATTCACGTACCTCGCCGCATCTTTATCTTCTTTATGCTACGCTGGCGCAACGTTGAGAGGCAAGCATGGTATTCACAAAGCAAATGCTCTCCACGTTGCGCCGGCATAGCTTAGGCTGGGTTCACACTACGATTTTCCCGTCCGTCAGCCGCATACGATTTCAGTTTTGAAAACGTACGGGCCCGTACGGGAAAACGCATACATAGACAATGCATTGCAAATCGTATGCACTCAGATGCATCCGGGTGCGTACGATTTGCTGGCAAAACGTTTTTTAACAGTACGCAAAACCGTGTTCAACCACGGTTTTGAGGCCGTTTTTGAAACCGTATGGCAAACGCATACGTTTTTTTTTAACATTAAAGTCAATGGAAAACGCACATATGTGCGGTTCCATACGTATAAATCCGTTTCAGCCACATACGTTTTTTCATATAAATCGTATGCGGCTGACGGACGGGAAAATCGTAGTGTGAACCCAGCCTTATAGTTGTCGGCGTAAGCCAACGTAAGTCAAAGTAGGTGGAAGTGGGCTGGAAGTGGGCGTGTAACATTTAAATTTGGGTTGTCCCGATACCACTTTTTTAGGGCCGAGTACAAGTACCGATAATTTTTTTCAAGTACTCACCGATACCGAATACCGATACTTTTTTAAATGTGTCCCCAAATGCAGCCATGTCCCCCATATATGCAGCCATGTCCCCCATATATGCAGCCATGTCCCCCCACATATGCAGCCATGTCCCCCCACATATGCAGCCATGTTCCCCATTAATGCAGCCATGTCCCCCACATATGCAGCCATGTCCCCCCATATATGCAGCCATGTCCCCCACATATGCAGCCATGTCCCCCCACATATGCAGCCATGTCCCCCCATAGATGCAGCCATGTCCCCCACATATGCAGCCATGTCCCCCCATAGATGCAGCCATGTCCCCCACATATGCAGCCATGTCCCCCCATAGATGCAGCCATGTCCCTCATACCTATATGCCGCCGCCGCATAGTTAATACGCGCGGGGAACATTACAGCTTTCATTTGAATAGCTGTAGTGTTCCCCGCGGCGCCGCTATAGACACTCCCCCTTGCTCGGGATTGGACAGATCACCCGTCCAATCCCGAGCAAGGGGGAGTGTCTATACGCAGCACGGCGGGGAACACTACAGCTATTCAAATGAAAGCTGTAATGTTCCCCGCGCGTATTAACTATGCGGCGCGGCGTTGGGGTATGCGGTATGCGGCGGCGGCGTTGCGATCGGCGGCGGGGGGGTGTGGGGGCTGAGTATCGGATCTGGCATCGGGGCATTTGCGGGAGTACAAGTACTCCCGCAAATGCTCAGTATCGGTCCCGATACCGATACTGGTATCGGGACAACCCTAATTTAAATGAAGCGTGACCCCATGCAAATGATGGGCTGAGCTTCAAACAAGTCCTAAAAACAAACGGCGCATGCGTCGTATCTTGGACGCATCCCAGTGAGCATGCTCACAGTTACGTCGAAATAACTGCCTAAGATACGTCAAAACACTGCCTACGACGTGAACGTAACCTACACACATCCCTATTCACGTACTACGTAAACAGCGTAAAAATCGACGGCATTCGTTCCCTGGTCCATACCTTTGCATGGGTTGCGCCTCCTATATGAGGAATAACTTTACGCCGGACGCGTAAACCCTTACGCAAATCGCTTAAAACATGTACCGGGCGCAAGTACGTTCGTGAATCAGCGTATCTCCCTCATTTGCATATTTGCATGTAAAATCAATGGGAGTTCCAAATGCGTCCAGCGTAACTATGCTCCCACTATACGCCGGCGTAGGCAAGTTACGTCGGTCGGATGAAGTCAGTTTTTAGGCGTATCTTAGTTCTGTGGGCACGGCACACAGATACGACGGCGCATATTTACACTTACACGGCGTATCTCGAGATACGTCGGCGTAAGTGCTTTGTGAATCCGGGCCAATGTCTTCTTTGTACAGCACACAAGCTTGAGAAGTTACAATGTAACTATGGGCGCTATCCCAAAGAGAGTATATTGAAGGACAGGTGTTATAAACGTGTCCAAGCGCTCAGCCTCAAACAAAAGTCTTCAGTTCGGTATTGTCAGAAATGTGTACAGTTCACACCCATCACCTTGAGATGGCAATTTCATTCTCTATTACACATGGATAATTCTTGTGCTAATAAGGGAAGCGCACAGCTCTAATTGAAGCCATCATAAAGCTCAGTAAATACAGGCTCATTGTCTTCTCTAGTGCTTTCATCTCTGGGAGCGTGTCACGAATCACTGAACTTGATAAAATGCTCGATGGGCGTGAAGGCCCAGATTCCAAGCAGCAGGGGAAATAATTTATATAGTAAGGAATATTTGCGAACATTCTTATTTGCACAACCTATACACGAGAACACGCGCGTGCAGAGAAATAAACACAACGTTCTGTTTGTTCCAGAGAGACACTGATTAAAGGTGCTACATAACGACATCAAAGGCTGTTTTCCTACCAAAATAGCTACTAAAAAGTATAAAATTGTCCAAAAATTAAAACTAATTATACCTTTTACCTAGTTTATCCTTTACCTGGCTGTGCTCACAACTTATATCATGCTGAGTGTTAGCACTACTCATGCAGCAGCCGAGCATTAGGCCTCATTCACACTGGTACCATCAGTTTAGCCACGTAAAAAACGTATCCGTTTTTACCCGATTTTTCATCCGTTTTCATCCGTCATCCATTCCGTTAATATCCGTTTACATCCGACTATCGATCCGTTTACATCCGTTGTCATCCGTTTTCCGATCCGTTTTTATCCGTTTACATCCGCAAATGTATCCGTTTTCATCCGTTTTTTCGTCAGTTTACATCCGTTCACAGACATTTCTGTGGCTTTGATGACACTACTGCTCCTCCTACTGCTCTTCCCATGCTGCATTGCAGTTTTCAGTGAGTGATTTGTCCTTGCTTTGTCCTTTCTGTGTCCTTCCTTTGTCCTATTGTGTACTGCATTGTGCGATGGATTCCAACAATTTTTGGGACATTATGACATTGTTTGTCGTATTTGCGAATATGAGGAGAATGGAGAGCAAGAAAAAGAAGATTGTGGCTAGGAGACGTCGATTCTGGACCCACCCCATGCTACTGAAGCGGCCTTCTGATGGTTATGTGGCTCTGCACTATGCTCATCTCCGACAGTATCCCAGTAAGTTTTTCAACTTTACCAGGATGAGCGTAGACACATTTGAGTACTTACTGAACCAGCTGCACCCACGACTGCAACGTAGACATACTTTCATGAGAAGGTGTGTATCTGCAGAAGAACGTCTCTTGGTGACCTTGAGGTAAGAAGTCATACATTGCAAATGTCATTTTTTTTTGGTCTGCTGCTGGGGTTGGCAACCTCCCCCCTCCAGCTGTGGTGAAACTACAAGTCCCATTAAGCATTGCAAGACCTTGACCTTATAGGGCTGACTCCTAGAGGCAAAGGCATGATGGGATATGTATTTTCATAACAGCTGGAGTGCCGAGGTTGTCTACCCCTGGTCTACTGAGTGTGCTTATATACAGTATGTATAGATAATAAATATTGTATAATGATTTATGCGCCAGTACTTAAATACAGCTAAAAAGATTATCTTTTTTTTTCCTAGGTTTCTTGCAACTGGCCAGTCCTATGCCTCTTTAAATCATTACTTTTTATTGGGTATTTCGACAATATCAAAGATAGTGCATGATACATGCCTTGCCATATGGGAAGAGCTGTGTCCAGCAGTGATGCCATTACCAGATGGCAACATGTGGCGAAGAATAGCCAATGGATTTTGGAATCGAGCAAACTTTCCAAATTGTATCGGAGCTCTTGATGGAAAGCATATCCGTATGCAAAAGCCCCCATGTTCTGGGTCCAGATTCCATAACTATAAGAAATATTTTTCATTGGTCCTTATGGCTATCTGTGACAGCAATTATAAATTTATTGCTGTGGACATTGGGGGATATGGCAGCAGTTCTGATTCCAGAGTGTTTCGTGAGTCTGTAATAGGTAGAAGACTGCGACTAGGCCGATTTAACTTACCATCTGATGAGCCTCTGCCTGGAACTGAAGGACCCGACCTGCCTTTTGTGCTTGTTGCCGATGAGGCCTTTGCGCTTTCTCACTACCTGCTTAGGCCTTATGCCAGAAATAATCTGGATGACAAGAAGAGGATCTTCAATTACCGCCTGAGCCGCGCAAGACGCCTCATTGAATGTTCATTTGGCATATTGTCCAGTAAATGGCGTGTTTTCCAAACCCCCATGCAACTCAGTCTTGAGAATGCAGAGTTAGTGATAAAGGCCTGCATTATTCTGCATAACATTATCAGGGATAAGGAGGGTATCCACGTTGAGGAGGAGGAAGAGTTTCACCTGACCTCCATACAGTGTAGCAGCGTACGTGCAAGCAGTTCCTACATTGGCATACGTGAAAAATTTGCTGACTTCTTTCTATCTCCATCAGGAGAGGTTCCATGGCAATATCAATGTATTTGAAGAATGCAGTGCAAATTTCATTAATTTTACAAATATGTCCAATACCATATGAAAATAACTGGTTTGGTATATTTTGAATAAATAAAAAACACATATGTTCAAAAAACTTTTTATTATTATGCATAACCGTTTAAAATAAATTTTGTTTTTTAATTTACTCTTGAAAAACTTTGGCAGATTTTTACCAAAGCATAACATATGCAAACTTTCACAACAACAATGTCACTATCTCTCACTGTCTCACAATATCTCTCACTGTCTTTAACCAAAAAAAAACGAAAAAAAAATGGTTACAAATCATGATAGGAAGAGGAGGGGGATGGGGAAAATGAAGTGGAATATTGGGAAGAAGAACCAGAGCTGGTTTGACTATTTGCCTGAGAAACATCGCTAGAATTTGTGCTAATATTTGCACTCGGAGGATATGTTCCCTGTGAGGAATGAGCAGGGGAGGAAGCATAGGGAGGTCTCTGTGTATTGTGCATTGAGGTGTACGAACGCGCAGGGGTCTGTGGATTCTGTGGATAGGGCGGTAGATATGGCTGGGGTGGAAGGCAAGGGTGCTCATAGTAATATTGACGGGACTGTCTCTGAGGGGGTTCAAAATTATTAATAGTGGGCAATGGCATTCCTGACTCTACAGCTTTAATACATCCCCCCACATAATTGAATATTCCCATCTGTATTTCCATATGCCTCTCTGGTGGTATTTTTTGAATTGTGTGGTAGATTGTCCTCAGGAAGGACGCACTGGGGTTGGTGGGATCACAGAATGGATCCTTATTCTCTTGTCTTTTAAATGAGGTCATCTCTTCCATGAAGGACTTCATAGCTTTGTCCATTTCATTGTTTTCTGGCTTTTTGCCACGTCGCGAGGGTCGTGATGTTGGCTTGTAATGACTAACCTGTAGAGAATAATATGAAGATTGAGACATGCAATGATGCCTTCGTGTACATAACATAAAGATTACTAATCAATAGTATGCTTACATTCACGGTTCTTTTGGAAAAGCTTGGAGGTGCACTTGGACGTGCTGTCTCAGACTGGGACTGGCCTTCTCCTTCTTGTGTGGCTTGATCACCTCCCTGCACTTCCTCTGTCTCATCACTGTTCTCCTCACACTCTGAGATGTTTGATGATGTACTACAATAAAAAAGGAGGAACATTACCTTACTATATAGATACCTACTTTTTTCACTTTATAGATGGAACATCCAAACGTCACTTACGATCTAACATCCATGACTTTGCTTAGGAAGGATAACATCTCAAAGTAGATAGATTTTTTTTGGGTGGTAGCTCTGGAACCGCTTGCACACTCTGCCTCCCCCTTATAATCTTTACGATAACGATCTCTTAAGGAACGCCACCTTTTATTAATTTGCACACCTGTAAAGACACATTGAAAAATATGATTTTAATTAAAGTGAGTAGGAATTTTTTATAAAAAACGATAGGACTCCATAGTCTATGAAGGAGTCAGCATGCCCTTGAATATTCCCCATATTAACCACTACCCGCCCAAGGACGTCATAATTCTAGCACTAGACCTCCTTTATCCACTTCGCGACTGCCGTACGAATATTTGCGGCCGTCGGGCTGTCCTGAATCTCTGACAGGGCGCATATATGCGCCCTGTGCTTTTAATGGCCACTAGAGGGCGCGCGAGCGCCACCGGCGGCGCGCGCGTGGCCGCTGCATTCCTGAGATGCCGATGCGCGTGCCCGGCGGCCGCGATGTCCGCCAGGCACTCGCAATCGGCGGTTACAGGGACAGGACATGTATCTCTGTGTGTAAACACAGAGATCCATGTCCTGTCAGGGAGTGAGGTGACCAATCTGTGTCTCTTGTACATAGGGACACAGCATCGGTCATCTCCCCCAGTCACCCCCCTCCCCCCAAACAGTTAGAACACACCCAGAATACATTTAACCCCTTCCGTGCCCCCCTAGTGTTAACCCCTTCACTGCCAGTCACATTTATATAGTAATTGGTGCATTTTTATAGCACTGATCTCAGTATAAATGTGAATGGCGCCAAAAATGTGTCAAAAGTGTCCGATGTGTCCATCATAACGTCGCAGTCCCAATAAAAATCGCAGATCGCCGCCATTACTAGTAAAAAAAAAATTATAAAAATTACTAATAATTCTGTCCCCTATTTTGTATGCGCTATAACTTTTGTGCAAACCAGTCGCTTATTGCGATTTTTTTTTTTTTTTTTTCCAAAAATATGTAGAATACTACGTATCGGCCTAAACAGAGAATTTTTTTTATTTTATTTTTTAAAAAATGGGCTATTTATTATAGTAACAAGTAAAAAATATTGACTTTTTTTCAACATTGTCGCACTTTTTTTGTTTATAGCGCAAAAAATAAAAACCGCAGAGATGATCAAATACCACCAAAAGAAAGCTCTATTTGTGGGAAAAACGGACGCCAATTTTGTTTGGGAGCCACGTCGCACGACCGCGCAATTGTCAGTTAAAGCGACGCAGTGCCAGAAGCTGAAATTTCACCTGGTCAGGAAGGGTTAAAAGTGCCCAGTAAGGAAGTGGTTAAAAAAAAAATAAGCAACACCTATGGAAATTTTTAAGTACTGACATTTGTCGCGATTCCATGAGTGTGCGCAATTTACGCGTGACATGTTAGTTATCTATTTTGTTGGCGTAACTTAATCTTTCACATTATATAAAAAAAAAAAAAAACCCCCCAAAAAATTTGTTTTTTTAATTTATTTTTCTAATACAGTATGAGATAAAAAGTTGCAATGACCGGCATTTTATTCCCTAGGGTGTCTGCTAAAAAATATATATAGTGTTTGGGAGTTATGAGTGCAAATGTGCAAAGGGGATTTGCCTTTAGTGAATAATCCCCAGAGTGCCACATGCTTTTGCTCTGCTGCAGCGGAGGACACAACAGTACATTGCTCACATGTGTCCATAATCTCATGATTACATAAAAACACTGACAAGAGCATGCAGCAGTTAGCCAACACTTACCACGTTGATGACGGTGTTTTGGAGTCATGGTGGACCAATTTGGTGTCAGAAGTTCAAATATTTCTTCCCACAGGTTCTGGGTCTTAACCCTATCACTGTGGTCTCGGCAGGTTGAGTCCCACAAGCCTGGCCTTTCATGGACCAGGTTGATAAGGTCCTCATGGGGCACATCTCTGGCCATGTTTCTCTTCTTTCTCCTTGGGGATGATATCCTGGTGATGCACTTCCTATTGTCCAACTACTGCCTGGGTCATAGGTGAAGTTCATTTACAAAAAAAAAAAAAGAATTTCTTCAAAACGGATGTAAACGGATCGGATGTTGACGGACATCGTCCGTTAACGTCCGGTAATATACGTTTTCACGGATTTGAACGTAGCCTTGGTACGTTCAAAAAACCGGATACGATCGGATGCGGAGGTTAACGGATGATAACTGATGGTCATCCGTTCGCCCATAGGAATGCATTGTCGTCCGTTGACGGATGGCATAAAAACGGATATGTGTGAACGAGGCCTTATAGACACCCGCTGTATCAGCAGAAAGGCAAATAATAAGGCTTCATGCACACTGAGGCTTTTATAAATCTTTCCTTTTGGCAGGAGAAAAGCAGCTTTGCAAACGCGTCCAGGCATGTCAAGCACTTTGACGTTTATTTCATTGGCCGAAAATAATAATTTAATCTGGTCATTGAAATTCAAAAATTCAAAATGCCCCTTGCATTTAGGCGCGTTTACTTGCGTTTAGCTGTGTCAGGTGTTTTTATGCCCTCTTCTAAACCCGAACTTAGTGGGATTTTTTTCTGCCTCTAAACTCCTATAGTGTGCATAGACACATAGGGGGTTATTTACGAAAGGGGAAAACTACTTTGCACTACAAGTGCAAACTAAAACTGCAAAGTGCACTTGAAATTGCACCAAAAGTGCACTTGGAAGCACAGTTGCTGTAAATCTGAGGGGTAGATCCTAAATGAGGGGAAGCTCTGCTGATTTAATTACTATGCTGTTTTTTATTTTCCTTGTGTGCATAGGCGTGCGCAAGTGGTGTGCCTGGGCACACCCTAATCCTGGGGTTGGCAAGCCGTCAATTGGTCAGGCAGGTGACAGGTAAACCGCAATACTTCCTTGCCGACCCTCATAACCTGGACAGGAAAAGCGTTGGGGGTAGAATTTAGTGGAACCAATCTGTATTTTCCTCCTGCAGCAGCCGAAAGTAGGCTTCTCCTCCTCTCCCTCTCGTCGACATTCAGCTGCCATAAGAGCAAAATACAGGGGATAGGAACCAATATATATGACATCCCCACCACCCCTCCTGTCCATGTTACGCTTCTTCCTGTTGCCCGGGTCCCCTTGTGTGCTCCCTGGCTCCCCCTTCCTCCCAATGTTTCAGGATGGAGAATGGGGAAGAGGTCGGTAAATATGCCAAACGTATATGTGTTGGAGCTTTGGGGTGCACCCCCCAATGCAATTGGCTGCGCACACCTATGCTTGCGTGTCCCACTCGGATCTACAGCGACTGCACTTCCAAGTGCGCTTTCAGTGCAATTTCAAGTGCACTTTGCACTTGTAGGGGATTATTTACTAAAGGTAAATCCACTTTGCACTACAAGTGCAAACTACAAGTGCAAAGTGCACCTGAAATTGCACTTGGAAGTGCAGTCGCTGTAGATCTGAGGGGGACATGCAAAGAGAATAAAAAACAGCATTTTAGCTTGCACATGATTGGATGATAAAATCAGCAGAGCTTTCCTTAATTTCATGTCTACCCCTCAGATTTACAGCAACTGCACTTCCAAGTGCACTTTCAGTGCAATTTCAAGTGCACTTTGAAGTGGATTTTCCTTTCTGTAAATAACCCCCATAGCCTAACATGGAGGGGCTTTTAGAAACAGAGAAAAGAAAAAGCCCAAAGGCCTGTAAAAGCAGTATTTTTGAGCTCAAGTGAAACTTGATGGTTTGGGTAAGTTTTATTGTAGTTATTTTTTTAAACTGTAGTAAGAAGAGCCGGCAAAACTGTAATCCTTGAAGTGTCGTTTATTGGTACATCAGAGTGATAATTAAACAATGATGCTGACGCATTTCGGCAATAGCCTTAGCTACGACTAAGGTTATTGCCGAAACACGTCAGCATCATTTTTTTATTGTATGTACCAATAAACAACACTTCAAGGATTACAGTTTTGCCGGCTCTTCTTACTACAGTTGCATTGGAGTGTGTTGGGACACATCGAGCCTCGGCACCTGTGAGTGGATCTGGTGTATGGATTGGGTTGTCCCTGTAGAGAGCGCTGTTGCCTTTCTTCTTTTCCAGTTATTTTTTTTTTTTTACAATTTTAACCGTTGTTTATTTGTGTTTTGGCTTTAGTTCTGTATCCTTTATGTTACAAATGTACATTTACAGCACAACACTGATTAAAAAAAAAACACTGGTTCCCCCTCAACCAAGCCAACTTAATCAGTTTTTTATTAAATCTTAGAAAGTCCTCTAAAGCCACAAAAAATAGACTTGAATCTGCTGCTTAAGATCGCCCATTTTGGCTCTTTTGGTGCACCCTTCTCTCTGGTGCTCAGCTTATCGGTCATGCGGGTCTGTCCCTCAATGTGTTGTCACACTTGAAGACTTCAGGTTCTCCTACTGCAGACAAGCGAGGCAAAAGGGTTAACTGTTTACATTTTCAGTTTCCCCCTCTTGAAAGCATACTTTTTAATTATGTGGCGGGGAAAAACAGTCCCGACGCATCACCGAGGATCCGATGCGTGTACCCGGCGGCCGCGATGTCCGTCAGGTACACGCGATCTTCGGTGAGAGAGCAGGGACGTGGAGCTCTGAGTGTAAACACAGAGCTTCACGTCCTGTCAGTGAGGTGACAGATGCTGTTTCTCTTGTACATAGGGAGACAGCATCGATCACCTCCCCCAGTCACCCCCCTCCCCCCCACACAGTTAGAACACACCCAGGCAATACATTTAACCCCTTCCTCACCCCCTAGTGTTAACCCCTTCAATGCCAGTCACATTTATACAGTAATTAGTGCATTTTTATAGCACTGGTCGCTGTATAAATGTGAATGTGAATGTAAATGTGTCAAAAGTGTCCGATGTGTCCGTCGCAATATCGCAGTCCCATTAAAAATCGCAGATCGCTGCCATTACTAGTAAAAAAAAAATATAAAAAAAAAAATCATAATTATGTCCCCTATTTTGTAGGTGCTATAACTTTTGCGCAAAGCAGTCACTTATTGTGATTTTTTTTTTTTTTTTTTACAAAAATACGTAGAAGAATACGTATCGGCCTTAACTGAGAAAAAAATACATATAAAAAAAAAGTGGGATATTTATTATAGCAACAAGTAAAAAATATATATATATTTTTAAATTGTCGCTCTTATTTTCATTATAACGCAAAAAATAAAAACCGCACGGGCGATCAAATACCACCAAAAGAAAGCTCTATTTGTGGGGAAAAAAAGGACACCAATTTTGTTTGGGTGCCACGTCGCACGACCACGCAATTGTCAGTTAAAGCGACGCAGTGCTGGAAGCTGAAATTTCGCCTGGGCACGAAGGGGGTTTATGTGCCCAGTAAGCAAGTGGTTAAGCTAGTGCATTGTTGGTTCACTTACCTTTTCCTTTGATTTCCCTTCTAAATGTTTTTTTTTCTTTGTCTGAATTTCTCACTTCCTGTTTCTCCTCAGTAAACTTGCATCCATCATCCATGCGGGTTAGTCAGCCAGAACAGCTTACTGAGGAGGAACAGGAAGTGAGAAATTCAGACAAAGAAAAAAAACATTTAGAAGGAAATTGAAGGAAAAGGTAAGTGTACCAACAATGCACTAGCTTAAAGGAACCTATTTAGAAAATAAAAAAACACACCTTTACAACTCCTTTAAAGTGTTTATGCTGGTAATGATCTGGTTCCTAAGCAGACAACTTTTACACCCCAGGGGATCTCCATGGTCCTAGGCTTGTAGTGAAGTGCAACAAAAATTTAAATTGAAGTACCACACCACTGCTAAGGGATCCATATACTGGCAAAAAAATGGAACAATTACTCAAAGAACAGCAATTGATGGTCGGATTTTAAAGGCAAGACGGGAATATGAAAAATTATACATTTTATTACAAATTACGTGCAGAAGTAATTTAACAGTATAAAGATATATTTCATTATGAAATATATCTTTATATTGTTAATTTCCTTCTGCTCGTCCTGACGAAGCCCAACGGCGAAACGCGTAGACGATGCACAGAGGATATTATCCATATATAACTATTCATATCTATATAGATGGTTTCTGGTAGGGCAGTTTGTGTGTTTACTACTCTGAGAGACACGTCTGTCCCCTTTAGGAGTGATACCCGGTCCCCTTCTTCCTTTGTCTGCCACGCTTTTGATGGTCGGATCTTTTCTCCCTCCCATATGGACACTCAAGGGCTCGATATATCTAGCCCTTTGGTTTGTCAGTGCAGCCGTCACTCAGGCGTTCCACCTTCCGCCCTCCCCATTTGCCACCACGCCCCCATCTTTATGATGGCTCGTCGGAGACCTCCCTCCTATCGAGCAGGAGGTTCTTCTGCCCTGATGCGTCAGCTACCTCTGACGCGTCGTTTGCTTGTCCCACCTTTCCCCGCCTATCCATCACGGAGGATCGTGGGAAATGTAGGCGTGGAGCTTGCCCTGCCGTCTGGCGTATGCGTTCTGACTCTTTGTCCGCTCACGTCTGAAGGATTCGTCCGTTTGGACGTGTGGGAGGAGTCTCGGGGGTATATAATGAGACAGGCCACCAGTCTGTCTTTGTGCTGCACGGCTGCTGCTGGGATACGAACATAGGCCTATCCTTTGAATAAGGTATCAATGACTTTTCCTCTGTCTATTGCTGGAACCTACCCTTTGCTCTTGGTTGCTATGACTTCTTATATGAGGCCAACACTATGGTCTATGTAATATAAATATAGCTAGATCCACATTAATATATACATTCAGAGCAATTTAATGCTTCTTTTGTGAACCTGAGGGGTCTCTCAGATTTTTGATAATTAATATTTAATTTAGGGCTGGGCAAATTAACTTTTAATTGATCGATTAATCTTTAATTTTTTTGATCGATCAAAATCTTTTTGATCGATTAAAATTCTTTTGATTGGTACTCACCTCTCCGTCGGCTTCTGGGCCTTCAGGGAGTTCCGTCGGAGATCCAGTAACGTCACGGACACCGGCGGGGCTTGCTGTGTCCATCTGAAGGGCTCCTTTGCTGTGCCCTCATATCTGCATGCCCACGGGACCTTACTATCTGCCACACGCAAGGGCTGTTGCACTTCCCTCTATCACTTCCCTCTATCAACCTGGGATTCTACAACCATCCACTGGGAGTTGTGATAGTTCCCTTCACGGGACATCTACATGCCGACAGACTGTTGTTAACCTCTCCTCATCTGGATTCAGCAGTGGCATCGTTGTACACATTTTTATACCAGTATCATACTTAGCTACAGGTTTTTATGACTGCTTTTGGTACTGTTTGGTATTACTCGCACCATGTTTACAGTTTATGTAGCTACATCGATTTTATCTCCAGTGCAATATTTATTTGGTTACCTACTTGAAGACTATAAAAGCTTTAATGCTCTTCCCATTGAGCGCTGCCTTTGTGTGTTTTTTGTATCCTGCTATCCATTTTTCCAGTGGTTTGAGCTGCACTGGGAATCGGCCTGCAAGAAGATCAACTAAAAGTAGTTGGATCTGTATGTGCGTTATAATTAATCAAAATGTAGTCGATTAATCGATTAAAAAACAAAACGATTAATCGAACACAAAAATTTTGATCAGTAACAGCCCTAATTTAATTAAGTTCTGCACTTCTTTTATTGATATGTTTGAATATCCCCTATTGGTCCCTTTAGGTCTGGCTCTGTTTTTTCCATCTTTTGGTCCTGTGTTGTCTATCCCTGCAGCTGCCCTCTGTTTGGCCAGAACTCTGTAAGTGGAGTCTTTTATTCACATCCACTCGTTTTGATTCAATGTGCCTGTGTACTTTGTGGTATACTATAATCATGAGGATTTATATGTATTTGTTTTTTAGTCGGCCTTGTGTCTTTCTTCCCCCGCTTCCCCTCCTATGGTTGGGTTTTTCTGACCTCTACATGCGGCACGAATTGGTCTCAGGCTCCGTGCCACTTCTCCTGCGTGGCTGTGGCTTTCTGCTTTCCAGTCCATGCTGGTAGGAATGGGAACCCATCCTCTTTACCCCTGCCCTTCCTCTCCATCCTGGATTAACAGGTTAGCAAATTTGACGCACACTGGCAAGGTGATAGTGTATATATAGTATGTATCACTTTTTGCTGTATATTTTTTTGTATACTTGTTTCTTAAATTGTTATTTTTTTGACTATTAGAACTGGCTGATTGTCGATCACAACTATACCCCTGAAGAAGCCACATAAAGGCGAAATATATCGGGTTGTACCATCAGTGTTGCGATCTTCTGTTCACACAAATCTCCCGTCCATATTACTTACCGGGATGTTGCAATAAGTTTGTATATGCATGTCTAATCTGATGAGTTTTTTCTTGGTCAACCATCTGGTTTAACATTGTACTGTGCACTCTGATACAGTTTTTAATAAATTATTAAACGTATACTTTTTTGTAATATTGTTGTAAGTGATAGCACCGTGATAGTCCCACCATTGTCCCTATCCTTTTCCATTCATATCTATATGTTTTTTTTTATCGTTATTGTTCTTGTGCTGCATTTTTTGTTATAATTTGTAATAAAATTTATATTTTTTCATATTCCCGTCTTGCCTTTAAAATCCGACCATCAATTGCTGTTCTTTGAGTAATTGTTCCATTTTTTTTGCCTTCATATTTACAGATGTGGTATATGTGAGTGCTCCCCCTTTTCCCCTGTTTTCTGTTTTTTGGATCCATATACTGTACAAATTTATTCCAATAAAAGCTCAGGGAGACAAGCCAAAAAGTAACCAACGTTTTTCAGGGGTCCATGTGAATATACTAGAAGTTAACTGGAACTTTAAAGGATATGTTCACCTTTAACCACTTGAGGCCCGCGCTACCGTCGGATGACGGCAACAGCGCGGGCCTGAATAGCCAACATGCCGTCATTTGACGGCATGTCATTCTGGCGTTCCCAGCGTGTGCTGTAGAGCGCGCTGCGGGGAAGCCCTGTGTTGTCCGTGTCCCTTGGACACGGCCAATCACAGATCGCGGCAAACGGCCAATCAGAGCGGCCGTTTGCGATGCGATCTGTGGGCGAATGAGAGATGATCTCTCATAGATCATCTCTCATTGCCGGCTCACACAGAGACAATGTCCTGTCTCTGGAGGGGAGGAGCCCGATCTGTGTTCCTTCCTACATAGGGACACAGATCGGTCACCCCCCCAGTCACCCCCCCTCCCCCTACAGTTAGAACACACCTAGCATACACATTTAACCCCTTCCTCACCCCCTAGTGTTAACCCCTTCAATGCCAGTCACATTTATACTGTAATTAGTGCATATTTATAGCACTGATCGCAGAATAAATGTGAATGGCGCCAAAAATGTGTCAAAAGTGTCCGATGCGTCCGCCATAACGTCGCAGTACCAATAAAAATCGCAGATCGCCGCCATTGCTAGTAAAAAAAAATAATAAAAAATAATAATTCTCTCCCCTATTTTGTAAGCGCTATAACTTTTGCGCAAACCAGTCGCTTATTGCGATTTTTTTTTTTTTTTTTAACCAAAAATATGTGGAAGAATACGTATCGCCCTAAGCTGAGAAAAAAAAATGTGTTTTTTTTTTAATTGTGATATTTATTATAGCAACAAGTAAAAAATATTGTATTTTTCTTCAAAATTGTCGCTCTTTTTTGTTTATAGCGCAAAAAATAAAAATCGCACAGGCGATCAAATACCACCAAAAGAAAGCTCTACTTGTGGGGAAAAAAGGACGTAAATTTTGTTTGGGAGCCACGTCGCACGACCGCGCAAATGTCAGTTAAAGCGACGCAGTGCCGGAAGCTGAAATTTTACCTGGGCAGGAGGGGGGTGTAAGTGCCCAGTATGCAAGTGGTTAAAAAAAAAAAAAAATGCCCATCTTTTTGCACATACAAAAAGATGGGCATTTTATTTTAAAAGGTGAACTTATCCTTTAAAGTTCCAGTTAACTTCTAGTCTATCCACATGGTTGCCAAGCAAGCTCTGATAAAGGGGAAGCTCTTGGACCCCCGAAACACAATAAATGCAAAAAAGTGCATTTATTTTATTTTTTATTGGGAGCCTGGAAAGCATTGCACCAACGATCACTTGAGTTGGGGGTGCTATGCAGGGCTCTTGCAGACTCTGCGTGTAAGCTGTCTGTATGTACGTCGTAGAGCCAAGCAGTTACACACTAACAGAAAGCATCAGTGGTAGTTCATTGAGAACTACAAGCTAACAAGAGCAGGAGGAGAAGATCCCCTGCCACCTGTCACATTGGGGAGACATGGAGGCAGTGGATTTGTAACATGTTATACCCTAAATATGGGTGTAACATGTTACAAAAGGTGAACTTATCCTTTAATATGATTTTTTTCAAGTGTGATTGCAAGCATAGGCTTTGTGAGCAGCTGGTTTACCAGCATAACCTACTTTTTAAATTGTCCTCTGACTTTTTTTTTTTTTTACAAAAGGCTTTATTGGCATAAAATCCAACATTTAACAACTTTTTCCTTAGATGGTTACATCATACAGTAGACAAACAAGGAAAAGGAAAAATGATAATACATAACGGCACATAGAGACCCATATCACACACCCAAGCAGGTAACAAACCTAATGTCCCATAAAATTAAATGCAGAAACAAAGAACCAAGATTTGCCCATCCAAATGTCCCTGGGTGGGTAGAGCGACCATGGTCAAAATGCACCAGCATAATTGCCTGGTCGCATGTCAGCAAAGCTGCATGACCGGGGGTACCCCTTCAGGGAAAATACCTTATAAAACAGTTAACAGAAATAAAAGATAGTGCAAAGGAAATTATATTTCAATGACAACCATCTCAGCCCGGTCAAGACCTGATGGCCGGATAAAATTATGGAATAAATGCCTAGAACAAAGTAAAAGAGGAAGAAAGAAACAATGAAAAGAAAAATAAAGTCCAGTATAAAGGGGGAGCCTTAGCAATGGTGTTGTGCTTCAATTACATTTTTTATGTTTTTTCTATTATACGGGATTTATATAGTGCCAACAGTTAGCACACCGCATTACAAAATGAAGGCAGACATTACAGTTACAAAACAATTTGGTACAAGAGGAATCAGAGAGCCTTGCTCATTGGAGCTTACAATCTAAGGCCCGGATTCACGTAGATTTACGCCGGCGTATCTCCAGATACGCCGTCGTAAGTCCAAATGTGCGCCGTATCTATGCGCTGATTCTTTAAATCAGATACGCCTGAATTTTGCCAAGATACGACCGACGTAAGTCTCCTACGCTGTCGTATCTTGGGTGCATATTTATGCTGGACGCATTCGGCGTTTCCATTATAAATATGCAAATGAGAAAGATACGCCGATGCACAAACGTACGTACGCCCGACGCAGTAATCTACGCCGTTTACGTAAGGCGTTTTTCCGGCGTAAAGATAAACCACCAAAAAGGTGGCGCATCCCATGCAAAGGTATGGACATCGGAACAGCCGTCGTTCTTTACATCGTTTACGTAAGTCGTACGTGAATGGGGCTGGGCGTAAGTTACGTTCACGTGTATCTTAGGCATTCTATTCGACGTGTATCTTAGGCATTCTATTCGACGTGATTCTGAGCATGCGCACTGGGATACGTCCACGGACGGCGCATGCTCCGTTCGTTCGGCCCATCATTTGCATGGGGTCACGGTTCATTATAATACAACACGCCCACTGCCTTGCTACTTTGAATTACGCGGGCTTACGCCGGCCCATTTACCCTAATCCGCCGTAACCTAGGGAGCAAGTGCTTTGTGAATACAGCACTTGCCTCTCTATGTTGCGGCGGCGTAGTGTAAAGAAGATACGCTACGCCCGCACAAAGATACGCCTCTCTACGTGAATCCGGGCCTAAATGTTTGCTTCATGTGGAGGGGGGACAGAGAGAAAGGGGATTTGGTGCAGTTTTGTTGCAGTTCTGTTGTCCAGCAGGCAGGGCTGAAAACCCTGGTTGAGATTTCAATGCAGTATTCATAGCATTCTCAGCTCCAACAGGAAGCTCTTAGGATTTCTGGCAGGATCAACAGGCGTTTTTCTGTAGTTGCTTTGATTTTAAAGGGATAAAACATGAAAACGTACTGAATATGTTTAGCAAAACTTTATTCCTTCAATCTGAGAGTTATCTAATCACACCACTACCTTTCCGAAGGGGTTAATGTCTGACACACTCAGAATTTGCCTCCTGCCCCAGGCAGCTGCTTTCCTTCCCAGTTCCACAGGGAGTGCTGCCTGCACAGAAAGTAAATAAGCACAGAGCTTTCTGTCTAAGTTTGGACAAGCTGTTGCATTGCTCCCACTGACTCATTGGCTACATCCTTTCCTTTACACAGCGAGCACATCTGGGATATGTTAACCCAGGGTGCACGAGAAGGAGAAAAAACCACCAAACACACACAGACAAGACTGTAATTGTATCTGCAGATAAAGTCACACCTCATCCTGTAATCTCCCAGCATGTAACAATAGAACTCATAAAAAGCCAAGGGAAAGCAAGCCCCACTTCATGGCCGAGACGGTTTTGATTAATAAAAGAAAAATCACCCCCCCTCCCCCGCCCCCTCCACTTCCCAAGCTTTCTGCTGACTTGCAGGTAGGTGATGCAGTGAATGTGTTCCGGATGACCCAGCTAGTTATCACTGTCAGGATGACAGGCCAGGGCTAAGAAAACTCAGGGCAGGTTGTGCCTCTACTGAAGCGCCGGGAGCGCAGGTGGCAGGATGGGAGCAGTAATGGCAATTTCACAGCTTATTATAGCGCGTCCAAAAAGGATATGAAAAAAAGTGTGTCGCTTCAAGGAGTGTAAAAAAACAACTGCAAACAACGCCCATTTCCTGCAGATGATTTTAATTGTTCACAGAGGTGGTCCACATGCAGGAAAGACCAACTCCAGACAAATATTTATTTTTTACAGAAGATAGAATGGGGAAGGGTTAGAACATCCGTTGGGTTTTTGCTGCCATTTGTGAACCCATTGGAGAAATTTCCTCCATTTCTTGTCCTGTGTGATCTGGTACAGGAAGTACAGGAAATATTTTTAAAAGAGACAAAGTTATCAAATTGTAACTATTAAGATGCGCTAAGCAGAGCTTATTGAAAGCAAAATGATGTGTTCTAATACTGAGGAGGCCACATTAGCCCAACTCCATACCTCCCAACTTTTTAAGATGAGAAGGAGGGACGCCCAGGGCTTTTTTTCAGCGGAAACGTGGGGGGACGCAAATGTATGGTGTGTGGGTTGTGCTGGAGTGTGTTGGAGGGTCTATTGATGCTGTCTGCTGGGGGATGTATGGTCACTGGTGGGGGTCTAATGTTGCTGGGGTGGATCTCTTGTTACTGAGGGTGGTATTTTGTTGTGGCTGGTCCATTGTTTCTGTGTGGGAGGTCTATTGTGTGGAGAACTATTGTTGCTGGGGGAACTATTGTTACTGGGGTGGGGTCCATTGTTGCTGGGGGAGTCTATTGTTGTGTGAGGGATCTATTGTTGCTGGGGTGGGGTCTATTATTGATGGGAGGGGAATTTTTATTGCTTGGGAGGACCTATTGTTGGGGTTGGGTCTATTTTTGGTGGGAGGGGAATCTATTGTTGCTTGTAAGGATCTATCTGTCTGAAGAAGCTGTGTGCTCTGGCCAATCAGGGAGTTCTGAACCAACAACAGAATTCCCAAACAGTGACGGCATCTAATAGGATGCCGACACTGTTTGTCTGACAATCTGCCCTGTTGGCATCACTCTGCCTCACAACAATTAACAAATAAAAAGAGCAAGGCGAAGTGCCAACAGGGTCGCTCACTGATTGAATTTCGAATGGTTAAGCCAGCTTTACTCTATCCTCTACTCCAGGGGTCTCTAAACTTTTCAAACAAAGGGCCAGTTTATTGTCCTTCAGAATTTAGGAGGGCTGGATTGTGGTCGGTGGGTGCAGAAAATTTCCCGTGCCCAGCATCAGTGAGAATAAATATGGCCTCAGGGTTGGTGGTCAGTAGGAGGAGGAGTAGTGCCCCTATCAGTAGGAGGAATAGTATCCCATCATTGGTATCAGTGGAAGAAACAGTGCCCCATTGTTGCTGTCAGTGGGAGAAATAGTGCCCCAAGGGCCAGATAAAGGCTAGCAAAGGGCCACATCTGGCCCTCGGGCCGCAGTTTGGGGACCCCTGCTCTAAAAAAATGACTGAACATGACTTAACTGCTTGTCTGAAGTTTAGCATTAGACATTACCTATATAAAACTTTCACCCGGTGTAGGCAGGTCTGCCTGAAACTAGTGTAATGCTGGGCCACACCTAAGGGTTTCCAAGCAAGCTGCCTCAGTAAAGAGTCATCCTTTCAGACAGTCAGCCCTTTCAGCAAAGAGAAGGAACTCCTTACAAGATTATATTTAATTCCTTGATTGCATATTGTTTTATTTACTCAGCTAACACCATTGTGTACTGTGCAAAGTCAAGATAATGAAAAAATCAACACTGACTGAGAAATGACCCTTGTGGTGTCTGGTGCACATGATAAAGATGACACAATTGTTTTATTTTTTCTTCTTATTGGTATGTTGATTTCACAATAGGTCATGTTGTGTAGGATGGAGAATCCCTATGGATTAACATATAAATGACAACCTACCAAACCAACCATAGCCAAAAAATATTTATATGGCACTCTTGAACAGTCCTATATGACCAATTTTGGGTTATAAAACATTGGTCAAATAGAAAACCTTGCCTGACTCTCTCAGATCTGATCACTCCTTCATTGCCTACATAGGAATGCTTTTGGTCAAACTGGGCTTCCTGGCATTATCAGATTGGGAGGAGGATTGTATCTGCATGTCAAACCATTCTAAGATGTAATCCATGGTCAGCCATTGGTTGTCTAATCTTTGGGAGTGATTTGGTTGATTTGTGTATTGCTTATCAATAATGGAGACAATAGCTGGAGGCGCCTAAAGACTGCTGAAAGACTTCCTACCCACTGCACCTGTGGAAAAGTCTGTCAAATAAACATCAGCTAATCATAAAGATTACAAATTGATTGGAGGAAAGGCCCACACACCCCCTCCTCATAGGCAGAAGAATGAAGATACTTTTAGAGCTGTACTGTGAATAGACAAGCTCTCTGCTAATCTATTTATACTACCCACCCCAAAACAAATTTCAGGCTGGTTTTATATCCCTTCTCTGAGAACTTGTCATAAGTTATCATGCTGATAACAGAAGAACGGAGCAGCAGAAAGACACTGGACTCAGGGCTTTGAAAAGAGATAAGCAAATACTACAGATATATGGTCAAATTTCATGAATCAGGTTTACATCCACTTTAAAGCTCAAGCCCAGGGAGGCAAATATACAAATGACAAGCACATATTGGAATTGTTGTACCTTCCAAACTATTTGGATTTCTGTCCATTCATTTCTTTGGTATACAAAGCTCTGCCACACAGCACAGCCAGCCTGGAGACCAAGGCCCCGTAAGAAGTCCTGTAGTGATGAAATGCCTAGGGTTGAGCAGCTTGGACACGTCATCACGGCACCCAGAAGTGGAAGCGGACGCCATTTTCCTTGCCCAGGATTGTGTTTTCTTGTAATGAATTCTCATGTCGACTAAAGGACAATGAAGACTCACGAAACATGTTGCAATACCAAAAGAATTCAGAAACATTTTAGAATCATTTTAGCAGAAAAACATCTTCATATACTGGGGGAACTCTACATCAGTTAACATGACTATACATGGATATACATATATAGGCATAGGTATAAGGTATATTTTCATATCTTCACAACATGAATTTTAGGTGAATGTTAGTAGACATACGTTTTAACAAAGGATCTGTTTTAAAGCGGAGCTCCAGTCCCCCCCCCCCCCCCCTCCAAAAATGAAAAGTCAGCAGCTACAAATACTGTAGCTGCTGACTTTTAATATTAGGACACTTACCTGTTCAGGGATCCCGTGATGTAGGCACCCCAGCCAATTTTTCAATTGGCCCTCGGGTGCTGCCGCCGTCATTCTTCAAGGGAAACTGTAAGTAAAGCCTTGTGGCTTCACAGCCGGTTCCCTACTGCGCTGCGCCTTCTTAATGGCCTGGCGGCGCTGAAAGGAGGAGGGGGGCTGGACTTCCTGGAGACCTTGCAACATTGAGGTCTCCTGGAAGTGGAGACAAGTACCTGTGAAAAACAGGTACCCAATCCCCCCTCCCCCCGAAAGGTGCTACATGTGGCAGTGGAGGTGGGGGGGGGGGGGCAAACAAGTGGAGCTTCTCCTTTTGGGTGGAGCTCTGCTTTAAGGTTTTACACTATCACGTTTTTCATTAGTAACAATGGAGTTGGCAATACCTTTCCCTAGACGTATGCCGTAGCATAGGACTGGCGATTACCCGCTGGAGTGTTCACAGAGGGATAAGTCCTAAAACGCCTGTTTGACCTTCCTGATCCCAGGGGGTCCAGGTGCTCTGGTAAGCGTAGATCTCATCTGTGAGTTGATGTGTGCCCTTTATGGTAGAGGGAAGGATTTCACTTATCTCTGTTTGGCTTTTTGAATAATTTAAAATGTTATTCCTACCTCAGTACAATGGACTATTTTTTCAGTACAATGGACATTTGCACCATAAATTAAATATGATTTGCACTATGAATTTAACTTTATTTGCACTTTATTTTTATCAATATTATGATCATTATGAATTGTTTCTGCTTATGGCAACACGTTTCATTTATAATATTGTTTGGTGAAAAACATCTCATTATTGTGTTTGTAGCTATTCATTGAGGTATATCACAAGGTGCAGTTTTCTTTAAAGCGGATCTCCACCCTAAAGTGGAACTTCCCATGATCGGAACCCTCCTCCCCTCCGGTGTCACATTTGACACCTTTCAGGGGGAGGGGGGTGCAGATACCTGTCTAAAGACAGGTATTTGCACCCACTTCCGGCCACACGTCTCGGGCAAAAGACCGTTTTTTTGCCACATCTCGTCCGTCCCCCATTGTGTGCTGGGAACACTCGGCTCCCAGCACACAGCGGGAGCCAATCGGCGGGCGCAGCGCGATTCGCGCATGCGCCTTGGGGAACTGGGCAGTGATGCCGGAGCGCTTCACTTCCTGGCTCCCTCACCGTGGATGGAGGGGGGAGCAGCAGGGTGACGAGCGATCGCCCGTCCTCTGCTGCGGATGCCGCTGGACTCCAGGACAGGTAGGTGTCCTAATATTAAAAGTCAGCAGCTGCAGTATTTGTAGCTGCTGGCTTTTAATATTTTTTTTCAGGGGGACATCCACTTTAAGTAACATTTACAGGCCCATTCTCTCCCCCAGCTTGTATGTGGACAGTGAAACAAAAAAGCATCAAGCCGTACACACGACACCATCGGGAAAACTGCCATAAGAGCTTTTGGCTGGGAAAACCAGCCATGTGTATGCTCCATCGCAGTTTTCCCGACAGGAAAACTGCCGGGAAAAAAAATGACAACTAGCTCTCTTTTTGCCCGCCGGGGTTCCCGGCGGTTTTTAACCCGGCAGTTTTTCTATGGGAAACACACGGCCGGGATTCCTGATTAGGCTCTCATGGCAGTTTTCCTGTCGGGAAACCCGGTCGTGTGTAGGGGGAAAAGTTACCGAGCAGGTTCTGAGTTTTCCCCTCCGGTTTCCTGGCTGACTTATTTACCGCTGAGAATCACGTACGTGTGTACGAGGCTTCAGTCTGATTTATTTTATCTTAATGCCATTTTGCTTTCTCCTCCAATCAGCATACTACTAGTTGGCACATGGGAACTGCGGCACAATTGACTGGCTGCCTTTACCTCTTGCACGGGATTCCAAAAGGCTTATACCAAGTCAAATTTAGGTATTTATATTGTTTTTCATTTTAAAAATACCTTGTTTAATAATAAATACAGAGCTGCATTAATTTGTGTCTTTTTTTTATTTGTCTGGAGTTTAGCTTTAGCTGAATAATGTTTGGCTCAGGGTTTTTCTTGCCCCATACTGTGTCTTAGGTGGGTGGATGGTCTTCTAATGAAGGCTGAAAAATAAGCTCATTCCCAGTGGTTTGTACAAAACGTGCTGCCTGCATTTATGGTTTTCCTCAACAGAAATCAAATGTTCTGATTTTCAGCAGACATGGCCGGAAAAAGATTGGAATCTTCTGTTTGGCTCCAACATCTGGAGCGTTTTATTTATTGCGAGCAGGTTAATGAAAAGCACTTAGAAAACCACCTGCCACTCTTCGACTCTCTCTCTTCTAGAAAACAGAAAACCTCCAGGTTATACTACTTCCAAATCTTTCCCCTGCATCTCTCCATAAAATTCTGCTTGCATAACTATGATAGATATGTGAACCTAGGGGTACAAAGGTTAATCCTTAACGAATGATAACGTCATTGGCAATAGCTATACTGCTAAAGAGTATATGATCGTAAAACACAAACTTAACTTCTTGTCACTGAAATAAATAGTAAAACATTTACTATGTGCAGAAAGGTTTTTAGCACATAGAAAAGATTAAATGTTGACCATCGTTAACATCAGTCTTTAAGCTTGACAGGCAAACAGTTACACACAGAATTGGAACATACAGTACAGATATGAATTGCATTATTTCTTGAAATTAATGTAAATTTGATTTGCCACTCTTGCAATCTGGCCACCATTACCAGACAGCAGGGTGACTTCATTTTTTGCAGTGCAGTCAAACAATACAGCTTGGGCACTGGCCTGACCCAGACTTATGGGTGGACAAAGAGGAGCCACACAACATTGATGAGGTCATCTTTCTGTTCTCTGCCTATTTAATTAATGTATAACAAGATTTATTATTGTTTTTATACCTACCTGGAGTTCACCTTTAAGTTGGCCATAAACCATGGGCCATGACCATATAGACCAGGGGTGCCCAAGCTTTTGAAGAGCGAGGGCCACTTAAGCGACTTAGTAACCGATTGACGGTAGGGTGACCACATTTCCAAACTGCCATTCAGGGACACACCCCCTCTCTCACCTTCCCCAAAAAGAGATCAGGGGGCAGGGGGAAGTGTAGTAACGGGGTTGTGCCACTTGCCACCAGATGCAGTGCCGCTTGCCACCTATAGCCTGCCGCCAGATGCAGTGCTGCTATCACTCCCTCTGCATTAACCACGTGCGTAGAAGGAAAGGAGTGGCGCCACTATCTGGAGAGTGAAGATCACACCAGTCCCTGCTGCTTGCCACTGGGTGCCAGAGAAGGAGGAGGTGCAGAGGTGGGTGGGGACAGCAGTGCTGCACTAGGTGCAGGTTTTGCTCCCGGTCTATAGATTTCTATAGATTTCTAGTAAATTCATGTAAAGGCCCCAAAAATTTACAATATGCACAAATGAATCACAAAACGTGCCACTTCTGGGCTAGGTCAATCCAGACAAACATACAGTAGGGAAAGAATAAAGGGAAGCATCTGCCTGTCCTTGATTTTATCAAAGCACCAGGGCTCACCTCAGTTCTCAACTGGTGATAGAGGCCCATACGCAGTACTTCGCGCTTTCACTTTTCTACATAATACAAGTAAAAAAAAGATTGGGCGCAACTGTTGAAGGTGCTTTTTATTGCAAGACAAGTGAGGACAAGTTACAGCAAGCAAAGTTCTACTTAAGATGCTTTGCTTGCTTTTATTAGGTGATTTATTGCCATCCCAAGCAAAAACGTAGTCATTAAATTTGAATGAAGTTCAATACTTTGCCTAGTTACATCCGAAATAAAGGGGGCCTAAAGACTCTTTTCACAACACTGATGCTACATACCCCCCCCCCCCAACCCTTACTTGTGCTATGCTGTAAGATATTTTTTTTATAAACTCTCTTACCACTGCTTCAGGTTTGAGTCAACTGCATTTCTTAGAACAGAGTTATACTGGAAGGTCTTCTAGCTGATGTCAACATAGTGGGGGTGTATGTTCTTAGCCAATGACATTGATAGGTTGACAATCATATGTTAGCTTGATGTTGAATATTATACATTACTCCCTATTTTTCATTTTTTTTTCTTAAATTCATTACATCTACGCTGTGCCTAAACCATCTTCTCTCACTCTAATGCCCTGTACACACAAGCGGAATTCCCGTTGGAAATAACTTGGATGGCTCTTCCAACGAAATTCCGCTCAAGCCTGCCTTGCATACACACGGTCACACAAAAATTCAGTGAACGTTTGACTGCCAAGAACGCGGTGACGTAAAACACTACGACGAGCCAAGAAAATTAAGTTCTATGCTTCCGAGCATACGTCGGAATTTAGCGCCTGCTCTCTATCTTTTTCTGGGAGTTTTTCCATTGGAAAAAGTCAGATGGAGCATACACACGGTCAGGATTCCTGACCAAAAGCTCTCATCTGACTTTTTCCGACCAAAAAATCGATCGTGTGTACGGGGCATGACTGTATTGGAAACACCCTACTCCAAGCCATTAAACCTTGTGGTTCCTCACTTCTCTTTGTATGAAAATTGCACAATGTATTTCAGGGACATACCTATAAAACTGGACAAAGATTTGCATGCACTAAATGTCCCTTAGGATGCACATAAGTTATACAGTGCCTTGCGAAAGCATTCGGCCCCCTTGAACTTTGCGAACTTTTGCCACATTTCAGACTTCAAACATAAAGATATAAAACTGTAATTTTTGGTGAAGAATCAACAACAAGTGGGACACAATCATGAAGTGGAACGAAATTTATTGGATATTTCAAACATTTTTAACAAATAAAAAACTGAAAAATTGGGCATGCAAAATTATTCAGCCCCCATAAGTTAGTACTTTGTAGCGCCACCTTTTGCTGCGATTACAGCTGTAAGTCGCTTAGGGTATGTCTGTATCAGTTTTTCACATCGAGAGACTGAAATTTTTGCCCATTCCTCCTTGCAAAACAGCTCGAGCTCAGTGAGGTTGGATGGAGAGCGTTTGTGAACAGCAGTTTTCAGTTCTTTCCACAGATTCTCGATTGGATTCAGGTCTGGACTTTGACTTGGCCATTCTAACACCTGGATATGTTTATTTGTGAACCATTCTATTGTATCTATTTTGCTTTATGTTTTGGTTCATTGTCTTGTTGGAAGACAAATCTCCGTTCCAGTCTCAAGTCTTTTGCAGACTCCACCAGGTTTTCTTCCAGAATGGTCCTGTATTTGGCATCATGCATCTTCCCATTAATTTTAACCATCTTCCCTGTCCCTGCTGAAGAAAAGCAGGCCCAAACCATGATGCTGCCACCACCATGTTTCACAGTGGGGATGGTGTGTTCAGGGTGATGAGCTGTGTTGCTTTTACGCCAAACATAATGTTTTGCATTGTTGCCAAAAAGTTTGCTTTTGGTTTCATCTGACCAGATCACCTTCTTACACATGTTTGGTGTGTCTCCCAGGTGGCTTGTGGCAAACTTTAAACGACACTTTTTATGGATATCTTTAGGAAATGGCTTTCTACTTGCCACTCTTCCATAAAGGCCAGATTTGTGCAGTATACGACTGATTGTTGTCCTATGGACAGAGTCTCCCACCTCAGCTGTAGATCTCTGCAGTTCATCCAGAGTGATCATGGGCCTCTTGGCTGCATCTCTGATCAGTCTTCTCCTTGTATGAGCTGAAAGTTTAGAGGGACGGCTGGGTCTTCATAGATTTGCAGTGGTCTGATACTCCTTCCATTTCAATATGATCGCTTGCACAGTGCTCCTTGGGATGTTTAAAGCTTGGGAAATCTTTTTGTATCCAAATCTTGCTTTAAACTTCTCCACAACAGTATCTCGGACCTGCCTGGTGTGTTCCTTGTTCTTCATGATGCTCTCTGCACTTTAAACGGACCTCTGAGACTATCACAGTGCAGGTGCATTTATACAGAGACTTGATTACACACAGGTGGATTCTATTTATCATTAGTCATTTAGGTCAACATTGGATCATTCAGAGATCCTCACTGAACTTCTGGAGAGAGTTTGCTGCACTGAAAGTAAAGGGGCTGAATAATTTTTCACGCCCAATTTTTCAGTTTTTTATTTGTTAAAAAAGTTTGAAATATCCAATAAATTTCGTTCCACTTCATGATTGTGTCCCACTTGTTGTTGATTCTTCACAAAAAATTACAGTTTAATTTCTTTATGTTTGAAGCCTGAAATGTGGCAAAAGGTCGCAAAGTTCAAGGGGGCCGAATACTTTCGCAAGGCACTGTATGTAAATCTGTGACAGATGGAGATCTTGCTGGTATATACAAGTAAGGATTTGCTACTAAAACCCTATTTTGCAGTGTGTTGAATGTTTGGCGAATGTGTGATAAACGTGGACTTTAACAATGGAGCAGTATCAATTAATGGTAAATTTCCATAGGAAATCAAAGGTAAATAATTAATAAAATGAGTGATTAATCAACTGAAAATGGGCAGGGGTTTCAAAATGATTGGCAAATGTTTTTGAAATCTGTATTTGCATTAAAGAATGCCCCCTGCAATCATGTTGCAGAAAAGGACCCCTGCTTTCTGTGTGGAAGCAGTGGTCTATTTTCAGAAGGTATGACAAGCCCCTTGCTGAACTAGAATTTGGAACGCTCCCTCATATGTGTCCTGTTGATCTGTGACTGAGCGTGGGGCATGTTGAACCCCAGCAGAGACACCACTGCTTCAAAACAGAGGAAGGGACCTTCTCTGCAGCATGCTGGCAGGGGGCAGGCTGTGGCTGCTTTTAAAGAAATAAAAACGTAAACGGTTTTACCTTGCTTGGAATGTATTTAGTTGATTTAAACCAAACTTTAGCTAGGCTTTAAACTTAAAGGGGTTGTAAAGGTAACATTTTTTTTTTTAAATAACAAACATGTCATACTTACCTCCACTGTGCAGCTCGTTTTGCACAGAGTGGCCCCAAACCTGGTCTTCTGAGGTCCCTCGACGGCTGTCTCGGCTCCTCCCCGCAAGAACTAACCACCTTCATGCAAGCGAGCTCGCATGGTGGTTAGTTCTTGTGGGCGCGCTCCTGTGATATAGCCGGCGGCTATAGCCGCTCACTGTATCACTAGGTCCCGCCCCCGGCGCACCACGTCATTCAATGTGATTGACAGCAGCGCGAGCCGATGGCTGCCCTGCTTTCAATCATCCAATGAATGACCCGAGAAGCCAGCGTGTTCGCGGCGCGGGACTTTTAAGGGGTCAGGTAAGTAAACGGGGGAGACTGGGGGGGCCACTAATCCTCTGATGTTTTTTCACCTTAATGCATAGAATGCATCAAGGTGAAAAAACGTGTAGCTTTACAGCCCCTTAAAACTGGCAATTGGCCAAATATTACTTTTTTATTTTTCAATAAGCCAGTGGGCTGAATGAAAAAGCAAAACAAAAAACAAATGGATTCCTCTATCCACACAAGCGGGGTGGAATGAGGAATCCTCCTGCTGGGAGGATAGCGGGGCTCTACCATCAGAATACACTGATCAGCAGCTGCAGCCAATAAACAGGCATGGACACACTAATGCCGTGTACACACGGTCGGAATTTCTGACAACAAAAGTTCGATGTGAGCTTTTGGTCGGATATTCCGACAGTGTGTAGGCTCGATCGGACATTTGCTGTCGGAATTTCCAACAGCAAATATTTGAGAGATGGTTCTCAATTTTTCCGACAACAAAAGTTCTTGTAGGAAATTCTGATTGTCTGTATGCAATTCAGAAGCACAAAAATCCTACGCATGCTCGGAATCAATTTGACGCATGCTCGGAATCATTGAACGTAATTTTTCTCAGCTCGTCGTAGTGTTGTATGTGAACGCGTTCTTGACGTTCAGAGTTTCCAACAACATTTGTGTGACTTTGTGTATGCAAGACAAGTTTGACCGAACAATCCGTCGTAAAAAAAATCCACGGGTTTGTTGTCATAATGTCTGATCGTGTGTACGCGGCATCGGATTGAAATTTGCATGGTCCCTGCAGAACTGGTTACATTTCGATCCATCTACAGCTAACTTTACTTCCGAGTAAGGGCTCTTTCACACGGAGCGGATCCGTATTGATCCGCCCGTGTGTGTCCTTCTGCTCAGCGGGGATCATCAGTAAATCCCCGCTGAGCTGTCGGCTGACAGGGCGATCCCCGCACACTGTGCAGGGTCCGCCTGTCTTTTTACCGCTCTCCCCTATGGGGAATCGGATGAATACGGACCGTGTGTCTGTATTCATCCGGTCCGATCCGAGAGCTGGCCTGGGGCCCCCAACTTCCCCTTCCCAGGCTGTAGCGTGGCCGAACTCCTCCTTCTTCCTCCTGGAGTCCTGTCAGTCCGGCTGAGTGCTCACTTCCTTTCAGTCCGGCCGGGAACACAGGAAACTGAATCTCCTGTACCGTGCGGTACCCGGCCGGCCACTATCTGATAGGAGACAGGGGACCCATAATGATAGAACTCTGGACTGACAGGAGGAAGAAGAGCTTGGCCACACTACAGCAGCAGCCTACAGGGAAGAAGGGGAGGTGAGAATATAAAAACATATCGACTGGGGTGGGGGGGGGGAGTAAAAACATGGGTGTAAAAAATTAGTGTAGCGGTAACGTTGGCTTTGCGTGCGAGGGGGGTGCTTGGGGGCCCCCATTTTGCTTGGGGCCCCTAAATTCTTTCAAATGGCTCTGCTTGTAGGCTGTAGGTGAACCTGGTGCAGCAGATTCAGTTGCATGTGCCCAGGGCATCATTTAGGTAATACAACGATATAAAGGCTTCATAGGTGAAACCACCATATCGAAAAATGACCTTTTGTGACTCTGCAAACAACGCTTGAAAAATAAGACCAGATGTCATTTATCATTTTTATTTGATTATTCACCTGCATCTTTCTTCTTTTTGTTATTTCTGTTATTTTGACACAATTGCTCAAAGCGGCTCCACCTTTGTAATATTAGTCTGCGGAACATTAAACAAACATAATTCTATGTTCGTTGTTCTCCTCTCGCCTTGGCAAACGCGTACACGCGATTCGCCTCACCGTGACCTCTAGCAGACACTGGAGGAATGGTGCTTCTCAGGCTGAGAACAATGGGCTCTATTTCATAAGCTTGGTAAATGCTAGATGTAGTCTCAGTCGAGGAAATAATTAGGATTTGGGAAGATTCCTTTGTAGTTAATGAGGCCGCAGGGAATGTGCGACTGATTGACACAACACTGTATACAGTGGACCTATGGAATGACACCTGTAATGGCTTTAAAGAATGGAAAAATGAAACAAAGTCAATGAGGATTACTGTTGGAATACAGGTTTAACCAAACACCCATGATTATTTATTTTTCTCCTTATTTGACTTTGCATAGAGGTCTCGTGTGGCACTCAACATCACAAAGCCATACCTGTGCACCGCCACAAACCACACGGCTGTTCAATCAATATCTGCACTTCATATTTTAGAAAATTTCTTGCTTTCAGAATGCAAAGTACAATAAAATCAAGTAGAGCAGGATGTCAAAACAAAGCCATCTCTCTACAGTAGAGTTCCAAGAACCACAGCATCACATGGGGTTTAAGAAACCACGCCACACTGTTTGAGATCCAGAAGAGGGGGGGGGGACAGCTTTGTGCAATACCAGCTTTTTTATTTTAACTGAAAAAAAAGGTTTACAGCCACTTGATTCAGAATACAAAAAAAACTATATTAGAGGTCCCAGAAAAAAAAGGAACCCTTATGCTGCAGGTCCCAGACTGAGTCAGGCAGCACCACACTGTGGGAAATGTAGTCTAGAAGAGGGTAACTATACTGTAATGAAAATGAAGCTTTTGAACTGCATTTTCCAGAGAAAGACTGCCAGGAGGACGGCATTTCCCCAAGCCGTAGAGGACACAGCTTCCTCTTGCCATGAAGGAGCCCGGAGAGTGCCCATGACTGTGTCGTGTGCACCAGTGGCATAGCGTAGGTTGGACTTTTAGCACTCGCCAAGTCCCTTGCCTTCCTACAATGGTACTGACGAGCCTGATTCCCACACTGAACACTACTCTGACCTACCTGTCCACTACCCTGACCCTTACACTAACCTACCTGATTCCTACATAGGCCTACCTGACCACTACATTAACCTACCTGATCCCTATACTGACCACTACACTGACCACTAAACTACACTGTACTGACCACTACACTACACTGTGCTGACCACTACACTGTGCTGATTACTACACTACGCTGTCCACTACACTGCGCTGTCCACTACACTGTGCTGACCACTACACTGTGCTTACCACTATATTACACTGTCCACTACACTACACTGACTACCTACCTACAGTATTCCTATACTGACACCACACAGCTCTGCTCTTATACACACTCTCTCTCTCTAGCTAGCTGCTCCCTCTCCCCAGACCGTGTCCACTCTCCCCTGGGCCAGCAACATGACTCTACTTTCATGAGGGAGTCTCACCTTCTCTTTTTTGGCTTCCATCGGTCCGGAGGAGGAGAAGTCCACCGCTGCGGCTCACACTCACAGCAGACGAAGGCAGGACTCCAGGAGCAATCGCAGACAGGCCAGTTCTTCCACTGCACATGAGCCCATTCGCCAATCAAAGGGCGCCAGAGACTAAACATGTCGTCCAGAGAACGGGGACACAGGAAATTAAAATTTGGAGAATGGAGCCGCTAGTGACACACACTGGCGTGGAATTTCCCCGCCTAAATGTTGAGCCTGGGGCCACTGTCCCCACCACACCCCCTACACTACACCACTGATGTGCACCCCCACTGCTGCATAACAGTGGCCTGAACAGGATCTGGAGTGACAAGTGTGCTGACACCCAGTCAGCTGGGTGCAGAACAGAGATTGGACTAATCGCTGTGTGTGACTGAATGGTGAGCTGCAATACTGCTGGGACTGGTGAGATTATCTTATTGGAAGAACTGACCATACAGCCGTCTAGTAGTCTTATTGTTGCTTGCAGGCTTGACTGGGACTATTCTTATGTGCACCAACGGTACACGTAGTCCCCAACACTAGCCAGTTGAAGAGTTATGACTATAGACTACCCCTTTACAGATGCTATTCAAAGACACTTACTGATTGCTTATGCTAAGCAATACCTCTCAGAGGACATTGCACCATATCTTAGCCAAGGTATAGTAATATTATTCACAGTGCAGTTAATGCTTATAATTACTGCTTATTCCTGTCTGGTGGTACAGAACTATATTCTAAGTTACCTTGGCATAGTAACACCTTCTGTGTGTTCATTTTTGCTAAAACCACCATTTTTTCTAAGCCATACCAATACATTGAGTTCTCTCACCACTAAACAAACTTGTGTTTGTTTCCTGTTACCAATTCATAGTACAGTGATTGAGGTTGTTCTTGGAGTTGAGGCGCAGAACAGACCACTCAAATTACCAAGTGGCGCCCCCCAGGGATAGTAATACACAATATGAAAAAGGCTAGGGACAACTTTATGAAAATTGAAACAAAAGTGGAGATGTGTCACTCACTAAGGAAATTATTAGGGTTGTCCCGATACCACTTTTTTAGGACCGAGTACAAGTACCGATCATTTTTTTTAATGTACTCGCCGATACCGATACTTTTCTTAAATGTCATGTGACAGTTTTCAAACCACAATACAGACTAAGGATATTTTCTTTATAATTATGAAGAACTCTAACTCAAGACATTATAAAAGAATAAAAATGAGTAAAAATTAATAAAAATGTTTTATTTGCTTGTCACGCAGTAGAAAAAAACTCAAAGAATTTTCTCAGAACATGTTGATAAATACAAAAAAAGTATCGGCAGAAGCATCGGGAGCATTTGTGCGAGTACAAGTACTCCCGCAAATACTCGGTATCGGTCCTGATATCGATACTAGTATCGGTATCGGGACAACCCTAGAAATTATTATTCATTTTTTTTTTAATCAGGAAAAGTTTATTGAACAGGCACAGACAATAAACAAAAGACCAAGAACATGTATGTTCCAGCAGACAAGAATTGCAACGATCCGAAAGAATCGACACTTCACCAAAAACAATCCAGCAGTTTATACACATAATGATAGAAATAATAAAGGACAAAGCAGGGTTTAAAAAAAAAAAGATAATTGCGGTAGTACCCCAGCCCCAGCTCAGCCGTTTAGGGCATCAGGAGAAAGGAGGTATTGGTTTCAGATATCTCAGAATTCTGAAACTTTTTGAAATTCAGTGAGATCAAGGTCATATAGTAAACCCAGAATACCGTAGTTGGGCTTTGCAGGGATGGTAGATCATATCAAGGGTTCCTATTATCTTTACCCGATACTGGTGAAGTTTAGGGCAACGCCATGATAAATGTATGAGATCACTCTGCGCTGTGGTGCATTTAGCACAAAGAAGGGACTGCAGAGTTCCCAAATGGTGCAGCTTAAGAGGTGTAAAATCGGCATGGAGAATAAAATTGAGCTGTGACAACCTCTGGGTAGAATTTAAAGAGCAGGTTAACACGAACTCTAAAGCGTTATCCTAATGACCGTCACCCAGATTGCCTACATCTCGATCCTATTTCTCCTTAGCTTTGGAGGGGTATCCCTTTAAATAAGATAGAAGCAACATATCATACCAACGGGAAATAAACCTTTTGGTTTCATTGATCAATTGGACAATGGGCGTTGGGGGAAAGACTCCAGCCGGTCGCAACTCCCTAGGAGCAAACCACATGTTGGAGTTAAAGGTATGATGCCGCATACACATGCCCGTTTTTCTTGTTCTAGAAAAAACTAAATTTTTCTCGATGTGATACTTGTCAAGCCTGCCTTGCATACACACGATTGTGAAAAAAAAATGCTGGAGCAAAGCGCGGTGGCGTACAACACGTACAATGGCACTATAAGGCCCCTTTCACATTGAGGAGTTTTTCAGGCGGTACAGCGCTAAAAATAACACTGCTATACCGCCTGAAAAACTCTTGCCAAGCAACCTCAATGTGAAAGCCCGCATCTTTGGAGCGATGAGAGGAGTGGCGTGTATACTGCTCCTTCCCATTGAAAACAATGGGAAACCGCAGCAATACCGCCCGCAATGCGCCTCTATAGAGGTGCATTGCGGGCGGTATTAACCCTTTCACGGCCACTAGCGGGGGTTAATACTGCATCCCTAGCGGCCGCAACTGGCGGCAATTCCAGCGTTATAGCGCCACTAAAAATATACCACCAGCACGGCTCCAGCCCCAATGTGAAAGGGGTCTAAAGGGGAAGTTCCATTCAGATGGTGCCACCCTTTGGGCTGCTTTTGCTGATTTCGTGTTACTAAAAGTTTGGTGAGAGACGATTCGCGCTTTTCAGTCTTCGTGCTTTTCAGTCTGTTACAGCGTGACGAATGTGCTATCTCCATTACAAACACTCGTTTTACCTGAACTAGTGCTCCCGTCTCATAACTTGCTTCTGAGCATGCGTGTTTTATTGCCGTCATTAAAGCCTACACGCGATCATTATTCACAACGTGAAAAACGACAACGTGAAAAACCATGCGACAATTTAAAGCATGTTCGTTTTTAATGACATAAAAAAATAAATATGTAATCTCATGAAAAACGGTTGTGTGTACGCGGCATTAGAATTGCAAGGCGGGCGGGTGGTGGTACGAATACTGCAATTCAGCAAAAAGTTAATTATTTTTATCTGTCACAGCTGTACTTTTCCATTTGTTTTCAGTCCCAGTATATTTCTGTGTCTATGTTCCCTGTGTGGCCCTTATCCCGCGTACACACGACCATTTTTTGGGTTCTAAAAAATTACGTTTTTAAGGGTCTAGAAAAACCAAAGTTTTTTTCAACCCGATCATTAAAACGGCCTTGCCTACACACAATCGTGAAAAAAAAAATGCTCTAGCAAAGAGCGGTGACGTACAACGCGTACGACGGCACTATAAATGGGAACTTCCATTCGGATGGCGCCACCCTTTGGGCTGCTTTATCTAATTTCATGTCAGTAAAAGACGATTTGCGCTTTTCTGTCTGTTACAGCGTGATGAATGTGCTTACTCCATTACGAACGGTAGTTTTACCAGAACGAGCGCTCCCGTCTCATAACTTGCTCAGATTTTTCACGTCGTTAAAGCCCACACACGACCATTTTTTACAACCTTAACATCATGAAAAAATAGAGCATGTTCAAATAATTTTTTTGCCCATTTTTTAGATCGTGAAAAATGCTCTGAAGCCCACACACGATCGTTTTTAATGACATTTAAAAAAAAACATCATTTTTTAGAACCCGAAAAACGGTCGTGTGTACGTGGCATAACACTCTCATTTGGAACCTTGGACGACTTCTTAAAATGTGTTCATTGGTGCATATTATTACAGCCTTCACAGTATTAGGCATTCATAAATAGCCCTTCCTAAGTGGATAATATTCTACCAAGTGGCTAAGTCACAGCCAGAGGGCACTGCTCGCCCACATGCTATATGCTTCCAGCTAGTACACCTGTAAGAGAGAAGCGTTTGGATTTCTGCCCTTACTTACGGGTCAGGGAGTTCTTGGCTGTGATGAATGGGTATGGACAGAGACATGCTCCTGCTTCTATTATTGGCATCTGTTAATTTGCTAATGACTAAGTGGAGTGTGGAAAGACATGAATTGTATCATGGCGTGCTCATTCTGACTGCATGCTAATCTATACAGGAAATTTATTGACACCGCTAGGGATTAATAAAGTTTCGGTGTTAAGCAAGCTGTCGTCCAGCAGCCTGATTCCACTGACAGCATAATTAGTGACACAATTAACTGGTTATTGTATTAACACCTTTGATTCCTGAGCCTGACGTCGCTGGAGAAATCTGATAGGCAGATCTTACATTGATTTCGGACTGGAGATGTCAAGTCATGTATGACGACAAAAGTAATGTCTACATCGTGGATTTGTTTTACCCAAATTAGTCTGGCCATACACCAGCGTAATTACGTTCGAACATTCGTATGGAAGTTCTGAAATATTGCTCATCAGAGCTTATGATCTTGCCATCATTGAGTTGACTAATTTTGTTCAGAACCCCTAAATTTTGGTCCAGACCTGCTACTTGAATGGAATTCCAGACAACATTAAACGGGTTTCTTTTGTGCCTAGAGAACATGCACATTACAATATGTCCAATTTGCCCTTGAGGCCGCGTACACACGATCCAATTTTTCTCCGCTGAAACTGGTCTGACGGACCGTTTCAGCAGACAAATCCGATCGTGTGTATGGGCTAGGGGACATGTCTGACCGGCGGACAAATTTTAAAGCATGCTTTAAAATTTGTCCGCCGGAGACATGTCCATCGGATATGTCCGCTGGTTAGTACACTAACCAGTGGACATATCTGCCCGCACAAACGTCGAATGGATGTGACGCATGCGTGAAAGTTTTTTACTTCCTGGTGCGGTGACCTGGCGTCGTCAACGTCACCGCGCTGTCTGCCGGATGGGAATTTTGATCCTATAGTGTGTACACACCGTCAGATGAAAATTCGGAGGAGACATGTCCGCTGGAAACGGTCCGTGTACGCGGCCTAAAGGGGTTGTAAAGGAAAAAAATATTTTCCCTAAACAGCTTCCTTTACCTTAGTGCAGTCCTCCTTCACTTACCTCATCCTTCCATTTTGCTTTTAAATGTCCTTATTTCTTCTGAGAAATCCTTACTTCCTGATCTTCTGTCTGAAACTCACCACCGTAATGCGAGGCTTTCTTCCTGGTGTGGAGAAAGCCTCTTGAGGGGGGAGGGGGCGAGCAGGAGTGTCAGGACGCCCATTAACACGCAGCCCCTATCTCTATCTGCAAAGTAGAGAGTGTCCGAGACTTGCCTGCTCGCCTCCTCCCCCCTCAAGAGGCTTTCTCCAGACCAGGGAGAAAGCCTTGCATTACTGTGTGGAGTTACAGACAGAAGAACAGGACGTGAGGATTTCTCAGAAGAAATAAGGACATTTAAACGCAAAATCGAAGGATGAGGTAAGTGAAGGAGGACTGCACTAAGGTAAAAGGGAAAAACATTTTTTTCCTTTACAACCCCTTTAAAGCATCACTAAACCCACATAAAGAAAAAAAAAAAAAACGATCAATAAATGTTTTTTTACATTCTATTCATACTCACCCAGTTACTACAATGCTGCGTACACACGACCGTTTTTCATGGCGTTGAAAATTAAATTTTTTAAATTGCTCATTAAAAACGATTGTGTGTAGGCTCCAGAGAATTTTTCTCGACCTGAAAAATGACCATTAAAAATTTAGAACATGCTCTAATTTTTCGCGTCGTTTTTCACGTCGTGAAAAACAGTCGTGTGTAGACTTTAACGACTGGAAAAAAACACGCATGCTCAGAAGCAAGTTATGAGACGGGAGCGCTCGTTCTGGTAAAACTAGCATTTGTAATGGAGATAGCACATTCGTCACGCTGCAACAGACTGAAAAGCACAAAGACTAAAAAGCGCAAATCGTCTCTCACCAAATATTTACTAACACAAAATCAGCAAAAGCAGCCCAAAGGGTGTCGCCATCCGAATGGAACTTCCCCTTTATAGTGCCATCGTTTGTGTTGTACGTCACTGCGCTTTGCTCAAGTATTTATTTTTCACGATCGTGTGTATGCAAGGCAGGCTTGACAAGAATCACGTTGAGAAAAACTAAGTTTTTTTCCATGACATTAAAAACGGCCTTGTGTACGTGGCATTAGATTAGTTTATTGTATTCTGCAAAAAACCTGGTTGATCCTGCTGCTCGCTATCTCCGTCTCTTGTTCATGTCCCCAATTATGCTAGGGATTCTGCCGCTGTGGTGGCAACTCTGCACATGCTCAGTTTTCAGTGAGTTCTATGCTGAGCATGTCCTCCCTATCCCATCTTAGCAGCCCATGTGACTATAAAGCCACACATGTGAGTTTTTACACAGTGGTAAATGACAGTCCACTCCCTCCCTCCTCCTCCATGCCCACTAAGCAGCTAAACACAATTACATGTAGATTAATGGTGGCTTCGTCTTCCTTTTATTCTAAGACACAGACTGGAGGGGTGTGACAGCCTGTGACTGGCGGAAATCCTCCCGCGCCATGTTTTGACGCAAAATAATAAAGATTTGATTTCAAATATATATTTGTATGCCAATTTAAAACAGTTTATCAGTATTTTTATTTTTTTCACTGCATTACAAAAGCTGTTTTTTATTTTGTACATGTGACTAGCAGCAGAGGACTAGAAAGAAGCTCCTACTGCTTATGTATCCCTGCAGACAGGCTGGAAAAGATCTGAGTGACAGCTGTATATCGATTAGGAAACGATACTTCAATTTTTTTTTAATAGAATAATTACAGTGCCATCATCCATATACAGAAATAATGGGGACAATGTAAATGAAACAATGTGTGTTTAGTATCACTTAAAAGACCAAATTCACAGTGTTTGCTTAAGAAAAAATTCATCCTACCAATTTTCTCATCACTACAGTGAAAAACCAACTGTCAACTTGAAGCTCACTATCCATTAGAATTTTTTTGAAAAATGCACTCAAAATTCTACTGGTGTATGGCTCCAGGCAGTGCTTATCTTTACTAAACATGTAATAGTAAATCACTGTGGAGTTGTTTTCAGCCTTTGGCTTTTGTTGATTTTACTTATCAATCGTTTGCTAAGGCCGGTCATACGGTTCGAATCTCGACCGGTTCAGCAGAAACTGAAGCTGAGATGAATAAGCACTTTTAAAAGTGCGAAACGCGTCAGCCCCTGTATCCCGTTGTTTGCTGTGGCTTGCATTTTTTGGATTATTACCTCCTTTTAATAAAGGCAATGATTTTGAGTGTGGCTGTCCAGAATTTTCTCCTCGCCCAGCTGAGATTCATACCGTTAATGGGCAGGCCGCCCCCTGCTGGGAGAAGACAAAGGCCCGGCAGGAGGGATTCCTGCATTAATACTGTCTGTGTTGATGGGCGAATTGAGCAGATTTATTTCCTGCAACCCTAAGAATGAAGGCAAATCGTTCTCTGACTGAATGAGGTTGAGAGTGTGATGTCACTGCCTCGTTTCTCCACCTCATCCAATCAGAATGCAAAGCATTAACTGAATGGTGCCCCTGCCAAGCGGCCAATCTCCTGTGATCATAGTGCAGTAAGGCAATCGCTTGGTGTAGGACCTGGAAGCAGGTGGAGGTCACTGGAGTACCACTATCTACTTCAGTGATAAACCACTTAAGGACCGTCTCACGCCGATTTACATCGGCATAATGGCATGGCTGGACACAATCACGTACATGTACGTTGACCTTTAAGAGCCCAGCCATGGGTCGCTCGTGCGTCGCCGGCGGCACGCTCGCAACCCGGTCCTGAGGGATCCAGTCCCGCGGACCTGATCGCCGCCAGTGTCCCGCAATTAGGTCACAGAACTGAAGAACCGGGAGAGGTAAGTGTAAACAAACCTCTCCCCATTCTTCCTAGTGAGACTGATCGTTTGTTCCCTGTCATAGGAAATGACGATCAGTGATGTCACACGCCCAGCCACGCCCCCTACAGTAATAAACACACATTAGGTCACACTTAACCCGTTTAGCGCCCCCTACAGGTTAACCCCTTCACTGCCAGTGTCATTTCCACAGTAATCAGTGCATTTTTATAGCACTGATCGCTGCAAAAATGACAATGGTCCCAAAATAGCGTCAAAAGTGTCCGATGTGTCCAAAGTGTAAAAATCATTGATTGCCGCCATTACTAGTAAAAAAAAAAATTATTACTAAAAATGGCATAAAACTATCCCATATTTTGTAGACGCTATAACTTTTGCGCAAACCAATCAATAGACGCTTATTGCGATTTTTTTTTTAACCAAAATTATGGAGAAGAATACGTATCAGCCTAAACTGAGGAAAAAAATAAGTTTTTACAGACATACCCCACTTTTAAGTACACAATGGGGTTTATTTACTAAAGTTGGAAAGTGCAAAATCAGGCTCACTTCTGCATAGAGACCAATGAGCTTCTAACCCCAGCTTGTTCAATTACTTTGGTAATAAAACCTGGAAGCTCATTGGTTTATATGCAGAAGTGAGCCTGGTTTTGCGCATTCCAGCTTTAGTAAATAAACCCCATTGGGTACTTAAAAGTAGGGTATGTCTGTATATATTTTTGGGGAAATTTTTTATAGCAACAAAAAAAAAAAATTTTGTCGCCATATTTTTGTTTATAGTGCAAAAAATTAAAACTGCAGAGGTGATCAAATACCACCAAAAGAAAGCTCTATTTGTGTAAAAAACAAAAAAGCCAAATTTGTTTGGAAGCCACGTCGCACAACCGTGCAATTGTCAGTTAAAGCGAAGCAGTGCCGAATCGCAAAAAGGGGCCTGGTCCTTTAGCTGCAAAATGGTCTGGGGCTTAAAGTGGAGGTTCACCCTCCAAACAAATTTCAGGCATGCATTGGAGCCCACCCACCCGAACGGCAGTATGCCGGTGTTTTTTTGTTTTTTTTCTATACATACATTTTTACGGGCTCTCGTCCCCTCCGGCGGTCCCGCGGCACTCAGCGTTTACAATCACAGGCTGTGATTGACGTCCCTCAGCCCGGTGCAGACAGTGAGTCACGAGATGCCGAGGGAACCCGAACATCGCTGCGCAGGCGCCGTATAGGGCCGAACCGGAGTTTAGGTTCCTTCGGCAGCCTGTGATTGGAAACGCCCAGTCACGTGCGATCGCCGGAGGGGACGACAGCCCGTAAAAAGGTATGTATATATAAAAAAAAAAAACACCGGTATACTGCCAGTCGGGTGGGTGGGCTCCAATGCATGCCTGCAATTTGTTTGGAGGGTGAACCTCCACTTTAAGTGGTCAAAAGCTTCCGGGGGGCATCGGCTATGTATGGTATATGTCCAGTTATATTGGTCCAAGCTAGACCATTGTAACCATGTATAAAATTTCCACATCTGGAATTCATCTTGCATAATTCCACTTTTAGGACCAGATTCAGGTAGATGGGAGCATCTTTGCTCTGGAGTAACGCTTCTCATTTACGTTACGCTGCCGAAATTTTAGGAGCAAGTGCTGTTATTCATGAAGCACTTGCTCCTAAAGTTGCGGCAGCGCATCGCAAATGAGCCGGCGGAATTCAAATTGGGCGGGTACGGGGCGTGTATTATTTAAACTAAGCGCGATCCCGCGGCGAACGTACTGCGCATGCGTCGAGTGTCAATGCATCCCAGTGCGCATGCTCCAAATTCTGTCAGTGAACGTCAATGACGTCACATCCCCATTCATGAAAGTTTTACGCAAGCGACGCGATTTTTTTTTTTCCGACGCGATGACGACGCCTATACTTAACATAGGATACTCCACTAGGGGGCTGCTTTATCTTTACGCCGCGTATCGCTTACGGAAACGTCGGAAAGTCACTGCGTCGCGCCCGAATACGATTGTGAATTGCCGATTCCCGCTGATTAACATATTTTTTCAGCGATACTCCAGCCTAACTCTACCTGAATCTGGCCCTTAGTAATCAATATACACTATTTAAAACAAAAAATGTTTAGGCTTTGGATACACAATAAATCCTCCTGCATTCCATTATTACAGTAAGATATACTTGGCCGCTATGGAGAAATCACAACATTTACTGCATGTCCTTTTTCCTGAATCAACAATAGAACTATGAAGAGCACATGACCCGATATTAAGAGGAGACATTGATGATTTTTATTCTGCCCGGAGATCTCCTATAATGCAGGGCAGTTTGGTGAACTGACACTCTTCAAACAGCATGTTTTCTTATATGCTCTTTGCAGTGAATCCACAGCTGAAAGTGACTTGTATTATTACTGAACTTGGCATCTATGCCAAGAGAGAAAAGGTCGCTGAGAATGTTGAAGAATTCCATGAAATGTGAATCTATGGTGAAGTACCGATCACGCTGCAGCAGTGGGTTAAGAACTTCTGAGGCAATGGCATCTTTTCATCTGGACTGGAAAACCTTCCTTGGAACCTAAACAGCTTTGAAACACAATATACTGGGAGAGGAGGAAGGGGAGGAAGTAATAGGGATTATCCGAGATCTAGGGGTTAATCTAGACGGGCAATGTAGAATAATCTATGATTTAACTAATAAAGTGGAGGTAGACGGAGGACTAGATGAGGCGGGAGTATCGCGACCTGGAGTGACACAGGAGTGTGCAGACCGGTAACCCCCAGATAGGGAATTACTCAGGGGGATACTTGAGGGATAGAGTACTAGAGTAAATAGGCAAAGCTAAATTGGCTACGGGGTAGAGGGGGGGGCTTTCGGTATTACCCTCCCTGACCCCAACGGTCAATAAGTAAGGGGATTGGATCTAGGGTGGGTGGGGGGGTTTATTTATTTACTTATTGGAATTTTTTTTTTTTTTTTTTTCCCCTTCCACCTCTCTCTCTGTTCCTCCTCTTCCTCCTCCTACCTCCCACTCCTTATTTTGGGGGGGTAACTGCATTGACCCACCACCTAAATACAGCCCTAATACCTCGATTGGAGGGAAGAGGTAGGAGGGAGGGGATTTGGAGCCCTAAGATGGGGAGTATAAAGATCACGACCTTTAATGTTAAAGGATTAAACACCCCAGAAAAAAGGAGAATGCTCCTTAATGAATTAAAAAAAATGCGCTCAGATGTGGCCTTTGTCCAAGAAACCCATCTTAGAGCCAGTCGGCTGCCGTACCTACAAAATAGATTCTTTCCATGCGCCTACCACGCCTTTAGCCTAAACTCTAAATCTAAAGGAGTGGCGATATTAATATCTAATCAGGTTGCCTGGTCACTAACAGAAAAGCAGGTAGACGAAAACGGAAGGTATATATTCTTAAAAGGTACTTTAGGAGACGAGAAAGTAACACTAGCCACTATATATACGCCCAATAAGAGTCAGGATGCCTTCCTGATTAAAACATTGTCTGAACTGGATAAATTTACAGAAGGGAAGCTGATATTAGGAGGAGACATCAATATGACATTAGATCCTAAACTGGATACTTCCTTAGGAACCTCCTCTATATCAGGGAAATCCAGGAGGCGAGTTCTGCGAAAGTTAAAAGAAATACATCTGGTAGACGCATGGAGGACTCTCCATGGCGAGGAGAAAGATTATACTTTCTACTCTAACCCCCATAAAAGTTACTCACGGCTGGATTACTTTTTAATCCCCCACTACTTATTGACGGGAGTAGAGGAAGTGAAAATTGGAAATATAACCTGGTCGGATCACGCCCCAGTGACAATAGACATAGTAATATCAGGTAAGGCTCTTTCCACGGGGTATCGTTGGCGCCTGAATGAAAGCCTACTACAGACACAAGAAGTTAAAGAGGCAATGGAAAAGGAGTTAGTGGACTACTTCCGGACCAACGATACACCGGGGAGCGACCCCAGTATTGTGTGGGAAGCACATAAGGCGGTGATGAGAGGCCTATTGATAAAACACGGGGCAAGAATTAAAAAAATACGGGAGAAGAAGGTTAGGAAACTAACAACAGACATTCAAGCCCTAGAAATTCAACATAAAGGTACACAGTCAATTAAAGTAGGAGAAGAACTTGGACATAAAAGGAGGGAGTTATCTGACCTATTGAGGTATAAAGCTAAAGCGATTATCCAGGTAGGTAGAAGGACAATATATGAACTAGGGGATAAGTGTGGCAAAATATTAGCAGGGAAACTGAAAGGACTTAGGAATAATGTCTATATACCACATATAAAGGATAAGAATGGCCAGATAAAATCTCTCCCGAAAGAAATAGCACAGAGGTTTGGTGAATATTATTCATCTTTATATAATCTAGAACAAACAGATATCCCTGGAAGTAGGATTGAGGATTATTTATCCTCAACACAATTGCTAAGAATACCATCAAGTGAAAGGGAGAGCCTGGATAGACCCATTACACTGGAGGAATTGAGAGGTATCATGAAAGGGGTTAAAAAGGGGAAAGCCCCCGGGCCAGATGGGTTCTCTATTCAGTATTATCAGTCTTTCTTTCATGTTCTTGGACCATATATGATTGGGATGTACAATGAGATCGGCCGCTCTACCGCACTCCGCCCGGAAGCTCTTATGGCACATATTGCGGTGATCCCCAAAGAGGGGAAGGACCCGGCGGAGTGCGGTAGTTACCGCCCGATCTCATTGCTGAATACAGATCTGAAACTTTTTACTAAACTAATAGCAGCCCGACTAAAACCTCTTTTGACTCAGTTAATACACCCAGATCAGGTTGGGTTCATCCCAGCTCGAGAAGCCAGGGATAACACTATTAAAGTGTTAAACCTGGTACACTGGGCAAGGGAAACTAAAACACCTTCGATTTTTCTAAGCACAGACGCCGAAAAGGCTTTCGACCGAGTCAATTGGAAGTTTATGGCAGGAGTATTGAGACATATGGGAGTAGGAGAAGATATGTATAGATGGATTATGGGGGTGTATACTATACCTCAAGCATCAATTAAGGTGAATGGGATTCTCTCAGACCCCATTAAAATATCAAACGGGACAAGACAAGGGTGCCCATTATCCCCGCTACTATATGTCTTGACATTGGAGCCCCTCCTTAATAGGATTAGGCAAAACCCTAATATCCGGGGATTGGAAATTGGAGACAGGGAATATAAAATCTCTGCATTCGCAGACGATATGCTGTTTACCATATCCAATCCGCAGGATTCACTACAGAGCCTGATGAGAGAAATTGAGGAATATGGGGAACTAGCAAACTTAAAAATTAACTACGAGAAATCTGAAGTAATGAGCGTGGAATTAAGGAAGGGCCTACAACAAATCTTAAAACCTAAATTTAAATTTAAGTGGGTAAAGACAGCCCTGAAATACTTAGGGATTTACATAACACCAAAGCTAGGTAATATTTTTGGAGCAAACTTTCCTCCATTAATGAATACAATCAAGGATACCTTGAAGGGATGGCAGAGGGGACTTCATTCATGGTTTGGGAGATGCAATGCTATCAAGATGAGTATACTTCCTAAAATAATATACCTCCTTCAAACAATACCAATCAGGATCCCCTCTGCCTTCCTACTTCAAGTAAATAGGACCCTATTTGAGTTTATCTGGGCTAAGAAAAAATCTAGGATCAGTAGGAGTAGGATGTTTCTGCCTAAGAGCAATGGTGGATTAGCAATACCTGATGTAACTAAATATTATCAAGCGACCCATATGGGGAGGATTATAGAATGGGGTAGGAAGAGAGGATCCAAACTGTGGGTGGATATCGAACAAGAAATGAGTAAAATACCACTGCAACGAGCATCTTGGTGCTACCTAGCACTGCCGAAACAATTAAAAAAACATCCAACTATAGGGACGACGCTTGCAATAGGCTATAAGATTTGCCGGATTGGAAAACTTACCTCAAGCTTCTCCCCTCTATACCCAGTACTAGGGAACCCTTGTTTCCCACCAGGTATGGAAAAAGGAGCATATAGGAGCCTTAAAGAGAAGGGCCTAACTCAGATATCCCATTTTTCAGAACAAGACAGATGGCCTACTGCATCAGCTTTGACATCGCAGGAAGGAAAATATGGGGTGGAAGACTGGCAGGCGGTACAGTTGCGCCATTTTTTTAATTCTCTGGGTCCAATAAATCGATATAAAAGGGAATTAACACAATTCGAAAGATATTGTGAAAATCAGGAACCACCAGAAAGATTACTATCTAAGATGTATAAGATAGGAACTGCACCCCCGGAAGGTCAGGAGTTATTACCTATAAAAGATTGGGCTGGAGATATGGGGAGGAACTTTTCATTAAATCAGCAGCAAAAAATAATTAATTTAACCATGAAATCATCAATAAGCACCAGGCTCCAGGAATTAAATTATAAAATACTAAATAGATGGTATTACACACCAGAAAAATTAAGTAGAGTGTACCCGGGAACTTTAGACTTATGTTGGAGATGTAAGAAAGATAGGGGAACTATATATCACCTATTTTGGACCTGCCCAAGGATTAGAAAATATTGGCAGGAAGTAGTAAAGATAACCCAAAAATTTACAACATATAAACTACAAGAGGACCCGGCTTTTTGCTTGCTTCATTTAACACAGATTCCAACCAAAATATATAAGAAATCGATTATATGTTATATGATTAACGAAGCTAAGGCCGGGATAACCCAAAACTGGAAGAAACAAAAACCCCCTACGATAATTGACTGGCTCTATAGGGTTAGAAATATTTGCGCAATGGAGGACGTAATACTATCAGCCCAAGATAGAAATGAACAATATAACCAGACTTGGGGAGGGTGGAACGTATTTATGAATTCAGAAGAGGGAAGGAGGTGGATGGGCAGTGGAGGGGGGGGGTAGGGAGTGGGGGGGTGGGGGAGGGGAGGGGGGAGAGGGGAGGGGAAGGATAAATTAAATTTTTTTTTTTTTTTTTTGAGGGGGAGGGGGGGGGAAATAAAAGACAAAGGAAGTAGGGGTACATAAGAAGGAAGAGATAAGAAGGGAACTCAAGGAAAAGGGGAGGTGAGGGATATGGCGGGGGAGAGAAGAAAGGGGGGGGGGAGAGAGGAGGAGAGTAAAGAGGGAAGAGAATGAGCAGGATAAATAGAAGTGACCTCAGAACCTCTAAATATACCCCTGACACTTGAAGGACCGTAAGATAATAAAGGCTATGCTTATTAAGTGGACCCTGATATAGGATCTATTTTAAGGATGTGAAGCTAATACTCCTCAGGGAAAGAAAGAATCTGGTTTTATGGAGTAGTTAGCGTCAAATAATTTCATGTAGGTGGGAGATCAGGATGGGAAGGTATATTGATTATAAGTTTTGGAAGATTATACGAAGGAGCCCTTCCCGGAAATGAGCCCGGGTTAACCTAGGGGGTTGATATATATATATACATATATGTTATGGGTATATTAAGGGGTTACCAATGTGAAGGGTGTAACATGTAATTGCCTATCCTTCTGTTTTTCCTTTTTCTTTGAAAATAAAAAGAGATTAAAAGTAAAAAATGAAACACAATATACTGAGTAGGTTATGTTCCCCAGTGTAATAAAAGTTTAAAGCAATTGAGAAAAGCCTCAAGCAAGCAGATCGTGCCATTCTAACTACTTAGAACCGCAAGAATATACGCTGTCCAATATTTTTTTTATTACTGCTTATATTAAAGTGGAACCCAAAAACCATATTCTCTACGGACACTTTCTTCCAAAGTAATTGGTAAAATAAGTTGCTGACATTTAAATTTTGTTTTTCTAGAAAGACCCAGCATGAAAACTGCTAGGAAATGTACCCTATGTTGTCATTAGAAGTAAGATGTGTGCAAAGGCTGCCCCCCAAAATATTATTTTTAGGGCTGTGGAAATGAAAGATTCATTCCTCGCTTAATTAATAAATGTTTTGATCGGTACTAGTGGTACAACGGATCGTAAATGTTTCGTGATCCGAACGGGTCACCATATGCGGATCGGCACACTACGTGATCCGCGGAGCTCCGCTGCTGCCTCGGCCAAAGGAAAGGCTGCGGCTTCGGCCTAGCTCCTGGAGCGTCGACCATCTTGGTCCAGCGGCGGCCGAGGTGAGCCTAGAGCGGCCTGCTGACGTCATCACCCGACCTTAAAGGAACACTAAAGGTGTGTTTTTTATTAGATCAGTTGATTGCTGTAAGCTAGAGCATTTAAATATCACTTACCTCGTTTTTACTTTTGACCTCCAAAATACAGTAATCCAGGTTTGAAAATGCCATTTCCTGTCTCTCCTCTTCTTGCTTTTCACCAGCATCTGAAGTGTTTTGCATGGTGGAAAGCAGAATGTGCTCACCCCCTCCCTATGACTACAGCTCTGCGTGAAGATGCTCTCTTATCCCTCACAGGCATGGAGGCTAAGCCTAATGGGAACTGTAGTTCCCATTAGGCCGTGATGTAGCAAAAATGAATGTGCACCACAAACCAGGAAGTCAGTGAGAATAACGATTCAGGAGTGACGGAGGTGAATAAAACGGCTCGATTTCAACAGGTATCAAACTAGTTATAATGCAAAACATTACTTTTTACTTTATCAGCTACTGTCAGACTTTAATTTAAGAGGAAAATATTTTTGTCTTTACAACCCCTTTAACTGCTCGTGTCTGATAAGACTAAGCAAGCACTAATCTTCCTATACAATGGGGGAGATGTGGACCATATTACAGTAGGGAGATGTCTGTGGATATTACAGTGGGGAGATGTCTGTGGATATTACAGTGGGGGAGATGTCTGTGGATATTACAGTGGGGAGATGTCTGTGGATATTACAGTGGGGAGATGTCTGTGGATATTACAGTGGGGGATGATTGTGGATATTACAGTGGGGGATGTCTGTGGATATATCAGTGGGGGAGATGTCTGTGGATTACAGTGGGGGAGATGTCTGTGGATTACAGTGGGGGAGATGTCTGTGGATATTACAGTGGGGGAGATATCTGTGGATATTACAGTGGGGGAGATATCTGTGGATATTACAGTGGGGGAGATGTCTGTTGATATTACAGTGGAGAGATGTCTATGGATATTACAGTGGGGGAGATGTCTGTGGATATTACAGTGGAGAGTTGTCTATGGATATTACAGTGGGGGAGATGTCTGTGGATATTACAGTGGGGGAGATGTCTGTGGATATTACTGTGGGGGAGATGTCTGTGGATATTACAGTGGGGGTAGATGTCTGTGGATATTACAGTGGGGGAGATGTCTGTGAATATTACAGTGGGGGAGATGTCTGTGAATATTACAGTGGGGGAGATGTCTGTGGATATTACAGTGGGGGAAATGTCTGTGGATATTACAGTGGGGGAGATGTCTGTGGATATTACAGTGGGGGAGATGTCTGTTGATATTACAATGGGGGAGATGTCTGTGGATATTAAAGTGGAGAGATGTCTGTGGATATTACAGTGGGGGTGATGTCTGTGGATATTACAGTGGGGAGATGTCTGTGGATATTACAATGGGGGAGATGTCTGTGGATATTACAGTGGGGGAGATGTCTGTGGATATTACAGTGGGGGAGATGTCTGTGGATATTACAGTAGAGAGATGTCTGTGGATATTATAATGGGGGAGATGTCTGTGGATATTACAGTGGGGGAGATGTCTGTGGATATTACAGTGGGGGAGATGTCTGTGGATATTACAGTGGGGGAGATGTCTGTGGATATTACAGTGGAGAGATATCTGTGGATATTACAGTGGAGGAGATGTCTGTGGATATTACAGTGGGGGGTGATGTCTGTGGATATTACAGTGGGGGTGATGTCTGTGGATATCACAGTGGGGAGATGTCTGTGGATATTACAGTGGAGAGATGTCTGTGGATATTACAGTAGGGGAGATGTCTGTGGATATTACAGTGGGGGAGATGTCTGTGGATATTACAGTGGAGAGATGTCTGTGGATATTACAGTGGAGAGATGTCTGTGGATATTACAGTGGTGGAGATGTCTGTGGATATTACAGTGGGGGAGATGTCTGTGGATATTACAGTGGGGGGAGATGTCTGTGGATATTACAGTGGGGGAGATGTCTGTGGATATTACAGTGGGGGAGATGTCTGTGGATATTACAATGGGGGAGATGTCTGTGGATATTACAATGGGGGAGATGTCTGTGGATATTACAGTGGGGGAGATGTCTGTGGATATTACAGTGGGGGAGATGTCTGTGGATATTACAATGGGGGAGATGTCTGTGGATATTACAATAGGGGAGATGTCTGTGGATATTACAATGGGGGAGATGTCTGTGGATATTACAGTGGGCAGATGTCTGTGGATATTACAGTGGGGGAGATGTCTGTGGATATTACAGTGGGGGAGATGTGTTGCAACAATGTATAAACTTCAGTATTTATGTGCAAACAGCAACAACATAAAGTGCCAGTGCTGGTACCAGGTTGCCAACGTGGATATCAAATAGGAAAGTGCTCCTTTTCCCCTTGTGATTAGTGAGGATGTCCCCTTACCTTACTGCTCCAGCCATTTCCTCGAGCATTTTTTTTCACAATCGTGTGTATGCAAGGCAGGCTTGAGAGGAATCACGTTGAGAAAAACTGCTCACAGTGTACTACATTTATTAGCCCAGCAATTTTACTAACATGAAGCTAAAGCCCAATCAAGCCAAAACTTTTTCTTTTCTTCTCGATAGGGGTTAGAGCCTCTGCCCACAGTTCTCCCTTAATATGCTGTGAGAGGTCCACTTTAAATGTGCTGTCCTCTTTGAAGTGAGCCAAGTGCACAAAGCCACTGACTACCTCCATAACAAAAATGGAAGAGGAGACATGCACTTGGCAGAAAAATTTCCACAGTAAAATTTCAGACACCTGACTACTGCTGGCACGGAAGGGAATGCCTGTAGACTGCTAATGCGGTGCACTTGTCATACAATGCCCCGTGGATGCGTGTGCCAGAAAGCAGGAGTTTTTGTGGGCTTTAGCAGCAGGTTTGTGTGGGATGGAAGTCTTGGCAGCAGAGTCGGATTTGCTTTCCAAGAGAGGAGAATTCAGGTTCACAGCTCTTCCCTACCTGCTGTGTATGTGCTGCTGTGCGAACCAGAAAGCTTGCATGGCCACAGAGGATTACCAAATGCTACATTTATGTCCATTAAAAGTTTACTAACAACCCTGATTGCCATTTTTTATTTTTTTACTAAATGCGAATGTGTGTTATGCCAAATATAACTTCCATTAGTCTACATGCACATGGCCATACAAATGTTATGGATCTCGTAGACATGGTTTTTCTGCCTGAGTGATCTGTAAAATACTTGCATTTACTTGTGAAAGTTTGGAGATCAATGTCACATGCCAAGTAAATCGCCATGTGCGACTTAAAGTCGCAGCGACATCAACGTAGTTCATGCACAACTTTGGTCCCCCTTGAGGGCCACAGACTTCAATGTTAACCCTCCAAAGTTACATGAAAGTCGCACCAAAATGTTTTACATGCAACAGTGTGTCTGACTTTGCAGAGGCACAGCAAGTTACATTTAAGTCCCACCCATCCAAAGTTGCCTCAATGTTGCACTCCAATATCGCAGGACTTGGGAGTAGTACAAGTGTGAATGGACCCTTAGATATATTTAGAGGCGCAAAGATGGGTATGTGTTAAATTGCATAAACTTCTAGCTTTACATCCATCTGCTCTGTTTACAATACTGTAATGCACCTTTTGCAGCTATGTATACATTTATACAGGCATTTACACTCTAATCTCTGTAAAATGCACGTCCTTAGATGCAGATTTTTAATTTTTGGTTACAGATCTGAACATAGTGAATGTTTATGCACCTGAGTGCATGTCCCCATTAAAAACAACACACCTGCATTTATATCTGCAAAGAAAAAACATTTTGAATTGCGTTTTGTTACAGCCCTGTGTACCCTCAGGCCCGTAACTCACCTTTTCCCGGCGTTGCGTAAATATGCGCCCGGCGTATGTGTGCGCCAGAGTCACAAACAAAGATACGCCGGCGTGGCGTGGGTGCAAATATGGTCTGGACGTATGTTGCTTCTCCCATTGATTAGGCATTCACATATGCAAATGAGGGAAATATGGCGATTCACAAACGTACTTGCGCCCGGCGCATGATATACGCAGTTTGCGTAGGTTTTATGTCCGGCATAAAGCTATTCCCCATAGATGAGGCCCAACCCATGAAAAGGTATAAGAAAAAAAGAGAAGTTTTGGGACTTTAAATGAGAAATATGTGAACATATATCTCCATTCCTGTTATATGTAGAAAGCCATGCAAAGGTATGGACCAGGGAACACAAGCCTATGTATTGTACGTTGGATGTCTGTGAATATGGGCCGACGTGGGTCTGGCTGGGCGTAGGTTACGTTCACGGCGTACACAGTGATCCGGCGTATCTTAGGCAGTTGTTCCGACGTGGTTGTGCGCATGCGCACGGGGATATGTTCACGTCTCGACGCATGCGCAGTTCGTTTGAAGCACTTTTCTGGCGCCCGGCCCATCATTTGCATGGGGTCACGCTTCATTAGCATGGATCACACCCACTTCCAGCCCACTTCCACCTACTTCCACTTACACCAGCCTGCGCCTTCGAAATGTACGCTACACCGGCGCAGAGTTGGGAGCAATAGCTTGCTGAATTCAGTGCATGCCTCTCCGCGCTCCGCTGGCGTAGCGTAAAAGAGATACGCTACGGCGGCATAAATATGCGCCGATGTCTGTGAATCCGGGCCTCAGTGTTTTCGAATGCATGTCTAATGGAGGATTATCTGCAAGTACATTATAGTTCCTAAATGAACATTTCAGGAGCATTTATTACAATTTCAGAGCTCCAGATTCTTCAGAAAAATAATGCAGTTCATGGGGTGCCTCTAATTGGCTCTTGAAGCTTCAGATTCTCTTTGCAGTGTGTTACTTAAATGTATGTAAACCCACCCACTAAAATATCATATACATTTTAACACTAAAATGTAATTTTAAAAGTCACTTTAAATACTTTTCATTTGCAAGTTTAGTTAAATGAATACTTGATAATCCTTTCATAAAGGTCCTTGTTTAGACATTTCCTGTTATAGGGTGACAACCCCCTCTCCATGTCTCCTCACTGTGCTCCTACGTTGTCAACCTGTCACAGTACTTCGGATATATGTGACTATATATGTGACTTACAAAATAAATTCTTCTACACAATAAATGCCTTTAGGCATTTGTGCTGGCTTACACGTTTTCGAGGCGTCAGGGGCCTCTTCTTCAGAGCCCAACAGTCTCTGGGCTCTGAAGAAGAGGCCCCTGACGCCTCGAAACGCGTAAGCCAGCAGTAACGCACCTCAAACCCCCCCCCTACATTCCGGAGTGTGGTTCGAGGGGTATCTACTTTTATCGTTTGTGACATGCCTTCTATCACCATTTGTTTGTGAGTAGTTTGTATTATTAATCTTTTATTTAATAAATTGCCAAATGGTAGTACACGAGGCTGGTGCACCTTTCTTTTTCCTTTCACATTATTTTAGTAACTATAAACGTATATAGCAGCATACCCCCCAACTTTCTGAGATGAGAATGAGAGACACCTATCAGCAAAAGTATGTATGTATAGGACACAACCCTCCCCCCCCCCCAAAGGAGAATTGTACAAAAAAATATTATTGATTAAACCCACAAGTGCTTTTTTTATCACTACTATTCCTTTAAATTGGCTTTTGGAAGTTTCTCTTTAACACTGAGAAACACTTTTTGATAGAGAAGTGGTGTATTTAATATACAACTATATAGATTAGACCAAAATAAGGGACAAATGAGGAGGAAAGAGGGACAGGTAGACTTTGTTTCAAATCAGGGACAGTCCCTCCAAATCAGGGACAGCTGGGAGCTATGTAGAAGGCTTGTGACGTCTATCAATGTCTGGTTAAAGCTTGTAGGAAGAGTTATCAACTCTGACTGTCCTATGAGGTGGCAGGACCCCTGACCTTCTGTCTGGATGGTGCCGATTTGCCCTGAGCTGATCAAATGCACCCTCCCAAGAAGAACAAAAAACTCTCTAACAATACACTTCAAACTAAGCTTGTGCAGAGTGACTCCATAGGCTCTGTACTATTAGGAGATGGATTGAGGACAGGGGAAGATGGGGAGGATCAGAGGTAAGGTAAGTATTACACCATTTCTCTACCCCAGGTTTACCAGCATTTAACCCTTGCAGTGGAAGACAACCAATACATTGTATAAATTGTGTGGGTCAACAATGGTGGGTCTGTAGCTAAAGACAGACTTACTTTTATTAAATATAATTCTGTACTGCACAGTGTACATTGTTATTGTGTACAATGCAACTTTTTGAATGTAAAAAAGAAACTCAGCACAAAAAAAAAGAAACCTCCCCTATCAAAATACAGGTGATACTCGAAAAAAGTTGAATATCGTGCAACATCGTGGACATGGGCTTCAAATGACGTATTCCTCTTGTCAAGCCACTCCTGAACAACAAACAACTTTAGAAGCGTCTTACCTGGGCTAAAGAAAAGTATGGAGGAAGAATGGAGAGGCACACACTGCAAGATGCTTGAAGTCCAGTGTAAAGTTTCCACAGTCTGTTCATTTGGGGAGCCATGTCATCTGCTGGTGTTGGTCCACTGTGCTTCATTAAGTCCAGCGTCGACGCATCCGTCTACCAGGAGATTTTGGAGCACTTCATGCTTCCTTCTGCAGACGAGCTCTATGGGGATGATGACTTCATTTTCCAGCAGGACTTGGCACCTGCCCACACCCGCCAAAACCACCAAAACCTGGTTCAATGACCGTGTGATTACTGTGCTTGATTTGCCAGCAAACTCGCCTGACCTGAACCCCATAGAGAATCTATGGGGCATTGCCAACAGAAAGATAAGAGACATTAAACCAAACGATGCAGAAGAGCTGAAGGCCGCTATTGAAGAGTCCTGGTCTTTCATAACACCTCAACAGTGCCACAGGCTGATCGCTTCCATGCCACGCTGCATTGAGGCAGTAATTGCTGCAAAAGGGGGCCCAAACCAAGTACTGAGTACATATGCATGCTTATATATGTAGCGCTACCCCTGCAGGAGCCGCTGGTTTGTTTTGGGATTGGCGTGTTACCTTTGTAGCATGTCTAGGGATATGATGAAAGTAGATGATGTGAGCAGTAATAGAATGTCAGCAAAGTGTCGTTTTCTGTGCTTTTATTCCTGGCCCAACCCATGGCCAACAGTCAACTTCAGGTAGATAGAGAAATATGGAGAAAGGAGAAGGAAGTTGCAGACACAGGCCTTAACTCTTTATAGAAGCAGTCCTGCTTCAAACAGTACCTGTTGATTTCGTCGTCACTCCAGTCGGAGAGGGTATAACCGGACAGTCTCTCTCACAGAGCTGGCAGCCGGGGTGTCGCTCAGACCCCTGAGAAGGAAACATACCTCTGCCACAGGCTTGGCTCAATGAAAATAGGAGAGGTACCTCTGCCACAGGCTCTTGCTCTGAAATGCGACTTGACGGAGCAATTCCTTCTCAGTAAAGCATTTGTCTGAAATGTCTTCAGATAGTTCTTGATTTTAGGTCACCGACTGACAGGTTGCCATATAACAAACTCCCAGTGTCCGGTTACCTTGATCCCCGATGGTTCGTCCAGGCCCTTTTGGATCGCCTTAAGGCTGAGAGGGAATTCGCGCTTAGGATGGGTAGTGTAGCTGCTGCCTCCCTAAGGATCTCCAAAGGAGACCAAAATATGATATGCGGGTGTGGGGTTGGTGACGCTGCTGAACCGATCCCAGTAAAGATTAGTTGTGGGTATCCTTAGTGATAAGAAATAAATAAAAAAATTGGATCGCTTGCCTCCGGGCTCTCCTCAGACTGACTCCCCATCGAACAGCATAACTTGCTTGGGATCTTCTTGTAGAAGTGGGGAACCCAGTAAGTCACTGGGGCCCCTCTGCAGCTTTAGTTGCTCCGGGCCATGAGGGCTCAAAATCAGGAACTCTGCGTAGCATGTGCGCCCCGGCCTGGTAGGCCATATGGCCGGGGGCCCGTGATGTGCGCACACTCTAAAGGTGGGTGCCGCACCCGGATCCAACCTCAAACTCCAACTCCCAAAGCCAAATGGGGCCCTATTGAAGTACCCTCCCCCAGCATGCCCCGCGAGGGAAAAACTCCTCTGATTAGCTGCTGGCAATGTGAGATTGTGAAGCCAGATTAATGTTGTTCTATCACTGCTGTTGTAAATAGGTGTTTGACACCATCTAGTGGTTGAAATGTGGAATGGACTTGATTATTGCTGTCAATTTAAGATTAATGGGAGGTGTTATCTTAACAAGTTACCCTTAAACTCTCAGGGCCGAACTGCATGCTGGGTGAGGGTATAAAAGGCTGAGCAGCCATTTTCTAGGCCTCTCTGATGCTGGGTGCATGATCTGACTGTAGAGATCCGTGGAGGTGTGCACAGAGCAAGGCCTACCTCGTGCAGAGCAGAACAACCATCGGTGTTCGACTTACCACAGTGTGCTGGTTCGGTTTGTTTTGCGGAACGTAGCAGTGCGGCTGTACTACTTGGAAGCAGGACCGAGATCGCCGGAGCAGAGATCCACAAGTTCCCAGGCCTGGTGTGGTGAGAGGGCTTTTTGCCCGGAACTTTGTACTGATTGTTACTTACTAGACTGCCTCTAGAGAGTTACTGGGACCTGTGGTCCCACGAAACAGTTCAGCTGATAGAGCTACATGTGCTTAGGCCTCAAGCCTGAAGCGGTTGCGTAGTGACTGCCAGTGGAAGGTTTGCTGATAGGAAAGAGTGCACAGACACCAGTCATAAAAGGAAACAACAGTTTATGGTGCCTCACTCTATTTGTTTAACCAGAAGAACCCCTGGATTATAATCTTTACTTAATCAATTGCTAGCAGAAGAAAGAAGATCAAAGATAGACTATTCTTGTTGCAAGGCCTTGCAGTACTACTATCATTTACTAATACTGAGAAAGGGGGTACATATTGTATAGAGGTGATAAGGTTGTGAGCTGCTGTGCTGTACCGCAGAGGACCCCTAAACTAAGTATTTCTCAATCGTTTCTTATAGGGTAATAACAGGTACGGGTGGACAGTCCTTTGTGTCCGCCAATAGGCAAATTCCTTGGTATCCAACCCGGGAGCATCTTGCTGTACAGCACAGGGGTTCCCAGCTACGGCTGGGTGTATGTACCTTATATTTTGTGTTCATTGTGGGGTCGTTGGTTTAACATTTTCTACAGTAAAAGAATAGACCTGTTACACAAAAGCTGGTGTCAAAGTTGTTTTCCTCGTTTGTGACTTCGCTGTATCCTGGAGAGCCCACCTCAGTACACGGCTTACAACTTGGCGTAGTCGGCAGGATACAGCGACCGTTATGGAGGGGAACGCAGCACAAGGCCAGCTTGCCCCTAATGCCATGCCCGCCCCAGTAGGATACATCCCCGTAGGGGCGCTGCTGCGTCATCTGCCAAAGTATGATGGCCAAAACATGACGTTGCAGGACTGGACTGAAAGGGTGCGGAGTGCAGTTAGAATGTGTAACCTGACCCCTGAACTGCAGGCAGAGGTTGCGTTGGGAGCTCTCGAGGGTGACATCAGACGGGCAGTGATGGTAAGACCCGAAACCGAGAGGGACACCCTAGAGAAAATACTCTCCCTGCTGGAGAGAGCACTAGGAGGCCGTGCTAAAGTAGTGCAGCTGCGAACCCACTTCTTCAACCGACCACAAAAAGAGGGTGAGACCCTGATGCAGTACTCTAATGCCCTACAGGAGACACTCAATGAGATACAGCGGCGGGAACCTGAGGCCATGGGAGCCTTCCGGGAGGTAGATCAGCTATTAAGAGATCAGTTCATAGTAGGGCTCTCTAACAAGTCCTTACAGGACAAGCTGCAAGAGATGACCCGGACGGCGGCCGACGTGACATTTTACAGCGTCTACCTAGCCGCCGTGGAGAGAGAAGAAGAGCACATGCCTGTGATGGCAAGAGTAGTGAGTAGCACCCATGCTATGGAATGTCAGTCTGCATCTAAAGACTCTGATTCCTTAAAGGATACGGTCCAGGCCCTGCGGGCAGAATTGAAAGAACTCCGGCTGGAAGTGTCCCAGATAAAGTCAGGATCTCCCCGGCCCCCGGAAATGAACCCAGTACACCACACCACTCCATCCAGGATAACTCAGGTGCGGGGGCACAACAAAAGAGGACCCCTCTGTTGGGTTTGTCGACAGTACGGCCATATAGCCAGAGAGTGCCCAGAACAAATGAAGTCCGAGCCGGCATTAAACTTCCGACTGCCGCAGTAGCTGGGCGTACTGCGGCAGTATATCAGAAGCTAGGCCCTATGCGTGAGGGACATGACTTGTATGCCAGCAGCCCCGTTATGGAAGCCGAATTGGAAGGCCAGAAGGTACGCTGCTTAGTTGATACAGGGTCAGAGTGTACCCTTATGCCCCTGGAGTTCTTTGAAAGGTACTTCCGGCATATGATGGAGCCCGAAGACGGGAGCGTCATCAGGCTGACTGCTGCTGATAACCGAGAGATGGACGTCCGAGGGATAGTATGGATGCGGGTCCGATTGTTTGGGCAAGACATTGGCAAGAAGGGGGTCGTGCTGGTGGACCATCCGTCTCGAAAAGGAATGGACGTGACCCTAGGTATGAATGTATTGAGGGATCTAGACCATCAACTCTATGCCAAAGAAGGGCCAAAGTATTGGCAACGGGCCACCACACACCGGCTGACCCAGAAAGTTTTACAACAGCTCTCTCAATACAGTCAGTAGTCAGTGAGGCAGCGAGGCAGGTGGACTAGCTACAGGAGCTCCCAGCGGCGCACGTCTCCTAGGAGTAGGAGCGTGTGTGCCATAGCTCCAGGCAGGCGTAGGAGGCAGTTAGGTAGTGTCTCTCCCAGCCTGCTAGCCAGCCCCAGCTCCTGCTCTTGGACCTCACCTGTACCCCAATCTGACCTTCCTTTCATACAGATCAGCCCCCGGGCTCCCTGGCTCTCCTGCAGGTAAGCTGCTGACGGCCGTCCTTTTCAGGATAAGCCTCAGCAACTCGGATCTTTCCTGCTCCTTCTCCGGCTTTATTCCGCGGTCCCCGGCTTTTTCATACCCCCATCATCATTAGGGCCCCTTTCTGTCACCCCCCCAAGATATTTCCGCCATTTCAGGACTTTTCTGGAGACCCGCGCCAGACGGCATTGAATCGCGGGGCCGCGATCTAGGAAAGACCGCGGCTTCACTTGCGGCCTAACAGGCGCGCCGCTCCTCTCGCCCTACAATCCTCACCCAGCCTCTAGGAAACCCCCCCCTCACCACATGATAGCCTGTACCCTGCCCTCTCAGCCCCCCCAGCATTACAGAAGTACCCCACCTGTCAGCCCTGGTCTGCATCCCACTGCCTGCTCAGGCAACCATCCTTCTGTACCAGCAACACACTCACCTCTCATCCCCAGCCCCCCCTAGTCTCTCCAACGAACAGAAGCTTGATCCAGGGGTCACCCGATCGCCTCTTGCAGGGGTCAGGAAGGAATTTTTTCCCTACCGGAGCGTATTGGCCTAGCGCCGCTAGGGTTTTTTGCCTTCCTCTGGACCAAGCTAGGGAGAGGAATTAGCCAATTCCTCTCCCCATTTGCCCCTGAACCCCCCCCCCCCCCGGTGCATTGGCAATCATGGCAGGTCGGCAATATTCTGCCGACACCATTTGGAGTTTGAGGCAATGCGCCGCAATACTGCCAGCCATCACCAAAAAGGCCCTAAGAACTGAGCGACTATTGAGAATCGATCTCAGATCAACGGTCAGACATTTCAGCCATTTACCCCAGCTCAAGCACATATCATGTGCTCTGATCAACACAAGATCGGCAGTAAAACACCGACTAGAAATCCGCGACTTCATTCAACAAAAGGATCTAGACTGTCTCTTTATTACAGAGAGCTGGCTCACAGCCGACTGTAACACCATTCTAGGAGAACTGGTGCCAGAAAATTACCGTATCATAACGGAAAACAGAATAGGGCAAAGAGGAGGCGGCCTGGCGGTGATCCACAAGACTCATCTTACGATCACCAAACCAGTCCGCCAAAACCCTCTTCCATTCATGGAAACCCTTACTCTGCAACTGCAAGCAAGTTCTAAGGAGACCGTCCACATTCTGCTCTGCTATAGGCCACCCGGCCCAAAATCGCAGCTGCTATCATCATGGATGGATTTCTTCTCCACTTACACCCTCAACAGCAAACAACTTTTGCTGCTCGGGGATTTCAATCTCTGGGCCAACTCTTCACAGGACCCCATTGCCGACGCCTGTATTAACCACCTGGAAGGATTAGGATTACAGCAACTAGTATGTGGGCCCACACATGCTTCAGGTCACACACTTGATCTTATTTTCAGACAAGCTCTGGAAATAAAAATTTGGGAACATGAAAAATTGCCATGGACAGACCACCATGCAATTATTTTCAGTATTTCCACCATCCCCCCTGCAACAAAAACATCAAATCCAGTGACAACACACTGGACTAGATGTCAGAAGAAGCTCCATTCGGAACTCTTCAAAACGACTTTAAGAAAAAAAATAGAAACAACTCAGCCGCATCAAACGGCCGTTGAAACATTGGAAGCCATAAACTCGGCCATGCTACAGTCAGCCGACTTGGTAGCGCCGAAACGAAGAACCCGCATTCGGAAAAACAACCGCAGCTGGTTCAACAACCAGCTGTCGTTACTGAAGCAAGAACGCAGAAGGGCTGAATCTGCCTGGAAAAGATGTTCTTCAGAGCTAAACCTATCCATCTACAAGGCGACTACAAGAAAATACCACAAAGGAATTTTCCAAGCCAAGAAAAAGTATTTTTCGGAGGCTATCAACGGTGCCCTAAACCGCCCCCGCGAACTCTTCAAGATGGTCACCCAGACCATGAAACCAAGTTGCATTGAAGCCCCCAGTTCGGACACACAAGAATTTTGCAATGAACTATCGGATTATTTCGTTAATAAAATCGAGGCAATCCGTGAAAGCATTCAGCAAAACAACTCCCCCCTCGGCCCCCCCTGCAGCCTCTCACACAGCACCCATAGTAATTCTCCTATATCAGGTAAGTTTACCCTAGAACCCATCTCCATCGAGTCCACTAAGAAGGTCATTTGTACTCTGCGCAATGGCACAGCACCAAATGACATTATCCCCACAAAACTGCTGAAGGAATGCGCCTACATCCTGGCTCCTCCCATCACGCAGTTTATCAACCAGTCTTTCTTGGAGGGTATAGTGCCCTCACAGTTGAAAGAGGGTATAATCCTACCCATCATGAAGAACCCCTCCCTGGAACCCAAGGACCCACTCCATCGCCGTCCCATAACAAGCCTCAACGTACTCTCTAAAATAATGGAAAAAGTAGTGGTACAACAGCTGCAACTGCATCTAGATACCTACAAGCTACTTGACCCATTGCAATCAGGCTTCCGTCCCGGACATGGGACGGAAACAGCATTGCTGAAAGTATGGGACGATGTTCTCAAGGCCGCAGACGAAGGAGAATCTTGTCTTCTAGTTCTGTTGGACCTAAGTGCCGCTTTCGACACTGTAGACCACAAACTGTTACTGACTCGGCTCGCTGAAGTAGCCAGAGTCGCAGAAGGCGATTTATCTTGGTTCTCCTCTTTTCTGGAAAACCGATCGCAAACAGTGAAGTTAGGACCTTTTACGTCTGAAAAACGCACAGTAACATGCGGAGTCCCTCAAGGATCGCCTCTGTCACCAGTGCTGTTTAACATATATCTTCGTCCTCTTTTTGAGATTATCAGCAGCCAAAAACTGCTCTACCACTCATATGCAGATGACACGCAACTGTATTTCCGCATCTGCAACAGTCAGGATCACCACCTCAATCTAGAGACATGCCTCTCTTTGATAGAGGACTGGATGACAAAGAGTTATCTTAAACTCAATGGAGCGAAAACAGAACTTCTCCTGTTTCACGCCAAGCGCAGGAATCAACCATCCACAGCGTGGACCCCCCCGCCTATTTTGGGCAAGCTCATCACCCCTAGCACCAAAGTCAAAAGCCTAGGGGTCATTTTTGACTCCTTTATGACAATGGACGCACAAATAGGGTCAGTAGTCAGTGGATCTCACCATCTACTGCGCCTACTACGCAGACTCACTCCGTTCATCCCTAAAGAAGATTTAGCGGTCGTGGTGGGAGCAATTGTAAACTCCAGGCTGGATTACGCAAATGCCCTTTACCTTGGCCTTCCCAAGTACCAAATCGCTCGTCTGCAAGTCGTTCAGAATACGGCCGCCAGACTTGTGACTGGGAAAAAACCCTGGGAATCCATCTCACCTTCACTGAGAGCCCTTCATTGGCTGCCAGTCAAAGACAGAATTGCTTTTAAAGCTCTCTGTCTTACGCATAGATGTGTCCATGGGAATGCCCCCCTTTATTTATGCGAAATAATAAAAGCGCATAATCCCAATCGCGTTTTGCGATCCACGAATCAGAACCTGCTCCAGGTTCCAAAAGCAAACTTCAAGTCCAAAGGAGAAAGAAGATTCGCGATCCAAGGTCCAAGACTATGGAACGCTTTACCAACCAGCATTCGGTTGGAGGAGAACCACCTAGCATTTAGGAAAAAGGTCAAGACTTTTCTCTTTTGATATCAAAGGAGACAGGAACAACAAGCGCCCAGAGGCGATTCAGTTCGCATGTGCCGCGCTATACAAGTTTTCATTCATTCATTCATTCATTCAACAGATGGTGAGGAGCTGTAGTCTGCAGAAGAGTAACATGTCCGGTCGGCCCATTGGAGATGTGAAGGTGCCGCGGAGGACCCCGGTGAAGATTCCACCTCGACAAGAGCGAATCTTGATGCTGCCGGTGGGGGCTGGACGACGATTGAACGGACTGGAGGTCCTGATTGAGCCCTCTTATCAAGAGGAAACACAGACTCGCCCACTGGTAGCCCGGGCCCTCGCCATTGTGAAAGATGGGTGTGTGCCTGTACGCTGCCTCAATGTTGAAGACGGTGAGCTGACCATTCCCGGAAACACTCTGCTGGCCAAAGTCTTTGTGTCCGAAGGAGATGTCTCTCGACGACGGAGTTTCATGCTACAGCCTGATAGGAGATCAGCCTGGACCTATGCTATAGAGGCTCAACAAAGGGAGGCTCCGACGAAGGAGTGGAATGGTCGAGTGATCATGGACCGAATGGGGGTGGATTGTAAGACTCTGACTCCCGGACGACAAAAGTTGTTGGAAGACACCCTCTGGGAATTTCAAGAGGCATTTTCGCGACACGATGAGGACTTCGGGTGCGCTTCCGCCATTGAACACGAAATCCCCACTGGCGATGCGGCACCAATCAGGGAACGTTACCGGCAAATCCCACCTAAAATGTACCAGGAGGTGAAGGATATGGTAGCCAGCATGTTGGAAAACAGGGTGATCCAAGAGAGTCAAAGTCCCTGGGCAGCTCCAGTAGTCTTGGTGCGGAAGAAAGATGGGAGTCTCCGGTTCTGCATCGATTATCGGAAGCTGAATGCTCAGACCGTCCGAGATGCTTACCCACTTCCACGTATTGAGGAGTCGTTGTCAGCCCTGAGCCATGCAAAATTCTTCTCTACTCTTGACCTGGCCAGTGGATATTGGCAAGTACCGATGGCTGAGAAGGACAAAGCGAAGACTGCTTTCATTCTACCTATGGGACTCTACGAATTTAACCGGATGCCATTTGGCCTGTCCAATGCCCCAGGAACATTCCAGCGGCTGATGGAGCACTGCCTGGGGGATCTCAACTTCGAATCGGTATTGATATACCTGGACGACATAGTAGTGTTTGGGGCCTCATTTGAAGACCACCTCCAGAAGCTGCGACAGGTCCTAGGATGGCTACGAGACCATGGGCTCAAGATCAAGCCCAAGAAGTGCCAACTGTTTCGGCAACAGATCGACTATTTGGGACATGTAGTCACCCAGGAGGGGGTAAAGCCGGCCCCCAGTAAGGTCGAGGCCGTCCAGAAGTGGCCCCAACCGCGGACACTGAGAGAGGTGCGGGCATTCGTGGGATTGGCCGGTTATTACCGAAGGTTCATACCCAAATTTGCACATCTGGTGGGCCCGTTAAACGAATTATTAAGGGGCACAAAGGGGGGCCCGAAGAATCGTCCCATTGAGTGGGGATCCAGACAACAAGAGGCCTTTGAAGCAGTGAAGGAGGCGCTAATCAGAGCCCCAATTCTAGCTTATGCACAGTTCGACACCCCATTCCTGTTGTACACTGATGGAAGTCTACATGGTCTGGGGGCCGTGTTATCCCAAGTCCAGGATGGACGTGAGAGGGTCATTGCCTATGGCAGCCGGTCTCTGAGGGAATCAGAGCGCAACCCCGACAACTACAGCTCCTTTAAATTGGAATTACTGGCGCTGGTGTGGGCCATGACCGAAAGATTCGCAGAATACCTGACAGGTGCAGAGGTGACCGTGATGACGGACAACAACCCGTTAGCACATCTGGAGAATGCCAAACTCGGTGCGCTTGAACAGAGGTGGATGGCTCGCCTTTCTAAGTACCAATACCGCATCAAGTTTCGGTCCGGTCGGGAGAACAGCAACGCTGATGCACTCTCCCGAGTCCCCGTAGGGTTGTCGGATCGGAGTACCGACGAGGAGCTTGAAGACACTGAAACGCCTGACCTTGGTCGATTACCTCTGTTCCAGGACGTGGCACATTCAAGTGGGGTGGCGTCCGGAATGTCCCTGGTGTTGGGAAAGACATTGGCCGATTGGGAGAGAATCCAGAATGGCTGCCCGGACTTGTGGAAAGTGAAGGGATGGGTTCAGGCTAAGATCTGGCCACGGCCGGAAGAGCGGGCCAGACTGACCCCAGAGGGCCAAAAGTTGTTGAGACAGTGGGATAAGTTGACCATTACCCAGGGACTCCTGTGCCGAACCATATACTTACAGACAGAGCTGCAACACCGACAACAGATTGTCATCCCCATGTCATTGGGACCGGAAGCCACCAGGGAAGCCCACGAAAGAGGAGCCCATTTCGGGAGCGACAAAACGTTCAAATGGCTCCAACGGCTGGTTTATTGTCCAGATCTGGCTGACATGGTGGTCAAGGCATGTCTTAAGTGTCGACCCTGCGGGTTGAGTAAGAGTACGGAACAGCGGGCCCCTGTCCAGACCATCCGGACCTCAGCGCCCCTGGAGCTTCTGATGATTGATTATGTGCAGATTGGATATTCTACCTCGGGACACTCATACTGTCTAGTCATGACAGATCACTTTACCAAGTATGCGGTGGCTGTACCCACCAGAGACCAGACAGCAGAGTCAGCCGCTGAAGCGGTCTGCAAACACTTTATTCAGGTGTTCGGTTGCCCACAGAGAATACATTCAGACCAGGGAGCGTGTTTCCAGGGTACTCTAATGTATGAACTGTATCAGCTGTATGGGATCGAACGCTCCCGCACCACCCCGTATCATCCTCAAGGAAACGGGGCGTGCGAACGCTTTAACCGCACATTGCTCCAGATGCTGCGGACTCTGGAAGATAGCCAAAAGGCCCAGTGGCCCAAATATCTACCCGAACAAATGTGGGCCTATAACAACAGGGTACACAGTACCACTGGATACTCTCCCCATATGCTTATGTTTGGGAGAGCTGGACGGGAGATTGAAGACCTCCACATGCCCAATCCGGTGGAGCCCCCACCAAGAGGTACCACCGCTTGGGTGCAAGAACACCGCCGCCGGCTGAGAACTATCCACAAGGTTGTAGGGGAGCGCCTGGGGCAAGTGGTACACCCCAACCCGAGACCAGTACAGAGGGATGGGTATGCCCCGGGTGATCGAGTGATGGTCAAAGCCAAACGGCCATCTTGGAAGTTGGATGGGCGGTGGGAGGCAGTCCCATACATTGTAAAAGGGAGGGTAGACCCTGCCATTCCAGTCTATGAGGTAGAGCCAGTGGAGACTGGAGGGCCCTCCCGAAACTTGCACCGTAATATGCTAAGACGTTGTAATTTTGACGGACCAGTGTGTGTGGAGGAGATTCCTTCTCACGCTCAGAGTACAGAGGAGGAGGAGGAGGAGGAGGAGGACGAGAAATGGTGGGTTTTTCCTGCCCAGGTACCCAACGAGGCCTCGACTGAGGCAGGTTTGCCACCCAGAGAGAGCACTGAACCAGTAGTAGCTCCTCCCCTGACGGATATGCCTAATGTCCCCAGTACTTCTGAGTCCCTTTCTTTAAAAAGGTCAACCAGGCCCAATGCTGGTGTGCCCCCACAGCGCTATGCCCAGGATGAGTTTATATGGGGAAAGTTGCCGAGGACGACAACCTCTAGTGGGGTGGCATGTGAGATTGTGAAGCCAGATTAATGTTGTTCTATCACTGCTGTTGTAAATAGGTGTTTGACACCATCTAGTGGTTGAAATGTGGAATGGACTTGATTATTGCTGTCAATTTAAGATTAATGGGAGGTGTTATCTTAACAAGTTACCCTTGAACTCTCAGGGCCGAACTGCATGCTGGGTGAGGGTATAAAAGGCTGAGCAGCCATTTTCTAGGCCTCTCTGATGCTGGGTGCATGATCTGACTGTAGAGATCCGTGGAGGTGTGCACAGAGCAAGGCCTACCTCGTGCAGAGCAGAACAACCATCGGTGTTTGACTTACCACAGTGTGCTGGAAGAAGGAGTGTGACGGAGCTGAGTGACGGTTCGGTTTGTTTTGCGGAACGTAGCAGTGCAGCTGTACTACTTGGAAGCAGGACCGAGATCGCCGGAGCAGAGATCCACAAGTTCCCAGGCCTGGTGTGGTGAGAGGGCTTTTTGCCCGGAACTTTGTACTGATTGTTACTTACTAGACTGCCTCTAGAGAGTTACTGGGACCTGTAGTCCCACGAAACAGTTCAGCTGATAGAGCTACATGTGCTTAGGCCTCAAGCCTGAAGCGGTTGCGTAGTGACTGCCAGTGGAAGGTGTGCTGATAGGAAAGAGTGCACAGACACCAGTCATAAAAGGAAACAACAGTTTATGGTGCCTCACTCTATTTGTTTAACCAGAAGAACCCCTGGATTATAATCTTTACTTAATCAATTGCTAGCAGAAGAAAGAAGATCAAAGATAGACTATTCTTGTTGCAAGGCCTTGCAGTACTACTATCATTTACTAATACTGAGAAAGGGGGTACATATTGTATAGAGGTGATAAGGTTGTGAGCTGCTGTGCTGTACCGCAGAGGACCCCTAAACTAAGTATTTCTCAATCGTTTCTTATAGGGTAATAACAGGTACGGGTGGACAGTCTTTTGTGTCCGCCAATAGGCAAATTCCTTGGTATCCAACCCGGGAGCATCTTGCTGTACAGCACAGGGGTTCCCAGCTACGGCTGGGTGTATGTACCTTATATTTTGTGTTCATTGTGGGGTCGTTGGTTTAACATTTTCTACAGTAAAAGAATAGACCTGTTACACAAAAGCTGGTGTCAAAGTTGTTTTCCTCGTTCGTGACTTCGCTGTATCCTGGAGAGCCCACCTCAGTACACGGCTTACAGCAAGAAGGCGCTCCCGCTGGTCTCCCGCTGCCACCTGTCGTTCCAAGATGGAAAGATATCGTTGGAACACAGAATGAGACAACAGCACAGCCCAGCAGTAAACTACCACAATTTACATGGATGAGAGCTGAATAAGTCTCTCATCCCCCTCTAAATTTGAATAGCGACCTACTTAAAAGTACAGGGGCGCTAAATACTTTTCAGAGGTTCGATATTATTCTATGTACAATCCTTGTTTTATTTATTGCATGAAATATTCTAATTTTCTGAGATTGTGGATTTTGGGTTTTCATGAGCTGTAAGCCATAATCATCACAATTATGACAAATCACGGCTTGAACTATCTTGCTTTGCATGTAATGAGTCTCATATATTAGTTTCACCTTTAAAGTTGCATTAGTGAAATAAATGAACTTTTGCACGATATTCTAATTTTTCAAGTATCACCTGTACATACAGTAAAATATATAATCCATAATCCAAAGCACTTGTATAAAAAAGCGAATTTCCCCATGAGAAATAATGGAAACTCAAATGATTTATTCCACAACCATTTATTCATAGGTCCTTCAGTTTATAGTCCATATAAAAAGATTATAGCAATGTAATAGGTTGTGTATCCATAAAATGTCCATCCACAAATGGAAGCCTTAACCACTTTAGCCCCGGACCATATTGCTGTCCAAAGATTTAACTGACAATTGCGCGGTCGTGCAACGTGGCTCCCAAACAAAATTGGCGTCCTTTTTTTCCCACAAATAGAGCTTTCTTTTGGTGGTATTTGATCATCTCTGCGGTTTTTATTTTTTGCGCTATAAACAAAAATAGAGCGACTATTTTGAAAAAAATGCAATATTTTTTACATTTTGCTATTATAAATATCACCAAAAAAGATATAAAAAAACATTTTTTTTCCTCAGTTTAGGCCGATACGTATTCTTCTACATATTTTTTGTAAAAAAAAATCGCAATTAGCGTTTATTGATTGGTTTGCGCAAAATTTATAGCGTTTACAAAAAAGGGGGTAGTTTTATGGCATTTTTATTAATATTTTTTTTTTACTAGTAATGGCGGCGATCAGCGTTTTTTTTTCGGTACTGCGATATTATGGCGGACACATCGGACACTTTTGACACATTTTTGGGACCATTGGCATTTTTAAAGCGATCAATGCTATAAAAATGCATTGGATTACTATAAAAATGCCATTGGCAATGAAGGGGTTAACACTAGGGGGCGGGGAAGGGGTTAAGTGTGTTCCTATTTGTGTTCTAACTGTATGGGGGGGTGGACTCACTAGGGGGAATCACTGATCTTCCGTTCATACATTGTATGAACAGAAGATCAGCGTTTCCCCCGCTGACAGGAACGAGCGCTGTGTGTTTACACTCACAGCTCTCGTTCCCCGCTCTCTAACGAACGAGCGCGCGTGCCCGGCGGCGATCGCGCCCGCCGGGCACGCGCGCGTGCAGGCGCCCCCTAGCGGCCGCGAAAGTCCCGACGTAGAGCTACGGGCTCTCGCCGAGGAGAGCCGACCTGCCGCCGTAGAACCACGGCGGCTGGTCGGCTAGTGGTTAAAGGAGTTGTAAAGGAAAAAAAAATTGCCTTAATGTCTGCAAGGTAGACAGACAGAATAGTGTAATGATTCTGTTAAAAAACGAGTAAATACCTATTAAATTCCTTCATCTATATCACCTCCGGCGTTCTAGTTTCTGTTCTCCCATTCACTTCCTGGTTTGCAGCGCTCGTTCATGTAAGAACTACATTTCTCAGTATGAAAAACTCTTGAGGTTTGACCTTATATTAGTTTGTTTTGGTAAACCTGAAGAGAAAACCATCAGGAAAACTGATAGGCCTCGTACACACGAGGCAATCTATCTGTTCAAATCGGTCGGACTGACCGATTTGAACAGATCTGTCTGCTGGCATTTTGGTTTGCTCGCGTATACACACGAGCAAACCAAAATCCCCGCCAGCAGACATCGCGCTGACGTGTCGGTGACGTGGCGGTGACGTTGACGCCGCCACGTCACCGCACCAGGAAGTAAAACACTTCCGCGCATGCGTCAAAATCATTCGGCGCGTGTGCGAGAAGACATGTCTGCTGGTTCGCATACTAACCAGCAGACATGTCGGGCGGACGGGTTCCCAGCCGACAGATTGGTAAGCATGCTTTCCAATCTGTCGGGTCGCCAAATCCGTCTGTTTGCCCGTACACACGATCGAATCTGTCTGCTGAAACCGTCTAGCAGACCGTTTCCAGCAGACAGATTTGATCGTGTGTACGAGGCCATAGTGTGTATGGGGCTTAACACGTAGAGAGCGTCCTGCCACACAGATGTAGTTCCCAGGAGGGGGCGAGCACGTCACTGACCACAGCAGTAAAGTCTCCCTTTACGGTGGTCAGTAAAATCAGACAAGCAGGAAGTGAACAGAACAGAGAAGAAATAGAGCAACTTCTGATCAAAAACGAACAATGAGGAAGTGAAAAGAGGAATGTCTTCAGGTAAAGGATGCTTATTATGAAAAACATTTTTTTCCTTTACAACCCCTTTAAGGGGATTATAAGCAAAATCCAGTAGGAGCTACAGAGTATAAAAGAGAAGAGAGGCGCCTCTAAGTGTAGCGAAAAGTTGCTAAATGTTTTACCTTCATTACATGTAACCATATTGCTACACTTCTTTTATACTCAGTTGTGACATAGTGCTACTTGTATATCAAGACATCGCTTGTATATCAAGTCAAAATGTATAAAAAAAATTAGCTTCTCTTGCAGAACGCTCTCAAATCAAGTTACTCTCAAACCAAGGTTTTACTGTAGGTGCGGCACAGTTATTGCGTACTATGAAACCTTTTAAACAGAAAAAATAAATGTCATCTATCAACATAAGTGGAGCTTAAACAACCTAAATGAACAAAACACTTAGCTTAAATACAGTCTTTGTCTAAAGTTACCTGCACATGTTTATACATAAACCAGTCTTAGTTGAAGGACTCTTGTTTTATACAATAACAAGAGCCCGGGTAAGCATATATTGCAATGTGTCACTATGATATTTTTAAGAGAGAAAATGGATTTGTACACAGAGAAATTATATGTCAATAAGATGTAACAAGAAATCTCAAATGTTTGTGAATTCTCAGGTTATTATAACCTTTTTTGAAGCGGAACTCCAGCCAAAACAGGAGCATAATTATAAAACGAAAAAGAACAATCCAGGTGAATTTCCATCAAGTCAATATTGATGACATGGTATTGATAAGAGCTATTTTATCTAAGCGAAGTTCCCAAAACATGGCCTATTAGGGGTACTTGAGGACTGAGGTTGAGAACCACTGTTCTGATTCACTATAGGTATTGGGAGAATCTGTGGTGGATGGAGGGTTGGGCATGGCCCCTTAGTTTTTAGTGAAGGGAACTCTTAGACGCCTTTCACACTGGGGCGGTTTGCAGGCGCTATTGCGCTAAAAATAGCACCTTGCAAACCGACCTGAAACAGCGGCTGCTGTTTCTCCAGTGTGAAAGCCCTCAGGTGCGCTAGCTGGACTGAAAAAAAAAACCCGCTAGCCGTATCTTTGGAGCGATGAAGGCAGGGCCGTTTGAAGGAATTTGGGGGCCCAAGCAAAATGGGGGGGGCCCCCAAGCACCCCCCCTCCTGCATGCAAAGCCTACGTTAACGCTTCACTCATTTTTTACACCCATGTTCTTACTCCCCCCCCCCCCCAGTCCCTATGTTTTTCTATTCCCGCCTCCCCTTCTTCTCTGTAGGCTGCTGCTGTAGCGTGGCCGAGCTCCTCTTCCTCCTGTCAGTCCGGTGTTCTATCATTATGGGTCCCCAGTCCCCTATCAGATAGTGCCCGGGCCGGGTACCGTGCGGTACAGGATATTCAGTTTCCTGTGTTCCTGGCCGGACTGAAAGGAAGTGAGCACTCAGTGTGTACTTCCTGTCAGTCCCACTAGGAACAGGAAACTGAATCTCCTGTACCAGGCATGGTACCTGGCCGGAATGACAGGACTCCAGGAGGCAGGAGGAGGAGCTTGGCCAAGCAACAGCCTGGGAAGGGAAAGTTGGGGGCCCCAGGCCAGCTCGTGGCCCCAAGCAATTGTTTGTTTTGCCTGTCCTGTAGCGACGGGCCTGAATGAAGGAGCGGTGTGTATACCGCTCTTTCAGAGATGCATTGCGGGCGGTTTTAACCCTTTCTTGGCTACTAGCGCTGTAAAATTAGTGGTAAATCGCCGCTAAAATGGCGGCGATTTACCGCCACCGCACCTCCTGCCCCTTTGCAAGGGGCCTTAAGGCGTCAACATACCAAGACATTTTGGACAATTTCATGCTCCTATCTTTGTGGAAACAGTTTGGAGATGGCCCCTTTCTGTTCCAACATGCCAGCACATCAGTACACAAAGCAAGGTCCGTAAAGACATAGATGAACGGGGTGGAGGAACTTGACTGGCCTGCACAGAATTCTGACCTCAACCCGATAGAACACCTTTGGGATGAATTAGAGTGGATTGTCATCCACATCAGTGCCTGGCCTTACAAATGTGCTTCTGGAAGAAGGGTCAAACATTCCCATAGACACACTCCTAAACCTTGTGTGGACAGCCTTCCCAGAAATGTTAAAGCTGTTATAGATGTAAAGGGTGGGCCAACTCAATATTGAACCCTTCGGACTAAGGCAGGAGCCCCATTACTTTTGGTAATATAGTGTATTAGACCTCCAGACCAAAGTTCTTAGGCTACCCTGTTCCTAGGCCAGGAAGGTCCCTCAGTGTATGGTAGCCAGGGCTGTTTTTGTCGGCTTACCTCTATCCTGGTGTCCCCACAGGGACCCCAGCAGGGAGGGCCCTTGCCGCACCACTGCTTCCTCCTGCAGTCCGGTCTGCCGTGTACCATAACCATGCGGTACAGAAGATTCAGTTTGCTGTTCCCGGGGCCGGACTGAAAGGAAGTGAACACTCAGTCCGCCCGGGAACAGGAACCTGATTCTCCTGTACCGCGCGATTATGGTACACAGTCGACTGGACTGCAGGAGGAAGCAGCGGTGCGGCAAGGGCGCTCCCTGCTGGGGCCCCTGGCCAGCTCGGGGCCCCTGGCCAGCTTGGGGGCCCCAGGCAATTGCTTGGTTTGCCTGTCGGGTTCCGACGGGCCTGATGGTAGCAGTCTACACATCACCCAGATGTCCCATCAGGATAATAGTAGTAGAGTAATGGGACATTATCAATCATAAGTACCAAGGAAAATCCACCTAGGGTCCCCATATATATACCACGGGACCCCAGTTTTGGGCTTGGCCCTCGCTATACTTTCATAACTAATTTCCTTCTTATGAAAGCATTAAACAAACATCTTTTTCTAAGTACCCCACACGTACTGGTAAAAGACGTTAGGAACTGTGTGTGGCCTGTAGAATCCTGGCTGTAGAAAAGATGAAGCAAGAGCGACCCGTGAAAGTTGCGTCCTCAATATCTTTTGTCTGCAAAGTGTAGAAGAACAAGTCAGAGCTATAAAAACTAATGTAAAATAATAATACTGTCAAATTTCATATTCTTGTTCTCAAACCCCACATTAAAAAAAAATAAAAAAAAATAATCTAACAGTCTGAAATCCTTAGTATGTCAAATTCTTTACAAGTTCCTAGCACAGAATGTTTCGCAATAACATTCAGCCAGAAAGCTCCAGATTATCATGATAATTTAGGGATCTCTCTCCCCCGCAGATATGTTCTTACACCTCTGCTCTGTCTCTTGTCTCTCTCTTCCGCCGCCCCCCCCCCTCCTCTTTTTTCTCTCTCTCCCACTCTGTGTTTCTTGGCCTTGCCTACACACCCCTCCCAGCCTCACTGCTGTCTGAATGCTGACTGAAGCTGTCACTATCAACGCAATAGATCTCTGGCACTGGTTTTTATTGAATCTCTGCCTGAGGGGAACAAGCCGGCAGAGGTTGAGTAGGGGAAAATGTTCCCACGCTTGGGACACGCTGCCTGGTCTCTCCCAGCACATTCCAGGGCTGCCAGCGCTAGGCAAATGTTTGGACAGCCCTGAACAAATAACACACCTTTAAACAGACAAGTGAGAGGTCTCCCCCCCCCCCACCTCCTCCTCCTCACACCCTCCCTTCAAGAGCAATGACTGTGAGAGTGTGTGTGCGTGCTGGAGGGTTCAGGCATTCTCCAGGGCACACCACAAGCCTGCAATAACAAGTGGAGGCTGAAGGGCGCTGCTGGAAAATAGACACTTCCGCACCTATTAAAGGGATTTCTGGGGGCGCTTTGCGGCACAGCTCTGGCGCACGGCGGAGCTTGGCTGCTAATCATTTTTGCAGGGGGTCCCAAATCGCTATATACCGGCTTATGACGTGCCAAATTAGCGTTTATACGGGTTTATTGCATTTTTAACTCTTCACGTGAATACAAATATAAGCTTTAGCAGTACATGGATTGCATTTTAGATGCAGACAGACTGGGATTTTAACCACGTAAACGTCGGGAAGATTTTATTTCAATTTCTCTTTATTAATTTATACAAAATGTTACAAGGTTCATTACAATACACATTTGTTTCTTCTTGTTATATATTAAATATAAAAAAGAACCTTGATTGATATCTTATTAGCTTCTTTATCATAAATAACTACTACATTCACACTAATGCCGCGTACACGCGGCAGAGAAACTCGACGGGCGGAACACATCGTTCCACCCGTCGAGGTTCTCTGCCGGCCGTCAGAATCGGCGACCCGCCCGTCGGGAAAGGCAACCAGCCATTCATCCCGACGGGCCGTCGAGCAAATAGAGAACCTGTTCTCCATTTGCTCGATGGGTTTCCCGACGGGCGGGGCTCGCCGAGAGCGTACGCACGGCCGAGGTTCTCTGTAGAATGCGGCTCCCAGCGAGGTTCTCGCTGGTTTCTGCCGAGAACCTCGGCCGTGTGTACGGGGCTTAAGGCCTCGTACACACGGGCAAGAATCTCGTCAGGAAAAAAACATTGTTTTTCCCGACGAGATTCGTAGCAAGAATCTCTTGCCGCTCGAGTGTACACACTGGCCTTTTCAAAAGAACCGCAGTTCTCTTGAAAGGCAAGAACGCAATGACGCCATCGGGTACGACGAGCATGCGCTTGTCACATTCGATGTCGTCGCCACAACCTTGCTTCACCCTACCTATGCCGTGGAAGTTACTGCGCATGCTCAAAATGACTTTGACGCATGCACAGTAGCTTCCACGGCGACAGGTAAGTATACACACTCTCGGGTTTCTTGTCTGGAAACAGGCCGACAAAAATCTCAACGAGAAAATAGAGCGCAGGTTCTCTATTTTTCTCGTCAAGATTCTGGACAGATTTCCTGAAGAGAAACCTGAAAGCCTCGAACACACGAATGGTTTTCTCGGCATGAAAGCTTTCTTGCTGTTTTTTGCAGAGAAAATCGTTTGTGTGTACGGGGACTAAGGCCTCGTACACACGACCAAGGAACTCGTCGAGCGAAACACATCGTTTTCCTCGTCGAGTTCCTTGTTAGGCTTGTCGAGGAACTTGACAAGCTTGCTTTGCGTACACACGTTAAAGACCAAATTTCCTCGTTCTTAAACGCGGTGACTTCAACACATACAACGGCAGGGGAAGTTCAATTCCACTGGCACAACCCTTGGGGCTGCTTTTGCTAATCTCATGTCACTGCGTGTTAAGAAAAAGTTTGGTAAGAGACATTTGCACTTTTCAGTTTGTTACAGTGTGACAAATGTGCTATTTCCATGACAAATACTACTTTTACAGAAGGTGCACGCATTTCTTAGCATACACACGCTCGAGTTTCTTGTTGAAAGACGAGGAACACGACGAGCCAATTGGGACTCCCGTCGAAGGAAAAAGAGAACTTGCCCTCTTTTTTGCTCGACAGTTTCCTCGATAAAAAATGTACGCACGACCGGTTTCCTCGGCAAAAAAGCTCTCCCACCAAGTTTCTTGATGGATTCTGCCGAGGAAATTGGTCGCGTGTACGCGGCCTGACATATTCTTCTCTCTACTATACCTAATCATTAATTAATCAAAAAAATTAATCAAGGGGTTATTTATTCTTTATCATTTATAGATATTCTATCATATTTGTCGAGGATCGAAATTCATCTAATTGTTGCCATATTCCTGGCATTTGATTCTTTATATATCCTTCTTCTCTTATCTGACTTTCCATATATTGTATTTCGTTCATTTCACATATCCATTCTATTATTGTAGGGCTTTTGGTTTCTCTCCACTTACGAGCTATTATTGTTCTGGCTGCCGTTGTCATGTGGTGAAGAATATCTGTTTTAACATTCTTTATCGATTCTATCATCAAGCATAGCAGTGAGATCTCTATACTTGGAGTCCTCTCTACTCCTGATACTTTCTGATATATCTCAAATACTTTAATCCAAAAACTATTCACCAAATGACATCCGTACCAGATATGGTCTGTAGTCCCTCTTCCTGCCATACATCTCCAACAAATCTCTGTATAACCATTATTTTGGGAACGTCAGGAAGATTTTAACCCCTTAATGACCAGGGCATTTTTTGCTATTCGGCACTTTGTTATTTTAACTGAAGATTGCGCGGTCATGCAACGCTGTACCCAAACAAAATTGATATCGTTTTTTTTCCCCCACACAAATAGAGCTTTCTTTTGATGGTATTTGATCACTTTCTGCTATAAGGGCCGGTTCAAACCATAAAAACGCAGTCCAGATGCATGTGCGTTTTTTGATGCGTTTCCAGTGCGTTTTTAATGCTTTCTGGTGCATTTCCCTCTCTTTTTCCTTCACGTTTAAGGGGTTGTAGAGGTTCATCTTACGATTACTGGCCCCCCACGAACGCACTCGATCTTTGCTTGGGCTTCTCGGCTCTTCATTGGATAGATTGATAGCAGTGCAGCTGTCAATCAAATCCAATGATGCGGGCACCAGGGGGCGGAACCGAGTCATACTCTCTGCGATTATGGACGCCGAGTGCATGACACAGGAGCGCGCCCGGAAGGTAACCCCCTTTGGGAGAGAGCTTCCCAGAGGGGGTTATATATTGCGGGGAGGAGCCAAGAAGCTGCTGTGGGATTTAGGACCACTCTGTGCAAAACAAACTGCACAGTGGAGGTAAGTATGACATGTTTGTTATTTTAAAAAAAAATATGCGAACCTTTAATATCACTTTGTATCAACAATTTTATACATGTGCGTTCTGGTGCATTTTTGGTGTGTTTTACCACGTTCCATTACAGTTTAGTGTAGAAAAAAATGCAGCATGTTTTAGAAACATAAAAACAGAAAAGTGAAGGCAGAAAAAGACTAGTCCATCAAGCCTGCCTTTTTCCTTTTTTTGGGGGAGGTTTTTCCCCCAAAAAAACTTTGTTTTTTCATTAACCTTGTTTAACTATTGATTTATGTTTATCCCAAGCATGTTTGAAGCTGTTTACTGCTGACAGTCTCACTACCTCTGTTGGTAGTTTATTCCAATCATCAATTACCCATTCAGTAAAATAATACATTCTAAGATGCGTTTTGAACTTTCCTCCATTTAAGTTTGAGGTCATGTCCCTGTGCTCTTCATTTTGGTTTCATAGTGAAAAGACTGCCTTCCTGAACCCTATTTACCCCTTGATGTATTTAAAGGTTTTAATAATGTCTCTCCTTGTTCTATTCTATTCAATGTTCTATTTTTTTCTGGAACTGGAACGCCCTGGAACTGACCACACTGGTGTGAAGTATGCCAATGGAAAGCACATAACCAACTATCCATGCATTTCTAATGCAGAATAAAAACGCACTGGACTGCATGTGGTGCGAACCAACCGCCTTACACCACATGAAGTCCAGGACGGTTTTACACTGAGCTGCAATGGAGTGTGGTAAAATATGCCCCCTAAATGCACCATAAATGCACCATAAGTGCACCAGAACGCACATGCACTATTTAGGGTTAAGGAAAAAAGAGGGGAACAATGCACCGGAAAACATAAAAATTAACCAGAAACACATTAAAAATGCAAAGAACACACATGCAGAAACGCATTCGGAATGCATCCAGACTGCGTTTCTATGGTGTGAACCAGCCCTGAGTGAGTGAGTGAAAAACTTATAGAGCGCAACACTTGCGAACTGAATCGCCTCTGAGCCCTAAAAAAATATCTGATAAAAAATGCAAAAAATTTGGCCAAAATGTATTCTGCTAAGTTTTTGATTAATAAAATCCCAATAAGTGTATATTGATTGGCTTACATGAAAGTTATAGTGCCTACAAACCATGGTATAAATACTGGAATTACATTTTTCTTTTTACTATTAATGGCGGCAATCAACAACTTATAATGGGACTGCGATATTGCGGCGGACAAGTCAAAACTGACTCACACTGGGTGAGAAAGACTACCTGCCACTGACATCACCGGTGACATTAATACAGTGATCAGTGCTAATACTATACACTGTCACTGTACTAATGACACTGGCTGGGAAGGGGTTAACTTCTAGGGCGATGCATGCACCCTAAACCCATAAGTAGACAGCAATATACAAGTCCGTCGCTTTGCCCATTGTCACTCGCCTCTAGCATCACAGGAATGAACGTGCTTCCTGTTTCTAAAGTAGTGCATGCACAGTGCACACTCTCTCTCCACTTATCCCACTAATGTTACACTCAGCCACTGCTGGATATTTGGGCCAGGTGTCATGGGGAACAGAAACAGGCCCACTGGTATGACATCTGCATCTACCTAGATTTAAACAAAGCAAACAGGTAAAGTGTAGCTGCTTATCTGCGGCCCTCGCTCCTCTACAGTCTTCTAAAGTACACAGATCAATTGGTGTTTTTCAGCACCAGAAGGCAGGGGGCTGCACAACAGGTAGCTGAGTGTATTCTGAGACCTGAGTTGAGGAAATAGAAACACCCCCATCTACACAGTTTAATAGAGAAACATGTACAGTTGAGGTTGTCAATCACCTTTTGTTTGCTGGAGGGGGTGCGAGCTGTCTCCTGGGATTGCTTGGTGTCTACTTAGACTGTCAGAAGTGACTCACGCAGATAGCAGAGGGAGGAAAGATCACATAGGAACTACACAAGGAGTTGTGAATTAAAGCAAGCTCCCCCCAAAAAGTATGTGCTTTGTTCATTTTTATTTTCAAAGGTTTACAACCACTTTAACCTCTTGGCGCTGGCACCTCCTGGCCCTTTAAGAGGTTTAGGATGCTGGGAGGCATAACTATTCTGTAATCATGTGACTGTGCGAGTTTGGCTGTCACATGATCGTAAAACTCCTGATTGCAAGTAGTGATCGGGAACTCTCCGCTAGCTGCCAGTAATTCTACAGGGAGTGCTCAGGTAGCATGCGCTGCATTTACACCAATTCATGCAAATATGTGGCCACTTTTCACCAAGAGACCGCATATTTGCATGCGGCCAACGCCAAGGGGTTAAGGTTCCCTTTTGCCAGTTGTAAAATCAGAGGTTTCTGGAGACACGGCGATATGTCTCCTCCTTACTGCCTGATTTAGCCTTATATTTGAACACGGTTCTGGCACGGCTTGATAGAATTGCATTAGCCAGGTTCTCAGGCGGCACTGCCGGCAAAAATGCCATGCTCTTTAAATGTTGCCACTGCCATAAAGCACAGCATTGTACAGCTGTGAGTGGCTATATGTTAGTGTTCAGGCAGGCAGTCGGGGGGATGTAAAACCACATGACTCACCCACCAGGTTTTACCACCCCCCCAACCTCATTTGGTGCTCTATTTACCTTGTAAGTTTGACGTAAGAATTTATTAAATAAGTATGAGGCTTTCTGAAGACTTACTGACATTCTTGCCATATACAGAGATAGGAAATTTGTTATAAGATGAAAAATGCTAACGCATTTTACTACTTAAGGTGTGCAAAGTTTATACGATTCCAGCAGGCAGCCTGCAGGCCAGATGTCGCTCATAAAACGTTTTCTTTGATTCCCAGATGTTCTAAAAAGGATCTAAAATATGATATCTCCATTCAGATAAACACACCCTTTCAGGCCTGGCATTAGGCTGCTCTCTGTGTGCCAGAAGCTGAATCCAATTTGAATGTCCATATAGAAGGCTCTGAGCCTGTATGTGTTGAAAATGGAAACTAATGGAACTTTACTATACCGGGATGGCACACTATTCAGCAAATCTCTGACAGCACAGTGCAGATTTATGCTTTGCAGTTACTATAACGTGCATTATGTAAATTTCCTACTGTTAGGAGTCGCAGTGCTATTTATTCTGAATGATGCCCCAATGCTGAGTACAGTAGTGGATAATGCACAGGAGAGTAACACAACGCACATACCATGTGTTGTGTTGGGCTGCCGGTGCTGTGTACTTTTCTGTGTACTTCATAATGAATGGGCTTCATAATATACATGAACACACAACGCTGTATAGGATGGGATAATAAGCCCTACCATTCAGTAAACTATACGTAAAATGAAATGTAAAAAAAACGTAAGATGCGTCAGCAACCCCCCCCCCCCCAAAAAAAAAAATGAGCACTAACCTGCAAGCTTGTCCTCTAAGCATAAATTCCCTCTACTCCCTGTCCAAATCCGCTTCCCCTGCCGAAATTCCCCCAGCACAAATGCCCCCTTCCAAAGAAAAAAAAATCACCCCTTTCATCACAAATCCTTTACACTTCGAATTCCTCAAATTTCTTCCTTGGGTACACATCCTCTTCCCTTCCACTCCCCCCACTGCAAATCCCCCTCCCAGCACAAATACACCACCCCCCCCATATCTACCTCCTAGCTCCCCCCCCCCTCATATCTTACCTCCCTCCAAAAATGTTTCCCTCCCAGCACAGATCTCTCCTTCATCCATCCTTATTAGCACAAATCCCCTCCAAAATCACCTCTTCTAGCAACAAAAGCCCCATCCTAGAGCAATTCTTCCTCCCTATTGCCCCCCAAATTCACCATACCAACACAAATCTTCCTCCCCCCAATCTCTTCACTTTAAATTACTGTATGAGAAATATAGGAGTCACTTCTATAATGACCACCAATGTAAGGGGTCGCTTCTATACCAACCACCAATGTAAGGGTTTCACTTCTACACTGATTGATAATGTAAAGGGTAATTTTTTGTACACCAACCACCAATGTAAGGGGTTACTACAATTTTATTTTCCGGACATTATTTCTATTCCTTTCATTTCATAATTATTCAGTAGATCCCCCTTTTTTTAAAAGCTTACATTGTTGTACCATAAGCGGGGGTTTCCTGAGATCTGGAAAAATGTCCAGGGATTCTTTGTGGTAAAAAGGTTGAGGATGGCTGCTTTAAAGGCCTATGGCACATTTTTACAGGTATGTGACTGACATTTTCCAATTTTTATTGGTCAAACTGGAAAAAAGTACATAACTTTTTCAAATATACTGTAAGTATTCTTATCCTGGTGTGGTAGCTTTGTGAATTGAGCCATAGGTCCCTTCCACATGGGGTTGGCTACATTGGAGTCTACCTGATCAGCAGGGAATCTGTCCACTGATCCCCAATGAACTGGTTGATGTCTGGTCCATGTCTCCTTATGCAGGGCAGGCACACCAGGCACACCCCACTCTCCTCTAGGCTACGTTGGAGTCTACCTGATCAGCAGGGAATCTGTCCACTGATCCCCAATGAACTGGTTGATGTCTGGTCCATGTCTCCTTATGCAGGGCAGGCACACCCCACTCTCCTCTAGGGGTGGTCATATGTAAACGAACCGCCTGTCTGTTTAGAAGAGATTCCCATCCAACTTTTTGGCAGAGAGGTTCTAATCGGATGTCGGAGGGTGTCAACGGACACATGCCTGTTGATATCCGCAGCTCCTTGGAGGAGACTGGAGGGTCTGATTGGGTCCAATCGATCCGCTAGTGTGAAAGGGGCCTTAGGGTGCCTTCGTATTATAGTAACTCATGAATAGGGTGACCACGTGTCCCAGATTGCCCGTTTGCCCATTTTGCAGGTCTGTCCCGGGCACATTAATTTCAGGACAATATAGTGTCCCAGAACCAAACTGACACAGCCCCCCCTCCCCCCCGGGCCAATCTGTGCCCCCAAAAAAGGCTGCTACATCACTGCTTTACACACTAACAGTGCTTGTCCTGGCCAGGAATGCCTGGAGGAGCACAATCCCACCACCTGCTTGTGATTGGAGAAATCATGAATCCTGCCTCTTGTGTCCAATCACTGTGCTGTGATTTGTTTTGGGAAGGGAGGGTGTCCCTGAATGGTAGTTTGAAAATGTGGTCACCCTACTCATTAACCTGCTCAAAATTGTGCGATTTTGCTTGCCTTTACAAAACACACAAAAAATGTGTGTTGCACTTAGAGCCATTTATTGTTAGTGGCACCCCCACTGCAGCAAGATGCATATTTTTGCATCAAATAAACGAGGCAAAATGTGGGGCTATAAAACATTCAACCCTCAAAAAAAAACTTTTTTTTTTGCTACATTTAATGCCCTATGCGCAAAGTGCAACAGTGTAGAAAAAGAAATTGAGTGAAAACATGTGAATTGAGGCGCAAGTGCTGGTTTTATATAACTAGGGGAGCCTTGCAAGGGAAGGGATGTAAAGTCATGAGAGGATACATTTCTCCTCAGCTTCTTTTCCAGTTAGCGTAATGTACTTGAGAATGTCCCTATATATCCTGCAGCATTCTCTACACAACTGTAGAATGGGAGGACACGCGTGTGCGCGCACCCATCCACACGTACACAACCCTTCCACACGCACACACCCATCCACACACACCCATCCACACGCTCATCAGCAGGTGCACAGACCTCACACCTCTGAGGTGACTGACTGACTGACTGCCTGGGTGTCACTCAGGCACTTATTGCCTAACTGAGCAAGCTTTGTTAAACCGTGTGAAAACGCCTGAGGTGTTTTTCTTTCTGGCAGTAAATATGACAAAGGTTACTTTTACTTTTGGGATGTCCATTTGTGGTTTTTTTTCTTTTTTGTGTGACTGTTATCCTCTAATTGAAGATGATTCTTTAAATGCCTTACAATTTAAAAGGGAGGGATTGGAATATCACACCTAAAACAGACTACTTTTTAAATCAAGAATCATACAATTATTGGCCATCTGTAGATACATTTTCAATCTTTGGAAAAAAATTCTCTTAACGCAATACAGTCTATTTTTACTTGGTTTCCTATGATATTACATTCACATCTATGCGTTCTTCAGCCGGTGCATTTTTGGAAAGGGCGGGGGACTTTTTTTCCTGCAGCAGATTGTGTTTTGTAATAGACCTCAATGGAGTCGCAAAAGAAACACAAGTGTTGCGTTATTCATGCGTTTTTCTTCCACCTTTAAACGCTGTGTATATCTGTTTACTAGGAAGTGGCCAGTGGAGCCGGCCACTGCATTGTTAACAGCCCATGAGCCAGAGGTGTATTTAGGTTTTGTGCTGCCCTAGGCCTGACTAAATTTGTGCACCCCCTAATTTAAATATGACCCACCCCTTTCTGTTAAGGCCACACCCTATGTTGTTTAAGACCCGCCCCTGTGTGAGGACACTAGTTCTGAGGGCGGAGGGGGGGGGGGTTCAATGGATTCCCTTAATTTACTTTAATTTCCTCTCACTTCCTGGTTGCCCATAGAGCAGGAAGTGAAGGGAAATCTTTGCAATGGGACAGGGATGGTAAAAAATAAAC